>JANCMC010043217.1:8308467-8447149 GCA_024363005.1 Charaxes varanes
TTCATTTGTTGTAATGGATTTAAGTCGTTTAATTGTAGAGGAACAATATTAATCTTTTCCGAACAGACGGTGCCAGGCATAGCTTCATTTGAATGATCATGTAGTGTGGCCGGGGACTTTGTGTAACTGCGCAAAGTTTTGTAGTACTTTGTTGTCATCAAGGACAAAAATGTACAAACACTTTGAACTATGTTTGGCTCCGGTATAATACACTTAATAATACCTTATGTTGTAAAAGTCTCTGTGTGGTACAGCCTTCTGTGAAGCGAGTTCACGCAACTCATTGAGTAGCACATGCAGTTGGAACTTTGAGGACAAATACGACAGGCGTCGGTAGCAGAATGATTTTCTGTAACAAAAAGGTGTAAATAACATTAAGACCGGGCCTATAGCAATATATCGAGCCCACGTGCACCGAAGCAATTTCGTGCAAAACTACTAATACCGCCTGTACACTCTCCTCGAGTGACATCGAGGGTGGGCGAGAGCGAGAGTCTACAGGGGCACTCACTCTCAGAAGCCCAAACACGAGCATCCTGAACCGTTTCAATCGACGAGTCCACTTTGAAAATATTCGTGTTGGGCCCACAGCGGACCCTCCTTAGTGTCAACGCAACACATTGATTGATTAGTAATGATTAAAAACGTAACACAATAAAGACTTGCTCCTGTAGGCCTAGCACGAACATTTTCATCTTAAATAATGTTCGAAATACTTTTATTAATAGACTTTTAAAAGCTGTTTTAATTCGTCACGTAATTTAACAATTACCACTGAATCGCAAAAGTTGAGCCCACGAGGAAAATCAGCAAAAAACTCGTTAGGCACTCTTTTAAAAGTAGTTCTTATGTAAAATGAGAAATTGAAGAAACCGCGAAAGTATAGGAAAAGTCTCTTAAGACCGTTGTCCTGTTATTCCACTGGTATATGGTATTATAGTATGAAGGTAGTATCGAAAAGTGCAAAAATGTATAACAGGGATACTCACAAAGGTCCGTCAGCAATCATGGTGCACATGATATTTTTGTCTTGAATGTACTGTGCCAGTTTAATGTACTCGTATGGTACTCGTTCCTCGCCTTGCTCAGTGTTCCTATAGAGGTTGAATACGCCGTTGTCAGATTTAATAATATAACCTTTCGGCTCTGGAGTAGGTCCCTCCCAGGGATCTTTATCTTGCCTAAATGGTGGATGAACTATGTGATCTGGAAAGAACAAAAGGCTTTTGAATTGGGTGAGTACAAAATAAAGAAATTAATAAATACATAGGACTATATGACACCCGGAGGTCTGTACCTAAGGTAGACAACTTAATGCCTGTTTTATAGCTAACATCCGCCTGGTATACAGAAATGTTTTTTTTAGAACTTCACATACATACATACATATACATACGACACCAAGTCTCGAGGCGGGAATCGAACTCACAACTCACTCTGCAAAAGATAGGGTCGCTGCCAACTGCGCCAACGGGCCAGTCACATTAAAAATAATGCCACCAAGATAAGCTATATACACTAAATCTGAACCTTATTATTTATCCACGATCTTGACCCTGGAATCTTAAGTACCTCAAAAGAAGTACGGGTTCAAGTCTAAATTACGTCACACGAATTCTATGATTTTTTAACTCCTCATCCCAAGTCCTTGACACAGGTATTCACATTTTTGAGACTCCTTGATGTGGTATAACATATTTTTAAATTTTATGCGTATATTATAAATAATTAACAAAAAACAGGCATATCAAGTATTCTTTTTTGACATGTGACCTCACAAATCTTTTGAGCCACCCACCACCCCATCACCCCTGCCCGTTGTCTAAATTTGATCATCCCCCTCCCCCTTTGACGTGTGACGTATATTATAGATGACCCCCAGACGAGTGACGTAAGAAAATGTCAATAGCCGCCAAGAAGACCAAAACATAGACATATTGTGAGTCTCACCAGCAATGTGACTCTTCGGCGCTTTAACACTGGGTGTGTGGCTCGGTGCATCTGAGTCCATTGTACGCAAGAATCTGGCGGCCATTTCAGCGAGTAATATTTATTTGCGACTATAAATTGAGATGTAAGCTATCCTATCTTTCAAGTTGGATCAAACTGCGCACGGCGTGCAAATTTTATTAAAATCGGTTTAGTAGTTTAGGAGACCATCGCGGACAAACAACGTGACGCGTAATTTATATATATTAAGAAAGAATATATAAGATACGATAAGAAAGTACAAGATATATATACATTATGTAATATAGGTAGGGTCTATGTCAAACCTAATAAAATAGTCAGGGATCTACGTCAGAAAAAGTTGGAAATCGAAAATGGAAATGGTTGGAAAACCCTTTGTCGCTGGTAAATGGTTGGAAACCCCTGAACTAGAAGTTAGGACCGAGTATCTTACGGATATATGCCCCACCGCTGAGCTGTCCCCGTATCTAGTTAAAACAAATTTATTGCCACCCATGCGGTCGTGTTTTCGTGGCCGCGTCCTGATGTTACCGTTGGAAACAGGGGATTACGCGCGGCTTAGTACAGCTCTGTGTGTTTAGGGCCTTACGCTACAGTGCCACCTTAATCCACCGACCGGGCTAGTTGCACGCCACGTTAACTAACTTTTTGATTAATTAATTAACTCTATTGTAGTTATTGTGGACTTTTAAATTAAAAGTCGTTTAAGGTTGGCTGAATATAATATGTTCAGGTGGGTTAAACCACCAGGTTTACGGACGATACCAAGATGGGATGTCTATGTGGTACTGTGCAAACGATGTTGTGCGACGTCACGTGAAATAGGGGTTGCAGATAATTTATACTGCAAAATTAGTATTTGTTTAAATATTAATTAGTACTGGCAACATTGCCGCAATTGTCTCATTGTTTATTCTTTGTTTTCAGGTAAATCCCACGATACTGATTGCTGTTTGCACCACGAATTCGAGGTAAATAGAAAATAGCGAATGCGGTTTTGACGCTATGCATCCTCTTGGAAGGGCTTATATTTAACTTATACATGATATCAAGAAAACGGTGGTGGTGTTCATAGCCACCCAATTTTTGGCTAAGAATATTGTATTCCATATTGTGTGGTGAGTTCGTCTCTGCATATGGAAGTTTCCTCTCTTACCAATTTTCGTAATATTCCTTTTCCAAATAAACGAAGAAGAGAATAATGTGTTCTGTTTATTTATTCGTAGAAGGTACAAAAAAGGCCGTGAAAGGGTGACGTCACAAAGCAAATAGTGTGGTGGGTATGCATGCCTATTATGCCCACAACGGTGGATTCGCGCCTGATCGTGTAGTGGAAACTGTAGTTAATTACGACTTTTACTAGATTTTGAATTTACTAAACGTGTCTCACGTTTTATCGAAGAAACATAAAAGAGATTGAATAATTGGCTAATAGGAAAGGCCTCTTTGGTAGCGGGTTCTAGATAATCTGGTCGTGGTTTTAGCTGATTGAGGATGGATTTCTTCGTTCTTTATGCCGTCATGGTATACGCAACGTTGTCCTTCGCCACATCTCATAGGTCTTGATCTTCTTTCCGTCAGCTGCCCAAATTGACCATGACTTGGAGCCGTACAGAAATACTGAAAAGACCAAAGCTCGCACCAGTCGGGTATTGGTGACATTAGACGCTTTCCTGTACTGGCAAATTTTCTCATAACGGCTTTGGCCATTTGTGTGCGTTACAGACTCTCCGGTTGCTAACCAATGCGGCCAGGTACAAACTCAGTCACGAATTCAAGGCTTGCTAAGGCCCTAGCACGAACATTTCGAACCGTTTGAGATCGAAGAGTCCTATTTGAGAATGTTCGTACTAGCCCCACAGCGGACCTTCCTTTATGTCATCGCTGGTTGCATTATCGTTGATTAAAAGCCTGACACGGTTAAGACTTGCCTCCTGTGGGCCTAGCATGAACATTTTCATTCTAAATAGAATCGAACCTTCGACTTCGAACGGTTCGAGATGTTCGTGTTAAATAAATAAATATATAGGACTATATGACACACGGACGTCTGTTCCTAAGGTAGACAACTTAATGCCTGTGTTATATAAAATAAAATAAAATAAAATAAAATAAAATAAAATAAAATAAAATAAAATAAAATAAAATAAAATAAATAAATAAATAATCTGATATCCGACATTTAGGTTTTTTTTTCATTACTATTGACATGTAAAAATTAAAACGATCACTCTATTTCTTTAAATTAATCAAATTATAATTATTGTTGTTAATTTAGAATCTAAATGATATTAACAGAATATGTGATAATAAATAAGGAATAATGACAGCGGATAGATTATTTAAATTATTTGATTTTTATTTTAATATCCCTGACACATATACAACAGTAATTTATAAAAACTTGTCATTTTACTTTATTTATTGATAAATTCTTGACCTCAATGATTGTGTTTGTATTTTTTATACCTTTGAATTATTTTGCTACGCCCAGAAGCGGGTTCATGTGTGTATTGTAATTCGTATGATGCAAATGAATAATAAATATATAAATAAATTTCTAAGTATGTTAAATGTATGTAAGGGATAAGGTGGTAGAGAGGTGGGTGGAACTGATCGCCCGCTGCGCGCAGTCCCGCGGCGGTGGAGCGTCGCGCGCCATGACCGCTCGTGCGGTTGCTCACGCACGCCCACACACCTATTGCTATTTGGAGAGGGAGCGAAGTGAGTATCTTGTATGGACGCCAGACTATAGTTTCCAATATTTGAACATTTCGATGGCTCCCACGTAGATAGTCGTAACCCCAAATTCTCAGCTCTACTGTAGAGCAGGGGTCGGCAACCTTTTGGCAGACGAGAGCCAAATCATTAAAAAATTAGATGTAGGCGGACCACATTTGTAAAATTATATAGAAACAGGTGTCTAGTTAAGTATTTATGTAGGTAAACAAGTAAGCAATATTAAAACTGCTAAAAATTAGTAGCAGTACGACAAAACTTTAGACACGTGTAATGTAGTTAACTAACTATTATTTGTTTATAAGAAATAGATTGTCCTTTATAAAACAGCCGCGGGTTACAAAGATAGGGGGCTTGTTGCGGGACAAGCTTTGCCGACCGCTACTATACAGCGTTACAAACAATTAAATTGTAATATAATCGTCACTACTTAATATATTCTTGTATGTAAACGTCATTATTGAATACATATTTGTATACAAAAATAAATTAAATTAATGATGATTCTATTTCAGTTTACATGTTTGTAATTTTTGTAAGTTGGAAATTTGGAGTTACGGCAATTTACGTGGGAGCCGTGGATTTGTTCGATTACTGTGTGAGGCGCGGAACTTTGAGGACACAAATTCTGAGCACATATTTAAATGATTAAACAAGTGTTTAAATATTTAAAGCCCAAGTCCGGTGCTGACTTTAAGATTGATTCACGACGAATTGATAGTGGAACTGCTGAATGCTAATTTTACATTCTAGACATGACGCAGAAGGTTCTGTTGTTTCCTTCTTTACAAGTATTTGTGTAAGAAGTGTCGGTAGACATTCTTATACACATATTGTGAAAATGTTACTCGACATAATTTTTTTCATATTACCCTTTTTTAAATATATGTACATAGTTGGCATTTATTGTAAAGATAAACAATATTTCGACACCTCCCACGTAAATTGTTGCAACCCCAAATTCACAACTTCGCAGTAGAGCATTACAAACATGTAAATTGAAATAAAAACCTCATCATATAACAGATTTGTGTATACAATTATATATACAATAATGAAGATTACATTATTGTATACAATAATAGATTATAAAGTGATTGTTATATTACAATTTGTTTGTTTGTAACGCTCTACCTTAAGCCTTGGGATTAAGGGTTAAAACAACTTACGTGGGAGTTATCGATTCCTTTATAGAAAAGAAAAGTCTATTCAGACGTGATAGAAATATAACGACCTAAATTTGCATTTGTACCGCATACTTTGTCAGTTATGGGGATAGATATCGATAGCCGGACAATTTAAATCACAGTTGAGCAAACTTTTGCGCACCGTACCATTTGAATCTCCTTTTTCAAACGTCCAACTTAGACAAACTGCGAAATCTGGAAACTTTTATTTACAATAAAGTTGATCTAGAGCACTGGCAGCGAACCGTTTATCAAAATAAATGTTTAAACGTCCTATTTGGAGCAAACTTTATTTACTTTTATAGAACAACATTACTTATTTGTTGTGAATGGTCTGTTTATGGTAATAATAGACTTTGCCCGCGACTTTTTTTTATTAGAGGTAGCGCCATGCTTGTAGCCGAATTGGGCCGGCGCGTCCGGGTACCAGTACCTCTTTCTCACATGGTTCTTTTGCAAAGTTATTGTTCAAATATGTACCAATACAGTATACAAATCTGGAAAGAGAAAAAATACAAAGCCTATTCTTTAAGTAATGGTAACAATTTTCTTAATCAGTTATAATTTTAAAGATTACCGTAATTAACAATCTAAAAGTTTCTCAGTTAATGAAGTGCGCTTTTTATGTAAATTCAAAGAGAGGGCACAATAATGAAAATAAGAAAAGAGGGAATAAAAATGACTAGCTGTTTCCTTCCACTTTGTCCACGTACCGTAACTTTCTAAATCTGACCCTCACTCTGATACTCACATTCTGGAACCCCTAACATTTTCATGACTAAAATCACTCAGTAACATTAATGGGAACTCAGTATTTAACGTACCTTCCAAAACACAGAATTTATATAGATTTCCTTTAGTATATAAAAGAAAGTATTGCTACTTCCTCATAATTCTGCAATGATGAAGTTAGATACGGTCATATTGACTCGGGAAGTGAACTGTGCTTAGTTAAAGCTCAAATTATTTTTCAATATGGTCATTTGTACTGCCAATAAGAACTGTTCTATTAATGAATAATGTATCTAAATGTTTATATATCTGTAGTTGAATGTCTTAAAAATTATGGTTTATATGATTCATTAATTATGTCTTTCTAATATCTTTATAATGCTCATATTATATGATGAATGCTTAAAGTACTTGCCGAAATTTATTTTAAATCAATTTATTGAAGACTTTGCATGTCTACTGATATAAGAGTTTATTATAAATGAATTTATCAACGACTAAAATATTATGTCTTGTTTACTGATAAGTAAAACTTTTAAGGACATTTTACCATCAGCTAAATGAAAGAGTCAGTCATACATTGTGATGTTAGGCCCAATTATTCTAGAGATATAATTTTAATCAGCTATTTTAATCGACACATTAATTTTGGTAAAAAGAAACATTGAGTCTAGATTATCCTTATATTGTTGCTTATCAGATGAAAATAAATAAGTTACTAAAATATTCTTTTATAGTATTATTAAAATAGATACAGTCGTAAATAATTATTAAATTTATTTGCATGTTGCAACACTGCTTTACTTTTTTAGATAGGAATACCCTTAAAATGTCACTGTTATGAATTTTTTCTTGTAATATAAAAATAAATGCAGTCGTAAATAATTGTTAAATTTATTTGCATATTGCAACACTGCTTTACTTTTTTAGGTAAGAATACCTATACATTGTGATTGTTATGGATTTTTTCTTGTAATATTTTACATTTCTTTTGGTTTTAGTGTCATATATATGTCACTACCTGTACAAGTAACTCTGATTTTTCTTCTTTCAATTATACGAAGTTACTTAAATTGTACTTAAAATATTTATTTACTTTATTTCGCTGCTCCAAAGGTACTACTGAATTTTTAATATCTTTCTGAAAGTGAATACTATATTCAGAAAAAAAGAAGGAAAATTCAGTATTAGACATTGTTGCTGTCGCGTTTTGTTCAGTTTGTGAGAGTCCCCAGTGGCCTAATACCCTTTTTAAATACAGGCAAGGTTTCTGCGAGCCTCCTGGTGGTGCATACGTCCATGGGCGTCGGTAGTCACTTAAGTGAACCCCCTGCCGACCGACTTTACATACAAATAAAAAATTGTTTGTATGTAAAGTCGGTTTACGAACGTTAATTTGTCGTGATAATGCCGAACGCTTAGGCCGATCGTGCCTCTATCTCTTGTTCCGCACCCACACTTGCACGCTCGGCTCAGGCGGAACGTGACAATGTGGCATGCTTTTTCGTGCGTGCTGCTTACGTTCATGGATTTATAAGACGTTATCACGTAATAAAAAATATTTAATAAGCTTGATATTTGATCGCTGCAAATTAAGTTTTAAGTATTTTAGCTGTGTAAATGCGTATTGCTTGTAATTATTAACTTTCACAGGAGGTTTGTGAACTTCTAGTGTTAATTTGTAAATCTGATATACTTTACAGGTATTCAACTTTCCTCAGCTGCGTCTTTAGAAAATGTAAGAATTTAAGCAGTATTAAAATAGGAGTTTTAATTCTGTTGTAGCTTATTCTACTTAGATGGTTTTGAGTGTTACCCCCAGAGAAATATGAATTTTAATCGTTTAACCATCCAAATTTTCCCATCTTTTAAATGCTAGATCCCCATACTTGCAACTCTAAACATAAATCAACAATACACACTCATTAAGATAATTCTTTTATGAAATAGAGACAGTAGGTCGCCTGCTCTATTTCTAAAAGATTTTTAAAGAGTTATTTCCTTTTGAAGCGCCTAATAGCCGTACTGTTCCGTGTTCGCGGATTATCCATTCATTCTAGGACACCCAAATTAATTATTGACTATTGTAATTATTTATAATATTATTGACTATTATAATTATATTTAATTTCCCAATCTTTTCCAAAATCCAAAGTTGACTCTCGGTTGGCCGACTAAACAATTTATGTAGCCCTCTTCAAATATAGCTTGTTAATTATATGAAAGATGTTAGACAGTTTATAAATTAATATTTATTATTAGCAAATAGTAAAATTTTAATGTGATTATTAGGAAAGCCACATCCTCTGCTATCTGAGCGTATCCTGCTACTAGAGCTTGATTACGCTAGGAAGTAGAGAGAAGATGTATCGTAGGAAACATCGGCTCTTTAAATTGCCTATATTCAATTCACTCAGTTTTATAGGTTATTGTTCTATCAGATGAAGTCTACTTTGACGTACACGAATAGTCAATACATTGAGGTGATAATTTTAGATATGGTAGTTTAGATTAAAGAAAAAAAATTGATAGGAATTTTAGGAAGTAAGAGTATCATTTCGGAAGTATCACAACAATATCGTTATTTTTAACAGACAGATTTAGTTTAGTTTCATATTTTAATACTTGCTTAAACGTTTTCGCGTCAAGATATAACCAAATGATGGGAGAAAATAATCCCATCATCGGTTCTATCGTAACGCGTTTTTAAATGGTCGTTTTGGAAGTGACAGTAGAACGAGAAGAAATGATTTGTCATTAACATTTAAACACAAAAACATCATAACTTGTTTTAAGAAAAGTCATGATATTTTTGTCTGTGCTTCATAGCATGATTTTCTCTTCTCTTGCATGATCCAAAATATATTTTCTTATTACTTGCAATTATCACAAACTTTATATTTGTAATAGAATTACAAACTGACCCTGTAATCTCTTGATAGACGTATACAATGTGTTAAGAAAATAATGTACAAATAGGTATTATTTTCCTTTCATTAGATCTCATATCAATAAACAAGAATTATAATGTAAAAATATTAATTGATTAACTTGAATATGGGATTGCGCTCTTTCATTAACACGTTGTATAATTCTATTTAGGGTTATAGGTAGTTCAATATTAATATTTTAATAATAAATTGTCTTCATGCCACATCCAATGTAGTCTTTGAAAAGGCATAGGAAATATTATCTTAAATTCATTAACAGAATTGTTATTTCATACGGCCCTCGTATATTTATTATGTTTTTATTTATTTCCTAATAGGTTTTGTAGCGAAATCGTCTGTCTATATCCCACACAAAATTATAATGTTAAACGTCATATTTAAACAACATTAGTTATTATGGGTTAATGTAGATTTAATGTATGTAGATGCGTTCTAGATATTGTTAATTTAGTATATTGATTGCTATTTTTAGGTTTATGGATTACGGCTTTTGGTCATAATCTTTATAATGCTAGAATGTTTATATACTTGGTATATGGGGAGCGATGTCTAAGGCTGGTGATACGTCTTTGTACAGAGGAAAATGTATAAATTATATAAGGCTGTATGTATAATAATATAGATACAGCTGAGAGATTCAACTCAACGCCGTCTCATTCTGTAAATATACGTGTTCTCTAATCATTTCAAACGCATTGATATAATTTCTTAAATACGAGTATAAGTACGTAATAGCATAAGTACGACATTTTTAAATACAAAACTTACATTTTACCATATGGACGTGACAATTATATATCTTTCGGTTTATTATATAATTATGCCTAAATAAAAAAAATTAACAGACATTTTGTTAGGTAAACAAATTATGAATTGTCGAAACCTAAATCACAAAGGGATTCAAAGAGGACCTTGTGTATTCATTTACACAAGGCCCTCTTTAAATATATCTAAATAAGAAGACTTGTTTCATAACGTTTTCGGTTTTCTATAGATTATGTTGAGCTTACTAAAAGTAAGTTATAAATGTGGGATGTTTTAGAACTTATGATAATACTATATTTTTTTTAAATAACATATTAAAAGGTACAAACTAAGTGATTACCGACGCCTGTGAACATCTGCACCTGCCAGGAGGCTTGCAGATTCCTTGCCGAACTATAAAGAAGGGTAACGACTGGGAACTCTCACAAACCGAACGAAACACGACAACTATATCATCAATTGACGTGCCGACATTTCACACCGAACCTATATGAGAAATAGGTACTGAAACCCGGACTCTCCGGACCAATTCTGCTGCAGACCAAAAGGACAATATTACCAAATAGATTATACGGTCTATGTCTAGAACTGAACGGCCAACTTTATCGCGGATATAAATTTGGTCCAGTACAATCCTATCTGCGCGCGTTGTACTTAGTAATGCGGCACACGGCCCTAAGGCATTCGCCCCCCGCAGCCAGTGGCGCCTGTAACTGCCGCTGGTGTTACTGGCGCTGCTGCCACTATACCCCAACCTTGCAACCCGGCTCAGCTGGAAGTATTTCCATATAATGAACGGCAAATCTCTTTAAGTACTGTCTGTCTTAAAATATTCACTCTTAGCCGAAAGATACCTGGTACATGTATCTTCCTCATCGTCTTTTGTTAAATTGTATATTTTAACTATCTGAAAAAATGCTGGAAAATCATGAGACCTTGATTTTACAGATTTTTGCTGCATTTTTGAGATGAGCAAATATCATTAATATTGCAATGTCGTGACCGTCACCGACACCGCTACCAGCATCGCTTAGTGGAATGCATTAGTTTTCACTTTCGATGGCAATCCCGAAATCATGTTTTTAGATTTCAAAAAATCTGGTTTCGTTATTCCTAAAAATTTGGCGAAATTTTGGGACGCTATTGTGGTTATATAAGCTAAAAAAAAATTTTTGTGTTTATTTATACCTAGGGGGTTTTCCCAAAAAGGCTTAACGAACTAACTACGTTTCAGACAACATTTTCAGTTAATCTCCAGATTAGCCAAGCGAGTCACCCCGTTAAGAGTGGATAAATCAACAAATATTAGTTTTTCAGCAAAATACGTGTCATGTTTTTCCACTCAATTAATATATGATTACGTTAAGTTTTCCTCTCTATCTCCTTAAATTATGTGAAGTAGAAAAAAATATATACGCAACAAAACCGTAAGAGATTAATTGAATTGTTTTTGCTCATTTGACGCTGAAATCTAGAACTGGTTCCGTATCGTATAAAATAAGATATGGTTGTGATAAATATGTAATATGTGACTTTCCCGCGCGCCGCAGGATTGTGCGAGCCTAATGGGAGAGCGCAGGCGCCGGCGGAGCCTTAAAAGGCTGAGGTATACCTGAGATATACCGACTGACGCTTACCTATGTGGAACCAGCTCTGACACGACCCGTGTCCGTCTGTGCGTGTCGACACGCGGCGCCCACTCCGCGCACATATCTATACTCATATAATAAAGCTAAAAAGATCGTTTTCAAATTAAAAAACTGCCAGTGCAATTTGAAAGTGTCTTTTTTATAAGAATGCCCGTCTATTATAGGGAATTTGAGCTAATTTAACTTCGCGTTGCAACATTTCGAGTAAAGCAAATTGGCAGAAAAGTCTCCGAAAATAATAAAAAGTTTCTAATGTATTTCATTTACCCTAATCTGAAAAAACCTAAAAAAAATCTAGAGGTTGCCGAAAATACGACTAATGCTCTAATAGGAGTTTCAAAAGTTAAAATTTAATTTCTTTAATATCTTTTCAAGTAACTTTCAATCCTTCATGTACAAAGACATATTTAATTTCATTTTATTACAATATTTATGAAAGAAAGGCAAGAATGGAAGTCAACGTTCCAATCTCGCCAACAGGTATATTGTGTTGCTAAACATTAATATTAAACACTTTAAATAACCCGCGTATTGGGCGAATACGGCCTTATAATGAGGATCGTTTGAAAACAGTTCATGAAGTATAGGCAGGACCATTAAGAATATACCACCATCATTAGTATACTCGCAAGTGAGCAATAACAATGCCCTAACTTTATCGATAAACTATATTAAAACAGGGAAAAAACGTAGTATCAATTTATAGATGGTGTCAACAATGTAAAACATATTAATTTGCTGAATTCTCCAGAAATATCACTTAACACCTCCGCCGCATGGGGTGGTAAGCATGTGTGTTAAACTGGTGCACGTGGTTGGGGGGCACTAATTGGTCCACCTGTCTGATGCCAGATATGCTAATGCCACATTAGCGCATGATCCAGTCGCCGATAACGGCTTTGAAATTGTAAGTGGGCACGAATCGTTTAGGATTGATGGAACTAATTTGTCGATTCGCTGGTACCTTTTTGGAATTCCAATTTGTGTAGTTCACATGGTTACACGAATACGTAGACCATAAAGGAATTGTTTTAGTTAATACTTTATTAATTACTACCTTAATGACAGTGGCAAGGACAGAAGACAAAATTGTTCACGTTCAGAAAGATTATAACATTTGTTTTACTATGATATGCCTTTAACGTGTAAGTCTACTTGTCATCTATATGTTGCCTCTATGATAAAGACGAATTGCGATGACACAAGTGTATAATCGGGGAAAATTGGAATGTTTTCGATTGCATAAATATGGACAAACGTTTGTTTTTCATACGTTAAAATCTATTTACTTTTCAGTACAGCGGCTCGCCGAATTAAAACTACGTAATTTCAGAATTATTTCACTCTCACACACAGCGCTCATGCATCATAATTTTAATGTTAAACATTGAAATTTTGTTGTGACCATCTTTTAAAATGGTGACACCCAAGAGTGGGCGTAACCAAGATTAAAATTGGAGCGTCAGACAGCCTTTATTAATTTGTATGAGAAACTAAACTACTTTGCTTTAATCCGCGAATGGGCCAGTTCTTGCAGGATCCTGAGAGCGTTTGCCGATAGGTTCGATTGTCAGTACTTGAACCACTATTATATGGTTCATGTACTGACAATAGGAATTTAATGTAAAATTATGTGTCTATAATTATTCATTCTTGTTGTTACTAACAATAGTTTAAGTTTCTTGTAATTACTAACACAATGATCCATGGTGATTGAAATAAAAGATTTATTATTATTATTATTTGTATTTATCAAAGGGAACCGTTTTCTATATATATCGTATTATTTACCAAGCCTCAAGTAATATCGAGTTTCTCGTGCGTCTCGAGCCTCACTTTTCTTGTTCCCAAATCTTTATAATATTGTCTTCGTCAAACATAGTGGTACTTTAATGTCGTATATTATGTTACCTATGTGGAAATTTATGAGGAAATTTCAATGGGAATATGATTATTCAATTATTATAAGTGCGATAACTTAAGTGAATTGAAGAAGAGAAGTGAAGTGTTAATATCAAAGATTAAGGCCATATTGTCACGACAGTGGTGGTATTGTTGTCGCATTTCGTTCGGTTTGTGAAAGTTCACAGTGGCCTAAACTCCAATTAAAAGCCGGCAACGCACCTGCCAGCCTTCTCACCAGAAGGCTGGCAGGTGCGTTTGCTCGCTTGTAACATATATAAAAAAAGCCTAACAAATCTGTAAGAAGCATAAAAACGGACCAATCAGAAAGATGAAACCAAAATGAGTTTTTGCTCCGCTATTCCTTAATGTGAATTAAACTTTTTCGAACATGTGTGATGAAAATACTCTATTCGATTTGAGCAGTTTTTATTTGTGTATAACAAAAAGGTTTTTTTAGTTTTAATTAATTGATATTCATTTAAAAATTTTTAAATCGCCAATTTTTTTTACCGTATAAACACGAGAATCATCATAGCTGCTAATATTATACTTGTAGATATAAACTCTTCTACAAGAAGGCTGTACTCAATGTTATGTGATGTGGAGTGGTGTCAGTTGTTTGTGTGTTCATGGGACCTGGAATAGATTTCAAGAAACTAGTTCTATGAGAAGACGACCGGGAAAAAGAAATATTTTACGAACTCGAAAGTATATCTACAATAACATCAAAAATAATTTTGAAGATGTTGGAAATGTGAGTCTTAGGCGTCGTTTACGGAGACGCGGGGCGATGATCGTCGCGTGCGGCGAGGCGTCTCGCAGCGCACTCTTGTAAAGGGACTCTAATGTTTGAATTAGGTTCGGGCCGCGTCGCCACACGCACGCGACGCGTTACTCCGCATCTCCATAAATGAGGCGTTAGCGTATTGACTATTAGGAGGAAATTTCTGGAAATCAATATACACATGAAGACCAGCTCGCCTATTTAGGGATGAAGCCAGAATCTATTAGAAACTTTGTAAACTGCTAAAAAGACTAGGTCTCTTTTACTACTTACACACTTAATATTAAATTGACCTAACTCCAAAACGCTAAATTTTGGGAAATTGCAAAAAACGTTTTGTCATCTACGACTTATTCCGCTTATAATTTGATAAACACGGCATTACAGTAACAAATTATGTTCTTTAATAACAGTTAATGAAGTAATTCATGATATTGAAATGTTATTTAAATAATATTTTATTATTTGTTTGAATTTTTAACTAAAATCTATTTTAGCTAAAAATAAAGAAATATATGTATCTCTGCGTTGAATGGAGGCATCGAAATAATTCTTAGATTGGCTGATAGAGAACGTTGAAACGAAGATGTCTGCACCTTTAACTCACTTTAGACTTAACACATAATCGTTAGCTACGGATGTTTGGTGTGCTACAGTATCACGCTTTATCTTTTTGATATATATTTAACGCACTTAGTTTACAACATAACACAATGCAACACAAAAAAAACGCCCGCGTTGACGCTAAGAAGGAAACATTTTCATCTCAAGTAAAGTTGACACATTTCGAAACTCCCTCCCACGATGTGAGGATGAAGAAGGCTCCGCTGGGTTTTAATGTATATTCTGGCATTGCCAGCGAGTCGCACACTTCTGCCCGCAGGTGCCTCATATTCACGTACCTTGAGTTCGTATTGGCCCCCAAGTAAGTAGTTATGTTGCTAGTAGTACTCCCGGCCGTCCAAGTATTACAGTCTTTGGCCAAGACTGCATTAAATGCCGTCGAATTCGTCAAGGCTTCCACGTAATACTGCCAAGAAAGGGCATGGCTGCAGGAAGCTGAAAATTTAACATTTCTTATGTTTTTTTCAATGATATTAGAATAGTATTGCATTTTAAAGAATAGCTGACGAGACAACGGCGATACAATTCTTATTCTTCCTCCCAATCTGATATTTTACTACCCGCGTGTTATCATTATCTCCTTGTCCATTAATAATCTGAGACATTGTCGTCATAAATGGGACTATTTACCCATTTATTTTTAAAAATTTAAACATGCAAAGCCAATTTAAGATACAGGAGTCACAAAATGTTTATATATATCTTTTTTAACATAGAAAAAGCAAAAAAACCTGCGTCAATTGTTGATTGGTTATTGCAACTGGGCTGCGTGGAACTGCCACAGTTTGGCCAGAAGTCTATCGTGCCGTCGGATTCATCGGTTCCCGCAACGCCTGGATTAGTGTGTAAACTGACCACAAATTTAGCACTGTCTGCACTCATGGCCCGCACCTTAACCAGGCCGCTAAACAGGGGCCCAGCAGGATCGAGGCCTGTCATTCTGAAAAATGATTAAAATCTGTAAAAAGTCGTAATTATATATATATTTGTTTTTTTTTTTTGATCATACTGTTACGACTACACTGTGGCAATGATCTTGCATTCTCCTATATATGTCAGCGGGTAGACTTTAAAATTATATACCTATGTCTGACTGTCGTACAAAATATTGTAAGTTATAATTTCGTTTTTCTCTGTAAGTGAATTTTGTAACAAATTGTTTGAGAAATAAAATTCTTTAACCATAACCATAATTATTCGGAAATGAGATATTTTTTTTATAAGTGTCTGTCATGAAAAAACATTATTGGTAATAACGTTATGATGCCGCATGTCCAAAAAGAAAAGTATAAAATATGAAACTCAACTCAGTTACGGATAGGTTTGACTTTCATTTTTTTTATATATAACAAGGGGCAAACGACCAGAAAACAACACCAGGGGATCGCAAATGTGTTGCCGGCCTTTGAGAAATGAGTATGCTCTTTTCCTGAAGGTCCCTAAGTCGTATCCGTTCGGAAATACAGACGCTCATTTGGGTTTGTTTGCCGTTGTTTTAGCCGTTTAAGAAAAAAAGGTCTAGCGCCATCCTAATATTATTACCAATAATGTGTTTTCAATACGGACACTGATAAAAAAAAATATCCCCACTTCAGAATATTTACCAAAAACAAATCGTGGAGATTCTAGTTTGTGATTACCAAAATATCTTGACAGTAATCGCAAAGAGCCATTTCCTAAGATTTCACCTTTAGGATGTCAATAACACATCGCACACTTAATCACAAACTGACCTAACCCAAGAAAGCTAATTTTTGAAAAATCGCAAAAACCTTTTTGTCATTGACGACTTATTCCGCTTATAATTCGATAAAAACGTTATAACAAACATTACGTAACAAATTATGTATATTAATACTAGTTAACAAAGTGATTAATCATATTGAAACGATATTTAATAATTCTAATAATACTCTTTATTTAATTATCTTGAACCTACGACTAAATACACTAAATATAAATAATATCTAAGAATAAACAAAAATAATAATGAGGTTACTAAATTAGAAAAGGTCGCCGTCTCAGCGTAGATGCTGCAGAATTCACAAGGAATGCTGCAGCGCTGGTTTTCAAACGCAACCTTTTTTTGCGTGTCACATATAGGTCACGAAGCGACAAAAAACAATGAAATAAAAATAAACTACTATAAAAGTTACCAACGCTAAATTGTACAGTAAAATTAAGAATAATCTATATTATTCCTTAGCCATTCCCAGCTTTAATATAATTTGTTATTCGATTGTTTTTTAACTAAAAATTTATTTAATTTAAAAGACAACAATGGATGTATCTCGGTATGGATTTAGATATCGAAGTAATTTTTAGATTGACTGATAGAAGACGTTAAAACGAAGCTGTCTGCATCATTAACTCACTTAGATATCATTAAAAAAAAATTTGTGTATAACAGGCGTCTGTTACCTATAACACAGGCATTAAGTTGTCTACCTTAGGAACAGACGTCCGTGTGTCTTGAATGAGAGTACATTTTTAGGATTCCGTATACTCTTAGATATAAAAATGCTTATTTTAAATTATTTTAGGAATCAGAAATGTTATATACCCAAGTAGGGAGTTCTTGATACAAAAAACCATGATGGTTTTTATTTCCTAGTTGGTTAAACTAGAGAATAAAAAAATTTGTTTCTTTTAGTAACACTTTTGGCCTTGTAGGTACCAAGGATTAGTTATTTAAATGACTACAGAGCCAATATAAGGTCGTTCTCTATGTGGAAATACAATTAAAATTTACAAGTAAATTCGGACTGTTCTCTTTGACTTACTAGGATATTGTCGGCACACATTTCTTACAAAAAAAATTACGAGTCATTTTTTGATAACTTTTTCAGATTTTTTTACTCTATAAAGAACTCTTATCGAACTGGTTTGTATTCACGCTTAGTTCATTTTTTAATCGCAACCTCGGCTGAAATTGCGAAACGTTCGCACAGACGTATTACGTGTTTATTATAATGTTTTATTCGTAACATTATCATGGCCGGAGACGCAAGAAACTTGACCTTAGTTTAACTGGAATTTAGATTACTGAGTGTATTGTTGTGGCTTTAATTATTTTTAATGCATTTTAAAAGGATACTCGCATGCAATAGTAATCGTTTAACCTCGAAAAATATAATGACCGAAATCAGGATTACTCGATTTTGTTCAATAAAGTTCTAACTCTGCGGCATCCAAAATTTCTGGATGTCCGAAAGGCTTTAAATTTAAACAAAGTGGGTAAATTGATAACTCAAGAGGTTTTTCATACCTGCATCATGTGCTGACGATTAAGAAAAAAACTATTCTTATCTTCTGGAAATGGAAGTTTTGCGTATGTATAAACATAAGAGAGATTTGCGGCGATACAAACTAGTAAAACAAAATACTAAATTCTGCTTCTGCCTAGCGTTATCCTGGTCTAGAACCTGAGTCCGCTTAAATTGCAGAGGATGTGGCTGTGGGGCAAGTCCAGATGGCCGACTGCAATCTGACGTCATCCCTGGAATCCCCACAATATTACAACTAATATCGCTCAGTGACACTAATCCGGATACTTTTTTTTACGTGCCTTCCGAAACACGGAGAAGGTGGAACCGGAACGGAAAGGTAGAAAACCAGTGTGAGAATAGAACCCGTCTATCACCAGTCCGCGGTAGGAACTGCTAACCTAGCGTTCGACTCAAATGCCGGCTACTGATTAAGCAACAAACTCCTTCAAAAAAACAAAATACTAAATAAAGACGGGAAAGGATTAAAAACATCAATACAAATTCAAAATGTAAGAAAACTTGACCTCTTTGCCACTACTGAAGAAACAAATAAAGTGGAAGACTTCAGTGGTCTAATTAAAAACTGTGAATGTTCCGACAGAAAGACAGCGAAACAAGAATTGGCTCAGTTTTCTAAATAAAACCGTCAAGTTTGAACAGACGAGTTACAATTTTAATCCGTCACTCGTATGGATAAAGGATTCTTCTGTTTACATAAGTAGTTGAATCTGCAGGCATCAAGAATATGCTAAAAGATTTCCTTCTATATTTAAAACTAGCTGATAGCGACTTTATCCGCGTGAAACCAGCAATTTTGCTATATTTTAAGAGTTATTCCTTATAATACCAGCTACCTGCCTGTGAAAATACCGTTGAAATCGGCCCAGCCGATTTGGAGTTACAGGACAGATAGACAGACAGACAAAAATGTTTTAATGTCTGTTTTTGTTACAGTTATCGATACTAATATATAAAGCTGAAGAGTTTTTTTGTTTACTTGAACGCGTTAATCTCAGGAATTACCAGTCCGAATTGAAAAATTCTTTCAGCATTAGATAGCCCACTTAGCGATGAAGGTTATAGGTTATATATCATCACGCTAAAACTTTCGCATAATTTTACGCGGGCGAAGTCACCGGTAACAACTAGCCTTACTAGTCATAGGCAATTAGTAAAATAATTTAATTTTGACGTTACAAGCACATACTTTACTTCTATGTGTAGATGACAGAAGTTTAATAGGCCGAGTGGCGCCAATGCTCAGCTGGTACCAAACGCCAATAATTCACTGCATCTAATTTACAAATATAAATATTAAAAGCTAGGGCCGGTATTATAAATTAATCAAACGAGTCGTGGAACCTTGATCGAGTATAAAAATACGATTGATCATAAAATTATGCGACCGGTTTGTTTTGCAACCTTTTTAGTTGACTTGTCTTCATTCGGCTGTTAATTATGTTGCTATGCAATACACACGAAGTCACATCTAATGTCAACGGGTTCCATTAGCATTTATTAAAAGCATGACACGATAAGCACTTGCCTCTTGTGGGCTTAGTAGGAAGATTTTCATTCTAAATACAGTCGACCCGACGACTTTGAACGGTACGAAATTCTCCTGCTAGGGCCTCTGACCAAAATAGACACAAAAATCTGATCCCGAGAAAAGAATATAGGTTTTTAATGAACGAAGACGGAGGCAAAACCTGGCAAATAGTAAATAATGATTTTAATTACATTACCAGAACTTATTAGGCAGGGGATTATCTATCTTGTTAAATGCGTTAAAGCTCAGACGAAGAAAATGTAAGAACGTGAAAAATGTACGTAATTTTCCAGAAGCGAGACGTATAGCGGGGGCTTAACCCTTAGGCTAATTAGTTTGTCTCGTTAAATAGGCTTTTCATTGTTCTATATGTAAGGCCTTGGGTTTAGTCGCTTTAAAGGGGCGGCAACTAGCTACGGGCAACCCAGAATTTAGGCAAGTTTGAGTTGGAAATTAAAGGACTCGTATGGAACCTTATAGCTCAATGGTAGAAGGGGTGGACTGAAATGTCCAAGGTACCCGGATGAAACCCCTTTAGAATATTGTCATACCCTCTCCTAATGCAAGCTTTTAATTTAAGCTTAGTATAAAGGGAAAAGGGAATATTAAAACTAGGTGTACCCGCGACTACGCCCGCGTAAAAACATCAACCGCTTGTAATATATGTAAAAACGGAGGGAGGAGACTGGCTTCCGCAACACAGCTTTGCTAGTGCGGAAGTCAGGGCAATCCTATATATAATTAAGATTACCCATGTATTTTGTCCAATAAAAGAATTGAATTGAATAAGCAGTCATACCTCAAATACCTTTAAAGGATCTGCGAGCTACAGCAATGCATATTCCCAAAATATACAAAAATGTTTAGTTTCAAGCATCATTTTCACAATCAATCTAAACTAATATTATAAACTAGCTGTGCCCATGACTTCATCCACGTTGAATTAGTTTAAAAAAAATACATTTAATTTTAGCGTGGTGATATATAGCCTATAGCCTTCCTCTATTTCGGCCTATGTAATATAGAAAGAGTTTTTCAAATTGGACCAGTAGTTCCTGAGATAAGCGCGTTCAAACAAACAAACAAAATCTTCATCTTTATATATTAAGTATAGATGTAAAAGAAACCATCTATTACGTTTTCACGCCTAAACCGCTAAACCGATTTTGATAAATTTCGGTATAGAGATAGATTGGACCTTGGTGCACAACATAGGCTACTTCTTTTCGCGAAAATTAAATTTTAGACGGGTGAAATATGTGTTGAAAGATTGTATGAAAGTCGTACAAAAGAATGCGAAGTCGCGAGTAAAAACTAGTCAACGCTAAGGACTTATTTTCCGTCTAAAATCAATTAAACACCTACGCCGTTTGTGAAAGAAAACACATTTATTCTGTGCGTTTGATGTCACTCTTCAGGTAGTAAATATGTTTATTCATAAGGAGTGGGCAGTTGCGAAGTATACCCACAGGAGTTTTGAATGCCTCAAAGCAGAATTTACATGCAACCGGACAATATGCTGTCTACCCTCAAATTGTCAACTGCTCTTACAATTTTCGGTAGAGTCTACGGTTTTCAGTTTCGGCCATCTGCATTTCAAACCTATCGCTTTACTTTAGAATTCTTTAGTTTGCCCCGTAGATTGTATACTACTGTATTTATTTATAAGTTTTATTTATTTATGGTAATTATGCAGTTTTGAGGGCTTTTCCCAAAAATGCATATTTTTGTTTTATGTTTATTAGAGAAACAAACAGTAATTACAACACTTAGAATGTAATATTATATAAGAATATGCCTTTACCAGTAAAGTTTCTACTTAAAATAACTTATGCACGTACAGGAGCACAGAGTTGCTGTTTGGACGCACTCTTGATATTCCGTCGAGGGAGGCTGACATTTTTTTTTGTAAAGTTTTTGGGCGTTTGAATGCTACTATAGGGCATTTTGGCGCAAAGCGGTCAAACCGATCGCGGCGATCGCTGTGTCAAAACAAAGAAAATAACCGCGAAGTGGCCAGAGCGATCCTTCCGCGATCGCCAGTCCACCCCACTGTTTAATGTGCCTTCAGAAACACGGATAAGGTCGGAGATTTGTAAACCAGTGTTATAATGGGTCACCCATCAATCACCCGGCCGCGGCAAGGGTTACTTAACCTAGCGATCGACTCAAATGCCGGCCACTGATTAACCACTTTCTCTAGCTATAGAAATTTCAAAATATTAAGTTTTTCCATTCCTACTGCTGGTTTTCAGAGGCCACCTCTCGTATCCACGAATGGCAGTAACATAAACGAAATATATTATAACGATTATGCGGTCTCCTGTAAAATTTTGTATTAAGTCCATACTAGGGTTTGAAATGTGGCAGCCGATTTTATCTATAACTGTAGTTCTTTTTCATGGGCATGCATACGCACTACGTACATGCATTGACTTCGATATAGATATGCCCATTCTAAAAATATTTTAAGAATATCTGTCTTTCATTAAAAAACCGCTCACTATACGGTAAAATTGTAATTACGGTATATCTATGGTGGTAAAATAATATGAGGCGCTTCTAAAGCCTATAATGAAAAATCCGTTGGAAATCGAATCCGGGTGTTCTAACATTCAAAGCGGGCTATCGCATCACATCACCATGGAGATAATGAATTATAATGCTCTTTAATTATGTATAATTCAATAATAATAGTTATTGTTATGGCATTATCAAATGAGAAATAAAGAATCGTGACATCTGGGCGTTTCTTTGACGTAACATCGTGTGACAGATATCGCCCATATATATATTGACGTCTTCGGTCCCTCCTCGTATTTTGTACATTACTTATCTAAGTTCTCTACCTTGAAGCTCCTCCCGCATATTAACAAGTATTGCACAAATAATTATTCTCATTATATCTCGTATCAGTGTTTGACTTGTGCGTTTCATACATTAGTCGCCGGAACTAAAATATTGTAACAATGTGTTGCTATAAAAATAATGGAATGTGTGATCTGTGTAGAGATTTTCAATTAAACTTATTGCAAAGTAAGATTTTTTTTTTAGTATTACATTTTTTAAAAATGATCGGAATATATAATTGAGATTGAAATACATATTTAAAAAAAAATAACTGGTATGAAAATAAATGCACTAGAAGTTTCCAGAACGTTTTAATTTTATTTTTGATCCATTTACAACCACGCAAATGTTAGTATGTTGTGGGGATCCGAAGTAAGGGGCTTTTTTCAAGGCCTCATCGTGTTTTTCTGGTGAAATTTTGTCTGATAAATAAAGAGATATTAAAAGCGCATATAAATTATGATGGTGATTTCAAATATGTAATAGCAATGTGACTTAAAATGTTGTGTTTGTTAACAGATCTATTAAAAACATTCCCAAGCGCTGCAACGAAGATCGAGTCCAAATTTCTGCAAGATGACGCGTCTAACACCATGTACCCGCCGTCACCGCCCGAAACAAAACCTAACAGGACGGAGCTTGCCAACGATCTTCTGCAGCAGCTGGAAACTCAATGCAAACAAGGTACTTTTCCTTCCTTCCTTCCTTCAGCTCGAAATTGTTACTGTGGGACATAGGACACGTCCATTGACTTCCACAGCAATCTATTTCGTGCTAATGATATCCAACGGCTACTTTTACTGTCTGTTAATTATATAATTAACAACTATCCAATAAGGAGTACTATCTATTGGTATCGATTTCTTCTAGGAGTAAACTTTGCTGTGGTTCGTTATTATATAGTCGTGCTCTTATGCTATTTTACCATGTCGTGTAATAGACTATTTGAGGCATCGGCAGTATAGACAATTCTAGAATGATGTAGTACAGTAAGAAAATTATATGGATATAGTTAATTATTAAATACCATGAACCTATAACTTAATCTCTAAACAATGAGCTAATCAGATAGAATTCCCTGCGATAGGTGTTCAAACATTTTATTAATAGGACGAACGTTTCATCGGCCGCTAAGTTTTCTTTTCTGTCGCTTAATTTTTATGAGTAACAGTGCACATGAAACAACGTGGCATATTATATTATTTTCGTGATTGTAAGTACCAGAGAAGTTGAAAAAAAATATGATTTACGCTTATTTTTCTATATAAAAAGTTATTCTAAAAATAAGAAAATTATCAAGATATTATGTATGTAAAGTACTCTAAAGCCTCGCAGTAGTCTCACTTCTTTATTTTTAATTAGTTTTCGGAATGTACGCACCTCATATGCGTACGATAATTATTTCCTTTAAAAGTCAAAGCGAAAGTTGCTTGCGAAATGTACACAAATTGTCTTTGCACATCGAGTCGATATTAAAACATAGGTTTCAATATAATATAGATTTTCCGTGTGGGGGCAGACTCGTCACAGTTATCCGGTTTACATAAAAATATTTCATCGTCATAGACTCGCAGATGCGTTGCCATTCACCAAACAATCGGTGCGTCTATTATGCAAGAAAAATCTGAATCAATACATAAAGCCTTAAAAAATATTACGAGTCCTGGTCCGCGCCGAGTTCCCCAGCGTGATCCACACGAATGATGGAATCTAACTGAAAGAAAAAGTTAAAATCTGCAGTGAAAACTTCTTTGAGATGGAAAAATCCGTTGAAAACGCGACATTGTTACCGTTACCGACACCTCTGTTTGTTCAAATTTTCACTTCTGTCAGCACTCCTGGAGTGCCACCTTTTTTTAGAAGCAATGTTTTAGATTGACCAAAACGTGTAAAATGGTATGAAATGCTATTAGGCTCATAGTGTCTAAAGGCCCATTTACATCAGACGAGAGAATGCTCATTCTATCCGTACTCTATCCTTTAGTTTAAACAGAAGTAGAGCAATTTTTTGTTATTCTGTCTGCAGTCAGTCACAAAGATTCTAAACGTAATATTAGGTTATTGCTCGCTAATATTTTGGTTTAAACGCTAAGAACGAGCTTTCGTATACACTAAGAGATCGACAAAGAACACTCTTGTCCTAACTCCAGCTCTATGTTCGGTTGATCTAAACGCACCTTAAAGGTAGGTCTAGACCAAACGAACATAGAACTAGAGCTGGAACAAGGGCATTCTTTTTCAACTTTTTAGTATAAACGCAAGCTCGTTCTTAGCATCTAATAAAAATTAGAATCTTTGTAAACGCAATTAGAATAACGAAATAGCTTGATAGAGTAGAGATAAGATGAGCATTCGCTCGTCTGATGTAAATGAACCTTAAGAGGAAGAAAAAAGATTCTTGTAGTAATTTAAACATCGATAGTTCAACAGGTACAATTTCATGATATAACAATAGGCAATACTAAAAAATTCTTAGTCTAAGATAACATATTTTTCAACATCAACTATACAAAAATATATTTTCCGCTACTTACATGGGGATTCTTTTTCCAAGTGGCTGAATGTGCCCGTCTAACGTGGAGAATAAAAGATGGCGTGCGGTTCATTTTCTTGAACCTGGCAACAAAAATAAATAAATGTAATTTATACACAAAATTTTATCCAAATCGGTCCAGCCGTTTAGTGGAAGTAGGGTAATAAATGCTTGAAGACGATTTTTAAATAGAAAGATAAATAATTTTTGTTCTTTACAGTTAAAGTGCAAAAATGTAATTTAAACTCAGATATGTAAGAACTATTTTTAAAAGAGTGGCTAACGAGTTTCTTGCTGATTCTTCTCGTGGCTGGACTCTTCCGAATCAGTGGTAGCTTTTAAAATATAATTTGTATTTAATATTGTTATATTATGATCTATTTATAACAAGTACGTACCACAATAATTAATATGGATTTGTCGAAATTTCGATCCAGTTACATTGATCGTGGTCGCAACTCAACATGGTTCGAAATATAGACAAATCAAAATTAATTATCGTGGTACGTACTCTTTATAAATAGATAATAATGTTATTAGGCCACGAAGACTTAAGTATAAAATCTTTAATATTATAAAGTTAACAAAACATACATTGTTTCAGGAATATGTTCACAGAAATGTTTGAACGGTGGAAAATGCATACAAAAGGACACGTGTGAGTGCCCTAAAGGGTATTACGGGCTTCGGTGTGAGTTTTGTAAGTATTTATTTATTTATTTATACGCTTTATTGTACACCACAAAAGGAATTCACACATAATAAGGAACAGGCGAGAAAAGAGGTACAAAAGGCCGTGTTATCGCTGAAGAGCGATTTCTTCCACACAACCTTACAGTCGCAATTTGTGGAATATAATACTCGTAACTTAATAAATTGTATTAATTTTTTAAACTTAAACTTTTGTAAGCGAAATTCATAGTTATATAATATCATATAACTACACGTGAGTAAAAACCCGTTTTTGTATTAACTATTAAGTTTAAATTCTATTAAGTATAAGTAAGGAATTTACAAACCAACTTTTATATTGTTTCTTATTTAGACAGGATTAAACTCGATAAAAATGTGTAAAAAAAAAACACGCGAAAATACGTAAAATTTTTATTACAAAAGGATTGGCAGTTATCATGATGATTCGTTGCCGTTCTATGAGAAAAGTGAACTTTTACATCAAACAGCAATGTAAATAAAACTTAAAAGTACGTAACAGGGGCAGCGCGGCGCGGGTCTTTGACTTGTTTTGCGCATTTAACATTTTGTTGACGATTGCTTCCCAATGTTGACGATACATTGCGCGCACAAGAATGGGATGAGGATGGGCGTATCTGTAACCTCTTATTTCCGAGATGAATGATTTTTGTGATTTTATTTAGGACATTAAATGTAGCATTATCACAAAGTTTGCGGTACGATATCTTTGGGAGATGGGCCACATCGTTAAAAATTAGATTTAGGCGGGTCACACTTGTAAAATAATTATTTGGGCATAGATGTTCAGTTATCTATTTTTGTAGGTAGACATTGTAAGTGATATTAAAAATTCTAAATTTTATTACAGATAAAATATATAGTTAATTAGTTATTCGCGTAATATAATTCGATTCCTTATTTCTGGTAATTAAGAAGTTTGAGGCCTTTTCCCAATAACCCATATTTTTGTTTTTTTCTTCTGGAAGTTGTTTGCACTGTAATGAGCGAAAATCCGTCGGGGAAAGATATCAATGCTAAAATATGGCATTTTGGAGTACTTGGACGTTGATGTTAACATTATACACACACATATACATGCATTTCTTTGTTAAATCTAAAAAAAATGGCGGCAAAGCAACCAAGACCGCTGCGCGATCGCCCGTCCGCTTCTAACATATCCGCAACACCAATATCCGCTCCCCGACAGAATATCACTCACTCCGCGCTTCGCGGCTATTTTTTTTTTTTGTCTTAATACAGCAAAAAATTTACAAAAAAAAGTCAGCCTCTCCCGACTGAACATCAAACGTTAGACGGCAAACAACAACTTCCAGAAGAAAAAAAACGAAATAAGCAGTTTTGGGACAAGTCTTCAAAGTGCACTATTACATTATTTATTTATAAAAAAAAAGATTACCATTCACAAAACAACGCTGTAAAGAGAGTACCGTTATATGAGGAACACGGGACACTGCAAAAATCTAGGCATACCTGAAAGTAATACTAGGATTTCTGTTAAAAAAAAGTATATGCAAAATGTTCAAGACTATTCAATATAGAGTTCAATTTCCTTCAATAAAAGATAGGTTTAGAACTCCGTCTTTGAATGACCACTTGCTAGTAATTATTTCCTCTTTTAGTAGTTCAAATATGAATCAACATTTCGCTGACGTAATGATAGAATTATGTATTAGTGCATATACGCCTTATTAGGATAAGCAATGCCTTTATTTAATAGAGATCTATAAGAATGTTTTAAGAACACTTTTAAAATGAAATAAAATCATTATATTCCAGCTGGACGAAGCTGCTAGTTGTAACTAGTATGTTATAAGTATCGAAGACTGTGAGGTTTACTTGGGCACGAGTTACTGTTGGTAATGATTGACTTCCATTGCAAATGACAGTTCAGAGGCCCTAGCACGAACATTTCGAAACGTTCAAAGTCGACGATTCGACTGTATTTAGGATGAAAATGTTCGTGCTGAGCCCACAGGAGGCAAGTCTTAATCGTGTCACGCTTTTAGTCAATGCTAATACAACCCGTGCTAATGCAAACCATAGTGTTGACGATAAGAAGGGTCCGCTGTAGGCCTAGCACGAACATTTTCATTCTAAGTAAAGTGGACTCTTCTTCATCGTCGAAGTTTGTGCTAGGCTAGGCCTTCAGATCGAGACAATCTATGTGACTGTGATTTATTTTGTCTCTTTAAAGCAGAACTAATAAACGTTGTGCAAAAGGAGTGCTTAATGATAAAAGCATCTACAACCAGCTTATCTAAGAACATACAAGAAAAAAATGAGTATGCTTTAGACCACACGACTGAAGTAAAACTTCTTTAACTCCATCTTTGTCTATACATATATGTATGTAAGTTTAAATGAACTTCAAAATGAATTTACAACTTTATTCACTTTAAACACGACATTACATATATTTTATTTACAGACAATAGGCCTGAAGTGTTTCTCGGATATATGAAACGTAACTGGCTATAAGAGAAACAGAGCAAGAAAAAGTGTGCTCGCTCCTCTCTCTCTTGCCCCTACAGTAATATACCAAAAATAACTCTCTCTCTCTCTTTCTATCTTCATTAACTTATATCTCCCGCTCAACGTCTATTCGCCTCTATATCATACTTTTCGTAACGCTGTCGTCACGCATTCGTCAGCTTACTCCCCAAGTCAAGAGTGCGTAAAGAAGTTTAAAATATAAAACATATACATATAGATAATACACTCACACTCGAGGCGGGAATCGAACCCACAACCCCTGGAGAAGAAGGCAAAATTACTGCTACTACGCCAAGGGCCTAGTAATAAAAGTTATGCAAAACCGGCGATCCTGTGACGCCTCCCATCGAGGCGTTTTTTTTTTTTATGTTACAAGGGGGCAGACGAGCAGGCAGCAGGCACCGAAGTGCCTAGCGGCGCCCATGGACGTCTTACACGACCAGAAGGCCAGCAGATGGGTTGCCGGCCCTTAATGACGAGTTTAGGCCACCGGGAAGTCTTAGCCTCGAACAAACAGAATGACAGATACATTTTATCAAGTGCTTTCGTCTGTTTTTGTAAAACCTTATAGAAAGATCTTTGGATATAAAATGAAAGGGTTATTTAAATATAACAAACTGATATTTTAGTCTTATTCATATATATAACAAGCTGTTTCCCGCGCCTTAGTCCACGTAAAATTTGCAAAAGCTCTTAGAACACCTTAATCTGGCCTCATCGAAAAATCGATTGTTTACTAACTATAAAATACCTCCTTACCAAATTTCATCTTTGTACGTTTCGCAGTTTTCGAGATTTCGCGTTTTGTGACCTTTCTATTTAATATATATGTATTATAAAATATATTTTTATTCACTTAACTTATTGTTAGGGGAGTATTATTAATTTTAATATTTTTTATGATAATGATGACGGAAGAGACGTCTTGCCTGATGAAAAACAGCCGTATTAACCTATTCATTGCTTGTCGTGGATTCCCCCAAAGTAACTCTTGATTTATTTTCGATTAATATTGTAATCTAATATAAAATCTTTGTTACCTAGCTTCCAATAAAAATTGGGTAGTAAGAGGAAATTTGCATATTTTAATTGTTACAGGGTGCCACCCTATTGGAGAACACATCAACAGATTTACATACATAGATGTCACCCCCTACCAACCCCACACTTGTAGCGGGTTTATTCGTGTGAAATAATATCAATAAATGAATTTAATTTTTACTTTATTGAATTGAAAATCAATTAATTTTATGAGAGATACTGTTTTAGAAAATACGGATTCTAATGCGTTCGTGCAGTCCTTGATCTATCTATATTATTGCCGAAATAAATTATATAATCCTTACTAATGGTAAGAGTAAGGGGGGGGGTATTGCTTGTTGGTGTTTATTTTTTTTAATAATTATACAACATTTGCTTATTATAATATGTTAGCTGTGTCTACGATTTCCACCGTAAAATTAGGTAAAAAAATACAATCAATTATAGCTTGATGCTATAGCCTATAGCCTTTTCGATAAATGGGCTATCTAGCACTGGAAGAATTTTTCAAATCGAATCAGTAGTTCTGAGATTAGCGCGTTCAAGCAAACAAACAATCAAACAACCAAACAAACTCTTCAGCTTTATATACTAGTATAGACTAGAGAGCGATCTCTAGTCAGTCGGCGACGGCTGGTCGAAACTCGGCCACAAATCTTTAGACTTGCGTATCATATGGCCAATTTAAAGCTATATACAAAATTTTAAATATTAGTACAACGTTTGATAATTTCATTACATTAAGTGTCATAATTAGCAAAATACATTGGTTGTCATGACTACGCTTTCACATCATTCTATAATAAAATGTATACATGTATGTGTAAATCGTCTGTCATTGGTGTTCATTTCATTCATGAGAGTTCATTTTAATATTTTTATATAATGCATATTTTATAAAAATATTAGAATTCCCACACCGTCTTCTCATATAACTATAATTGCGTTGAATTTTTTACTCATCAGTTCGCGCAATTTTCGTAAAATAATACCGAAAACTTTTGCTTCACGTACTAATATACACATTTATTATAAAAGCAATACCAACACCAAACTGTCTAAAGTAAATAAATATAAGTACTGCATAGCAATTACAAATTATACGACAGTTTTAATTACGATTATAACTATGAGATAAAATTAACATTAAATTATATCGCGGAATTATGCAATATATGTATACTTCCTTTTCTTGTTTATTATTGATTCCACAAAGTAACGAATGATTCTAAGAATTACTAATCCATTAAATTTTCCGTCGATTCTTCTTCGTACTATTAATATTGCAGATCAACATATAATAGTGCCCTGGTCGTGTCATAAACAAGAAGTTAAGTGCTCCCGAAATAGGCCAGCCTCCCTTCCTTACCTTCTGCGCGTGTTCAGGTTATTTCTGACGGCAATATCTACCATTTGACGGGAATCGAGAGGAAATTGTGAGTGTAGCCGTCAGACGGCCATGTTTATTTTTAGGTATCGACGCGGAATAAAGGAGTGCAGTTTAGCGAGCGTGTGCCTTAAGTATGCGGTAATACGCAACATTGGTTGAGTTAAAAATTCATGTATTTTAATGTTTGAAAACGTACAACAAGGACATTTTGCTTCATTTTAATAAATATATTGAACTATACGACACACGGACGTCTCTTAATAAGGTAGAGAGCTTACTGCTAGTGTAACAGATGTTCCTATAACAGGCAAACAAATATTTTTTATAGATAATACACCCAGACTTGAGGGGAAAGAATAATCATACTACATCTACAAAATGTCAATATCAAGCAGCTGCTTCAAATCCAAAGTGGCCATACGACATTTCGTTAGGTGATGATTTCTGACTTGCACTTATATAAGTGGGAATAAAAGCATGCTTTTATTCCATCGATCACCTATCACATGCCCGCGGTAAGTGCTACTTAACCCAGCGATCGACTCAAATGCCGGTCACTGATTAGCTACGACCTCCTATAATTTCTCTCTATTCTAATATTTAAAAACGCGTCCCACACCTTATTATAATTATTTAAATAAATATTGGAAGAAAAACAGCAAATTTGGACGTAACCATGATAAAGTTACCTATTATGTGGTAGTGATAGAAAATAAAACATTGCCAAATATCCAACCAAAATTGTGGATGCTTGGGGACGTGGAAAACTTATTTTTCTATCAACGCTATTCCCTAAAGAATAAGAACAGTAATTTATTAGATTTACGTCATGTGGTCAAATGCTATTACGTGAAGTCAGTGTATTATGGTGCAATGAACTCTAAATTCACGTTTTTTTTTTTGCCAAATCGTTTTTCTAAGTATGTTTAATATTTATTTTTTTCTTTTTTCTATACCGTTTTATAAGTACTTGCCTTTAGCGTGCAGTGAAAATTTCATCTTGGTCGATAAGACCGTGTCAAAGATAGCCATAGACAAACAGAAAGACAGAGACAGGAAAACTCTTAAAATGCATGAAATACTAAACAACTTTGCTCAAATCTGCGAATGCATTCGCAATGCATCGATGCATTGCTGCAACCCGAAAGCTGTACCACCGAATCCACCACCAAAGTATAGCACTATACTGACTTTCCGAAGTGCCTCACCTCACGTTTCGATTCGACACCAAAGCATAATCGGGAGATAGACTCTACAAAGCTTATTCGTAAAATGATTAGTAAAAAACTCAGCAAACAATTTATATATCAGGCACACCCACCACATTAGCACTACCTTCAAACATTGTAAGCAATGGCGAGCTTGAGGCATTATAATGTACGCAAAGTAACGCCTGATACTATCAAACTATAAAAAAACATTATGGACTCTCAAATGATTCAAATTGCTGACAAACTTCAATTTTTAAATATATTTTAGTCATAGACAAAACAGTTTGATTACTTTTTCTTCTGCGCTCTTCTCACTCTCTACTGAATGGCCTAATTATACGTGTTTTTAATTATTATAACCTTTGGTAAATCTTTCATAACATCACATTAATGTGGGACATAATTGGAAAAATTGTTAGTCCATTTTCCCGAACTTTGTGCTCCTGTTTCTTTAGTCTAAAGCAATTGAAATTCACAAAGCGTTCCCATTGTTTTCTATTACAGAAATATCACTTTGTGCCTTTCTTTGTTTTTCACTTTATTCTATTATACAGGCTTCTGAATAGCTATAGATATTTATGTATACCTATATTGTATTTAGATTTATAATAGTACTAGCTATAACCAGCAACTTAGCCCGCGTGAATTCAGTGTTTTCGTTAAATTTTAAAGATTTTTAGTTTTTTTTGTGGACCACTAATTATTTAACTAAAAGCAAAGTAATCTACGTTATTTCTTGTAAAATTAGCAATCTATCAATAAAGCTCCCGTCCAAATCAGAAGAGCTGATTCGGATATTACTCAGTACAACCAGACAGACAGATAAAAATGTATTAACTTACGTTTTTGGTATCGTATATAGTCATATACAATTAATAAAAAAAATCTAACTTCGACGGTCCAAAAAGGTAAATATATCGATCGATAAATTATTTAATATAATATAAACTTTAAATCACTATAAACATTTCTGTTCTTGTATCTCTCATGTCAAGTTAATTTGTGTAAAAAGCCCGATTTCCTTTTTCTTTGGATGAGTTCTCCTTTTGTTTGATATTAAGTAATATTAAGGGCTAGTGGGTTGTTTATATCTCAGGATTGGTACGGAGATAATAGGTATGTACCGTCATTCAACCCTTTGACGAGGGTCGATAGGTTTATCAGACGTAAAGCGCTCTTGATACACTGTAATCGAGTAATGTAAGGCTTTTAGGATCAAATGTCGTATAGAGGCATTTGGCGGTTTTAGTTCTCTAGTCCAGGGATTGGCAACCTTTTGGCAAGCACACAACAAGGGCCACACTCGTAAAACAATTATTAGGAAATAGGTTTTTAGGTATCTATCTAGACATTGGAGGAGGTCGTGGCCTAATCAGTAGTCGGCATTTGAGTTGATCGCTAAGTTAAGTTGCTCTGGCTGCGACCGGGTGACATTCTATTATGCTTTAATATTATTTATTATACCAGTTCCCGTTCCCGTCTCCATCCCGATTCCCATTCCCTTTCTCTTTCCCGTCCCCGTCCCGTATATAAGTGTAAATAAATAACCTAGGTACCGACTGCAGCGCCATCTGCCGAGCTAATTTGTGAATCTAAATCATCCAGGGCGCCACCTAAACGCACACAAAAAATCCATTCAAATCGGTACTGCCGTTTAAGAGGAGTTCAGTGACATACACAGACATCCGAGCGCGCTTCGGAACCCTTGTAAATTTAGCTCTAGTGTCGATTTTTTTATCACGAAAATATTACACATCTTTAAAAACAACTGTGTACACAATTATGCCAAACAGTAACTGTCACAAGAGTTCGCAAAAAAAATCTAAGTGAATTAACGAATTTAGAATTTCAATTTAATGGTCTAAGTGTAATTTTTAAATGTCTATAAAGAAATCCTAGTTTATGTTTTGGTTAATTACTGTTTTCTACTAATTTAGTAACTATGTATTAAGCAGTTAATTCTGTCACATGATATAATATTCATAGTATGACAAAGTCACGATGTTATTATAACTATAAGGAATTTTTTGCTGGTTCTTCGCGTGGTTCCACTTTTGCGAATCATTGGTAGCTTTTTAATATATTTAACAATTAATAAGGGCTTGTAATTCTATATGTAATAAAAAATCTTTTAATTTACATAAAAACGGAAGCACGTATCACTAAGTCTTGAAAAACGCATGACTTACAAAGATGAAATTTGGAATTTAGTTTGCAATTAATAGAGGTCCGCTAAGACCGAAGTTTGCAGTAGTGGTTGTCGCAAATTTTGAAGGAAGTTTTACGGGACCGAAGTCGCGGAAAACTGCTAGTTTGACATAAAGTCAGGAAAAGGAGCTAGAAAAATTGAAATTTCTTTAATCTTTCCTCGCTAAACTCAATAAATTTAGTAGTGGCATCGCAATTTTTCTACTAGACGCGTAATCAATATTCCGAGCAGTGACAGGGCTGATAGACGGACAGATTGCTATGTGTACAATGCAACGGACGTGACAAAAAGCTTTTGCATACTTTGTTTACATTGAACACTGTAGCCGCGATAGCTTTAATGTAGAATAGACTAAAATCCGTAAGATTTTTGGTTCAAAATTGCGCTGGATTATTACCGTAAGCGAACTCTTTTAAATAAACAAAAATAAGTGCCAACAAGTCAATTTAAAAGTACTAAAAAGCTATACAATGTGATATTTACGGCAATTATATCTCACCACTATGTGTATGCACGTGCAATATTAACACTGAGCAGTGTGCTCAGATAGTTGTTACCCAGTCCACGCTTGCAAAACGACTGACCCGTTTACCTGTGTGTCTCTCTCTTTATACTCACATGAACAAGTACCCTCTTTTACCTATTCACTAAATCAAGTAACACGATTTCTTGAAAAAAAGGGCTACTTGAGTTTTTTTATTTAAATTTGCCATCAATAATATTGCAGTTTGGTTACTTTTCCCATAAATCCATGTATTTTTTTTTCCCCGAAGTTGTTTGCGCCCTAATGAGTGATATTCCGTAGGAGGATAGGACTTTTTTTTCGAGTTAGGAGTGCTAAAATAGGCCATATAGGAGGTTTTTGATGAAAATGTTAACATTATACACACACATACAGAAGGTTTCTCTAATGAAACAAAAAAAAAACTAACCGCGAAGCGGTAAGTGCGATCGCCCGTCATAATATTAACATTAACGACGAAATGCTCCAAAATTCCCTGTTTTAGCATTCATAAGTCGAAAAGTAAACAAAAAAAAATGTCAGCCCCCCCCCACCCAAATATCAATTATTGTTATCTATTTATTCTTGTGTGCAATGAAGTTTATTCTATCTATCTATCACTCAGTAGAGTGCAAGCAACAACTTCCAGATTAAAAATTTAATTATGCATTTTTAGGAACAGTAACGAAACTGCTAATTACCAAAAGTACTGTTGAAATAAACATGAGTCGTGAATTATAATATTTTTCAAATTATTCTTCATGTAATATATATCTTGCACAAATACTTAAAACTGAACGAAGTACCTAATGGTTGTAATATTATAATTTATTTATGAAGTTCTTACAAACTTAGTCTATGGTAACTATCAATGAATCACCACAACTAAAAACTTACGCTCTATGGTTAGAAGCAATGCATTCTTACCACGAAACCTCGAGTCTATGGTTAAAAAATATGCCCAATCATCGCAAAACAAAGATGTTTGCCTGATAATTGTTATTAATTATAATAAAACAAAAAGGGAGTTAAAAACATATCAGCCATACATCTCTATAAATGTAAACGGCGGACAATGATCTAACGTTTACTTCTACCTATGATACTCAGAAGAAAATTAGAATACAGAAGACGCAAATAGGCAAATAACAGAAGACAGAAGATGTAATGATAGTGCGGAGCGGAGAGCAATATTTAAATAAACACTTAGCGACAATAACGCCACCGCGCCCGCTACAACCTCTGCCGTGAGATACCGCCGCGTACCGACAGGAGATAAAATAATTTCTATAAAAGAATTTATTTATATATACTTTTTGCAAGCTATTCAAGGAAAAGAAGCCTAGAGCCACTGACTACAAGGTTAAAGCTTGGAAATAGGACGATAGACGAAAAAGCTTTGTTTTAAAGTATCAATTAAAGTAGAGAAAAAAATGCATTACGTTAAGTTTTAGTTGTTTTTGATTTGTTTATATGAGGACAAAACTCTATATAGAGATTTATTGCAATATAATTACTAGTGTAGTGGCTAAGCGTTATTTTTTTAGCAAGAAAGTGGTGGATTTTTCACAATACGATCCTCGCCGCGTGTGTGCATAATTCCGTGGCCATTAATTGTTAATCATATACAATTACGCAAATAAACGCTATCACACATCACGCTATAACAATTAAATATTAAAAACCGTACTATACTTATAGAAAACTTAACCTAAATCTAGTTAAGTATTGATACTTATTCAATTGTTCAAATTAACCAATGAAATCTATATTAAAACATCTAATGAAGCGGGTCAAACTGTCTGTTTGCGTGATGAATTTTACCGTTGGTTGCGGCATTGATCTGGGTAAATTCTGAACATAGTAGTTGTAGATTTATAGAATAAGGTATAGAAAAAATCTTTTTCGGACAAATTTTAACCCTTACTATCGAATTGTAAATGAAATGAATTAAATCTACCCCTGTATTTAATTCATTACATTTTTGTAACGAATTAAATTACAAAAATAATTACGTATCATATTAACACGCAGAATAAAAAACTTTCGCTATCATTTTACTAAAATTGTGCGGACTGTAGAGTCTGAAATTTGGCACAATTATATTTTATGTAGAGAAGGGTGTACGAATGCTAACACATTAAATATATTAAAATAAATCACAAGCACACCAATTCCCAACGATTTACACACACATGTATATATAACTTGGTGTCAGAGCGAAGTTATGACGACCGTGTGCATCACAGATATATATTAATTGTCAAATATAACAATATAGAAATAAATACTACTATATGACTAACGGACGTCTTTTCCTAAGGTAGACAATTTAATGCCTGTATTATAGGCAACAGCCGCCTGTTGTACACAAATATATATTTTTTGGAAATATATGAATACATACAAATACATCCAGACTCGAGGCCGGAATCGAACCCACGACCTCCGGAGCGGAAGACATGATCCGGCAGGCCCACTGCGCCAACGGGTCAATGTAGAATATAGAATGGTAAAGAAAATTAAAAATTTGTGCATATGTAGTTTTAAATAAACACATGGTACGCAAATTTAAAGATTTGTGACTGAATTTCATCAAATTGATGATCTCTAGTAAATATTATTGCTCAAAATAAGATATAAATATTTTTCTGCCGACGCTACGCTATGAACCTTACTCCACGTATCATACTCTCATGAATAATACATCCCGCTCTAAATAATATACGATTACATCGGAGGAAAATGCACTTTCTTTGTCTTGCAATGTTTTTGTGCGGTCCCGCCGAATTCGGGTAACGACCGCACGCCGGCGTGCAGTCGCTGCGAACGTATTTAAAAGCGAAAAGTACAATTAGTTTTTGTAGCTGACTCATCCTGTTGTGTCCAGCCATTTCGTAGAGTTACTTTATACCTTGATACAGCCCTAACTGTTTCGTCATATCTCTTTTTTTTATATTACAAGGGACAAACGAGCAGGCAACAGGCAGCTAGTGCAGTGAGCAGTGCCTACTGACGCCCGTGGACATCTGCACGAGCAGGAGGCAAGCAGATACGTTGCCGGCCTTAATGACGAGTTTAGGCAACCGGGAAGTCTCACAAACCGAACGAAACGCGACAACAACACCATCACTTGACGTGACAGCATTGCCGCCACTTCAAGCCGATCTAATGTTGGAAAGACTTAAATTAATAGGAGTATTGAATCCAGGGCCTTTGAAGTTGTCACCGTTGGACAGAATCCTTGCTAGAGAACAGCAATCATCTAAACTCTAATGTTTCAAGACATTTAAACCAGACATAGCTTAATTTGAATGATCATGTAGTATGGCCGGGGACTTTGTGTAGCTGCGCAAAGTTTTGTAGAACTTTGTAGTCTTCAAGGACAAAAATGTACAAACTCTTTAAGCTATGTCTGGCTCCGGCATTATAAAAGGTACATGAGCGTTTTAAAAGAGTTGGCGTGATTATAAAAGTGACAATGGAGGCCCAGGAACAAGAGGATGGGAAATACGTTGCTTGCATTGCTTTTTCTTGAAAGGTCTCGAACTCATATTTGTCCGTCTGTACATCAATACACACAGATAAGTTTAATATCCACATTATATATTACATATAAACACTTTGTATTAACTTGCAGAAAAAAGTGACATAAAATTGCTAAAAAAAATATTATTCACATTCGTGAAAATAATTATACATATTAAAAGACATTATGATAATGATCCACAAAAAATAAAGATTACGACCCATGATGGTGTACTAAAAACGTTATAAAATATAACAAATATGTTCCTTAATTAAAAGTGCGTTAACTGACATGTATATTCAATTAACTCCCCTTTTTTTCGAACAACTTTGCGTCATATATAATTATAAATTAAATTATAAAAGTAGATATATTGACTTATCTTCAGTACAATTATAATCTGTGTTAAATGTCTTATCAGTACTGCCACCATGATTATACGTTTTTGGCCGGTCGCAATGGCGGCATTAGTGACATATCGCGTTAGCAGTGCTTTTTTTATGTTGCAAGGGGAAAATGAGCAGGCAGCAGGCTCCTAAGTGTCAACCGACGCCCATGGATATCTGCACGAGCAGAAGGCTAGCAAATGCGTTGCCGGCCTTTAATGACGAGTTTAGGCCACCGGGAAGTCTCACAAACCGAACGAAACGCGGCAACAATACCATCACTATACGTGACAGCATTGCCGCCACTTTACGCTGATCTCATGTGAGAAAGAGGTACTGATACCCGGACGCGAAGGCCCAATTCAGCTACAAACGTGGCGCTACCTCTAATTAGAAATACAGGAGCAGGGAAAAGAGGCATTTGGACAAGTGTCAACGTTTTTCGGTAGTATATATCGGAGCCAGATATAGCTCAAACTGTTTGTACATTTTTGACCTTGAAGTCTACAAAGTTCTACAAAACTTTGTACAGTTACACAAAGTACCTGGCTACACTACATGATCATTGAAATTATCATTTAAATGAAGCTATGTCTGGCTCCGCCATAACGTTAATTTTAAAAATAATTTCCTTCAATGCCGGAGCCAGACATAGCTCAAAGAATTTGTACATTTTTTGCCCTTGAAGACTACAAAGTTCTACAAAACTGCGCAGCTTCACAAAGTCCCCGGTCACACTACATGATCATTGAGGTAGCAGAGCGTGGTTGAACGAAAAAAATAGACTAAAACGAAGGAACGTGATTAAAAGAAAACAAAAAAAGCACGTAATAGCGGCGAAAAATAGTGACATCAACGTTCCTATTTTTGATGGATCATATTATAGCAATTGCAAAATATGTATTTTGAATACGTATTACATGTAGTGTGGCTAGGGACTTTGTGTAGCTCTGCAAAGTTTTGTAGTACTTTGTAGTCTTCAAGGACAATGTACAATGTACAAACATTTTAAATACTTTATAAATTAATAATAGTAAATATTTTTTCAAGGTATTTTTAGGATATTTATAGTTTATTATCTCGAAGTGTATCTTGAAGTGTATTTTATATATTTCGTAGAAAAATGTTTGCGTTTTTATTTGTAGTATTCAAAATACAAAAGTGATATTATCTGTGTAAAAATGCCTAGTGCAACTGCAGATTGTCTTCGTCAGATTTTATTTAATCTGTCATCATTTGGTTACGTTTCCTTCCCATTTTCGGTCTAAAAGTGCGAATGTGACGGGATAGGTTTTTGTAAATTGTTTAGAACCGACTGTTATTCCTGGTATCTGTGCGTCAGTATCGTAATACTCTGTTATGTGGACTTTAACTTTGTATATATACAATTTATGATAGCTCTCTTCAGGAGTGACACAGTTTAGACAGAAAATTAAAACACACCATGGCCTTATCCTTGTATGTGGTTTGCGCATTTTTGTTGTTAACACCTATTAGAGCATTTTATTTGCCAGGATTAGCTCCTGTGAACTACTGCAAAGCCGGCGAAGATAATGGAAAAACTTGTAAAGTAAGTAAACGCGTAAATCATATTTTTTTTAAATAGAAGATATTACTGCTCTATGACAGCCACTACACGTTATCTCTTACTTTTAACTAGTTAAAATTCATGCATGAATGGATGTCATTTATAGTATAAACAACTTGAAAGTATTCATGGTCTATTGATCGGAAAAAGTTTGCAGATTTTTATGTTTATGGTCGCATATCGCAAGTATAATAATTCACTGACCGATTACGTTTTAGGTCTAAAGGGAGTTAATGATACAGACAGCTTCCGTTCAAAGTCTTCTATCAGCCAATCTAAAAATAATTTCGATATCTTCACCCAACACTGAGATACAGCTATTTTTGTCTCTTTAACTAAAATAAGTTTTTAGTTATAAAGACAAATAATAAAATATTTTAATTCATTAACTATTATTAAAATACATAATTTGTTACTATAATGCCGTTTTTATCGAATTATAAGCGGAATAAGTCGAATATACCAAACGTTTTTTGCAATTACCCAAAAATCAGCTTTTTTGAGTTAGGTCGGTTAGTCACTAAGCGTGTGATATGTATTTGTTATTTCATTGATAAATCAAAACCCAATGAATATTACAGTTTCCCAATTTGTTTTTCGGGGACAAAATACATAATTTTTTAAGAAGTAATACATATATTTTTTTTAAACTAAACACAATTTCATAATGGCTGGTTAATAGATTTCAGCAATAATTTTACTAATAATAAGGTTTAATGTGACGGAATGTTGAAAAAATGTTTAATTCCGGACACCTATGATGTGAATTATTAAACAAGCGCAATATGTTTATGTTCATCTTTGATTTTTAATATTTCTGAACACAATGTTCTTAGCTGGCAATTTTTATACTATAATGAATGCGATTTTAAGCATTTTTTAAAATTAATTGAAGTCTGGGTAGGTTAGGAAACTTAGGAAGCTTAGGAAGAGAAAAATATTACATATATGCCTGCAAAATTTAAAAGCCCACTCTCTCAAACACAAACATATTCATACCCGTCTAAAATATTTCTGTTTTTCTTCAGTTTTAGACAATTTTTTGGGCAGGCCAAAGTTCCCCTGCCAGGCCTGCTGGTTTTATATAAAATGAAATATATAATGTTATAAATTTCATTTAATATAAAATATAATAATTCTCTTAACATTACTAAAACGTTATCATATTATCCGTTTAAGGAACTGTAAACAACTTAACGTAAAATATGAATTATATTATAATGCGTTCTAAAAATAAATGCATGAATGACTAATTCGTCTTTATTCAGCATAAAAAACTCCTATGAACTTTTTTCTCGTAAAACCTTTACGCCCTACTAAAAAGTTGATATTAGATCGTGAAACGGTTATGTATTTTTTATGCTGTATACTGGATCCGTTTAACTTTGAACTTTAGTCATCGAGCCAGTTAAAACCTCATATGATGATTTTGTTATAATAATAATGAATTTTTTTATAAAACGAGGGACAAACGGGCAGGCGGTTCATCTAACTGACTACCGACGCTCTTAGGCAACTGCAACACCAGAGGGCTCGCAGATGGGTAGCCTTTGAGAAATGAGTATGCTCTTTTCTCGAACGTCCCTAAGTGGTATCCGTTCGGAAATATCGAATCTGCCAACTGATTCCACAGAGAAATTGTGCGTGGTAAAAAGTTTCTAGAAAAGCACACAGTCGTGGACTTTGGGACATCGAGTTGATAAGGGTGGAATTTCAAATTTTGACGGGATGTCCTGTGGTGAAGTCAGCTGCCGGTATAAGTCCGAACAATTCCTTCGAACACTCCCTGATTTAGAGCCTCATTTCAAATAATTAGTCAAATAAATATTATATTATTAAATATCATAATAAGTATGAAATACCGTATCCGAAAATAACAAAATAAATATCATCTTGATAACTGTATCTAAAAATCTTCCCTCCATTTTCGCCGCAATTTATTCCAATTTTCTGTAACACTAGAGAGCGACACGAAAATGGTAATAAGTTCCTAATTTGGAGACAATCAGCTTTGATACTTTAAATTAAACATTTGCATAATTATTGTATGGGAATTATTATATCGTTTTGTTCGGAGGACGGTACGTACGCGTAAAATTAATTCCTCCTCATATTCGCTTTCCCTTTTTCTCCTCAGTTGAATTCAGCAAAGTAAATGATATAATAAAGAGTATTTTACTGGAAATGCCCTGTTTTCCACACGATTTGGCTTAAGCTAAAAATAGATTATAATTTTCTTCTCCCTATGTACGCTAGGCAAGTTAATTACTACCTTTATAAATGCATAAATATACAGGACTATATGACACATGGACGTCTGTTCCTAAGGTAGACAACTTAATGCCTGTGTTATAGGTAACAGCCGATGTATAAACCCTGCAATGGTTTGAGGCATGAGTGGTGCTCCAGTGAGGCTGATCTTCAGCTACACACATTTAGCCAGCCACCTTGCGCAGTTCGTCTCCCCATCCCGTCGGGGGGCGTCTCTCGCTACGTCTGCAGATACACTATATCCACTATGGAATAGATGTTACTCCAGCAGGAATAGATGTTTCGACGTATTGGATAAGTCCAATTTCAGTTTACATTGAACCCCGAAGAGCTTTTTGCACTATAATTATTTATTTATCGTGTCATGATTGTTCACTATGTGAAAGTATCTAAAAATGATAAAAAGGTATGGTTGCGGTATAAGTAATTATACATTTTGTATTGTCTACATTATATACTGTCTACTACTAACCTAATTATTAACAAATAATCATTAACTAATCAGCTTACTGGCGTGGTAAAAAATCCATTTACAATCGTCAGCACGATCGCCGAGGGTGCGTCATGTGGTCCGGCGGTTAGCTATCTGGAGATCTTCACGCGTCGCCAACCGTACCCCTTGCAACTTAAATATGCCTTGCGTTCACCAAGTACTGGACAGAGAACGTATGTACATTTTTTAATATATATTTTTAGTTATAAGTGAGTAAAAATTCATCTTAAGTTTATTGGTTAGGTTTTGGTATGTTTATTTTTTGAGAGAATAATTTAACTCTTTCAGTATCTCTTGAGTAAATATGTTTTGCGTTTAACGAATATTGGCCAGACAACGTTTGTATTTTTTCAAGTATAAATGTTGAAAATTCATCTGGTTCAGTTTATTGATTAGGTTTTGGTATATTTCATTTCTTAACAGGTTATTCGCAATTTTAGGATGCCCCTTGTGATTTACGTATGCCTTGTTTTTGGCAAGCACTGGCAAATTTTTTATATTTATTTCGTACTTTATGGTGTAAGCAAACATTTTGCCGGTAAGTCTCTTTTTCATTCTTGACTATATTTGGGAATAATTTATTAATAAAACGACTCACAGATAGTTCCTTTTTACAATAAATAAGTACCTACATTTGTTTCCTAAGGGGCAAAGATATGACCTTTGCTACATTTGTGACAACTATTATTTTATTCTTATAATCAAACAATTCAACATTTAATATCAAATAACGGTTCACACCAGAATAAAACAAGTTACACGTAAGTTACACATAGTGTGTCGAATTATACAAACAATCACGAAATCGATGTCTCTAAGCCAAATTGTTTGAATAAAACACTAATAAACCCCGTAACTGAGCGTAAAATTCGTTACGTCACACAATCGACAATACACTTAAGCAATTTCACGAATAGGAAACGCAAACGGGCATCGATCAAGGTGAGCTTTAATCAATGAAGTTATGTCGGTCTCTTTGCGGCTTAACTAACCGAGGCGAATGTAGACCTAAAAACATATAGAAGCGAAGCAAACATTTTATCCTATAAAAAATATACAGGGTAAAGTCGGAACATATAACGCTATATAGATTTAAGTAAGTAATATAATGTATGATTAACTTTACGTCATGGTAGATGACCGGGCGCCTAGAAATACGGGCTTGCGCCTAGAGCAAGGGCTCTTGCCACATTTGAGAATTTAAGAAATTAAGTAAAGATATTTTTATTTCTTTTATTTACTTACTTGCTCTCTTCTCATTCGACTGGCCAATCCTCTATCTCGTCGTACGAGTCATAATATATCTTAAGTCTATAGTTTTGTTTACAGTTTTTCAATAAGATAACTTTCTTATAAATTTACCTCGTTCATCCATTTTATAATAATACATTTCAAAGTATATAATAACTATTTATGACGTAATGCGTCAGCTGTGTCATTAGCATAATATTAATATTGGGTAAAACATAACCCTTTGTGTAATTTGCGTAAAGCAGGCAGGTGATATGAGCCTTTTTCTAGTTAACAATAGTAATAAAAAATGTAATAATGAATATGTACTGTCTGACATTATAAATCAAATTTTGCGTCGTGAAAGATGTTAATTTTTATTAAGGGTCTAATTTTAATGAGAATTTGGTGTCTGTCGCATATTTTTTCATTGATCACTGGTACATTAAAGGGACTATCAGTAGCATATTTATTGTTTATTGGATCAAGAGTGGATGTATTAATAGGGTTACCGGTTTTATTAAATTCTTACAACCAGTGGTCAGTGTCAGAATAAAGAATCACTTCAAGATAATATTGCTTTTTTTTATCAGGCCCTTGACTCTTGTTATTGTTGTGGTCTATTATAAGCAATATGTTATTTAATAAAAGCGATTGCCTTCAACCTACATTCGAAACACATTTGTACGTGACACAAAGATTGTGTCGTATCTGTTGAAGCTCACGACACGGAGGGCCGGACAATTTTTGATGTGTCATAGAAATAAAAAAAGAAACCTAATAATATAAACAGAGAAATAAAGTTTAGAAAATTTTACAAAACTTACAATATTTGATATTTTCATGTTTTTTTATGTCGCACCTACGATTCGGCTCGATTGAAATGAGTACGGAATTTTTCACTACTTATTTGTCTTCATCAACGTGTCGCGAGAATGTGCACCAATAGCAGAATTATCAGCATGCTTACCTTTAAATGCGTTTTGAGCTCCGTTATCCGAGCTGAGGGATATTTTTAGATTACTACCTTTCATAGGATTTTTATTATACTATAAGTTAGACTTCTCAAATGAAATATCTAAGAGAGCGGCAAAACTTTACCCAACCCCGGGCGGCCGATACCCACAGTACGCCACTGTAGTAAATAGAATATAATTGAGGGTCCAATAAGTAGCTTTAATGCTAAATTTCATTTTGTTTTATGATAATTAACGTTTTGTGATAGTAAGGTGCTAATGCAACGATTAAACTTTTTTTTAAATTAGCCTAATGTGTGCCACTGCTGGGCATAGGCCTCCCCCTTAAAATTTTGATTAAAATTATTTATAAGATTTAACTTAAAAGATTTAATAATAGAAAAATTATAGTGCATTGTGTATTTGATTGTATATAAAAGAGAATAGAGTTATTGAATCTTAGATATACATATGATATACTGTTATACGTGGTTATATGTGATTGTCTGGCCTTACTTTGTTTTTTTTTAAACTGGAATATGAATATATATTTTACTATCATTAAAGACTGTTATTAATTATATTGCTTTTGTTAGCACGATAAGGTGGAGATTTTAAACTGTTTTAACGATATGCGTACTGTCGTGAAAGAAATTTACGTCGTACTTTTTTTTACACGTGCTGAAAATTAAATATAATAAAGAAAATGTATGAATCATGTTGACACATTTACAGGTATTTTATTTATTACAACCCTTCGGTAATAATCCTTAATATGGTCTTATATTTAACAAAAATTTTCATTTTAACCCTACCCAATTATGGCTTATATAATATAACAGTATAATACCAATAGAGTGATTTTTAGTTCACGAATTGGCTTGATTGTGGTCGTGCAGATGACCATGGGCGCCGGTAGGCACTTCGGTGCGTGCTTCCTGCTCGTTTGCCCACTTGTAACATAAAAAAAAAAAAATTGTGATTTAGTGAGAGTAAAGCACACCCCGTGGGGCGTGCAATACTTATTATAGGCTAATTGCCTTTCTTTTAAACTGACTAATTTTCTCTAACAGCATATTACACAACTTCTTACCTTACAGAGTACTAGTTGTTACCAGCGACATCTTTCGCGGAAAAATTTTTATGAAAAATTTTAGCGTGATTATATATAGCCTATACCCTTCCTCGATAAATAGGCTATCTAACACTCAAAGAATTTTTCGAATCGGATCAGTAGTTTCTGAGATTAGCGCGTTGAAGTAAACAAACAAACTCTTCAGCTTTATATATTAGCATAAGATATAAGAGAAGGTAGAAGAGCTTAAAGAATAAATTTATGTAATAATACATTGGATAAGATTTTTTTTAAAAAGAATATCAAGATTATGAACATGAGAGCCTAGTACTCCTTATAAGTAAAATCTATACTTATGTACTTACTATGATGGCGCGGCGACCTAAACTGGAACTTGGTAATAAGCAGTAAGAAAGTAGGAGTAAGAGAGAAGATAATGCACTTTATACGGTCCTGTGCTTTTTCCTGCCACTGCGTGGACTGAAGCTAGCACAGGGCCTCTTCCCTGGATCTTTCTCTCTTTCCAGCCTCTTTCCACTAAGGACGTCCAACCACTAATCTCAGTTGTTCTTAAAAAGCGCAATACCAAAGCGCCGCCTTGATTATGTCTCATGTAACAATCTATTTACTTCAAAGTCTTGTTAATATAGTTTTTCTGCAAAATTTATTTATATTCATGTTTCAGAAAAATGGCACATAACCAACACGAGAGGATTGGGGAATCGACAATTTTCCTTCTATGATTTAGAAATAGCTCTACATCACTGTTCCAATGACTAATAGCCCTTGTTTAACTAGGTAGTTTATGTTTAACTAGTGACTTGCCCTTGGCTTCGTACATGTGCATTTATTATACATAGGTATAAACCTTTCTCGTTTAATCACTCTGTCTATTGGTGAAACCGCATTAAAATAGGAACAAATGTTTTGGCCTTTCTTGATATTTCTTTTTGAATCTCTTTCCCTTTCTTGCTTTTAAACAAGGTGTTGGATGGACCGCACTGTTAACATAATATGACAACATAACAACTCCAGGTGTTTTGGAGTGAATTTTAATCCTTCAATTTATAACGTTTTTTCTGCTATGAAAGCGTTAATTTCTGCACAAATATTAATTTTTTTGACAATAGTAGATACTTCAGAACATTAAAAACCTGTTTTTCATTTGTCTTAAAGCTTATTCTTTCTTTAATATACCAGTAAATTTTAACAAAAGCATTGAAACCCTCAAAATTAAACAAAAATGTTGTAATAACTTTTATCATCTCTTACAAAACAAATAAGAAAAAAGAAATCAGTCTTTTGCTGATAAAAGCGAAATGAAATTCGCCGTAGAATAAAATAAATCACATTTGAAAGATTTAAAATTTTGTAAAATAAATCTAAACAGTAATTTCTACAAAGCCTTAATAAGGTTAACCTAATTTTTTACCTCAAAGGGATTGTAAGTCGGGAATAATTATTACATACACATATTTATGTTTGCTTCTAATGTATTTTTTTAAATAATATAGAATTTTTCTTTTTTTTACGTTTACAATATTTAGTCTTATAATTTTTTAATTTTAATTTGTTGTTCTCATTATGTATTTCAACGCTGTACGTGCCTGTAAAAGTATTTTACATAGTTTAAGGACTCCATAATTGTACAATTATTATATATTGTAAAATGCTGTTGGTTCGTCAAAAAAAAAAAAAGGTTGTGATGTTACAATGGTTACTCACATTTATAAAGAGAACATGTCTATATATAAAAGTACATTGTATATAAAATAAAAAAGTGGCGTATGCCAAGACACGCTTATATAGATGGGCTCCGTATCTAATACGCGATTAACCAATATCTTACATATCTTCAAAAGTTGTTCGATTTGGTTCAAAATTATTTTACTAATGACTTTTTACCATGTTCTATTAAGAAATTGAAGTCTCTAGATTTGATAGTTTGAAAAACGGGCGGACGGACGGACCGATCGAAGCTAGATCGAAGATAAGGGTATCTCGTAGGTCTACGGAGCCCTAAAAGCGTAAGATACATATTTATAAAAAGATGTTTCGTGTTAATAAAAATTTAATTATTTGGACCATCTTTAATGTTATTAATATTTTTTATATAGTTTTTAATATCGATCTCTAAACGAATATTATAAACAAAAGTAAATATTTATGAATATTACTATCTAAATCGAATAATTATTTGATAAAGAGTTTGCAACTATTATTTTTATTTCAAGGCAAACTTAGAGTATAATATAATAATTTGCCCGGAACTTTGTTATATACCTCAAAGGTTAATGGCCGAAGTCCCGTGAGACAAGAACATGGGATATGAGTTAACAAGACCCAGGGATACTCCGGTTATAAGATATATGTTGTCATAAAGCGGACACTGGTAAAATGAATTACAGCTGTTCTTACTAACGTGGGTATATTGTTTAGTAACATGGTTATATTTATAGTTAAGTAAGGTATATGGGACATGAGTTAACAATACACAAGAATACCCCCGATAATAAGGGAGGATATATTTAGTTTTATTGACATAAAGCTGACAGTGGTAGATTGAATTGAAGCTGCTCTTGCTAACGTAGGTATATTACTTGGTAAGAGTTTTATTTATAGGTAAGTAAGGTATTCGAGATCCCGTAAGTGAGGTCTATGGAATGTGAGTTAACAAGATACAAGAATACACCCAGTTATAGGGCAGGATATATTAAGTTTTGTCGTCATAAGTCTCACCCTGGTAAATTGAATTGAAGCTGCTCTTACTATCGTACTTATATTATTTAGAAACATAGTTATATTTATAAGTAAGTAAGATAGTTGAGGTCCGGTGAGACAAGCACATGGAATATGAGTTAACAAGACACAAGGATACACCCAGTTACTCCCCATAAGGAAGGATATATCAAGTTTTGTTGTAACAAGGATGGATAATTGAATTGCAGCCGTTCTCTAACGTAGTTATATTAATAGGTAAGAAAGGAAGCCATGGTCCCGTGAGATAGGGGTATAGGATGCGAGTTAAAAAGAGGCAAGGACACACCCGGTTAGAAGGGAGAATTTATTAAGTTTTGTAGTAGTAAGCTGACACTGGAAAATTGAATTGCAGCCAAGTAATGTTATTATATTTATAGGTAAAAGATACACGAGCGATATTATATTTTCTAAACTATAGTTTAATATTATTCCTATCCTATTACTCACCAAAAAGTATACCTTTCCTCATTATAAAAAAACATTTTCTTTTATTAAACAAGGTGCAAACGGGCAGACGGTTTACCTATGAGATTATCGACACTCGAGGACAATTGCAACACGAAAAAACTTGTAGATGCGTTGCGGGCCTTTGGAAAAGCATACACTTTTCTTAAAGGTCCCTAAGTCGTATCGGTTTGGAAACACGGAAGCTGGTAACTGATTCTAAAGAGAAATTGGGCGAGGTAAGAAGTTTCTAGAAAATCGCATGCGAGTAACGAGATAAGTCGAAACCTGTGCATTGCTGCATTAAAATTTTTGTCCTTTCAAAAATATCAGAGCCGAAAAGGAGGTCGGAGATATAAAATTGATCGAAATTTTCCGCCTTTTTGAAGTCGAAATCGAAGAACTGAAACAAGACATCAAAGCGATGAGGGTGAAATTGAAAGTTCTAACGTGCTGAACCGTGGTGAAATTCAGCGGCCAAACGCTGCAGAACACTTCACATGAATTATGCGGTAAAAGATTCAGAGTCAATCCACATCTCTACTACTAATACTTACTCGCATAGTGACGGGTTTCTGCTGGTGAGTAGGGATACCTGAAGTTAATGAGCGTCTGTAGTTGTATGGCTACGGTCTGGGTTACGAAGGTTGTCTATGGTTACGAAGGTTGTCTGTCTGTTTATCATGAGGGACGCAGTATATTTGCTTACCACTACAGGTATATTACACTTTATTTTCCATAAATTTTATATGCAAATTTGTTCACTGCAATGACGTAAAAAAACTTGTCGAAAAAATTACTTTCAATAGATTAAAATCCGGTTTTTAGCAAGGGTTCACACGCTCTGGGCTATTCTCGAACAAGACACATGGGAACTTTAGAATTAAGTTGACACATATCCTTGTCAAAGTTATCCTATAATCAAATACTAGTGGACCCGACCGAAAGTTTTGTGGTTATTCCTGAATATGTTACTCTAGTAAGCAAAACTTCTCTAAAAGAGGTTCCAAAGTTTTTTTTGCGTGAAGACACAATTGTGAATGTCAAGAAATATAGGGTTCTACTTTAGGACACGAATGATTAAGTCATTTGTTTGAATAATAAACGTGACATGAATAATGAATGAAAAATTAACAATGATACAAAAATAAAAACAGGTAGTGGTAGTGAGGCCTCCCTTCTATGCTTGTATGAAGTTAAGTTGTGCACTAATAACAGGTCACAAACAGTTTATTCTAGTTTTTTTTTATATATCATGGGGAAAACTGCAAGACGGGTAACCTAATGACCCGAGTAACTACCAAAGAGTATTCCCTTGAAGTTTAAGATCTAAAAGGTTTTAAAAAGAAAACACTATTGCTTAGACAAACATTAAGTTTATTCATTGACTAGAATTGTATATTAAATAACCTTATAAATAACATTTATAAATTGTATTTATTTCTTTGTCAGTAACCATATAGTAAATGAGGATCTGAAAATACAAAACTTTACTGATTATGGTGAATTAAACTTTCAACTACCGCTAGTTTTTCAAGGTTTTATTTCAGGAGTTAAAAACGGAAAATTTATAGAATTGGAAAAATCTAATTACTTTATTTAATTATTCTAATAAGAAAAGCAATTTAATCTCGAAACGTAAGAACAAATTTAAAGAGGAGAAGAGGTCAATTACCAAGTTCCTCATTTGATGGTAAGTGACCATAGACATCTTAACTACCAGAAGGTTCATAGATTGTAAATAACAAATGTCAGTTTAATTTGTAACGTTTAAATTAAAAAAAAAAACATTTTTTTTTGAAATTGTTGAGTTGAAATCACAATTTATTGTTATTATATAAAATAAATATAACTTTCCGTATAAATTACACTTATTAGTGTTATATAAAGATTTTTATGTCCTTGAATAATTACATCTATAGTGTACTAATTTTCTTTTTGGCATATGGACTAGTAATTTCTAGAATCTATAAAGTAAAGAACGAAGTGGACGTAACCTTGTAAAAAGATTATGCTAAGTAGAATCTATTTATTTTTAACGGATATAATTTTATAGACGCTATTACAAAGTTTTATTAAATATGCAGCTCGTAACTAGCTAGAAAGGTTATTACGAAACATAATGTATCCCATATTCAAAGTAAAAGTCAAATATTTGTTCAATTTGGCAAGTTTCTTAGCACTTTTGATCGCCATTTTGTGGATATTTCTCATTGACTCCTTAATAATTTGACTATCTTTACAACTAACAACAATAATACTTGTAGTTCATATTTTAATAAAGAAGATAAAAAAACTAACGCACAGTTATACATACTGTTTCGTCTGGTAAAAGCATAATTAAATCACATATTTCACACGGTTGTATGTCGTTCGGTCGTATATAATTATACAAAGGTTGCATTTGTATAATTATGAACGATCCACTGCACATTATTTTAAATTATGAAATACGTACGCAAGCCTTTCGATTTTCATTTTATATTGGAAAGTTTTTCTATAAATGTTGAAAAACAAATGGTCATACTTTCTAATATTATAAGCGTGAAAGTAAATCTGTTTGTTACGTTTTCACTCCTAAATCGCTGATATAATTTTGATGAATTTCGATATAGAAATAGAATATACACCGGGGAAGGATTTAGATTGCTTTATGTCGCGAAAATGGAACTTAAAAAGGATGAAATATTAATTGTAAGTTTGTATGTAAGTCAAAGAAAACAACGCGGACTAAGTCGCGGGTTGAAGCTATTTTATTTGGAAGTGACTACCGACGCCCATGGAAGATGCAGTTTATATAAATATGCGCTAGTCTTATTTTATTTACATTGTAGTTACGCTCAGTAAATGTATGTTCCGTAGTATATACGAACGATAATAATTAAGAACTACGTTGTCCAAGATCCAGGGGTTCACTTGCGGAAGCAAGAGATGGGGTTGAAGTAGCACTGCCGGAATCGAACCTGTCTCTTGTCCGCGCGCCACTGACGAGCGATTCGTCCGTCTATGGGGCGCAACCCCCACCCACGGGGCTCCGCTTGCGGCCAAGATCGACCTACCCGGGGTCCGATAGCCATTCTGAAAAAGAAAGTCAATTTGTTTTTAGAGTTCCCTAATGCCTACAAGGACCCCTTGTAATTTCGCTCTGTCCGTCTGTCCGTCCGCCTTTCCCCCCGCAAGTTGGTACCTCCTATGATTTCCAAATTATTAGAACTAGAGACTTGCTGTGACATGTTGACAGGAGATGCTAAAAACTCATCAGATAATTTATTTTCAGTGAGATCGTAAAATAAGTTACTTATTAAATACCTCTATCGTTTATGAGATACGGAACCCTTCTATATAACCGTCTTAACTCGCTCATAGTCACTTGTTCAAATTTAGCCCCTGACTATGGGTTTCTAACTTCCTAATGAGATCATTTCGGTGTTCTTCTTGCAGCCAAGATCTGCCGATCGGTATATATCGGAGAATTGGGTGTTACAGGTATTTTATAAAAGAACTTTGGTTACAGTGCGTATTTTTAAGTTTAGCCAATGTGCAGGTTACTGCTTTTCTTCTTCTAATTTCTTCAAATTCTTCTAATTGTCTTGAAAGACAATTTTTTCTTCCACCAGCATGATAATATCAAGTGACGTTGTGTTACGAAACTTGATTTGAAATTGTCGACCATAATCACATCACCTAACTAACCAGGTGGAACTATCTCTCTCTGTGCCGTTTATCTTCAATAATGGGGACCCATTATTGAAGATCATGATCCCTTCCAGTTACTAGAAGTTTCGTTTTCACGATGGTGGGATTATAGTCAAGCCATCTGCAGAGTAACCCTACCTCTCACTAGCGTCCAATTGCAGGAGTAGTTTGCGTAGTGCTTCAGTGTTGAGAGCTTCCCAAGGCACGGAGAAGTCTGGCATATCCTCAGGTCGAGCCAGCAATGTATTGTCTGAAGGTTCATCGTCCGGTTCCTATAGAGAAAAAATAAAAAATATATCTAAGCGAAATAAATTTTCACAAAAAAAAACCGACTTCAAATTTTCAGAACGGGTATTTAATTGGAACAATAGGATTGCATTAGCTTTCAATTAAAACAGAATAATCAAAATCGGTTCATCAAGTCGAAAATTTTGTAGTAAAAAACCTAAAGAAGACATTCGATTGAAAACCTCATTTGGAGTCCGTTTAAAAAGAAATATTGTCTAACATAGACATAGACTTATCTAACATAGTCATAATTTATAACTCTTGAATTCAATAAATCTTAACCGAAAGACGATAATAAATCTATACTAATGTAATCTATACTAATGTAGGATTTTTCGAACCGGACCAATAGTTCTTGAGACTAGCGCGTTCAAGCAAACAAACTAACTCTTCAGCTTTATACTAATGTAGTCTCAAGAACTATTGGTCCGGTTCTAAAAATCCTCTCAGTGTTAGGCCCATTCATTGAGGAAGGCTATATAAAAGCATTATAAGCTTCTTTGAGAGTGATTTTATAATTACGTTCAAGATTTAATGGAGCTTGAGATAAATTTGCATGTACTTTATAACCAATATTTAATAATAAATAATATTTTTTTTATATAACAAGGGGCAAACGAGCAGGCGGGTTACCTAAGTGACTACCGACTACCATGGACAACTGCAACACCAGAGGGCTCGCAGATGCGTCGCCGGCCTTTGAGAAATGAGTATGCTCTTCTTTTTTTTTTGAAGGTCCCTAAGTCCATTAAGGAAATACCGAAGCTGGCAACTGATTCCACAGGGAAATTGTGCGCGGCAAAAAGTGTCTAGAAAAGCGCACAGTTGTGGACTTTTGGACATCGAGGTGATGAGGGTGGAATTGATTACAAATTTTAAAGTTTCATCTGTCTAAATCTGATAAAAGAAAGCGTCAACACGTTGCTAGAAGGCAAAACGAATGAGTTCTGAGAGATTGCTTCACCTATTTTGTAACCAACAAAGCAAACATCTGAAGATCAGCCACGTGACAGCTCTTATATCTGACGGCTGATACGAAAGACATATAGGTTTAGAAGTGTTTTCAAATGATGACTTGAAAGACTTATATGTACAGAAGCACTTCTAAGATTTATTATATAATCCAACGCTTCATTTGGATAATCGTACTGTTCCAAAGGGATAGAAAATCACTTTTAGGCTGTTATCCGACAATTGTTATATCTAAAAGTAATTTTCTCGGTGTACTGACAAAGACATTAGCGTCAGAAAAGTCTAGGGAATAAGCTGTCTTCGTATAATTAACAGTATTATCATGGAATTAATTAGTGGTATCTAACATAGAGAACATTTTCGCGAGTATCTAACAGAGAGAACATTTTCGCGAAAGGGGTTTCTATTAAAAAAAAAAAAATTAAGGGTATTCTTACAAAAAAAATAGTGGTTAACATAGACAAAAAGATAATTTTGTGATTTTTGACTGTTGAAAAAGTCACCAAAAGTTTTCAGAGAGTCTGTTAAAATTGTTAAAATTTTTACATTATGCAGTGAAAGATAAAAGTTCCTTCATCCTTTGTGCAGCTGTGCAGCTGCAGACAATGTCAGTACATTGTTAGCAACTAAGACCACGGAGTCCCGCGAGATTGCCTCACCTATTTGGTATCCAGCAAAGTGAAAATCTCCTGCCAACGTGTAAATCCTGAAGCGTCTACGATTATTTATTGCTTAGGGTTGTCGCTGAAGTTCCTTTTAGAACTCGCTTCTTATATTTTCTTATAATTAGCCCTTCGAGATGATGATGAGACGGATCCACGGTAGGATAAGGTATGTTCGTCGAGATGAGTGTAAAATGTTTTTGCACTATTATGGCGTACGTCCAAGAATACAATATACTGAAATATTGCGGTCGATAGCGTGACCAAGTGGTCAGACCAATTATTTGATACAAAATCTATCCTAATGCATAATGTTTTTACCAAGTGATTGGTTTGTTCACACTAGCATAAGTTCAAACTACCACACAATAATGTCAATCTTTTATTGGTCGAATGTTGTCATTGCGTGTGGGCAGTCACTGTTAGTATATAATCAGTGGACAATCAATGTTAGCGCACTATCATTGTTTAAAGAAATTGTAGTAAAAGTGCAATTTATGTCAGTCGGTAGTCGCTGTCAGTGGACACTTACAAACAGTGTGTAATCATTGACTTTAGGAATTAGTGCCAGTGGAAAATCTCTATCAGTGTGCAATCATTGTGTGTAGGCAATCATAACGGGTGAGCAGCCACTGTCAGTAGGGTTAACTCTTTAACCTTTAACACGATAATATGATATGTTTAATCTAAAACATAAATCATTACTACTTTTTTATTGATCTCTCATAGAAACTAGCAAACAGGCAGTATAGGTCGGATACGAAAAGCCTATTTGTGATGTGAACCAATTTCGGTCTTAGTTGCTTCTGATTGCTTTCCCATCAACTCTCCGGGCGTTGTAACATCGGAAATAGCAATTTCGGCACATTTTAGTGATTGCTAATCGGAAAATAAATTATGTTATACGCTCTTTTTTTGGATTTCATTGTGATTTAATTGATTGATCGGGATTCAGAAATATAATGCGAAAGAAATATTTGAATAAGACACTTTCTTTATTTCTTTCAATCTTTGAATCATAGATTGCCCTCTATTCAACTGACAATAAATTGGTTTACATTATTATTGCGATATTGCTAAAATTAATCAAATTCACTATGAATTGGTATTTGAAAATAAAATTAAGTAAATTTGATAAAAATGAGTTCCAAAATCTATGTACGCGCAACTTGCCAATGGCTGCACTAAAATTGATAATTATTTTTAAGATGGGGCAAGACCCAGTTATGGCGCTCCCCTTACTTGCCCTGTCTATATTTTTTAATATAAAGTATATTTAAAATAATTCCATAATCAGAGTTGCAGACAGCTCAGGCGCTCCCTAGGACATGGCGCCTGGAGCGGCCGCTCCGCTCGCCCTGTTGTAGGGTTCGCCCTGACCCCAGTTTCTACTTTTACTACACGTAAATTTGTCCTTTCGCGAGAGAAAGAGAGTCCTTTCATTTTAAACTAATTAAATATATGCTTACGTCACGTGACGTTCTGAAAATCCCTAATTTATTTCATTCTACATGTACATGTATGTGGTGTTTATGACATTTAATTTTAAGATATAATCGCCAATATTTTCTACAATAATAGCCGCTGCACACTTAACGATAAAACTGTGCAGTTAAATCCACAGCAAGCCATGAAGAAATGTCGGAATGAGTGACCGCAATCCAAACGCAACCATAAAACTGTGCAGTTTTATCGACAAAGATTTTTCATACACTCGCATCGATAAAACTGTGTAGTAAGGTCGCAACGATTTATCGATACGTGTGTCCGCTACGCACGCTATAAGTTGGTCCATTAAGCTCCTCGCGAAATGTCACAGCTGAATGACTTTTGAGCATTAATTAGCGGCCATTATGGGCTTAACTGTACATGATGAATGGCGTGTATAAATTTGAATAATTCTGTGTGTTGCACTAAAAACTCATTAGGAAAATTATTTTGAATGAAATCGGACAACAAATTTTGAAGTTATTTAGCAAATACGTTTATAGCTTATCAACTACGGAACCCTTCTATATAAGCGTGTCTTGACACGCTCTTGGCTATTTTTAGTGTCTTACCTGCTAGTATTAAGTTCTTTTTATCATATTTTTTGTTTTAAAATACATTTTTTGTAAAATAAATTTTGACTTATAAATAAAGATATTTGTTTCTTTCTTTCTTTATACATGTAAAGTAAAGTTCTGCCGTATTTATTTTGCAAAATTTTGTGTTCTAGAATTCTTTAAATTTGTGTCTTACATTTTAGGTGGTGGAAATGCTAAACGATTTGTATACCTGCTGTGACGCTATTATATCCTTCTATAACGTATATAAGGTGGGTAACTTAAATTCACAAGTAAATTCAATACCAATAAATGCTCGCTCACGGTCGGCAGTTACTAAGTTAAGCGAATATATCGTCAAATTTAGATCAATTATATTCAACACTGCGATGGCTTAAATTTGGTTCGAACGTAGCCTCAATCTGCAGCGCACGTGCAATTAAATGACATGCTCTTCATATCATTGTATGTGTTAAAAGTGGATGAGGTCATTGTTTAATCGGTGGCCGGCATTTTAGTCGATCGCTAGGTTAAGCAGCCTTTGCCACGGCCGGGAAATAGATGGGTGACCCAGTCTAACAGGTTTTCAATATCCGACCTCCTACGTGTTTCGGAAGGCACGTAAAACAGTGGGTCTCGATTAATGTCACTGAGTGATATTAGTCGTGACATTGTAAAGATTGTGGGGGTTTTGGGGATGATGTCAGATCTCAGTCGGTTATTTTAAATCGCTCCACAGCTCCTCTTACCCTAGTACTAGATCGAGATAACGCAAAGAAGGAGTAGAATTTGAAAGGACATTATAATAATAGCAGACATGCTGTCAGCCATTAAAATAAGATTATCCTCTTTTCTAGAAGTTCCCTAGGCTACATCAATGCGGAAATATATTTTCATCAAGGCGGCCTTTAATAGAAATTTCTTTTCTTTCTTCAGAGCCTCAGCGATACGCCCGCGCAAACATTCTACGTGAGTACCGAGTGCCGAATGTTGCCTTAACAAACAATAATCAATCTTACTAACGAGTGTGAGCTTTACAAAAATATTTGTCTACAAACACTTTCACGTTTCATTTAGTATAGCTATTAATCTTTATATATGTTCACACTGTCAGCTATATTAGTTATATTGAGATGTAACTTCTTGATTGTCTAAACGCACCTAAAGTATTGAGTGAGACTTTTTTAACACTTTTAGCACTATATTTAGTGGATGCCACAAAATAAATATTCAACATCGGTCGTGTGTGAATGAAATTTAAATTTGGTTTAAATTCCTTCACACACGACCTTAAAATTCAACACTATCTTACTGTCCTGGTATATAGATAGTTACAGCAAAGCTTAAACCAATAGCGTTGTGCTCACAACGCACCATCACACATTTCGTAACACTCTCGGTACGCTTTCACCAGCTTACTCCCCAAGAAGCTTTACTTCTAAAAAGCAGTAGAGCCACCACACAATTAACAAGTTCGCTTTGCTTGAGCCAACCTGTGTCCGGAGTCTATTAAAAGATTTTCATATTGACCATGGCAACTCAAATCCAGGTGGAGGATTCTCGGAAGTAAAAATTGGTAAGAACGGATTTTCCTATACGACCCGATTAATGAGATCGGGTGTTGCGGGATCAGGTAGTATTTATATAAGGCTTTCTTGTAGGTGAGAGTAGAATTTAATCCCACGATAAATGTGGACAAAGATATTCCGTCAGTCGCTGGAGTAACACTAATAAAGAAGCGAAAGCTCTTAAATTAATACTGGTAGTATTATCTCCTATCTTAGCCCTGAAGCTACCAGACAACAAATCCTGGCGCATAAATATCGCTTGCCTTTCATTGCTTTTACTTTGTCCGATTTTGACTAATAAGGTCATTTTTCATACAAAAATAAAACGACGCCACCTGATAAATATACGGTACACGCTAATATTAATTTATTTTTTTGTTTTCAATTCAGAATCAAATCTGATAATCCAACAAGAAATTATGCATTTTAATCGTGTCCAAGTAAAATAAGTCGACTCTAGCATAATAATATAGATACGAGATATGAATAGATATATTACCACCATGCAGTTAAATACTCGCCGGAACAATACAACTTTTTTTGATTAACCTATAGTGTCTCATTGCTGGGCAAAGGCCTACCTTCTCTTTAGTGATCCTTTCCTATACTGAGCTGCTTGAATCCACGTCTTTCCCGCAAAATCATCTTGCCACCTCTTCCTCGATCTACATGGTTTTCGGTGGCCATTAGTGGATATGATAATTAAGATAAGATAATTTTTATTTCTCAAAAATTTTACACGTACATCACTGGAACATTACATTGCATGTGTATATTATCTCTAAGTTGTGTCGCTGATACTTAAAATAGGTAAAACCTTTGCTATAAGTATCAGTAAAGTGTGAGTTTATAATTTCGTATTATTGCCCCACCATTGCGGGTCCATTCTTCCATTCTAGCCACAACAATACTACTTCGATGGAAAATTCCCTTACAATGATTACTCAGGAGTTCCGGCACGAAGGACCATATTCAATGTCGAGGATTAGATGTTATTTGTAAAACCGTCAAAAAAGCGTTTACAATTTCTATATTGCCATATCAAATAGTTTGTCCTAGCAATGTTATGAAATAATACTTTTAAGAATAAACTAACATATACCGATTATAGATTGATGCAGCGTGTTTGCTGGTAACGTTACTAATTAGTCATTAATCATGGGACGTTTATGTGGCGCTAACTTTCCTCATATGCCAACTTTATACACCTGCTTTTGATTAATGCTGGCAAGTTTTACTTCACAGTATTTCATACGGCCCGAAGAATTCCTATCGAACATGGTTGTTAGTAACTTTTACGTTACCAGAATTTTTAGGTAAATAAAATTTGTTTATGTAGCATCTACCTAGAATGAAATGCTTTCATTATTTCATGACGGCGAGTTTCTTTATAAAATTTATTCCAGTCACAGTTTTGTCTGACTGGAATATTAAGGATTGTCTAATTTTCTACAAGTATTTTATTTCTAAATAGTTGCTTTTTCATGAACTCAATTATCTAGATTAACATTAGCTGCAACTGTGTTCAGAGGGCCTAGCATGAATATTTCGAACCGTTGGAGTCGAAATTGAAAATATTCGTGCTGGGCCCACATCAGACCCTCCTTAGTGACAACGTGGGTTGCATCAGCATTGATTAAAAGTGTGACACGATAAAGACTGCCACCTATGGGCCTAACAAGAATATTTTCATCCTAAATACAGTCGAATCTTCTAATTCGAACGGTTCAAAATGTTCGTGCTAGGGCCTCTACTCTGTAAAAATTACTATATATTTATTTCATTTCATAAAATTTATTTAATAATTCAACATATTACGATAATACGTTAAATTATAATTTTGTAAACAAATGACTTTGTTACATTGAAGTTTGTTAGAATGAATTAATTATTACTGTAGTGTATGGAGGAGGGTAGTTGTTCATAAGACTATAAATACAGAGACAATCGGTTATGCGAGGGAGTTGTGTTACGACCGTTGACTGGGTAACAACTCTCTAAGTACATTGTGATCAGTTTAATTACGACGCGTGCATACACCAATTTGGTGAGTTATAATTACAGTAAATATTTAATAATATTTACGTAGTATCAGCTTGATTTTACATTTTAATGAATGTAAAAGGTAAAAGTAATGTAAACAAGGCTCTAACGCATTAGTTCCTTGGTGTTCCTTTTCTCTCTTCTCCATCTACCTTTATATCCTTTTACTCCATCCCTTTTCCTTAATCCTGTCTTTCTAATTAGAGGTAGCGCCAGGTACCTCTTTCTTACATAAGATCGCCGTGAAGTGGTGGCAATGCTGTCACGTTAAGTGTTACCGGTGGCATAAAGTCGTCATTAAAGGCTGGCAACGCATCTGCTTGCCTCCTGGTCGTGCAGATGTCCATGTACGTCAGTAGGCACTTAGCTGTCTGCTGCCTGCTCGTTTGCCCCTTGTAACATTAAAAAAAAACAAGTTGTCAAGTAGGAAACCATCAAGAGCTTCTTTTAGATTAGGCGTCTTTATGTTCAAAACGCAAACGCCTTTTATATGTTTTCTCCCGAATTATCTAATCGTATGGATGGCGTTTTATGACCCTCTCCAAATGCTCCGGAAGGGTGGAAATCTTTTGGAGTCGTAAACTTTTTATAACGCTTTTCGTAGTCTGCAAAATTATAGGAATCGGATAAGCCGTTCCGAAACCTGAACGAAAAAGAAGCGGACATACAAACTGACAAAATCTATTAAAATGAAAAGTAGCCAAGAGAGTGTTACATACCTATATAGAAGGGTTCTGTATCTGATAGGCAATTGTTAAATAACTCCAAAAGTCTGATTTCTCTCGAAATAATTTTCCTAATACGTAGTACGTTCTATCAGTATGAAAGATTTTAAGTCGCTGTATCTAATCATTTGGAAATCATAGGGCGGATAGACGGACGGACGGACAGAGCTAGATTATAAGGCTTTTTTCTAGGAACATGGAACCGTAGAAATGAGAGGCAATAGCTCAACTGAAGAATGCACACTTTTGACACAAACTCTACACTTACTATGATATGGAAGGGGACTATTAGGCATAGAGTATTTGAATTGAAAATAAACTGCTAAAGTGCGAGTTAGTCTTGCTCACTTAGGGTCCCTAACCATCACGTAATACTTTAATAGGCTATTTCAAGATATATATAGAAAAACGTCTAGATAGGCATTCAAACGACAGATAACGAAGAGGTGTTAGGAACAAGGGTTCCTTTTTCTTTGGGGGTACGAAACCTTAAAAATAACCATTCAGAAGAGTTTGAACTCTATTACAATAAAGCATCCTTTGAGTTTAATTATAAACAAATCAGTAACGGGGATACTTATGAAAAGAAAATACAAGTGCTGCCTGCATATTTTTGTGGCATATTATCAACAGGTTGTTGATCGCTGGTATACATTCATGAAACCACAAACAAAAAGAGGTCATGAACAATGTTTCTATGTCTTTTTTACTTGCAGGGTATCTACGAAATCTACCACTTGGCGCTGGTGACGTGGCGTGACAATCTGTTCAAATGTTTGAACAAGCAAGTGACCAACGCAGTGCTGAAGCTGATCGAGCGCGAGCGAAACGGGGAGACCATCAATACTAGACTTGTGTCTGGGGTAAGTTGTTTATATAACATTACTTTGAAAAGTATGTGACGTCACATATTTTTCAATGTTATGCTTGTTTTAAAATAATTTAAAAATAACAACAGACTCAATTTTTGACTGGCCCGTTTGGCGCATTTGGCAGTGACCCTGCCTTCCGCTCCGGGGGTGGTGGGTTCGACGACCACATCGAGTCTGGGTGTATTATCCATATGTAATAAAATATTTGTGTATAACAGACGACTGTTACCTATAACACAGGCACTAAGTTGTCTACCTTAGGAACAGACGTTCGTGTGTCATATAGTCCTGTATATATTATTTGTTTCTACGCCATATGTAAATTTTCTATACGCAAATATTTTTTTATACTTTACTAGTTGTTACCCTCAACATCGTCCGCCTAAAATTAGGTGAAACATTTTCGCGTGATTATACAAAGCCTATAGTCATCCTCAATAAATGGGGTATAAAAAACTAAAGGAATTTTTCAAATCGGACCAGCAGTTCCTGAGATTATCGCTTTCAAGCAAACAAACACTATAGCTTTATATATTACTAGCTGTTTCCCGCGACTCCATCCGCGTAAGTTTTAATAGCTCTCAAAAGCGAACATATCCCCCGATATTAAAACATTTTTCATTGGCACTCCTCTCATATTAGTTATAGCATGATGATATATAGCCTATAGCCTTCCTCGATAAATGGGCTATCTAACACTGAAAGAATTTTTCAATTCGGACCAGTAGTTCCTGAGATTAGCGACGATATTTTTACGTGACAACGTCGAAAACTTAGGCCGATCGTGCCTTTATATCGCTTGTTCCGCGCTCTCGCTTGCACTCTCGGCTCGTGCGGAACGTGACAACGAGTCATGCTTTTTCGTGCATGCAACCGGCGTTCATAGCTTTATAAAACGTTGTCACCTCAAAAAAACTATGTTAGAAACCAGTGTTTCTGTTAAGTCTGTGAAATAGGGCAGATGGTCACCTTAAATTACCCCTGAGACACATCTTGTGCAAAATAAATGCCCCCTGGTACTAGACCGGCATATTTGTAACAAACTCCACACTTTTTATAAATTTCTCTTCTCTGCACATTTCCGCGCTATAACCAATTAGTATAACACCTTATAATATGGTACATGAACTAATTGAAGGTCAATTTATGTTTTTACTTAGGGCGAACTCTTAATAACTCGTCCCGTTTCCTAAGCTTTGAAAATGACGAATTTCCAACGGCCTGTCCATTCCTAATTTTATCTTTTAAGGGCACACTTATTACATGACCTTTGTTAGTAGACTTCTACGGGCTGTCTTTGATATAACTTATAATTTTAATCTTTTTTTGTAAGGTTAAAAAGAAAATATTTTCTTTTGCCCAATCTGTGACTATTAATTTGTTCTAGATCGAAGAAATCAGTACAGCAATATCAAATAAAACTAAAATCGTAGGAAACGTTAAGTACAAAGTTCCTTACAGACATCCAACAATATCTTGCTCTGGAGAAGATTCTGAGTGAAGAGAAAGTTTTTGTAAGGGAAACAATATTAACAACTCTCAAATTACACCTATCAAACCCACGCTAAGCAACTTTATTCCTAAATTTCTCTGTTTAAAACATGCTATCACACAAGCATATCCGGCCACGCGTTGCTGAGTGATTTGAAAAAAAAAAACAAAGTCCTGTCTCTCAAGCTGGACCAAATTACACATCAATGCCAACATTCATGAATATTAGTTGAATTGGTAAGGAGTTCACTGAAAACCGTGGATTTTTATATATTAAGATAATCCGCTGTGAGTGTGGCTACACCTTTAGTTTTCCCGACTTTGTGAGATGATTGAACTTGATACTCGATAATAGCGATTTTTCACGCTCTGTACGAATATGAAAAGAGCCGAAATAAGATTTCCATCAGATTAGATTATTTTCCTTTCGAATATACGAAGCGTACATTCACTATCAAAGTTGTAACAATGTTGTATTGAATATTAAATTTGAAATCCATTTGACTTCTTTTAGTACACTTATGTCGAAAATAAGATACATTCGATAATATAAATAACTTTTAAGCGTGAGTAATGATCACTTGAATTGCTTTCACAATGATTTGTTACAAACAATGTTTTATTCATCAGCAATCTATAATATAGATCAGCGGTCAGTAAAGGGCAGCGGGCCGCAAGTGGCCCGCAACCCCTCTCTTTGTGGCCCGCGACTGTTTTATATAGGGGAAAACAAAAAATTTTGCATTTTTAATATCGCTTATAATGTCTACTGCATAAATGCAAAAAAAAGTAGATATCTAGCACCTATTTGCATTTTTTTTTATTTTTAGTCCGCCTACATACAATTTTTTAACATTGTGGCCCTTGCCTGCCAAAAAAATGCCAACCTCTAATATACATATATGAATGCCTGATTCCCTTGTTGTCGCTATACTTTGAGAACTAGAATTAATTTAAGTTTTTTTTTTAATATTGAAGTCTAAGGAAACTTAATATAAAAAGTAAAGAGGAATTAATACCCTTCTAAAAAAATTAAAAACCATCGAAATTGAACAAAGTTGTAATTTAACGCAGACGAAGACGCGGTTTTTGAGTAGTTATACGAATTCCGTCCCACACTTGTATATTATTGCGACATATAGAATATTAACATAGTCGCAGACGTTTCCTTACAACGGTTTAAGAGGCGGTCATTCCAGGATCCGGTCAAGTAATAAAAAAAAGACGAGCATCTTATGTTTAAGTTAAATCATCTTGAGTTAAATACTTCTTTGAGCATATATTATGTAGCACCATTCGTCTCACCGTACAAGGACTTCATTATGTAGAATGCTGTCAGAAGAACTCTTTAAAATTTTTCTCTAAATTTGCAAATATATATTTACGTAGTTCTACTATGGAATATAAAAGCAGCCTGAAATTTTTCTCGTTAGACTTTTACTTACTGGAGTGGCCCAGCACCTCTCTCTTTCTCTCTCCCTCTGATAACTCTTACAACTCTTTATCTTTGGCATCTTACTCTACGACTACTGTGTAAATAGCAAGAGGTGCCAGAAAAGTTACCACAGGGATAACTGGCTTGTGGCGGCCAAGCGTTCATAGCGACGTTGCTTTTCTATACAAATACAAAATACATTATACCTGGTTGTTGCACCAGCTTGAGTAGCTGGCGGTGTTGGAGTCGTTGTGGGTGCTGCTTCGGCTTGGCGTTTGCTTCTAAGATTCATCCCAAGTGCTCCGCTGCTTAGGACAGCTGTAAATATGTAGTTTTTAATGTATTTTTTTTATTATGCTTAAGGCATATGTTATTTGCTTAAATCCTTATTTGCTATCTGATTGAAATTAAGATGCGTAGTAAGATATTACTCTTATTTATTCGACTTATTCCTTATAACCTTAATAGCTGAATAGTGGAGGGTATGAAAATCCGTTATGTACTGGATTTAGTATTATTTCTCAGACATAAGTGTTCCCTCAAATCCCAAGAGTAGTATAATCCAAACTACGGCGAATATTCGGAAATGGGGCCCCACTTATAATTGGGGTAATTTTTGTTTTCACATTATTTATAAATAAAAAATCATAGGAAGCAATATTATAATGGCGCATGACCTTATGAAAGTCTAAATAAATGAAATACTAAATGCAATTCAACTCAGTCAGGAAGAAAGAAAATACATATATTACATTCATCACATTATACATTACTTAATTTAACTTTTCTTATAAAATACTAGCTGTGTCCGCGATTTCGTTCGCGTAAAATAAGGCAAAAAATAAATTAAATTAAATTTTATTTAATTGAAATAATTGATTTATAGTCTACATCGATAATATCTAACACTGGTAGAACTTTTCAAATTAGACCAGTCGTTCCTAAGATTAACGCGTTCAAGCAAACAAACAAACATTTCAGCTTTATATATTATTAAAGATTTAACATAATTTGATTAAACCTAGATTATGGATAGGATAGAGGCGGAAGGCCGCTTTGCGGGTAATTTTTTTTATTTGAACACAGAAATGTATCCGCATCTGACCTATGTAACTAAGTTGAATTTAATTGAATATTTAATTTCCTCAGTTGCAATTGGGTTTGTTTGCCGTTTTTTTAGCAGTTTAAAGGTCATGCGCAATCACAACATTAGTTCCTATGATTTTTTATTCATAACGAATGTAAAAACAAAGAAAAATATCCCAATTGCAGGTGGAGCCCCACTTCCGAATATTTACACAAACTACTCCTAGTATCAAAAATAACAACTTCAGCTTTTCACTGGTTTGCTAAAACATGCAAGTACCCACCATTTTGATTCCACGTAAATAAAATTACGGGATTTCCCCATCAGAGTCCAATGGGGATGTTCCAATTAGGGCCAGATAAGGCTTTGAGTGACATCCCAATCTGCTGCCCACTTTAGGTATACCAATGGGACTCAGTAGGTCGTTGATAAAAAATTCTAATCGGGAATAAAAATAAATTACAGTCACTTACCTAGAAGTACAAACAGACTGAACTTGTACATGTTATAAGTTGTTTTATTTAGTTGATACGTAAATATTTATCTGCAGGATTGCACGCGGACACTGCCTCAGGTCAACTGCAGCTAAGCATATCAGTAACCAGTTTATAAAGCGTCATTCGACTCATATTATGCTATTAATTCAGATGACTAATTGAACGCGCTTCTCAGCTTAATATTGACTAGTTAAGCCCGTGGACACACTCGTGTCTCTAGTCTGCATTAGAAAACAATTAGCTTGTTATAGGCTCTGTTCTGAGTGCGATGAAACCTCGTAAAATTTTAAGTTTAATATCTTATAATAAGTAGAATTATATACAAGTTATAATATTGATATAATAATTATAAAAAACTGCCACTCCGGGAGTCCTACAAGAAGTGAAAACGAATCGTGAGAGGTGTCGGTAACGGTGATGTTGAAGCCCAGTGTCCAGTGACGTTGAGGCGAATTTCACCCGCATGTTTTGATTTGGTTTAATGCAATTTTCTTTCTAGACGATTTTAAGGTCCATAAAATATGTTTATGGTTTTGATACATTGTATGTGTAAGTAAGGTACTGAATAATATCAAGATTCCGATCTCAATTGATCGTGTAAGTATGAAGTCACAAGTCTATTAGGGTCGTGGGCATACCTATCGTGTCCACTACGGTGGATCCGCGCCTGTACAATAGTGTATGTGCGTCCACGTCTAGAATAAAAATCAACTGACGAACGATCACCTCTTATATACAGGGTGTATCTGACATCGTACCGGATACGCATCCCATGGGTTCAGTACATGATTCTAGACTCCCCAGTGGGCATTTGAGTCGATCGCTAAGTTAAGTTGCTCTGGCTGCGACCGGGTGATAGATGGGTGACCCATTCTAGCACTGGCTTATATTCGATATCCGACCTCCTCCGTGTTTCGGAAGGCACTTAAAACAGTGGAACCCGATTAATGTCCTTTGTGATATTAATCGTAAGGTTGTAGAGAACGTGGGGGTTTCGAGGATGACGTCAGATGGCAATCGGTCATCTTAACTCGCCCCGTAGCCAAATCCTTTGCAATCCCAGGGGACCCTGGTACTTTACCGGGATAACGCTAGGAAGAAGAAGAGAACAGCCCATTTACACCTACGTTTTGATTCATAAGATTACTTTTGTTGGGAGGATAACTAAGTTTGTCATTATTAGCGAGTCAACCTCGTCGCGTCTGCTAGTACTATATAATAATGACGATGTAAATGAACGAAAGATATCTTAATTATATACTATAATAGCTTTAATAAAATAAATGTGATAATAGTGAATAAATACTAATAGTGAACACAGTTTATATACATTTTCTCCCAGGGGTGGTGGATCTTCCTTAATCTGTCCGATAACTGGTCAGATCTATACACTACCACCCCTAACACAAACTTTTAATTCAAGCTTGGTAGGAGGGGAAACTGGTATATTCGTTTTTCTTTTTAAGAAAGCAACCTTAACAATTAGAACACTCGACCGATGATATGACCAAGTAAATCGTGAAACAGTTACAGACAACGATACTCATGATGAAGCGGTGGTCAATGAATCAAGTAATAAAATGACCAGCTTGTAATCAGCGCGGTTCAAATTTCACCGACACCCCAAGCTATATGGATCGACCCAAAGTCTTACATCAAAAGAGAAAGAAGTATTTTCCCCGTGCGACTTTGTACTTTTACTACACGATGTATAGTGCTATATGTATAATTATACTAGCATTAGGCTGAACTATAATCAATATATACTGGGCTCGCACAGACTTTCTTATATTATTTTTTGACAGATAACAAATCTCGATATGAAGTTAAATTAAAATGTTAAAGCACAAATCTGGCGTGATAGTTTTACATTAAAATGTATCACAAACTGCTCAGGTTGTGGAGAGTGTGTGAGGTGCTTTATGACCGAGAAAAGTTTTTTTACTCTATTTTCACATCTTTTTTTAATATCATATTATATCACAGAATGACTATTCCTCAACACTACCTCCTGAATATCCTTCACTTAGATTTAAGATGCTATGGGTAACGTAGAAGTCTTTAAATAGACTTCAGACACAGTTTGACCGGAATTAAGATAACTTATTCAGGTTTGGGTTCATAGATGGTTCCAATTGATACGGTGGGTTATACAGCTCTTTAAAAAATTTAAAATCTTATGTCACGTTCTTCTTGTCTTGACACTTATACCCACGTAGAAGTGTCAGAACAGGAAGTAAAATTTAGTCAACAACACGCAGTAGGTTTTGATGCAAGCCACGAAAAATACTGTTGACGTGGCATGATTCTAGGAGACTATCTGATTTGTTGACATTCGAACAGTAATAGAAGACCTTACTTTCACCAAACAATTACAGAAACAAATAATACTAATAAAATTATCAATAAAAGACATTCTTCGGGGACATAAGAAAAAATCCATTTATTAATCTTTCTGGTCGAGTAGGAAGTATACCAATAAACCGGTGTTAATAAATATCAGGGCTGATAATCAGAATATCCACAGATTAGCTCGGGGCGATCGTGAGGTGCCCTGAACGATGTGTGGATTTTATTACCTATAGCTTATGAGTGTATAAAAAGGTAACGGCATGTAAAAATTAGCTGCCTGTTCCATACGCGATTTATTAGGAACGTGAGGTAAAGGCTACTGTTAGCGTATATTTATTCTTTTCGTGCTTGATATAGCTTCAGTGCTGAAATCCATAAGGACCGGAAACATGTTTGTATAATGCCTGGCCTCCACGTTATGTTACTAGAGAGGCCAACCTGTACAGGCTTACCTATGCAGGTAAACCGGAGCGTGTGTAGGGAAGGTTTTAGATCCTGGGCAGGCTACTGGCGTAAAATCGTATATCAATTTTCTACGGTACATCAGAACGTCCCCATATACGTTAACTACATTCCATCGGACTGCGCAGGCAAACCCGCACAAAAATCTTGGCGTCTTTCCAAGAATCACCATCTTCAACCTGTCACCTTTGGTATCCATTTTATTATTATTATTATTATGACTATCATTTATTTATTATATCTTATTCTTAAATACATTTTTAAATATTATTACAAAAATCTGAAAAAACTAAATTTTCTTGAGTATTCTGGCTGGCTGGCCCGACGGTGCAGTGGGCTGTGATAGTGCCTTGCGGGGCGGGGGGTCGTGGTTTCGAGTCCCGCCTCGAGTCTGGGTGTGTTATCTATTATTTCTACAAAAAATAATATTTTTTGTATAACAGGCGTCTGTTATCTATAACACATGCTTTGTCTAAATTAGGAACAGACGTCCGTGTGTCATGAAAGTCCTGTATATATTTATTTATTATTCTCCGTCAAATAATACTTTTTAAAAACCTCAAACTGCAGTCCACTAAACTTTCCATATGAAACGTTTTTTAAAAAAGTACAACTTTTTGGCCGAGCTACAGAAAATAACAATTTGCCCGTAAGCCTTTTTGGAGTAAAATAAATTTTGTTACCTCGCTTCGTTTGAAAGGTAACACGTTTACAAGCCTTTTGGAAAAACGTTGAAGAGTCTTGTGAATAAAACATTTATTTTTCAGTCAGCTAGTGCTGTTACACCAACCAAATTGGTTTAGTGAAAAAGTATACACAAAACAAAATGTACCAAATTTTAACAGTTAAATTCATGTCCTTATCGTAGTGCTCCGCATATTGTTATATATAACTGGCTAAAACCCGTAACTTCGTCTACGTTGAATTCGATGATTTTTAATTCTATGTAAAGAAACATAATTATTTTTTTATCTTCATAGATTATATATATTATGACTGGCCTGTTGTCGCAGTGGGCATTGAACCTGCCTTCCGCTCCGCGAGTTGTGGGTTCGGTTTCCGCATCGAGTCTGGGTGTATTAGTTATCTGTATATATTTGAAAAAAAAAATTGTGTATAACAGGCGACTGTTACCTATAACACAGGCATTAAATTGTCTTTCTTAGGAACAGCCGTCCATGCGTCATATAGTCCTATATATATATTTATTTATATTATAGATATAAACCATCCTTTAGAATCACTCTATACATTGATGAAAACCGCATTAAAATCTAATCTGTCTGTCTACCTGTTACCTATAACACAGGTATTAAGTTACCTACCTTAGGAACAGACGACCGTGTGTTCAGAGTCCTATGTATTTAATGTATATAATCTAAACAAGCTAACTAAAAATCCGTACCCAGTGAAACACGTATAAAGAAATAACCCAATATTTGTCTATTAGAAAGGTTTATACCCGTGTTAAATCAAACCACTTAGAGATAAAGTCTTGGTAAATTGAATAACCTCTGAACGGATGACCCAATTACCGTCACCCGGGTATAGTCGGGGCTCTCATCCGTTTACTAACGTGCTTTCATCACTATGAGGTTTTAGTATCAAATATGAAACTTGCCAAAACAGGACGTTAGCAAATTCATAACATTTGACGAAGACCACACGTATAGTCGAAGACTCTATTAAAGATAAACCTGCTTGAATTTGAGATGGTCCAGTTTTGTACTTTATAGTTAACAAGCAAAAATGTAATTTAAACTTAGCTTTGTAAGAACTATTTTTAAAAGAGTGGTCAACGAGTTTCTCGCTGATTCTTCTCGGGGCTAGACTCTTCCGAATCAGTAGTACGTTTTAAAATATTTGACGATTCAGAAGAGCTTGTAAAAGTCCATTTGAATAAAATATAAAGTCTCCTTTATCAATCATATAGATTTCTGACTATCTAAAGATTAATAAAGATAGCTAACCAGGCCCTAGCACGAACATTTCGGACATTTCGAGTCAAGAATTGAAAACGTCAATAGTTCGATGCGGCCATTGTTGAGGTTACAGTGACCACAATACTCAAGGTTTGCGCGTAACAGAACCACAGGACCTTGGGGACATCCGATGATTATTCCACCATTTAACTACGGTCCTTTCTTTGTCGTTGACATGAGCGGGCGTTATTTTCTAGAAATCCCCGACAAGCAGTGGTTTTTTTAATCTTATATATAACAAGGAGCAAACAAACCACTTATGCTTATTTACAACTGCACAGATGCGATGCCGGCCTTTGAGTAATGGGTATATGTAGAAGTAATAAATATATATAGCTTTTTATTGCAAGTCGAATCGGTTTGGAAACATACAGCTGGTATAAACTCTATGTTCTGTCATGTGTCTATGTTATGTCTCTGGCTGGCCCGTTGGCGCAGTGGGCAGTGACCCTGCCTTCTGCTCCGGGGGTCGTGGGTTCGATTGGTGATGGGTGGTTAATCCTAATACTGGTTTTCAAATATCCGACCTGTTTCGGAAGGCACGTAAAACAGTGAGTCCGATTAATGTTACTGACTGATTGTAGTACAGATAAAGATTCTGATCGATAAATAAAATAATCGATACTTTTGAAATGTTGCCAAACAAGGAAAAAAGTATTAGAAAGAAAATATTGAAATTAAAGATTGCAGTATTTTTAGAAAAAAAAAAGTTAAGTGAGAAAGTAAATCTATAAAGTTTTCGCAAAATCAACTTCAGTTAATTATTTTCAATAGTTAAACATCATTCAGCACGGGATAGAAGCTTGTGGCTTAAACCATCCTTTACAAATTAAGTAAACCCTTGTACCAGACCGGGATAAGGCTAGATAGATAGAAGTAATGATCTATAACGATGTGACCGTTCACACGTCATATATTTAACAATAACGAAAAAAAATCAAAGATAATTTAACAAAATAGTAAGTTCAAGCGTTAAATTTAAGTTAAAGCAATACATTGTTAATTAAATTCACTCTAATGAAATGAATGTGCCTGGCTATGATTTCTAAAAGACTACTTGATCTATCAGATGCCAGCGAAACAGTAACTTCCATAAAATCGGTGAGAAAAATCATGGATGGATGTTTAAAACGTTTCACTTCTTCTTTCTTGTGGGAATGGCTAAGGCATGGAACGCACTTCAATCTCTGTTTCCGGAAAACATGGTTATCTTTAAGGCAAGAGTGAAGAGGTTCAGCATTAACACTTAAGATCAGGCGTGATTGCAGTCAAATGCGTGTCTATGCGGCATAAAAAAAAACTATAAAATAAATGAAAATAGACATGACTATTATATGATAATTATCGCTTAAAAACGCCCACATGTGTGAACTTCAACATTTTATAAAGACGTTGACATATGGCGTTTATTTTTAGCGACTTTATTCGCGTCCCAAATGCTAATATGGGCTACCTCTTACCGAAACTTGCCAACTTTGGGAAACCTCGAAAGCTGTTTTTGATGGTTATGATACCTACAAGTGAAGTTTGGTAAATAATGAAAAAACTTCAAAAGGGACAACAATGCGTTAATATTTTACGTTTACAGAGTAATTCTACTTAACACTTGTGTTTTTTGTTGCTTATTTATTTATACTTTATTTGTTAACCGACTTCGTTTTAAATGCATCAATTTAGCGGATATCCTATTTGGCTTGGTACCGACTTCAGCGCATCATTAAGTGTCTAAATCGTATGAGAGTACTATTTATTTTTTGCTTTTTAGTTCCAGGGCATGGGAGGGGGAGGGGGGGGTCCAGGCCTTTTTGTTTTTGAAGCCGGTTTTCTTTTTAGTTAAAAATATTCATCAGTTTTATTTCATTCATCAGTTCATTTTTAGGGTTCCGTAATTTCAAAGGGAAAAAGGAACCGTTATGGGATCTCTTCGTTGTCCGTCCGTCTGCCTACCAACAAGCTATTTGTCAGGAACGGGAAGACCTAAAAATTTGAAATTAATTTACCAAATACTAAATTCTGCGGTCCCTTGAAGCTGTGAAAAAATCAACCCTCCAAGTGTATACAATCAAAAGATATGACCGTTTATATCACATGTCCCTTACATTTGCAAATGGAACCGAAAGCTATAGGGCAATTCCCACTGACATTGAATCATGAAATTTGGCAGCATCTTAAAGTATAAGTACAGGAAACATTTCGAAAACCATAATTTTTTAGTTTCATCACAAAAAAATGCGGTGACTTTATTAGTTTAAAAGAAATGTTATGAAAAATTTTGAAATAACCCAGTACAACGTGATAGTAGTAAGTTTCAATACTTGAGTCGACTTGCACTTGTCCAGTTTATTCTTATGCCGGAGCCAGACATAGCTTCATTTGAATGATCATCTAGTGTGGCCGGGGACTTAGTGTAGCTTTGCAAAACTTTGTAGTACTTTGTAGTCTTCAAGGACAAAAATGTACAAACACTTTGGGCTATGTATGGCTTTGGCACTAGAAAATTGCTGGAAAAGCAAAAACAATCCAACAAAGCTTACTTACATTTAAACGACAAAAATAATGGACTGTAAAACGGTCTAACTTTTTTTCTAACATATATAGTACAAAGACTATATGTGGGCATTGTATAATAAACATATACTATGTATAGCAACTCCCTTAAACGATCCAAGAGTTTATTTTTGAAATAAATTCGCTTCACGTAAAAGTTAACAACAGTCGATTAAGCACAATTTTATTATGCGGTCTCAGTATAACGCGAAATCGAATATTTCGAGAGGAGTCCTTTGAAATCTCCTCGAGTGTGAAATTCGCGCTCATTTCATTCACTTTCTGTTTAATGAAATTTTTTATACAGTTACATCAGAAACGAGAAAGCAGTGTGTGTTAAATTACATTGGGCCTACGTAAATGGTTGAGCGATTAATTAATTAAATACAAACAAATAATTGCCCACTTAACAGGTAGGCTGAGAAAGCTAGAGCCTATAGCGGTAGATCTTAATATTTTTTGACTCCAAAAAATACTAATATCGGATATCGCGTCAAGTAAAGCCTCGATAATAGCGATTGATTGCTTAAATCGCGTCTCATCAAACGGCGCATTAGTGTTTCACCTATCGGCGCATTAGTGTCTCAACTAGCGGCGCACTAGCGTCTCAACTACCGGCGCATTAGCGTCGCACTACCAGCGCATTATTGGCGCAAAATCGGTGCATTAGCGTCTCACCTATCGGCGTATTAGTGTCTCAACTAGCGGCGCATTAGTGTCTCACCTAACGGCGAATTAGTGTCTCACCTAGCGTCACCTCAGGGTCACACTACCGATGCATTAGCGTCTCACCAAGCGTTCGCCTCAATATCGCGCTACCGGCGCATTAGTGTCTTACCTAGCGACACCCTAACGTCGCACTCGGGTGCATTAGCGTCTCACCTAGCGTCGCCACAGCGTCGCACTACCGGCGCATTAGTGTCTCACCTAGCAACGTATTAGCATATGTAGCAGTGTATGATTGTGAAGTAGAGTATTGATTTACAGATATCAATAGAGGCGGCAAATTTGAATAGCCTTCGAGCGGCAACTGTGTAAATCCGGCTTTGGCGCCTCCTATTCCTGGGCCTACCTAGTGTTAGTCGGCCATTGGTCCATATAGTCGCAACATTGGCCCAACATTGCAAGTACATTCGTGCCACGTGTCCAACCCATTTTCACTTGAGCTGGAATTCGCGCGAATGGACCCTTAAAAGTGGGCCAATATTACGACTTCTTGGTTGCCCAACAATGGCCGCCGACTATGCGATTAATAAAAATAATAATTTCAACGTTACAAACAGACCCTTTAATTTTAGTTTTTGTATACATAAACAAAAGGTTGACAATGAAGGACAGCAATTTACTTCGCGTTAAACAAAGACACAAAAAGGGACAGATGAGTTTTTCGTTTGCGTAGATGGGTAGTGAAAATAATATGAAGTCATAAATTTTAGATATGTAGATAACGTATATAATTTGTTTTACGAATATACTTGTGAAGTACTTGAGAGCATTGAACCGATTCCCGAAGCCGTCTCGTATCGTACACAGATTAACGACTGTGCCCTTCGTTCCTACCATATTAAAAGTGTTGACAGAAGCTGTCAAAGATTTTTTATCGACAAGAAAGTTCAGACTCGTTCTTCACTACGTAATACTAAATATAAACCACCAGATGCCCGTATTATAAGCGTAAACATCGATTCGATAAAAATATGCTCTATCTTCCTTAACGATATCATGAATAAAATACTCGATAGGCCCACCCTCATCAATTTTGTGGCTTCTGGATTTTCAAACATCGTAATATTCTACGATATTACATACACAAAACTATCAGTTATCTTCGATGACACTTGCGAGAAAATAAATGGAAATTGTTCGTGAAATAATTTTAAGCAACAATTTGTTATAAAAATAGAGAAGGCTTTAGAAATCTCTCAACGGAAATAAGTAAAAATCGCTCCAGTCTTTTCGGAAAAAAGCCGGGCCCAACAAACAGAAGCAAATTGTTTTCTTGTGGTTCAGTTTATAGCACACCAGATGGAAGGTGTTCGGAGGGATGATAAGGCGGGAATGAAGAAAGATCGTCTGCCCGGGCTAGGTGGAGTTGCGAGGGGCAGCCGCGCCTCGCGAGCAGTAGTTTTTCAGAAGGTGTATATATAGTAATCGTAGGTAGAAACTTCGCTAGCGTGAGTTATATTATGTATGTACCGCAGCCATCGACCTGTCCGTACTGCGCCATCTAGATTGCTTTGGGGTATCTTTTCATTCCACATCATCGCCAACTCGGTAACATAATCTGAGTCTTGTAGCATAATAATTTAATTTGATTCTTTCCATTTATTTCTAAGTTTGATTAAAATAAGCGATGCGGCGGAAAAATATAGTAAATTGTAACTTTATTTGAGCGGAAAAGAGAGATCTATATTGGCAGGAAAGTATTAGGTCCCTACCGTATGTTGACAAAATCCTACGTCAAACCCATGTCAAACGTGCCAGTACGTCGAAAAGCAACACATATTTGAACACCAGTCAGTATGTAGGTAACATAACGCGACAACAACACCATCACTAGACGTGACAGCATTGCCGCCACTTCACGCCGATCTCATGTGAGAAAGAGGTAACTTGAGAACTTCATAAATTACTTGTTGGACTAATTCCATAGAGAACCAGGTGGAATTTTGCTGGTCTGGAAACATGCAAGCTGCACGGTTGTGGATTTTTAGTGTATCACTGTTTTTTTTTATAAAAGGGCAAACGTAAAGGCGGTTCAACTAATTGTAAGTGACTATTCTAATCATATATTATAAATTGCTTTTGATTATACTAATATTTCTATTTTAGCTAGTAGAGTATTCATAATCTATACTGTCCCTTGTTTCTTGTTTTAAGTATTATAACAAGGGTATTGCAATAAATAAGAGTTCAAATTCCAATGCACTTTTTAATCAGTTTGGTTACGAAATTATAGACAGGAATCTTAAACGAAGAAGCGCAGGCGTCACGTGCGTACTCCCGGGGCGAACTGAAGGAGAAGCGGGGTATATCGGCGAGTAAGGGCGTCTTATTATTGTTTTATATTATATAACAAGCCAGCAACACGCTTTCTTTTTATTTGTATTTCTTTAACCACTTGGAAGTTGAAGATTCATCTCGCAAAGGGCTAATGATAAAAGGCAATGCAGTCGCAGATGCAAATATATTGCGGTTTAGTATTACCATATACAATGGTTAAAATTTCAGGATAATTTATTTTAAGCATTTACCCCAAATTGTTATAGTTTAACATTTATGTTTATGACAAAGTTGTAATCTGTAGTGTTCGATAGTTTTATTTATGTGAAAAGATTGCCAAATATTCAGGCGGTTCAACTAAGTGACCACCGACAGTCATATACAACCGCGCTCCTTGAGGGTTCGTAGGTGCGTTGCCGGTTTTTAATCTCCAAAATGATTAAGTCCATTTATTGAAGGTCGTTAGTTCTTTGGAATTAGACAAATGGTTCCACAGAGATATTTAAATTGCTAGGTTCATGAGGTTTACGTTTGGGGGTTCTAAATTCCAAAATTGGAAATGAGAATTAGAGAAATTAATTTTCAATATGAATACAACACAATGAATATTTAATTAAATTTAACACCGTCTTATGAAAACCTGTATAGTTTAACGGAGAAGAAAATAATTTATATTTTTGTAGCTGTTATGGAATAATCTTGTGAATTTACCAACCTTTAGAAGTATTTCGATTATTATTTCTGTAAGTGTATTTATCGGTAGTTATACATTTCCTTGTTTGTAATTACGTATTGGAACTCGAGTTTTATAACATGCGCCAAATTAATATTACGCTTTGCCACTTGTCAACATCTGCACGGTGCACACTCTTAATGTTTAATTTCATGGTTTTGATTAGGGTTGTTACAGTGGGGTATTGCTGATGATATGATCAGCTATAATTTTATGATCCCTGTTACGGTCAGCATCTGATTAATATTAATCTCGAATGTGAATGTTGATTCAACATAAATAATGCTCATGGATTGTTTTCTGATGGTAATTTTCAAAGATTACTCTTATTCAGTATTATGTTCGTGAAATAGTTAAATAACAAATGAAATATAAGAAAGGCTACCTACTTATCGTATAACCGTTAGATGTATAGCTAAACGTTTAAAGTTCTATAAAGCTTCTAGTAGGAGTAAGCACTCCGTAAGGGTTGGGAACTAGACCCACCAAGTTATAGATTTAATTTCGTACTTCTGTGAATAAATTATCAAAAATTCCAAATTATGACCCATGCATCTGTCCATCTATTAAATTGAAAGTGACAATCATCCCTTAATTAAGGGTGCGGGTAATGGATACGGAAATAATAATCTATGTCCGTTTTCAGTGTCCACCGGATACTTCAGGCACATGGTAGCCCTATCGGCAGGCTGCTGCGGGGTGCGCTGCGCTGGCGCAACCAAACATATAGTACCCCCGCGCCGCGCGGCCTTCAGTCTCAGCAACGACCCGCGCACGTCAACACGCCTGCGACGCCCACTCTCGCATCGCACCGCCAACGATCAACACGCGAGTGTTATACCTCACAGTGAACGAGAATTGCGCACCCTTTCTCTCACGCACTGCGCTCGTGCTACGGGACGTGAATGCTAAACCGGACTACTCTCTTCGCAGCACGAGGAAACCACTGCGCGAACCCATTCTCGAGCATCACAAAGGGTGAGTGCGATTTTGAGCGGCGATAGCGAATTACCGCAGATTTGACATCTGACCACTTTCCAAAACGCCCGCACCTCCTTGGAATCGGCGCGTTGGCGTTTCGCGTTCCCTTCCCTCGCTAAGGTTAACGGCTCGTTATTTGTAAATATCGAGGCAAATTTTTTGCCGCGATGAGAAAAAAAAATCTGTTTTCCTCCGCGTTTTAATACCCCATATCGATGTCACAGTGGAAAACGGCTCGCGATTCGACGCGTATGTTTGAATCTTTTGTTCGCGAGCTATTCACTTGCGACAGGTATGACCATTTTAGTACAAACACCATTATAACACCTATGGCTCGTAAATGTTGGGTAATAATGAAAAACTTAAATGCTTCAACGAAGCGCTGCTGATTCGTCGATGAAGTAGCCTCGAAATTATATGTTTGCGATTGTTTGTTGTATTTATTTTTTTGTTTGTAATTGTCTTGCGATATTTATATATTTTTTATACATTGTGGGTAGGATAAATAAGTCCAAATGGTACTGAAATCTTCAGAATTATATGAAAATAGACAAACAAAAAATACGTTAACAAAGGTGTTAACGGATTTTATGTTTGCCTTCTTCGATATAAATTTTGTTACCAACAACATCTAAAATCTGGTGTAAATATTAAACTTCAGTAAGAAATTTTAAAAGAACAAAATAAATTAATTTTGAGGTGTTATATATTTTTATTTTATTTCACTTTTGCTTACTTAATTTTTATAATAAAGGCTTATAATAAGAAAAATAAGCCTGTGTGTAATTGTCATAAATTATTTTACACAAAAAATATACATGTCTTTTTCGGTACTGAAAAATATTTTACTAACGATTTTTTTCTCAAATCAAGTAGAAATGTTGCAACCCCAATTTTATTTTCGTTGCGACGCATAAAATATTAAGTTAAAACGTAAACTTCATATTTCTTATAGACCTACATATACATTTATTTTTCGCCAGTTTTTCTATTTATGAGAGCTCAATCACTAAAGGAATTAAAAAGAGCTTGCCGCCGGATTGGGACGTTCCTTACGCTACAAAGAGCCAACAAAGTCACTAACTCTTTCTTTCCTCCTGCGTATTGCGCAATATTAATGTACTTACTGTTAGTCATTGAATTTATTTAATCACATTGTATTTATTTAGTAATAATTCTGCAAAGTTTTAATATTCTCTAGAATTGTAAAAAGAAACTCCACTATGCACAACCTTCGTCACCTATTGTTTTTGACGACTTGCCTGTCGTAGCGACACTAAAACCAATCATCATATTCGTTAATTAATATTCGAATAGGTCAAATTAAATAATACTTCCTTAATAATTCAGTAATTTGAAATTTGGTTTTTAGGTAGCGGGTTTCTCTAAATTATTCTTTTATCGACAAAGACTTAAGGCAAAAAATGAGAATCCTTGCCAGATTAGGTTTTGTCTTAATTCAATAAAACTTAACACCAGATGAAATGTTCTCCCTTTTACGCTGTACGCTGTATATATGCAGTATAGGCATCGGTTACAAAATATCACCGGACGAAACTCCTGCCACCCGCCGTGTAAAATTATCTCACGAGTCTGTAATGTAGCTCAATTTCGTGTTAAAATCTAAATAGGAGCAAGGAATAAATTGTATGCGATGTAAAGTTAATTTTTACGATAAATTTTTACTTTGTGGTAATTTTATTTTCACTCTTGCTTATCGCGTACTATTCCACAATTCAAACAATTTTAACGACGTACCCAACGGACGGCAAGCTATCTGCGAGACGTGCCTACGATAATGTTATTTAGTAACGTTAGATTATTTAGAAACATTTGTTTTACAAACATAAATACAGAAAATGTATGAAGTGAAATATAATTTTTTTTTTATTCTATATGGCACCTTTCAGATTCTCTCATAACTTATATGTAATGCGATTAACTCAAAATTAATGGTTATTTCGGTTTTATTAATTGAAAGGCTAACTCTTAACCGAAGCTCGGAAAAGAAAGCAGGGACGGGTATCACTCCAGTTAAGATATTTTAAAAGCGTGTTTTAGGAGCGACCGCGACTCGATATCTTTACAGCGTCGGAGTTCAAACCAAGTACTTCTTGAGCTATGCCTCCAAAGCTTCAATAGCGGAAACGTTCGGTAGGGTCCTGTTTACGTAAATTACACGGACGGAGGTGTTTGAAATTTGGCACAATTACAGTTAATTAATATGTGTAGCGAAAACTTCCGGTAACATTTTAGGAAAATTGCGCAGACGGAGGAGTCTGAAATTTGGCACAATTACAGTTTATATAAAGGAGGGTGTGTGAATGCTAATCTTTTTGTAAAGTATGCATTATTATTACATTAAATTATCAATATAAAACCTCACGCCCACCAATGCCAAATGATTTACACAACATGTATCATCATCAGCCTGTGTCAGTCCACTGCTAGACTAGGGCCTGTTCATGCGCACACCATATGCTGTAAATGTATACAATATGTATACATTTCACTAAAGGGCTGCGTAGTCATGACCACGGTAAAAATATTAATTGACAAATATTACAATATTGTTATACAAGGACTCAGGCTAAAGAACGATCAAGAGTACGAAGAATTGAACTTTTGTATAAGGTTTAAATAAACATATAGTACGCAAATTTAAAGATCTGCGGCCGAATTACGACCACCAGACGATCTCAAGTATGATTGAAATTGCTCAGTTGCATCCGAAGTTTTAAGCCTCAAACGCTTGGAAAAGTATATTTAATGCGATCCTTCTTTAAAACCAAGGATTATCGTTCGAGTTTTATTCACTTGGGCGAGAAATTAACTGCTTCAATCTTCTTTCTTCAAAAATCTTCTCTTCTATCTTCTCTTCATCTTCTATAAAAAATCTTTTATTAAAATTCAGCTTTAACGATGTTTACCAATAGAGAATCGAAGTCATCGCAATAGTCAATGACCAGTTATATCTCTCCAAATATTATTGGACAAGCTATCAATTGATGTACCGATTACAGTCTGCCTGTATCGAGAAAACCGCATCTGTTTATCTTATGTGAACTAGTTATCCATAATTTTTTAATTTGATTTCATTAAAGTTAACTATGCCATTAATATTTCCGTAAATTAATTTAATTTTTATATAGGTCCATCCAGGGCTTTAGAGGGCACGCGGGGGCAGACAGTGCGCCTAAAGAAAGGAAAAATAGCCATTAAAACTAAAAAAAAAAATGGATGAATTAGAAAATTGAATGAGCGCGTAGATCCACTTCACTCAGCTGAGGTTTTACTTTTTTTTTAAATATAAACACAGTGTGAACAATGGGGAGGGGGTACAAAAAATTTGGACTTACAAAATTCGAGAATTAGCGTGCTCCTAAAAAAGGCCTGGATCTATCTATATACATAAAACGTACTATCAATTACTAATAATTTAAAAACAGTTAGATGGATTTTTTAACTCTGATTTGTTGGATATGTATTTATATATTTATATATAGCCTAAGTACTACAAAAAATAGAAAAAAATAAACAAAAGACGTAGGCACATATATAAAAATCTATTTTTTTGGTGGAACTAAAATATATTTACTTAAATACGTAATTATTAATTAGATTAGAAGAATACGTTAATTTTTAAAGTAATGACCTCATATTAAAATACAGTTATCATTAAGAAAAATATATTACAATATGCTAAATTGTAATATATTTTTTTAAATATTACTAGCGTGAATTCAGTGACATTGTTAAATTTTGAGGATTTTTATCTTCTTGTGCAGAACCCTAATTATTTAGGTAAACGCAAAGTAAGCTTATGCTTTTCTGCAAAACCAGCTATCCACCGTGAAAGTTCCATCCAAATCGATCCAGCCGTTTCGAAGATTACTCGGAACAAACAGACAGACAGACAGACTGACAATGTTCACAATGATTTAACTTGCGTTTTTGCTATAGGTATCGTAGAAATAGTCATATGCCATTAGTACAGATAAATAATATGGACTCTACAAATAGATCCTACAATTTTATTTATATGTAAGTATATATTATTTCTAGATACATGCTTCTGTTCCGTTACGTAGACATGATTTCTAATCCTTTTTATTATTTATGTAATAAAACAACAACACTACTATAGGGGTTTTTCATAGCTAACATTTTTAGGGTTCCGTAGTCCAACAAGGAAACCTTATAGTCTCGGTCTACAGACAGCTGTAAGTCCTTCCGTCCTTCACATCCTTCAGTGTTCTACAATTATGAACAGAATTGCATGAAATTCGGTACAGTTATAAAAAAGGAGCGCAATAGCTTTTCTCGCTTCAAACCGCGTACCACTCGTCGTTCAGACCGCCCTTCTACCGATAAGTCATCGAGGTTTTCAAGTAAACATCTGTTTTTTAATCCCAATTGAAACGAAATATGCAATCCAGTAACGCAACATTCACTTTTACGTCACTAGCAATAAATACAAGATTCGAAATTAACAGTAATCGTTAAAAACTTGGAATTGTCGATAGTAATTTTCCCTTACATGCAATGGCTGTGCTGTCATATAAGTTTGAAAGCCAGTTTTACTAATAGAAGAGACCGATAGCTGGTCGAAATTCGGCCAGAAATCTTTAGATTTGCGTACCGTACGCAAATAAAGTAATAATAAATAAATAATAAAGAAATAAAAATTATATTTTTTCTTTATGTAACAAGGGGCAACCGACCAGGCGGTTTGTCACCTAAATGTCTACAGGATGCCAGGAGGCTGGCAGATGCGTTGCCGGCCTTTAATGACGAGTTTAGGCCACCGGAAAGTCTCACAAAGCAAACGAAACGCGACAACAATACCATCACTTAACGTGACAGAATTGCCGCCATTTCACAATATGTAGGGGAGGTCGGAAATGGATAATAATTATTTAATAATAGGTATCTAATTATCTATCTTTTTATGTTGGTAGATGCTATAAGTGATATTAAATATAGTAAAAACCTTTCATTTAAACATTGTTACATCCCAAAAATATATCGCACGCTTATTCGTAAACTGACCTAACTCAAAAAAGTTGATTTTTGGGAATTCGATTAAAACGGGATTATAATAACAAATTATATGGTTTAATAGTAGTTAATAAAGTGGTAAATGATATTGAAATGTTATTTTAGTGTTTGTTTGTTTTTTTTTAACCCAAAATAAGTAGGTATTTTGTAAAAAAAAAAAACACAAAAATACCTGTATATCAGTATGGGATGGAGATATTGTAATAATTCTTTGATTTGCTGATAGAGGGCGTTGAAACGAAGCTGCCTATATCATTAACTCATTTTAGACCTAAATTTTAATTTGCCAGTTTATGACTAAGGCCGAAAACAGAGTTCGCGGGCCCATGAAATGTATAATGAAGGCCATTTCAGTTGTGTCAGATACATGATAGAATTTATTTCAATCTCCCCATCTTTTGAGCATAAAATTGTTTGAATAAAGGCTAAATTGCTAAAGTAATATTCATATTTTAGTACACGATATATGGGTTAACGTGTTGAATTACATGGAGTACGTCACATGCCACGATAACGTTATGTTATCAATATTGATGTGTTCTTGTAAGGTCAAGTGTGTGATAACGGTGATAAGCGCACATCGACAAACTACAGTCGAAATGTTTGTGCCCATAGAGGCTTCGATGCTGCAAATCTTTACCTAAACGTCAATTATATACAAACATCTCATATTATTACATGCTTTTCGGCTTAGCCAAAAGGGACCTAAAAATGAGTCTATTGAACACGCATAGACAACAAACCAGGGACATAGTCCCTAAGGTACCCGCAAACGGGCCACAACTCACAACCACGAAACGCCGCCACTGCAATATTTCCTGTAATTTTCATACATTTTATATGGACCAGTTGCACACGGTTGACGCCGGTGGCCGCCACACGCTGCACGCTAAAATGTATGGCAATATGCCAGTGGCGGCGTTTTGTGGCTGTGGAGTGTGGCCTGTATGGGCAAAGCACCGCACAGACATACCTTTCGATATTGTGCCAATCTAGCCCTTAGCATTGTTAACATATTTATTATAAACAATGAGTTTCTTAGTCCGTGACCAACTATCAAACCGTCAATTCGTCCGTCAAACATTTTACCACAACCTTCTTTTACGTGGCCTGTGTGCTGCTACCCTTAGTCGTTTTGAAAACACCGGAGCTAGCTAACGATTCCAATGAGATGTGCGAATTGCAGGAAACGTCTGGCGAATCGCGAAAATTTGCAAATTGCTGCCGGCATTTGTCCAAACAATTAGTCCTGTACCCACACATGTGTTGTGCGTACGGTCTAAAAATGCACGCCTCTCCACTAAAATCCATTATTTTGAAGTGTGAAATTAAATATTAATTTTAATACTTGCTTGTGTGTGAGTACAACGATTTTATAATCAGTCTCTAATATATCTCTGCTAATCGCGCGATCGGTTTAGCGGTTTGGAGGGGCGTGCATTTTTAGACCGTACGTAATTTACATACATGTATGAAGAAATACTCAGATCCGCTGTATGTAAATGTGGTAAAAAATACACTGCGTTCCGATATGTTTGCAAAGTCAGTCACAACATCTTTGCAAAGTCAGTCACCAACATCTGTGCAAAGTCAAAAGGGTCATTGTCGTTTAATTTTGAATACTTGTCAACAGATGCGACTTCAATAAATACACTATACAGTGCATTCAAGACGTGGGTGAAATAGCATCAAAGCAGGAGGTTGTTAATATGGACACGGACCAGTCTAGTGGGCGAGGCACTTTCTCTGATTCCGATTCTGATTAAAAATAAATATTAACATAAATTACGACTTTTATTTACATTATCATCATCGTTGTCAAGGATAACCCACTGCTGGGCATAAATCTCATCCAGCTAACTCCCGCCACTCTTCACGCCGGGTCAGCTAACCACAACGTCGTCGGATCAATAAGATCGTCCATAAAGAATGCAAGACGTCCGTATTACCTGCAACATACGATTATAGCCTTCTTGAATATTGCCAAATATATTACGTAAAACATTTTATAGCCATTGTCTTAGCGTCTTCATATATTAACATCACAATCAACCAACTGTTGAGTGACCTTATAATCCAATATTACCTGTGTAGCCTACCGCTACATAACGAAATGGCGATGATGTCGTGTGCAAAGATACACCGAAGCAAACTAGATGGCGCTGTACGAGCAGGTCAAAGGACGCGGTACAAACGTTGTCGCATATCTTATAAAATCTAACTCACGCTAGTGAAGTTTCTACATACGATCACTATATCACTATATATACACAACGAACAACTGTCGGCAACGCGCGGTCGCTTCGGGCAAACCCACTTAACCCGGACTGAAGATCTTACTTTGTGGCGGTTGAGCATATCGGCAATGCTCCAGCCTTACCACATTCCTCGCCTAAACCCTTCCATCTTGGTTGTGTCTTTCTACACCTGTATAGCGCCGGGTCAGCTAACCACAACTTCACTTCAATAAATCGTCCACACGAGTGCAAGACGGCCGTATTAGCTATAGTATACGATTATATCCCACTTGAATATTCCCGAATATAATATGATATACATTTTAGAGGCATTATCTTACCTGAGCTTTATATATTAACGTCACAATCAACCATCTTAAGTGACCTTATAAGAAGGCCAGGCCCCACTTTAACATTTCTAAAATTTTTATGCCTCCCATACCTAATTTTTTAACTTTAAAAATTGTTTTATTCTCTTAAGAAATATAAATGATAAGTTTTAGGAAGTTGATATTTTGGTAACGTCGAATGAAATTATGCCTAATAGTTATTTACAGCATTTTTTTTGCCCCTTAACTATCGTAGTTAGTAAGTTAATGTATATACAGTTTTTTTTTTTAATATTTGACACACGGACGTCTGAAGATGACGAAGACAACCTTATGTATAAAAACATACATATGAATAATTCATCCTACATTGTGGAGTAGTGGTCTAGTGTTTATTAAAGCTAGACGTAACGTATTAATTATGATTAGTTAACCCTATTTATATGTATATATTTATTTGTATTCATGTATATTATCATAATACATTGTGTAACTATGATATCATGTATTATGATCATCATCATCATGATGATGATGATGATCATAATACATTATGTAACTATGGAAGGAATGTTTTGTTGTTTACGTAAATTAATTATTACGGTTAATGGTAGTTTCCTTTCGGGATTATATTACGGAGAGTCCTTAAGGACTTCTGGGAATTACATAATTACTACGTTGTATAAGGACACATTCAAGATAGTATATTAGAGATTCATTAATTTGGTTAACTGTGTAATCAGAGATGTGGTATTATTTTTTCGGATAATATTAATAAATATACAGAACCATATTAACTCACGGACGTATGTCCCTAACGTAGACAACTAAATGCCTGTAACACAGGCATTAAGGTAACAGCCGTCTGTTATTTATTTTTTTGTAGAAATATATAAATATATACATATAGATAATACAATACACTCAGCCTCGAGGCGCGAATCGAACCCACAACCCTCGGAACTGAAGGTAGGGTCTGCTGCTGCTGCTGTCTGGGCTGCATACTGCGCGAACGGGCCAGTCTGAGATAATTAAATATTATTAATTATAGTAATTTAAAAAATATATTTTCCATATAAAAAATAATAGCGTTCAAAAAACTACAAGAAACTTAAAAGCGAAAAAAAGAATTGGTACTTATGGTAGGGGTGCCCGATAGGGGATTTTGCGCAATACTCGAGCGCGTCAGAAATTCTTATAGGGAAAATCCTTGCATCCTGTAATGTATCTCCGCCAACTATGAACTCTTTATATAAAGAGGTTCTTTACTGGACTATAATAGGACTTTCAAAAAAATCCTTTTTTTATTTTGAAATAAATCCGAGTTGACGATTTTCTCAAGGCAATACAGATGAAACCATCACGGGCTCCATAAAAACACACTCCCGTAGTTATTGGCAACCTTACCTTACTTACATAACCTTATTACCTTACCTTACCTTACCTTACCTTATTAACATAACCTTTGTCTTCGTTTCTGCACCTACTCTACGTAATCCAATAGATCCCGACAACGCTTTAGTGACTACAAATGTGGCATCGCTGCCTCCCTGACTATTAGGTACCATGCCATCTATTATGGCGTTAGAAGTACCAAAATAAGTGAAGCTATAGTAGGGCACCGGCTTTAGATATTACAAAAAATGACTTCAGAGCGTGAATGAAATATGAAAGAACTATCCAATCAATGTCCTAGTTCTTGTTTTTATTTATAGTTGACGTGTTTCGCTGCTCATTCAACCCGGTATTCCCATTGATGGACGGTATTATGCAAAAGTAGCAAATATTCTTAGGTTTAAAAAAAATCCTCAGTTAATTTCTGCCAGTCATTTTTTTTTTTCAATTTTGTAGAGTAATAAGTACCGTAAAGGTGAGTTTAGACCAAACGAACATAAAGATGGAGCATTCATTCTCGAACTAAAATATCAACGAGTCAAAAATTAGAATATTTGTAAACGCAGACAGAATAATGGAAGAATGCTCTACGTCTGGTTAAGCTAAAAGAATTTGATAAAGTAGGAGTAGAATGAGCATTCGCTCGTGTGATGTAAATCGGCTTCAACAGAAAGCTATCACAACACATTTTGGGTAACTACAAATTAGAAAATTTGCCAATATAAATTTTATTTTACAACCGTCGTCAAGGAACTAAAAAGATCTGCTAGACACCTACTGATGTGTTGAAGTATGAATACGATAGAGTCGAATTGACGACCTTCTTATTTTTGGAGGTCGGTTAGAAATTGATCTGATTGAGAGGTATTAAAACTTATAGTGTACATTTTTTTTAATATTATAAGAGGCAAGCGGGCAGGCCGTTCATCTCAGTGTCTAACGACACCCATGGACATGTGCACCACAAGGAGGCTCACTAGGAACTCACAAACCGAACGAAACGCGACAAAAATACCTTGACTTGACGTGACAGCATTGTCGCCACTTCACGCCTATCTTATGTGAAAAAAAGATACTGGTACCCAGACGCGTCCGTCCAATTCGCCTGCAGACCAAAAAGATCTCATAGATGGCGCTACTTCTAATTAGATAGGTGGAAAAGAAAAAAAGAAAACAGTGGAATATTAGGATATAAAGGTAGATGGACAGGATTAAAAGAATGCTACTGTCACGGACGATATAGAGGGAGTGATAATAACAACTAGAGTAATCCGGGGTCACATACACGCGGTGGATCTGACCAGTTATAGTGCAGATAAAGAGGATGATCTCCTGTAAGATAATATTTATATTAATATCTCTATTGTAATGTTGCATAAAACTATCCCAACATTTATGGACGAGATATTTCTAGGGCATATACTCTTCTATTGATACAGACACAGTGTCAGGTGTCTCTTGTAAAGAGACTAAGCAATAAGGCTCTTAGTGTTCTGTTACAACAAACACATCTTCGTATAAGGTTATTTAATATTCTATTTATATTTTACTCAGAAACATAGTAGATTTACTGCCAAAGTAAACTCAATATCGTATGTGTGTCACTGTACTATGCCGAGTTGGCTGGACCGATGTCGATGAAAGTTGTAGTTTATGTAGTGTTGTATTTAAGTGGGCCCCGGATAGTATAGATTTATAATTGTACCCAGTACGTTCGGGTTTCAGTTTTCATGTTTTATTAAGGTTTTTGCCTTGTTCACTTGTAACATAAAAGGTCTCTGTAAACCCTTATAAGACCCTTTTTTGTATTAGTTCGTGCCTTGATATACTGAGAGTTCTTTTTTTAAATTTAGTCTATTGTGTCCCACTGCTGAGCAAAGACTTCCCCCTTCTGGATCCATCTTCCTCTTTCCTGTGCCAATCTCATCCACAACTTCCCTGCAAAGATATCCAAACCGTCGCGCCACCTCTTCCTCGAGAGTTCTTTACGGTTGAAATAATATGCAATTTCATTCCAGAAAGAACCTAGACTTAAGACGTGCAATTTTGGATTTTCCAAAGTCTCGTTATGATCGTATGTCGAGTAGACTGCACGTTGTATGCTACCACCTACTGTCTTTTTTACGGAGTCGGAGCAACTTGTCGGAGTCTCCCCTAACAACGTTTGTCATCCATTTTCCCCAGTAAAATTAGCTTTTCTATACAGTGATTTGAGAACGGCATAATGTATCCAGAGAAGCCGAGGGTACTTTGCCTGCAAATTTTTGAGAGCAGCTTTGAGATGTTGAGTTGTTTTTAGAGATTCTTGTTTGTTCTAGGACACTCTAGTCATCGCCAACACCACATCTCAAATGCGTGGATTTATTTGCATTCGCGGCTTTTCACCGTCGAACTTTCGGCGCCATATTCTTAATATATACAGGGTGTATCTGACATCGTAACGCAAACTTTGTGATAAGGCTACATTTAATGTCCTAAATAAGGTTACGTCAGCAAATGAAGAACTAGACTAGTAACTTAAAAGTAGAATTTGTGTAAACAATTCATTAAAACTAAACCATTAAAACTCTCTGTCATTTCGTTTAAGTAATGCATAATTCTATTATTTGAAGGATTATTTGAAGATATAAATGTGACTAACACTACAAGGAATCAGTGGGAAAGCCTGCCTTAGAATGAGTAAGCGACCATATATTGTTATCTAATCCTGGTAATGGGAGACTGCTTTTAAGACAAAAAGTAAGTAATTATAATTTTTATACTTACATTTAGATAAAAAAATGTTATTTTTTATTTATGACATGATATATCGATAAAATAATTTAATTAGTACTTCAATGGGCGGTTAGAATGACCTTTATTTTTTTTTTAAACTACCTGTTTTGTATTATAAAATATAAGGCACTAGCGGACCCGGCAGACGCTGTCCTACCCCAACGATGGGTTACTTGTTATTTACTGCATTCTATTATCATAATACATAATTCCCGATCCGTTCCCATTCCCAATATTTGACGATATTTTCAGCACGCATTCTGTCAGTGTTATTTCAAACGCCATGAGGTTACACTAAAAATTTTAAAATTATCAAAAGCACTAAGGTTAAATTAGAAATAATTTAAAATAGTGGTTAAGTATTCCTAAATTTAATAACTTTTCTTTTTTTCTTTTATAATAACCTTCTGACAATAACAAGCACGACAAAAAAAAGTTAGCGAAATCGGCCCAGCCGACAATGCCTGATGCCGTGACTAAGGAAAGTAATATGTGTATAGATTAAAACATTTTAAATATTTTCCCTCCATACATATTGAGTATGTAAATGGAACAGTACATTTCGAACGTTTTTATAACATTAACTTCATAAACGACACCTACAACGCCGGTTATTCATTATTAAAAGATAAAAAAATAGTTTAATTAATTTATTTTACCACTTGTTTTAGCTATTTACTTTTACAAAGTTAATTAACTAAGTAAAGTGTTTAAAAAAAAATACGTACAAAGATGAAATTTGGCCACTGTGTATAATTTTGTCCCACTAGAAAAAGTATCATATGCAATGGAGGTTGAAGAATTTATCCAAATTCACACCAGACAACGATTGTGAAAACCTCCGTTAGTTGGTTAATAAAAATATTTTTACACCTACTGTTTGTAATAAAAAGCAAAAAAAAAGTTTTTATTCCTATTGGTAAATGCCAATTTTATTTGTTTTTTTAATTAAAAAAACTTTGAAGCCGATATATGTTGCTTGTAACAAGGTTAAATGCTTCTTAAGGGTTCGGTTTTCGCCATTTAAGGGTTATGTAGCTAAAATAACCCTTAAATGGTGAAATATACAATAAAAGCTGTATTCATGTACGTTGGTAATATAATAGGTATGTAGATACACGTTCCGTATAAATTAAGTATTGAGTAATACCTTCGCCAATTGTGTTATAAGCACGTCTCTAGAGAATATTTCAAAATACAGGAATTAATATTTAAATTATTAACAAATGACTAACATTATTGATATTTCAATATCATAGATGTTTTATATATAGAATTGGACACATTTACGTCATTTGTTTCATTTAATTTAATCCTTAATGCAGCTACTAAAACTCAAAAACAATTATTATAAATAAATAAAAATATATCGAGTATTTAATTTCTTTGTTAACATCCATATAAAGCAATAATAAAAACTAGAGAATGGGAACTCGGCCACAAATCTATAGAATTACCTGCAGCTTCGTCCGCGTGGGCCACCCCTCTAATTAACGAATTTTGTCAACCCAAAACCTTTATATAAAGTTCCCACCAATATATAACTCTTAGTCTTACAGTATGTGATTCATGTCGCGACATGTTTCGACACGCTTTTGTTTGTAAAACAATCATTGTTGTTTGATGGAAAGTAATGTAAACATTTCTGCTCGTCACTATTGTTAAAGATTTAAGTTAAAATGGCTCAGAACCGTAAAAAGTGTTCCTTATTGGTCGCAGAAAAGCGAAACATCATTAATTATGTGGACAAAAATCCTATGACGAAACAATTACACATAGCTAATAAGTTCGGGATTCCTGCAAGTACATTGGCTACAATTTTAAAATTTAAAGTTAAGTTTTCCGAAGAAAGTGGTATGAATGTAAACAGTAAAAGAGTGAAATCATGCGAGTTCAAAAATAAGTTTAAATATTCTTTTACCTCTTTATAACGAATTTTAGACCAACCTCAACATAACAAACCTCAGTTCAACGAATTACTTGATATAACGAATATTTTTAATATAAGGGCACGCTTGCAGTCCTTTTGGACTGCAGTCGAATTGGGCCGGCGCGTCCGGATACCAGTACCTCTTTCTGACATAAGATTGGCGTGAAGAGGTGGCGATGGTCTCCATAGTACCGATCCCCGCAACTTTGGCAGCCGCTTTACGAACTACCATAGAGACTTTAATAAGGAGTAACATTTCTTTCGAGGGAAAAGTTGAATAAACTATCCAGTAGTATACAAAAAATAGCAGTACAATGAATGTAGCAACAGTACATGAATTGACTAATAATCTTTCAGAACGGCGCGGTATGGTATGAATATAGCAATGAATGGACTAGTAATAATCTTTAAAACCTCACCTTGATGCTAATATGGCACCCCTAATATTTATGCATTTCAACGGACATTTTAAATATACAAAGATGTTACTCCTTATCAATGTCTCCATGCGAACTGCGAATTTGATGAGTTAAGTTACGAATCTATAATTACTATTAGGTACCTACTATACTGGATGAAGAGGTAGACGCAACAAGTCAAGTCGAATACACTGATATCTTTAGAAAATCTAGTTTTATAACAATGAACAAAATTATCTATAATACACTAGGTATATCAGTATACTCGGGGGCAGAGCATAATGTTAGAGCCCTACCTCATTAAGATGCTATTGGCTACGTCGCCGGCTAAGTATCTAAACAATTCATATTAAAAATTAGGACAGGTAACTCACTGTACGATGGTTTGGCGACGTCGCCAAATTAGAAGCGTAGCCACGACTACTACTGGCTCCTCCATTGGCAACCGTAGGTATCTATGACTACGAAGCTGGTGACGTAGCCAGCCGTAGGGCTATTAAAATTCATCGTTTGACTTATTTTATATTTTTTAAATCTTTTTTAGTATTGTTTAGTACATTTTTTCCATTTGAAATCATTTTATTTACTCATAGAAGCAGGTATCTATCCAAAATACCAAATACCGATACATTATTAAAGCATGCGTATTAAGTATATTAGGCTGTTTAGGTAGCAAAACTTTTAATATATTATAAGCTCTATCAAACAACCGTTATTTTTAAAAAATTTGCAAATAAATAAATTGGTTATTTAATTTTAAACATGTAGACACTAGAACCTAGTAATCAAATTTTATTTAAGTCTTGTTGCTATATCTTGTTTTGTCTTGTATCTTTTTGCTTACTTTAATTCAATTAATTATAGTTGTGTAAATCATTATGTTAAATATAATTTGGAGAGAATAATCGTATATTTGAGCGTATACATTTTATCATCCACTAAAAAATAAAATATAAAAACATGAATGTAAAAAATTTTGATATTTAAAAAAAAATATCTATATAAGTAAACAGAAGTATAAAAGTTAATTCTTTTTTATTTATATATATTATTTTGAATTATAACTTAAATGTTGATCAATTATAGGTATTATATTGTATTGAATTATTCTACAAGTGTTATTTATGCGGAAGGGTTTCAAAACTCACAATTAATTGATCATATAAGCATATTCTTGTTCTAATAATAATGTGTATTAAATTTAAAAAGTTTAATAAGATTCCATGGAATAGAGAATACCTTGTATCCGAGAATCTTTACCATTAATTCCTATTTTAAGCAATCTAATAAAATCGTAGAAGAATTTTTATTCATAGCAAAGTAAAAAAATTGTATAGGCCAAACTTTATATTAAAATGTTGTTCAATAATAATAGAAGGCATTCTCTTTCATTTACACTTATTTCCTTAACTGTACCACTAGAAATTATTTGCCAACTATAAGCTATTTTCATTCAGCCTTATGTACGAAATAACGTAAATAGTATTTTACATTACAAATCATTATTTAAAATATTTCTAAAAATATGTACATAAATCATCTAAAATAATGTAAGTAAATAACTTTCTATCTTTAAAAAAATATTTTCTATAATCATACGTTCTGAACACGTACTCTGTACTCAATATAACAAAGAAAAAACAAAATGGTATCACAATAATTCATATATAACATGTCAAAGTAAATTTTAACGACGGAATTTTGTCGATTTTTCAGTATTATTATTCAACAACTTTAAGCTTTCTAATAAATCTACGATCACTTAAATATAAGCGCTTTTCCTAATACTAAAACGTTGTTAACGGCACATTTTATAATATGTAATGTATTAAACAATAACATTATTAATAAATATGGTGAGGTTATACATAATTAAATAGCTAAATACAACTTAACATTTGACAGTTTAATCCCATAACTAACAAAAGACATTATTAGTAGGAGGAAAGGGATGGAGAAAAAGGATATAAAGGTGGATGGGGAGGAGAGAAAGGATGCGGATACTACTGTCACGGACGGTATAGGGGGTGTGACAATAGCAGCTAGGGCAATCCGGGGTCGCGTACCCGTAGTGGATCGGACCAGTCATCGGACAGATAAAGGAAGATCCACCCATTGGGAGTAAACACAGATTTCACTTGTTACCAGTTTCTTGCTAACTCAAGAACAGACCATGCTCAGAATCTCAAATATAGTAGTCTATCGTAGCTTAGCTAATAAGCACAATTATGTAATATATAATAATAGATAATAGCTAATATATACACACAAACATTTGGCATATAAATGGTCACAGAATTTATTTTAGGCCCATTGTCTGCAACTAAGTTTCTATCTGCCTTGCCTAAAGTAATCATGTTAGGCTTTTCGCTATCAAACCAAACAGACAAACTAAAAACCTAAAAGTACTCAATTCGAACGAAAATATTAAGTATATCTAAAGCTTTCTCAAAGTCTAAACGGAACAAGCATCTTGCCGAAGTGTTTCATCAACTAATACTGCTGGTAAACTTATGAAATATTTAAACAACACATATTGACAATACATTACCTGCATTTGTATTAACATCTCATGGACCGGTGACAGCACACATGGCTGAATCTGATTTAAGAACTTGAGTTTAGCTTCCACTAGCTCAGTCAAATCATCTAAATCTTCATCTTTTTTCTCCTCATTCAAGGTCTCCCCCTTCGTAAAAGTCAAGCCATTTCCATAATTAATAGTGTTCTTTGGACTCTTTACAACATCTTCATCTTTAGAGAAACCCAAGCCTGTTCGTTCATTAGAAAACCCTTCGATAAACTGTGAATATTTTGTAGTGTAAGAGGGTAATTCAACTTTTTCCTTTTTACGATCTGGTAATACCGAATTTGATATTCTCAGTTTCTTCTTGCTTGTATTCTCTTTTGGTTCGTTAGCATCCATCAAATATACATTTTCTTTCTTTTCTTTTTCAACTACAACTATCGGAGGTGTTCCTGGCCTAGATTCTGGTTTAGTCTCATTTATATTTACAGCACTAGGGAATAAAGCACTTATTTGTCCATTAACATTGGCACTTGGAAAAAGCACTTTAAGGTCTTCTAAAGGTGGCGTTCTATCTCCACTTCTAGGTGAATTATTCCCGCTGTTTGGGTTAGATTTTGATAGTTCGTCTTTCTGTTTAGACTTTACAACTTTTGGAAGCTCTTTCTTTTCAATTTCTTCTAACAAATCATCAATATCAACATTTGCATCCTTGACTTCAGGTTTGGGAGAATCTGTCCCAGCATCTGTTGTTGTTGTTGAAGTTGTTTCATCTTTTATAATTTGTTGTAATTCCGAAGGCAATTCACCACCCAGCTTTTCTAACAACTTAGCTTTGTCTTTTAATCTCTTTAATAACTCCTCTTCTTCATTACTATCTTCATCGTGGGACGATGGAGATCTCTTTGATTCTTGTTTTAAAATAATTTCATCTTCCGGTTTCAAGTTCTGAAAAAAAAATTAGTCCACCATAATATTAAATTTCATTAAAAATTCACATTCAAATCTCCATTTAATCCAGAATGCAATTACAGAATGTGCTATTTAGATTTAATAATGTTATAGTATATAGTACAAAATTCAACACCTCAGATTGAAAACTTTAGCCATCAAAGTGCTTGATAACAATTCCAATTTCGTTAAAAACCCTTTTGGCATCGCTAGGAGATTTGACATATTTTCCCAAATAACAAAATATGGCAAAAGTGCATAAGCAATACCATTCAGCAACCATGTGTAATCAACACGGATTTGATTGCATGAGATGCAATCAAAATGATTGATTACACACAGTTTTTCTAAATAAAATTTAACCAAGAAGTAATATAAAATCAATAAGATGAATTTTCAACTACATTGGACTGTTATTCTGTAAGCAAATATCAGTATTCTCTCTCATCATAGGTGTCACAATTATAAATACTATAGATCGCCGGCTGGTTGAAATTCGCCCAGAAATTTTTAGATTTTCGTGTAAGCATCTTGAAATTAATATATATTCATATGGCCAACATTAATTGACTTTTTTTTGTAAAAATATTAGGAATACTTTTTAGGTATGTCTAATATTCCCTTTTTCCCCTCCTACTAAATAAGTAAGTACTTAAATTAAAAGGCTTGTATTAGGAGTGGGTGCGACAATACACCAAAGGCGGTGGGGTTTGAACCCGGTACCTATGGAAAAGACGTTTCCTGCAGACTCTTTAATTATACATACTTGACAAAAATTACTTTAATATACTTAAAATGTACAAGTACTCGTATATTTTAAATCTAACAGCAGCATACATCAGAATAGCGCGCAGATGGCAGAATTTTCTCCTACTTATTTGACATTTATCGTTATATTTCGAACAATTCACACAATATCTTTATAATTTATAGCCTTTGGGTTTTTCTGATGTATAAAGTATATACTTTATATTATTGTAAAGTTTTATTAAAATCTATTCTTTAGTTTTTCCGTTAAAGAGCATCAAACATACATCCAGACATTTATACATCCATACATCCACGTGTACCAGCTTTCGCGTTTTTAATATTAGTAAAATAAAAGTGAGCGCATCAGACCTAAACGAAAAAATTTAATATTATTACTATTTAGAAACGGAAACGGACACTTAAAATCGGACTGGTTAATTTTATTACCTTTTGTCTCAACGAAAACATTTCCTTGGAAGCATTCCAAAAAGGGTGTTAAAACCTGGACGAGTGTAGTGTATAAAACAAATGGTTGTTTTAGTATAAATTTCATTATAGATACATCGATTCAATTGTTTCTCTTTATTGTTGCTCTATTCACCTATTCCAAACAAATTAGTCTAAGAATAGCTCATAGACAATGTATATCTTATATCTATATATGTATAAAAATCAGTCTTTGTTTGTTAGTCTCGCTAAAACTCAATAATCGAAGCATCGACTTGCATTCCGTTTGGTTTTTTTCGCAGTGTTTCAGGGAAGTTTTAAAGGCAAAAAAATAAAAAAAAAATATGCAAATTCACTTTAGAAAACTTGAAACTGATTTTTGTTATGTTACTAGGAGGCAAACGAGCAGGTGGTTCACATAAGTGACAACATTTGGATGACGTTCAACCTAGACATTTTCACTGAAGTTCTAAGTAAAATTATTATATTTTATAAAATTTTCCAGTGTCACGTTTTATGGAAAAACATAAAGGAGGTTATTTAATTGACCAATAGCAGACGAGCCTAAAATCGGATATGACGTCGTCTATCGGTTCCACTACTATAATATTTATATATTTCATTAATTCATAACAATTTTATACTCTGCTTTTCAAACAACTTGTTTTATCTAAACCATTCTCGAATCAACTAAATCACACAGTCAAAATTTCATAAAAAGAGTTAAAGCCGTCTAGAAGTTCAGTCAAACGCACATAAGTATTTAGGTGTAAAATTTATAAAGTGTAAGACTATCTTCAAGCAAGTATAGTATTCATCAAATCGTTTGACGATTTATACGTCGTGGCTTTTTTGCAGAGTAATTGCGATGTAATTTCCTTAATTAAACCCTAGCTCTAGCGTATGAAGCAATTTAAAAACTAAGAAATCTGTAGAGCTTTAATTAAAGTTGATCAAAGCGCCTTACAAACTTTATAGATGGCGTCAACCTTAACTCGAGTCAATTCTGAACATTGAAAAAAATCTCAGAAAAATGTATTATGAAAAATTGTAGTAGATGATCTTGTTTATCATGTACAGTCCTCAGATTTTATTCTAGATTACGACGTATAATTATGTGTATAATTTCGCGTTAAAGGGCTTTAGGACGTTAACCCTGAGCGTGAATCGGCCCTAGGATATTTAGTTCATCATTTCAGGGTAACATACTATAAGATAATTTGATTCTGTAAGTTTTAGATCTATATGTATTAGGTACGGTTCTTGAATAAAATAAAAAAAAAACATTTTTCCTTAAAAACTGGTGAATCAATTCATTGATATTTTGGATATTACGTTTCAGGCACTGATGGTAGCGTTTAAGAAAAAAATTAAAAGCAATATCGGATCATAAAAACCTTGAAATATTTTTTGTTCTGCAATTTTTATTTTTAACCACTCGTACAATAAGGAATTAAACCATTACTTGAAAACAATTTTAAGCTAATCCTGAATTTAACCAGTAGAACTATTATTTCAATTCTATAAAATGAAAAATGAATATATACAATAAAATCTTCTTTTTATTTATGACTAACGGGCCCGGCAAACGTTATCCTATGCGTCCTGACGACAGACATTGGTTATTTTTTCCATATCAAAGTACAGCGCCAACTATTGGTCGCTTACGCCACCGAGCATCCGCCGCCGGCCCTCTGCCACCGTATATTAAATCTTGAATATCTTCAAAGCTATTAATTTTAATGATATGCTGTATAATTTTTAATATTTTCTCTTATTTTTTTTCTTATAATATTAATATTAAAAATTAATTTAATGATAATCCTAATACAGCTTCAGTAAATTTACCCCCTCCCCCATAACCCCCCCCCCCCCGCTCTCTTCAAATACCCAATTTTGTCATACAAAAATCAAGCCTTTTCGTTTAATACCCCACTCGTATATATCCGCTTTTAAACGGCTCTACCAATTTTTCTCAAACATGTCTAAGAACACTTGCACATCAGTCACCTTTAATACAAAAAACCAAATTGAAATTGCTTCATCCGTTCGGGAGCAATAATGTCGCAGACAGATAGACAGACACACACACACACACACACACACACACACACACAGACAGACACGACAAACATATCACATTCCTCTTTTGGCGTCGGGAGTAAAAAATAGCAAATAAAACAACATTATTATGCCTGACACGTTCCTAGCACGGTCATGGTATGTTACGGTGTTAGTGGACAGAGAGCTTAAAGGTAATGCTTTTTAAGCCGCGTTGATACCCTACAGACCACAGAGTTGCTTTATGCTGATAGTGGTTTCTATATAAAACCAATTATAAACTAAAATTTAAACTTAACGCTAAAAACTCAACCAAAAACATACACTTCTTAAGAACTAAGACTTGCACCACAGATTATAAATCTTACAATATGTTACAATATATTGTGTATACAATACATTATACTTGATACACACTTTAGAAGTAATACCGGAGCCAGACATAGCTCAGTGTTTGTACATGTTTATCCTTGAAGTCCACAAAGTTCTACAAAACTTTGTGAAGTTACACAAAGTCCCCGGCCACACTATATGATCATTCAAATGAAGCTATGTCTGGCTCCGGCATAAGACGAAACTATACGAAAATATTGTTTAGCTTTGGTGTAGGCTGGAGGAGGGAAGTACCCTGTTGAAAAAATTTCCATAGAATCTAATTAAATGGGACAAAAGCCACACAGAAGCCAATAAGGTTTATTGTTTTCTATGCTGTTTTTGTCCCATTTAATTGGATTCTATGTGAATTTTTCAACAGGGTACTTTCCTAGGTGGGTATTTATAAATGACTAATGAGAGTCTTTGCTATACCTATTTTTTTTTATAATTTGATATGAGGATCTCTAAGATGCTTCGTAAATTTTTTGTAAAGATAATATGCTTAGTAATTTTTTGTACGGCCAAATATTAAGCATTGAATTTAAGGAGAAAAATAGTTTAAAACTCGGGTAGTAAAAAGTAAAAAAACCGGTTTTTATTTAAATACGACATGCAACTTGGTTATGAATAATTTATTATTATTATAGTGTTACCACATTTGTTAAAGCCCAGTCAAATTAACCAAAAAATAATGGTAAGTTACATGAGTATACAGTTCACAATTGTTATGATTAAAGATTTTAAACTTAAGTGTTCGAGCTTTAAAAAAAAAAATGATCTATTTGTAAGGAGTAAGTACCATGATAATGTTGATTTGTTGATATTTCGATCCAGTTACAAGGATCGAAATTTGTTGAAGATAACGTTAGAAATGAAACGGATAGTTTTTTAGAACTTAGACTTTCGTGAACGGAATTCATACTATTTATTACAAAAACATATACGATATTATAAAAACGGCTTTTAAACTCCGCGACACCGCTTCGTAGCGAGCTGACGAGGAAGGACCCCGGTTCGAAACTAGTCGGACAATCCCGATATAACATACGCGTGAGTTTAGTAGCCGTTTTTATAGTTAGTATGATATTTTTTTAGTAATAAACATTTTTTTAAATAAGCGTTTATTCAAATACACTTAAATTAATAACATATTTTTTTCCTATGAACTTATGTCATTACTCAATTAATATGATATAAAAACCTGCCATTTAAATAAAGTTTTTAATTTTTTTTTTACTTAAAATTTATTATTTACTTTTTAGTTATCCCTGAACAAGTTTTGCAATATAGATATATCAAATTAGCCCAAACTTGATGGAATTGTGAAGTTTTGTTACGGAGATCCTTTGGCCACCATCCAGCTTCATCATCAGACCTTGTATACTACGAAACACAAAGTACTCCACAAAATGAATTCAACGAGCCTACACTCGATGCGGTTATATCGTTTTATAAAGGCGTTCCTATGTTTGCCTTCCAACTCCAGCATCAGATCAGCTCCATGTCAGCATAATAATGCATTTTTTTTTTATGTTACAAGGGGAAAACGAGCAGTCAGCAGGTACCCAAGTGCCTACCGACGCCCATGGACATCTGCACGACCAGCAGGCTAGCAGATGCTTTGCCGGCCTTTAATGACGAGTTTAGGCCACCGGGAAGTCTCACAAACCGAACGAAACGCGATATTCATTGTAGCTTATATATTGTTCAAATTTGTGTTCAATTTTATGTGATGGTACATTAAAATATAGTATCTAAAATACCGAAACATGATAATCCATCGTCACGTTATTCTGCAATCTTGTATAAGATTTGAAACCTACTCAAATATGTAATTATAAAAACATTCCTTTCCTAGATGTTTAAAGTATCTTTCTTTATATTCACTTAAATATTTTTTCAGAAAATCGGTTTTTAATGTTATAGGTATTATATTGAATAAAAATTAGGTAACGACCTTTTTCGTAATTACAATTATCAAAAGCGGGAAGATTACCTTTTTTTTTGTGGCAATACAGACTAAAGTCAAAAATTTTACATTCGCGTTACAGCAAAAATAATGACGAAGCCTATTGCTGTTTGTCGTAATATTAGTCCACGCATTTGATTTTGTCCTGCTGTATATTTAAATATCATTTTTCAACGTTCATAATTTTGAAAATGTACAGAACTAAAAAAGATGTCGATAAACACGTGGAAAGTTTGATGCTTAAATTGTCACCGAAAGATGTAAGTTTTTTGAACAAGTTACATATTTGATTTATATACGTTACAAATACTTTACCTCTAAGTATATTTAATTTACAGTTCAAAACAAGAGCATATTCAATAGCGCGATTGTATTTCGAGGTGGGGGATTATGGGAGCTGTCAGAAATATGTGGAACAATACCTCACACAAAAATCAAATAATGCAGCCGCTCACAAATTACTTGGCCAAGCATTTCAAAAACAAGGAGACAAGGAAAAAGCTCTGGAGCAGTACAAGACTTCTCTAGACATTGACCCAACCCAAACTAGTACTATTCTGGATGGTAAGTGTTTTTGAGGATTTACCTTGTCTTATACAATTAGCTAGCTGGTATGAAAATTGTGATCGTATTAATAGTACTTTTATATAATAAAAAGGCGTTATTTTAAGAATGCAATTGATACAGGACATTTGGCAATCATGTATTTATGTATTAGTTTATAACTTCATGTAGACACAAATTGTAAATGTTATAAGATTTTAACTGCACAAATAAGAAATTGAACCATTACTATTATGAAATATATAGGTTTATAAGATATGGGCCCAGCATTTTAAAGCTTTTGGATGGTAGTGTCTAATTTATCTCTCTCTCTTTATTGCCTTTATTAACTTATGATTAAATTATTTTTCTATAAATTATGTATGAATATGTATATTGATTTAACTTAAATAGCACAATGTCTAGTATATATAAATTATTTTCAAATGAAAAGAAATTTGAAAATAACATCAAGAAAATAAAAAACAAAATGTAATTGATACTTTTTATTTAAATTATGTGTGACTAGTATTCTGTCCCTTTCTTTTTATGTTCTTAAATTATCTTGTTTTTCAAATCTGATATCAATTTTTCTTATATTAGCTGACTGAAATTTCATGTTTAATCAAAACTGTAGCTGAATTATTTCTTCTTTGCTAGTGCATTGTTGTCTTTATTCTGAAATTAAGACAATATTTCTTTATATAAATGTCAGACAGCTCTACTTCTCCATGGCAAATGCTGACGCAGCATATGTAACTTTCACTGAAAGCTTTATATTTTCGTGGCTTGTTTTGCTCAACAGTTAGGGCACCCGCTGAAATCGGAGCTGAGTGTGTGTGAAATTGAGCCAGCATAGCAATGTCACACAACAACAATCTCAAACATTTCTATGACTTGAGTTTCATCCTATTGGGCCTCTTACTATTGTCTTGTGCAATACAGTTCGGCTCTAATACAGCCAGCATTTTGCTGGTTTATCACCGCAGAATGACATTTTTCATACCGCCTTAGTGGGATATGCAACCAAATCCGTTGGTGCTTACTATCCTATACAATCCTAGACCTACTTACGTGTTCAAGGCTGTATCAAGCCAAATAAAAATAATTAGCCAGCAACGCCTTGGCCTTTTTACCCCTTGTAATATAAATAAGAAATATATAAATAGGTTCTCCTGCTACAATAGACTTTAGAATTTAGAATCTCCATTTTTTTTTAATTCGGTTAGAAAGTATTTGGAAAAAATATTTTCAGTATTTTACAATTTTTGTATCAGTTATGCAATAAGCATAAAATAAAGAATGCGATGGCACACACTTAACTGATAGTTAACAAGTATAACTAAACATTAAAAAATAGTATCAAATAACTGCAGTGAGACGAATTTCTTAGCATTCCATGGATTCACTGTGCGGGTGCTGGGTCCGTCGCATTGCAGAGGAAGGATCCATAGCAGACATGAAATTTTGATAAAAGCTGTATCTTGTAGCACAAGTATAGGAAAAAAAACGGAAAATTGCAAATATGATACTGCATCAGTGTCTGTTTGTCTATCAGTCTGTCTGTTTATCTATTCCATTTATGTCGCATTTCCTATACTAGTACATTCGAAAAAGGAATCAAAACCAATAGGGTACTTCTTGTTGAACTAGAATCATGACATTTGACAAAGAAGCTATATTTTGTAGTACAAGTAAATTTATAGTTACATCACGGAATTGCCGTGACTTTATTAGATTAAAAGAAATCCTATGAAGAGAATAAATCTTAAAATAACTTGGTAAACTATTACGAGATGGTACGGAACCCTTAGTGCGCCAGTTTGATTATCACTAGCTCGGATTATTATTATTAATTTATTTTCTTCTTCTCGTGTCGAAGGCACATCAAACGGTTCTGTCCCGAAATTGAGCCACGTGAACAACATCCTCTGGGATTCGCGTCAGGTCCTCCCGCGTACAGGTGGATTTTTATTTAATCGTTAGTGATGTGAATTTATATATTTATATGTTTTGTGACCACACGTAAACATAAAATTTAAAAAAAAACAGAAAAATCTTTAAACAAATTAGAAAATATTGCAGTTTTATTTGTAAATCTAAATGGCAGCAGTATGTACTCAGTAAATCTAAATGGCAGCAGTAAGTACTCTGAATTAAGTATAATATATATACATATCTACCAACTCGCTGCCTTGGATATTGTTTAGACCTTTGCGAATCTAGCCCTAGAGAACTGGACTTCATATAATCATTTTTTTTATCGCTGCGGCCTTTTACGACGCTTGCCAAAATGAAAATCTTTCCCATACGGGAAATTATTCGAATTGCGGTAAAAATGACACTCTGATTTACCCAAATGTCAGATGCATATTTAATTGTCTTCAATTTTTAAACGGAATTAATTTAATAGTATGTACATATAAGTCATCTTTATTTATAAAAATTGAGCTGACGAGTAATACGGTCGGACTGGTAAGCAACTAGCTACCTGAGTCAAAATATGGGTATTAGTCACATATTTCTTGTTCAGAAATATCTCTGGCAAGTTGACATTCTACTTATCAACAGGTAAAAATAATATTTTTCGGTCTTTTTTTTCGTCGATAATTGGTTATACTCGAACGTCTAAAATATGAATTTGAAAACGGAATAGGGTGACGTTTTACTGGTGAAATGAGTTCGAAACCTATGTCAAAGAAAAGTTTCGCCATTATCTTCAGTTTAATTTTATTGTTTGCACTCATAAATAGGAAATCTCCTTCACTATTCACGCAAATACAGAATCCGAAGATATCTTATATGTTCCGGACAGAGAACGGGGAAATGTATGCAGATTTATTGATACGATATGGGAACGGGATTCTTTACAGGAGTCTCCGGAGAGGCTTTGGCATTTATCCAAAGCTGCCACTCTTTGGAGAGACAAGCTATTATGTTATACAATACCATCAGTGATATTACACATACATATTGCTGTAAGTGAATAGCGCTCCACTCTTTCTTGTAATCCAATTATATATTCTTTTAAACCGACCTCAAAACAGGAGGAGGATTCTAAAGTCGAGTATAATGTTTTTTTTGTTTGTTACCTCAACTATTGACTGGATGAATCGATTTTGATGACTTTTTTATGTGAAAGCTGTTGCTTTCCGCGTGGTCCCATTTCAATTTTGCCCAGTTCTGATAACTTGAGGTCGGCTTTTTTAAGAAAGTTTTATTACTTTTGAGTTCGGATTGCTATTAAAGCGAACATTTTAAAATGTCTTTTTTCTACTCCTGGGAAAGTATCCCTCATTTATACACTTACGAACAATAAGGTAAATATACCCATTATTAAATCGATCCAAAAGTCTATACTCTATGGTTCACTATAGCACTGTTAACAGTATCGATATGAAGCTATATTAACACACCTATGGTGCCACAGACTATGAAACCTATGAAAAATATAAAAGAGCCTGGCAGGTGACTAAAGACAAAAAAAGAAATACACGAATTAACGTTTCCCGCGCACTTATTTTAATAACGTTTACATACAAGTACTTGTTGAAAAAAAAAATACCATTTAGCTGTTTTATTTAGTATTTAACTTAATTCAGTGAATAAAATTGGATGACGACGAATGTACCTGTATACATGATGAAATTTCGAACTCAGTTAAAGAAGTTCGGCAAAATTTGTTGCTTTCAACATATTTATATAATAAGGCTTACGGCAAAAGATTTTTTCTTTTTTTTCCTGACTGATTTCGAACACGTAGTCTAGTTGTAGTAAAATATTATGTGCAACGGCGTATAACTAGGTCAAAAAATACTCTTGGCTTCTTTCTTCTCCTGGCTCTCACTCAGGCCACTCGTTCTTATTTGAGCCCTCTTATGCAACTGTTGCGTAAAATAATATTATAAAATAAATTATAATATTAATGCGTCTACTCAGAAATATACTTCAAATTGTATAAATAATTTATATTGTTTCAGGCAGTGGTACTACCACCACTGGCGCGGTGGCCTTACGAGAACGGATTCACATTCACCACGTGGTTTCGCCTCGACCCCATCAACTCAGTCAACATTGAACGAGAGAAGCCATATCTATATTGGTTACTATTTGGTGTATCACTTATTAAAAAAAATATTTTTATCAAAATACCATCAGTGCGTATAGATTACTTGTTGCTACCCGCGAATTCGCCCGCGTAAAATTAGGTGAAAAATTGTAAAGTAATAATATTTTAGCCTATTTATTATAAAAGGCTATTACTCGCTAAATGGACTATCTAAAACACTGATAGAATTTTTCAAATCGGACCAGTAGTTCCCGAGATTAGCGCGTTCAAGTAAACACACAAACAAACTGTTCAGCTTTATATATTGATTAGTATACATATGGTTAGCAACATTTTCCCCTACCTTCTTTCCTTCAAATACAAGCCTCTGTAAAAAAACTAAGTGATTGCATACCATCACTTCATATATATAAAAGTACTAGCGGACCCGGCAAACGTCTTCCCCGTTTTACTATCAGACGAAAGATCCACTACGAACGCCATCTACTGGAAGTACTCCGAAGATGCGATTTCTTCTTTGAAATAATTCGAATAAAACAAAATTGACAGGAGTGAAATACGCCAAGTCGGTTACGAGTTATAGCGAGAAAAATGCCTAATTTGTAGTATATTCCGACAGTAGCGCCACCTATGGGGTCCAATTTTCTTTTCAAACATCTACGTATTCCTTGTAATATAATACACACAAAATTTTAACCAAATCGATCCAGCTGTTGAGGAGTAGGCAGTGTGACAACGGCTTCAATAGTCGGATTTGACATATAAAAATACAGTCGATAATATTTTATTATGATATACGCTCCTTTTTTTATATGTTTAACTAAAATTTTCTTCTTTTCAGTTTCCTATCCCCACTACATGTAATAAAGATTAACCTGAGTATGTCTGTCACTATAGACATGTTCAAATTTGGAATGTATTGTTAAACTTAATAGAGTACAAAATGGTACAGACGTAACCTCATACCGGTTAAATAAGACGTACGTTTACTGGGGAGAGCTTTTAAGCTAAAGTATTGTCGCTAACGCTGACAAACAGCTGGATAATGTCCGAAAGTTACGCACCCCCGAGAGTAAGGCTCGTTATGTACATATCTTGTAAGAGGTTCAGGTCTAAGAGGTTTAGAGGTGGTCTATTTATAAAAAATATAATACATCATTTAAAAAGAGCGATTCAAGGAGAAGATTTATATCTATAATACCTTTATGTTATAGAAGATAAAAGCCGAGAATTTCAATGATTTGTAACGAGATGTCGTATAAGACGTATTTTTGTGCGCTTACGTCGCGTGCGCTGGCTAAACTTTACGAGATAGAATAAAATAATGTACGACGGAATTGTTTATCTTGAAAAGATCTATAAGAAAGTTCGCGATGGCATATGTCTATCTCCTAAGTATAACCCACAGGAACCATTTTTATCTTTTATATAGTATAAAAATTATGAACTATTTAGTATGCTATTTTAAAGAATGCCGTATTAATCCTTATTCATTTAAATACAACAGGAAGGATGTCTGTTACATTACACGGGTTCGAATCCTGCGATACCAAAGTTATATTTCATAGAAATTTAAACCGATTTTTAGCAGACAAACATAAAGACGGCAGCTAATATATTTTTGCCGTTTTTTCAGTCCCTCGTTAAGTATGTTCAGGTGTTCGTTTTCTCCGGTAACATTTCGTTGGTATAGTTTTTGTACACAGAAAATGGTGTTGTACGTGTTCACCCGGTAATGGTCGGTAACGTCCGGGAGTGTTCGGGATTTCTCATCAGGGCTCACTTTGAGTGCTACTTCACAAATCTTTAAAGATATGTTGCCTTGAAATTACAGTTCTAGTTATTCTTATGGTAGTTATGTTCTATATGAGGTTATTAGGTGTATATGACAACATCATCTATATGTATAAAAATCAATCTATGTTCGTAAGTCTCGCCAAAACTCGTAAACGGCTGAAGAGGAGAAGTCGAAAAACTTTTACACAAAAAATTGTTTTTGGTTAATACTTCAAAATACTTTAATAAACGACATTCGTGCTAGACCTCTTGACTGATTTGCCATGTAAAATTATTTTTTCATAAAACATTTGTTGAGTGGAGATTGGTTAATAGCAAACGAGCCAAAATTCGGATACAACGTCTTTCGGATTCACTAGTATGCTTCTAATAAAAACCTATCAACAGCTTCAAAACCAGTAAAGGAGTGGGATACACGGCACATTTCGTCGGCAACTGCCTGGTGCTGACGTCGATGAAGGTTCGAGGGAAGGGGTTTCAACACTGCGTCAAGTACGAGTTTCAGCCGCGGAGGTGAGACTTCTGATCATGAAATATACAGCGAAATAACCTTTTTTTCATCCAACCCCCAGGCTGTGGGGGAATCCAGCCCTACGTTGCTATTTTACTTATTTTTGAGTGGCGATTAATACTTTCTACTTGTAAATAATAATATAGGAATTTAACCTTTTGTTTAAATAACTTATATTTCCTGAATATCAGCGTTGAAGTGATCTCTACTGTCACTCTGTCATCAAATGAGTTGCTTCCCTTTTGTGGCGTTGTTTGTTCCGCTTTGCAGATAGTAAAAATTATGTGACGCTTTTTTTAATTAATGATTCTTCTTTATTTGTAACCTTTGTAAAATGAGGTAAATCCTTTGATTTCTTCCTTTGTATTATACAATACGTTTGGTTGATCTGTCGTAGATGGTACGCGATAGCGGTGGTGTACATATACAACAGGTGGACCAAGAGCGAGATCAAGTGCTTGGTGAACGGACAGCTCGCATCCAGCACAGAGATGGCGTGGTTCGTCTCTACCAATGATGTAAGTGCAATCGCTAATTTTACTAGTCGAGAAACATGTGTTTTAGCATATGTTTTAATGATTGCGTGCAATTGGAAACGCTTAATTATGAAATTATTACTGGAACGCGTTTACATAAAAATTGCAAAACCTAGGGATCCAGGGATCCTATTTTTAGCGATTCGTACAAAAATATTTTTAAAATATACGCGAACTTAATTTATTAATTATTGTATATTAAACAATTAGAAAAATGGGTTTCATTTTTTACCTTTATATCAAAAAGTATTTCGGATGTTTTATATAAATTAAAAAATTAAAAGATCCCGCCAATACTTCTTTTTATCTATTGTTAAAAATACGTTTCAAACGTTTAGAAAAAGATTCATTGACTGTCCCTGGATTCCTGAGTAAAAGTCTAACGGCATGCCATTATAATATATTATAATTTTAAATTTAGCGTTACCGCATGAATATCAATAAACGTTACTATCTGTTTGTCATTTCTTATATTTCGTTCAAAATGATTGATCTCCTCTCTAAGTGTTTCAAGGTTCCGCAGCGGCGCCGCGTAAAAGCCAATTAGAGGAATAATGGGTTTTATGTAACTTACATACACCTCCGGCTACAAAATTAACGCGTCATCACCTTAAACCACATCCCTACTTAATCAACTGAGCATCTATTAAATCCTGTTCAAGTGATAACATTTTAGTCGAACGTTTTAAATTAAAACAGAGTTTTCATCTAACATATTACTAATTATTTGCAGTTCTCTTTGTACCTTTCACTTTTTTATCTTCGTGTCATTTCGTTAAAAAATTGTCTTTTTTAACTATCCTACGTCCCTCATAATACAATACTTTTTGTTAAACGCAATATAATTCAAGAGTATTTCTTGAGACCAGTCAGTATTTGTGGCAAGATTATATTTACGAGTTAATTTGGATGCAAAATCTATATATATACAAATGAATCGCAATAAGTGTTGGTAAACGCATAACTCATCAACGCCTGGATTAATTGTACCCATTTTTCAGTCCAAGGATGGTTTTTACGGCGAGAAAAATTCGAATAATTGCCGGGAAAACCTTAAAAACAGCCCTTTTCTTTTTCCCATACAAACGTTTTCTAACTAAAATGTAGACTTAATTTGAATTTATTGCTATTCGATAAAGGTCATATTAAATTAAAAGCACTCACTATTTTCTAAGCAATGTAGGTGTGTTCCTAACGTCAAAGAGTCAATTTGCATTTTATTACCGCTGCACAAAGCAGAAACGATTCGTAGTCATTCGTTGTTTGTAATATAATACGGGAACTGGGACGGGACCCCTTGCCCCTCGCACCGCAGCCGCACCGCTGGCGTCCGCCAGGACCGAGGCCACGTACACCTGAAACCGCTGGCTGTTTAGGCTGGACGAATTGACTCCACGTCGCGTGGATGCAAAAACTTTTTTCGTATGTCTGAGATGATCCCAGGAATGACTAATTTAAGAAACTTTATTTTTTTAATGTTTAATATTCGAGCAGGACTATCGGCTAATATTGTTTCGCTCCAAACGTTGGCAACACAATAAAAAAGGACTGCAACATTACATGGTAAGTAAAATTTAAATAAAATATAATAAATCTTTACTCATTCCTGGTCATGAAAAAGAATCCGGTCTTTAAGTCTTTTTATAAAGATTGACCTAATTTTTTTAGGGCTCGAGTCTTAAATGAACAATTCGGTTTTTAATAAAACACCTTTAAGTTAAAAGATTTAGAGACTTGAGTTGATTTCATAAAAATTGGTGCCCAAGTTGTTCATATGACACACAATCAGTTCCTATCATAAGTTGTTTAACTTTTAAAGTGGTTTTTTTTTTACAAATACTTATTGATTTCAATGTTTGCTTACATTATGTAAACAACAACTTTCGAATATTAAAATTGGAAAATATTATCCTAGGAACACTGATTATATTTCAGGTAAAGAAAGGTACTCACATATTTGTCAGGCAGGTTGTTCCGTTTAAGTATCCTATGCAGTTCACTCAGTGCGACTACCCACTTTGTTTTTTCCGATTCTGATTCGGCGAGCATCAATGTGTGATACCTCTTGCCTCCTTCTAATTGTGATGTTGATATCTAAACAGAACAATTTCTTTCATTGTATTAAGTTCTTTATACCATCAACTAATACATTCTTCTTTTGTATTGGAACATACTTTTATAAGCTTTTTCTCAGTAGTATTACTTGCCCAAAAAACTTATCTACATTTTACATATCAGTTTAAAAAATAATAATTTATAAACTTTTTGCATTGATGACAAAAAGAAATAATTTTAAACCAAAAATAAAACCTTGTGGTAGTATACCATAATACTAGACAAGCATAATAAGAAAGTGTTGTTGTTCTTTAAAATTAAAATAAATATTAAAGCAATTATTACTTGCTGACTTCCGAAACTGAATTATATGTAGTCATTTAGAATTGCGAAAACGATATAACAATTATAATACAACATAACTCACCCTAAATATACATGGAATGTCCCGTTTGCTGGCGTGTATGACGTCAGAGTCCTTAACCGACGTCACACTGAATTCAGGATCCCGCATGTCCAGAACTTGACTCACGCACACCGAAGGTAAAGCATTTCTGAAGCAAATAACATTTTATTAAACTTTATTAGAATTTACATTGGAGAAGATACTAATGATATGAAATACAAAGTAAAAAACTTAAAAATATTTATGTGAACGGTTAATAAAAAATTTTCACAAATGGCTTTGAAATAGATAAGTGTGTAGTAAATACTTTAGCGAAACCCTCCTTTGCAATCTACATAAAGCCTTTGATTAGTCAAGAACTATTACAAGTTCTATATTAGAAAGGTTTAGATATGTCAAAACCGGTTTTACTGTAACTAGTCTGGACTAGTAAGGTCATGCCAAATTTGGCTCGGCAAGTGAGGGAGGACTCCAGTAAGGGCGAGCGTTAGTCGCCACTTTAAAGACTCTCAAACGTACACCTGGGTCACAAGTCCCAGGTACTACTAAGGGTTCCTTTTTCTGCAAAATGATGGAATCCAATGAATGCTTAGAAATTCGTGTCTCTCGCTCACCTGTCTTGTGATATGTCGTAGAGGAATAATTTGAAGTCGCACACAACTACAAACTGTCGCATCCAACCCTTCTTCACACCACCAGCTTTTGGTACCTAGAAGGCAAAACAAACAAGTTAGATATAAATACATTACTTTCCATCAGTGATCCAAATTAAAATTAACAATTTTTGATTATTTTCCAAAGAGAATAATGTTCTTGAAGCATTTTAAAATTTTAATATATATCTTTAAAACAATAAACAGAGGAGGTCATAAGGTAAGCAGTGACCGGTATTTAAGTCTATTGCTAGGTTAAGGATATCTTATCGCGAAATGGGTGAACCATTCTAACACTGGTTTGCCAATATTTGACTATTTCACCAGTGAGATTTTTTTTATGCTATAAGGGGCAAACGAGTAGGTGAAGGGGGTTACTGTAGTTAGTATAACATTTAAAATATCGCAAACAACACACACGATGCTTAGTCAAAACCCAATACTTACTCAAGAAAATTATTAATTTGAAAGTATAGATAGTAAGTGCTGATGTGGTCAAATAAGGTTATTTAGAAGTCTTGAGAAAATCAAAAATAACTTTTCATTCTTGACTACTACTAGAAGAACGATTTTAAATGTGTAATATATTTATAAAAAATCATTTTAAAATATATAAAAACATTCAACGGCTATCCCAGCCGATCGAGTCCCAAAAAACACGGCTTTTTGCATCCGACGCTTGTTTCAAAATGCCCGTGAAAGCTTCTTTACCTATTTTAGGTGTGTTAGTCAAAGCTTTTTGGCAAAAGCCATTGACGGAAACGAATTAAAAAAAAAACCCTCAATAAAATGATTTATTGTTAAGAAATCGCATTCTTGCAAAGCTTGTCAGTTAACAGCAAAGGTGTTTCAGCTTACTGTGATATTTTTTCAGCATCTACTTTGTTAAATAATATTTTTAAAGGAAGAGATATTATCTCTATTGAATTATCTTTAAAATGCTAGGCTTGATTCCGTCACCGAAGCGCTAGCAGTAAAAACAGGTAGCGATAAATCATTTCGACATACATAAACAAAAAATTTAAAAGCTAGATTGAAAATCTTAGTAAAAATGGCCATCAAAAATACGTAAAAATCTTGAATGCGTCTTATAAAAATATGATACGTTTAAAATCAAGTGCAATTGATATCTAAGATTTAAGTAGGCCTCTTAATGTATATTCAAGAGGTCAGTAGAAAATATTTGCGTTTGTTTTATGAAAATAGTTAAGATTAGTATAATAAACCTATCTTACAAGGCATTTCATTAAAAATTCTTTAAAAAATCATCAAAGTATACAATTATTTTTTATAGAATGAGTAATCCTATATCAATTTATGGGATTTAAACATTGTAATAGAGAAAAGTATGCATTGATTATTTATGATATCAATAAAAAATTTAACAATGAAAAAATTGTCTATGATAACGTTGGAATTTTGAAACATAAAAACATATTAATTACCTTAATCTTTTCGCTTCGTCAATAAACGGTCTCTTTTCCATCTCTGTGAGGAGTTTCCACTCAGCGCCGAGCCTCTTCGAGATCTCCGAGTTGTGCATTTTTGGGTTATCCTGTGCCATTTTTCGCCTCTGACCTCTTGACCAGACCATGAATGCATTCATAGGCCTCTTTATATGATCTGTGGGCTGCTTTCCGAGCGACATTTTTGAATTTAGAATAGTTTTAAGTCAAAATAATTGTTATTTATTAATTCGTAGTTTTTCTCATTTCATGTATTCGCATGTTGTATTCTTTTTTTGAATTGATATCGTAGTTTTTTTTTATTCGTTTCTTCTTAGGTTTAAGAAAGGCTCGAATATTATACAGTTTAAGTTAACACTTTCAGTAGTATTTTAATATAATTTTAATGGTATATTGTCGAAATAAATTTTATTAATTAACCACTAACAGTAAATAAATTAAACAAAAGACGTATTTTATGTTTTCTACGCGTTTACAATTAACGTATTTTCAAAATAATATGTATGAGATTTGTTGTAGAATATTTGACACGCATTAACGTCGAATTCGTGTTTCCCGCGCGCGTGAAAAGCTACCGAAAGCTCAATGCGGCGCTTTTCTTGACAGTGTCATGTTTAACGCTCCGGCCAGGCGATGTCCCCCTTGGCGTTTCCCCCCTCTTTCTTCCAACCAATCAGAGAGCTCCGTGGGCGGACGCTGGCTGTTGATTGGCTGAGGAGCTCGAAGACTCGCGGCTGTCAACAGGTGCCCGTGTGCTCTTGTTAGCATGTTTATTAGCAGGGATTAAATTCTTTTTTTAAACCGCAACCTTGGTTAGACGGTAATTGGATGGATTCGATTTGTAACGTATGAGGTGATCAGAAATATATTGATGCATGATTGTAATGTAAAGCTGGCTTCACACTATGTAAGAGTTGACAGATTAAAATAGATTAATTACTATTAATATAGATTAGTTTCACCAATAACTTCTATTTACATAACAAAAAAATATTATTATTTCACATATAATTATTTTTTAAAAATACGTTATTATATCTGTCTCTCCTGTGGTTCCTTCATTGCTGAAGATTTTGGTCCTGGCATAATTCCTGCTTCGAATGGATATATTTTTCCATAGACTCCTGTTACTACCCATTATTGTTATGGTGTAAAATTTTCTGATTATATGGGCATTTTTTTTTTATGATACAAGGGGGCAGACGACCAGGCGGCAGGCACCGAAGTGCCTACCGGCGCCCATGGAAATCTGCACGACCAGAAGGCCAGCAGATGCGCTGCCGGCCCTTAAAATGGCGAAGAGCGTGACAAGACACGTTTATTTAGAAGGGTTCCGTATCTTTAACGCCATAAACGTATTTGTTAAACCTTCCCGGTGGCCTAAACTCGTCATTGAGGGCCGGCAGCGCATCTGGTGGCTTTCTGGTCGTGCAGATGTCCATGGGCGCCGTTAGGCACTTCAGTGCCTGCTGCCTGGTCGTTTGCCCCCTTGTAACATAAAAAAAAGAAAACAATAATTTTATAACAAGAAATGATTGAGAAAATACAGTTTGCCACAATTTTGTATATTTACTATGGTTTTGTACGGTTCATGGAACAAAATCTATACTCCCTAATTGTAGCGGCACCGGGCTATCTTAATCACCAAAAAGTCTACTCAAACACCCAAATATTCAACTAAATTCGTAGTGCAACTTAATGACTATTCAGTTAATAAAGACGCATAGAAGAATAAAACATACAAAGATTTCAAGAAGCCTACAGAAAAATGAAAAGTAACTTATCAAATAAACTAGAAAATACAAAGAAAAAAGACACCTTAATACGAAAAACACACTATCTAGTTGAGGAATTCAAACAATATTTCGCCGGAAAGAAGTCGAGTACAGGATTATTTGGGAAGGCTATAAATTTTACAAAAGCTCACTCGGAAGCTCGCTTCAAGTTGCGCTTTGCCCATGATCCCTTTTAAAGTTCCCCTTTTTACTTTTTGATACAATTAAATTTCAAATGTTACATTCCGGAGGACGCGTTTTGTTAAATTCAAGATAGGAACTCCGAGGTTTTCAAGTGTTCCTGACAAGAAGTTCTTCTCTGCAATAGAAGACCTAAATATAAATCTTCTAATCTTTGTAACTGGTACTTCTATGCCAATGGGTACAATCTCAATCTATCAACTTCTTGTATTTTCTCAGATCACACTCGATTATCCATAGTTCTGTTAGAATAACCGTTTCATTTTTGCAAAATTAAATATCTCTACGTGTTCTGTAATAGCCGAAATATGAGATAACGAAGCGTTTTTCGAAAGAAAAATATTAAAATTTAGTAATTATCAAATAGCAATAGCAATCAACTGATCTACAATTAACAAAAGTATCAAATAGTACTAATTTCTCTATAAGTCTCTATATAGAAAATCATTATTCTGTGATGTGATTTATTTGTTAGAATCGCAATTCCTTTGTTTGTGGTAATTATTGGGGCGAAACGAGGAGACTGAATCTTCCAATTTAACTACCTCAATATATAAAATATAATCATGTTATACCTTATTATACATATACTGCAACCCATTGTGTCATAACTCATAAATTGAATATGACAAATAAATCATTTTGTGTTTTTATGACTACCGAATAGAATCTAGAACACATTATTTATAAAGAAAACTTTCCCATCACTATGTCGTTTAAATATTGTCAACAGACATTATTCGAAAAGTTCAATAATAAATTCTTACAATTTTCGTAGAAATTAACGCAAAAGTATGCAGGAGTTAATAAAACCGAGGCGGCAGGTATATAACCCACTCAGTGAATGCAGATCCTGCAAAAGGTTACTTACGTGAAATTTATACAGAACTGGGTCAACCTAAAATTAAAAGTAACCAACAATCTTACCTCACTAAACTTAGTTACATAATTATGTTCGTGTATAAGTTTATAACTATTGAGTATATAAGTTTAAACATAAATAAATAAATGAAAATAGCACTATTTGACACTGGCGTCTATTCCTAAAGTAGACAACTTAATGCCTGTGTTATTTTTTTTTATATAATAAGGGGCAAACGAGCAGCCGGCTTTCACCCAAATGACACCCATGGACAACTGCAACACTAGAGGGACCGCAGATGCGTTGCCGGCCTGTGAGAAATGAGTATGCTCTTTTATGGAAGGTCCCTAAGTCGTATCCATTCGGAAATACCGAAGCAGGCAACTGATTCCACAAGGTAAGAAATTCCTAGAGAATCGCACGGTTGTGGACTTGAGGACTTCGACATTAGGTCATCAGTAAACATATAAATACTACAAATAGATAATAAAAGACACAGACTCGAGGCAACAATCGATCCGACACCTCCGGAGCGGTAGGCAAGGTCACTTTTAACTGCGCTAATGGACCAGTCAAGAAAAATGTTTAATCTAAAATTTATTCTTTCAGTTTTATATGCATAATAGTTAAAACCCGCAACGTCGTCCACGATAGTTAAATGGCTGTCCAAATTCAGAGGGTTTTAAATTTTAATGGTTTCACGACATAATAATGCGTCTAACAGAGAAAGCAGCGAAATGGGCGTGCCTGAAAATCAGCGCTGCGGAAGGAATTCTGCAGCATTAAGCTGAGGTAGCGCCCTTTTCAGCTGAAGCACCAACAAGCAACTGTTATTATTGTATTTCTCTCTTTTGTTTTTGTATCTTTTTGGTGTTTTTGCTGGAATAAAGCTTATTATTATTATTATTATTATTATTATTGATCACTATAAAGAGCTTAAACCTGCACCTGGGTCACAAGTCTCGGGCACTGCTATGGTTCCTTCTTCAGCAACGCGATGGACCCGGCACCCGCACGGTGAATCCATGGAATGCTTAGAAATTCGTCTCTAATTTTATAAAAATAGATATTACAATTTTTTTAGGTCGGCTAGTGTAAATACAGCTTTATATCTAGATAAGCCATGAACTCATATTACCATTTATAGTCGCTGCCCGTCATAAAACTCATGAACGATATTTAGAACGAACTATTAATCAACTACAAAGAAAACAGTTGACGGAAAAGCTCTTTAGAGCCGCTTTATAAATAAACGTTGAGACAAACTATATTGTTTTTGTATTGTATAGAAGAAAGTTCCTGTTGCACTAGCGCATTTTAAAATTGAGCTTTTGTCCATATACGTATAAGTACTAGCAGACCCGGCAGACGTTGTCCTTCCCGAATGTAAATCCTATCTTTCAAGTTGGATTAAACTGCACACGTTGTGCAAATTTGACTAAAATAGGTTAAGTACTTTAGGTAGTTTTAGCGGACAAACAACGTGACGGTTAATTTAAATATATTAAGATAGATAATATACGAAGGATATTTTGTTTACTTATATGTATTTATACATTTATGGACTTCACGAGTATATCTTTTTATTTCTTGTACTATTGTTTTTAATTCATAATTTTAGGAGAGCAAAGCAAAGTATGTACATACATATACAGAAGAGAAATTTCGACTGAGATATCTAGTCTAGACTGACTAGAACTTAGGTCTTCTGAGAAATCAGATATTAAACAGCAAAACATCTTGTTTCATTTACAAAAAAAAAATCCTGTTTTCGAATACAGATAGGAGAATAATAATAGTAATAATAAAACTTTATTTGCTCAAAAAAGTAAATCACTAGATGTATGCAAAAACATGTTACATTAAGTATGCATGTAACATAGTAGAAAAATATTGAGCATCCGCTGCCGAACTAAGATAAGCTTGTATTTCAGGTTAATATATAAATAGAATAACTGTTAAATGGTCATTTTAACAACAATTAAGCATACTGACACGAAATCTAAAGGCGAAGTAACTCAGACTAGTGAAATGTAAATATTTAGATTGAAATACACCAGTATAATAGGGCCCTAAACCACCTCTAAGCGTGAATTATTGGACACGCGAATGTTAGTAATGATTAATGCGTTTTCAGCAGCAGTTTATAGTGGCAATAAACCGGGCTTTACCGAATTCTGGGAATTGTTACCGGCAGATGACGAATGATAGAAAACATTACGATTATATGTTATTGTTATTAACGTTATTCTATTCAGTTTGAATTCATCCCCGTGTTTAATGTAACTTGCAGCTCAGATTATGTTTATCTTTTTTTAATGTTTTTGTGGAATCAAATGCGAGTTCATTGGAAAGAAACCGCACATGTGACTGTTATAAGATTTGTTGCAAACCCGGAATTCATACCATATATTAAAATTCAAATGTTTTAACCCATTTTTAACCATATGTTCTTCAAGAATCAGATGTGTTTAATTATTATTTTTTTAACAAACATGACAGTGAACTCGTTCATTCAGTATGTGTAAAGTAAATAGCAAATCAGTTAAGTTTCCTCTTATTACTTATGTGAAGTTTAAGAAAGGTGTTAATTTTTTTATTTTTTTCCCTTGGAAATGCCTTTACGCATGACTCTATCCTCATATGAACCGGTACTCCGAAGGCAGCTGCGGGCAGAAGTATTGTGCTCGCTGGCAATGCCAGAATACCCACTAAAATGCAGCAGAGCCCTCTTCATCCTTGGTAGGACGCCGGAGGCTCGCTTACACACTCCGAACCGGGGACCGGGATGATTTTACCGCAGAATCTGAAGGCGGGGAGAATAGAAACCCGAATTGGCGTCTCCTCGTACTCATTCTCGTCCCAATCATTGGAGCAGACTATCTCTCCCTCTTTCTTCCATGAGCATCCTTCAGCGATATGACGGCCTCACTGAAGGAGGCAACCGCTTGCCATCCAGCGTCAATGAGGCTCGCTAGCGAGAAGAAAGGTGTGACATGTTTGTATTTATGTGCGTGTGCGTATAAAACTACTATACCTTGCCAGAGGCGTGCTCGGGTCTGGGAGTACAGCAAATAGTACATTATGGTACAAGGCTGTAATGTTGGTGATTACCGCTGAGGCGCCATTGAGACCGGAGCCGTCGGGTGAGGGTCTTAAGAGAGTCTAGGACGGTGTATCCTACGGCGTTTTTCAATACACTTGTAAACAAAATAATACTAAAAAAATATTTTGTATAGTATTGATAAAATATTCATTTAGAGAAACAATTAGTAAGTGTACAGTTAGTAAAATTATAATTAACTGCTTTTGGTGATAAGGAAGTCTCATCAAATAGATTATTTACTGAAACAAAGGTATTTCGGGGCGAAGTGGCGGCAATGCTGTCATGTCAAGTGATGGAACCGTTGTCGCGTTTCGAAGGTTCCCGATGGCCTAAACCTCTTTTTAAAGGCCCACAACGCATCTACGAGCCTTTTGAGAATGCAGATGACCTTGGGCGTCGTTTACCCCTGTATTTATTTATTTATTTATTAACAATAGACATGCCAATAGTATAGTTAAAAAAACAATTTTACACATCGTTTCAGTGGACTTAAAACTATATAACACACCATTCACAAACTGTAAACATAGAATTTTTATACAGAAACAAAAATTACTTTAGTTAAAAAAGATAAGTTGAGTTTAAATACATTAAGCTAAAAAGTCATTATTTTTTCTTAAATATATTTAATGTGTTATGAAAAATATCAACATCAACTGAATTTATTTTGTTGTAGGCCAAAATTAATTTGTTTAATGGAGAGTATTTACCTACATTAAAAAATACAAATAATAAAATAACTAAGAAGCAGATGCTTATAATTTTAGTTATATAAAAAGGGGCAAACGGGCAGGCGGTTCACGTGAATTATTGCTGAGACCCGTGGACCGCAGTTGCGTTACCGGCATATAAGGAAGGCTTCGGAGACATGGAGTTGGCAAATGGTTAGGAACCGTAAAAAGAAATAAACTACTTATAGTACTAATACTAAAGATTATTAAACTAAATTTATGTTTTATCATAATGAGTGGTCCGAGTGGTCCAGACTTGCACGCGGGGTGGAAACCAAAATATTCCCTAACCCTGAGCGTCTGTGTGGTAAACCTCGTTATTACGTGTGCGTAGCGTTTATTAAATTTATTAATTCAGTATTCACTATTCAGTGTTTAATTTGCACAATACGGAGCACAACACTACGCTTGCTCGCGCGCCGTATCGTCACACGCGGCTTCTGTAAGCTCGGCTCACATGCCGATGCCCGTTGCCCGCTCGCCGCTCGCATTCGCGTGTTTACGGTGAGAGAGAAGGGTCGTTGTTTTCCTGTCACGCGCTGTCACTGTGCGGGCGTCAAAAAATGAGACGTTTTCAGTTGCTGCTGTGGTCTATGCTGTGTGCTGTCACCTTGAGTACATCTGTGAGTATAGAATCTAAAACAGAGTCCCTTTTTCTCTTGGTCTTTTTTGCTGTGTTTGTTATTGTCAGGAAAAGGTTTTTATGACTGAAAAATTAAGAAATTTCGCGAAATATTAGAAAATTTAAGAATACTTAACTACTATATTAAATTATTATTAATGTAACCTTATAGCGTTTTACATAACATTAACATAATGCGCGCTGCAAATATCGTCAGAGAGGATGTAAAAAAACTGAATATCGATTAAAACATATAATTCGATAGAAGTTATCTAGGTTTATAAATAAAAGTGAGTTTCCAAGATGTATGCACGCGTATTACTTCCGAACGACTGCACCAAAATTGAAATAATTATCTTTTATTGCGTTCGTTATTGCTAGGACACGGATTGTATACCTCTAAATGTCTGTCTGTTCCGGGTAATTTTCGAAAATATTGGAAAAAGGAATGGGAAGCCATTCCCATAATATAATATTATTCTCAAATAAAATTATAGAATATAGTACATAGTAAGTTACACAACGTTCGGGCAGGGCAGCGTCTGCCGGGTCCGTAGTATATTTATAATTTATTTCTTTATTTTAGCCATATTTTCACAATTTCTGAAATATGATTGGAGTTACCTTTTAAGTAAAGAATTAGCTGTGTTAGGGGACTCCTTTAATGTATTTACGTATTGGGAAGGTAGTATATAAAAATTTTTTTTTTCTTTAATTGCTCATGAAGTACCTACCTGCGGTCGACAATTATTTTTTTGTTTAGGAAAATAATTTTCTAGTGCTTATAAAAATAAAAAAAGACTTATTTGATGTCACCATCATAATCAGCTCGTGGACAGGCGGTCAGTACTTTAATAAAACACTTGATAAAATATTTATAACCTCTTAAATAACTTTTTGTGGCAAAGGATATTACTAATTCCATTTGGCGCAATTGTGATGCGTACATATACTCCAGAATTGGCTCCGGTGTAGACGCATTTATTCCGGCTCTTACGCCTTTGGGTATCGAGTGTTTGGAAGACTCCTTCGGTACATCCAATCCCATAAAAAAGGCGACCGCTCGGATCTCTCCAACTATTTACGAACAGAGTTGGAGATGTATATCCTGCCTACTCATACTCCAAGGTGTCAGAATTTAACATTAATATTTATTGCCCGGAACTAGAATTGTTACCCCTTTTAGGGTTACCCCATACGGAAAAGGTAGTATTTTAGCCGAATGCAATTTCCCTGCGACTGGTATAATATAAGGGTTGGAAAGCTTGGAGTTTTTGATTTATATCAATCCCACATCGTCATTTTTAACGCAAAGATCTACGACAAATCCGGGCTAAAGTGGTCCACGACCCTTATCTGCGGGGTATCCCGGTTAAATAATAGGGGCTTTATCGCGGTGGTCCTGGGGACAAATTGCCCACACTCGAAGTAGTTTCCCTGCAAACCATGATAAAAATCATCGCTAATCTGGCCAGTTGGCGCAGTTGGTGGTGACAAAATTGTATATACGACCAAGAAATTGGTTTGCCACGTTAGGGTCGAATGTCGTTTGCACGTCAATTGTTTATAAGGCTCATTTTTGTTTGTGCATCATGCATTACGTTAATTTCTAACAATAACCCTTAGCAAAATTTCCTTTGACCAGGAGCTGTCATCCAAAATGGTAAAGCACTTTCTTGGTCGACTATACCTATGAGTAAAGTAAATTTTAAAGTGATTTAATGTAATTTTTTTTATTACTTTTACAAGGGGCAAACGATTAGATTCACCCAAATGACTACCGACGCCCATAAACATCTGCATGACCAGAAGGCTAGCAGATACATTGCCTCCCTTGAATGACGAGTTTAGCCCACCAGGAAGTGTCACAAACCGAACAGAACAGAACAGGAATTTATTCTACTTATAATAAATCTGCATAGCAATAACGTGATTTAAAAAAAAAAGTTTTTTATCAATGTGAAAACGCTTTAAAAATTTTCCTTGAATCCAAACGTAAATTATTTTAATTTTATATCTAAATTAAAAAAGCGTCTTTTTAAGTAGAAAAAATACAGTTTAAGTGCTACATTTCAAAGGTCTTCACGCCCTTTGTTTAATACCTACTACATCGGTCTTTGTGAAGCTGAGGCCTGTCTCCGATTAATATCCGTACGACGTACTCTTCAAAGGTATCAGGGGAGATGTGATATCTGTATACCGTCTCTGTAGACGGTAACGGAAAATATGTAAAATAGGTTTTCATTTTGATGATTTTGACAAATATTACATGCAAAATAGAACGTTATTTTATTAGAAGCTTTTTCATTTTTAAACAACTTTCTAACAAGAAAGACAGGAACAAAATTTAATTATTTTTAAGTGATATGGTGTAACTGTAACACTATCCCCTGTTACAGAATTTCAAAACTCATCTCGCTATTAATAGTAGATTATTGCACCAAGCGCAAAATGAGTCATTAATGCATGAGTGTTATGTTGTTAAAATTAACACGATTGCATTACTTTAAAAAAAAAGTTTTATCCAGTCGATTTTAATTTTTCACCAGTATCTTTTTCATCCAATGCATACATTACATATAAACTTAATGGCAAACATTTAACCTCTATGATAAATTTATAAGAAAATAAAAAACAGTGCAGTAATGATATTTCATAAGTTACTGCACGGTTTTGGTTCTAAGGAAAAAAGATGTCCTTTGTGATCGGTTACATACTGATGAATAATAACGTTACTGCGTAATTGGAAGAAAAACAATAAACATACAAAAGAAAGTAGAAACAAGTATGTTGGTAACGCGTCGTTCAAACGTCAAAAGTTCTGTAACTCTCGAAAATACGCGATTGTTTAAGTTTTGTAACATTTTGTTCCCTGAAGTAATGTCATGTCAAACAAAATACTATATTTTGCCCGTAATTTCACAGACGATTGATTTTCTTTTGAATCATGGGCATTTTCACACGATAGCTTAAAGAGTAAAAGACTCTCAAAGACACATACTTTTCCTTTTTTTTTTATTATGTTACAAGGGGGCAGACGAGCAGGCAGCAGGCACAGAAATGCCTACCGGCGTCCATGGACATCTGCACGACCAGAAGGCCAGCAGATGCGCTGCCGGCCCTTAATGACAGCATTGAATACCGAAGCTGGCAACTGATTCCACAGAGAAATTGTGCGCGGCAAAAAGTGTCTAGAAAAGCGCACAGTTGTGGATTTTAGGACATCGAGGTGATGAGGGTGGAATTTCAAATTTTAATATGACAAACGGTGGCAAACTCAGCCAAATGCTGAGAGCATAGCGCTGAGTTTCAGTTAGCTCCTTTTCTAACAAAATTTACATTACTAAATTTACTAAAATTAATAAAATAAACTTTTCCTTTATAACTTTTACTATCAACTTATAACGTCATTGCTCAATTTAAATGTTATAAAATCCGGCTGCGAGACTTAAGTACTAGTATTTACTCAGTGAAATTTTTATTAATTCAAATCGGTACCTACTACATATTAACGCCAACGCAGCACATCTTCGTATAATATAACTTATGTCACAGTTAGGCAATCTAGACTATCTTTTAAGGTTGGCTGACTATAAGTTTTTTTAGTTAAACAAATTCGTTCTAAAATAACGCATTATGTGTGAAGGTTTTTTTTTTATAAACATGATATCCTTATACAAAAACTATTTTTAAGCCCCTAAGTGATAAGAGTGACCCACGCGGACAAAGTCGCGGGGCACAGCTAGTTTATAACCTAAATTGATACATGCTATGTCCTCTTTGACTATTTAAACAGTTTATGAAAAACATAATTGCATTTATCCGTCTTAGTTTGCTTCGATTTAGTCCCAATATAGTAGATGGACACTAAACTAAATTAACACGCGGCTAGCCTTAGATCTGAAAACTTGAAATGGGTTTACCCTGATTACATTACACCCATCCTTATCGCTTTTAACAATGACAGTTTGTGACACCAAGATCAAAGTCAATATAAACAGAGAGAGGGCTTACGGTTGGCAATTAAAGGGACAACGAATTTGACACCGAAATCTGGTCCCAAAACTCTGTATTACTTGACTTTTAAAGGTTCCGTAGTACTACAAGGAACCCTTATAATTTCGCTCTGTCCGTCCTCTGTCCATCCGACCGTCTGTATACCCATAAGGTACCCCCTAGCATTTCCAAACTATTAGACGTAGAGACTTGAAATTTTCCATGTTGGTAGAACATGCTAAAAACTCATTAAGAAATTTATTCTGAACGAAATCGGACAACAACTTTGAAGTTATTTAACAAATACGTTTATAGCGTATCAGATACGGTACCCTTCTGTGTAAGCATGTCTTGAAACGCTTTTGGCCGTTTTTATTATATTATAGAAGAGGCAAAGTCAAGTCTTAGGGTGCCAAAAACTTTTAGAAATCTCTCTTCATTATAGTCGAGCCTCCTTGTATGTGTGGTGACTATTGCGTATCAGCGATGGCAGTGCATACGGGATTAGTTCTTGTCATTTTTTTTAATACTACAAGAAGCAAACGGGCTGGTTTACCTATATTACGATGATTATCGATGTCCACGAACATCTGAAGCACCAGGAGGCTATCAAAGGCATTGCCGGCTTTAAGGAGAACACTAGGAAGAAGGCCACTAGGAACTCTCACAAACCGAAAGAAACGCGAAGACAATACCATCACTTGATGTGACAGCACTGCCGCCACTTCACGCCTTAGTTACGGTTCAATGTATAAGAAAATAATCTTTGTTCCGTTTGTTTAATACATATTCTGACATTCGAATAACATGGTCTAGGATCTACGTACACACGTAATGCCTTTGTATTTTAAGGGTCAAATAATTCATGTTAAATGGGACATCTTAATGAAAACTGCGTGTCATGAACGTCCAAGAATCGTATTATTTACAAACTAACAATAGTAAAGTAGGATAAGCTAAAAACCCCTTTCTCGTGTCAGAAGAAATCCTTCGTCCGTCAGTAGGAAATGTAATAGTATTTTATAATGAAATAAGTTAGAAAAAGAAACTAAAAGCACAAAATTTTCCTTATTTCACCGGAAAACATATTGACGACGAGTAAATTAAAAAAGTATCCAGATAAATAATTTTTATATGTCTACTAGCGGACCCGGCAGACAATGTTTTGCCCGATTTACAGTTAAACGAAAAGTTCCGTACAAACTAACTAAAGTATTCCGAAGTAGCGACCAACTCGGCATTCTTTTCTTTTGTTTTGTTAGCGTTATTTATAAATGTGTATATTGTTAGAGATACATAGAAATGTATTGAGGAGGTCGTGGCTTAATCAGTGGTCGGCATTTGAATCGATCGCTAGGTTAAGTTGCTCTTGCTGCAACCGGGTGATAGATGGGTGACCCATTCTAGCACTGGTTTATATTTGATATGGAGAAAAAGGATATGGATACTACTGCCACAGACGGTATAGAGGGTGATAATAATAGCTAGGGCGCTCCCGGGTTGCGGACCCGTAGTGGATCGGACCAGTTATCGGATAGATAAAGGAAGATCCATCCCATGGGAGAATCTATATATAAGTATTCTAGCTTAGACGTATGTCAAGTTCACGTAAAGGCTTTATAAATTCTTTGATAATATTCATTCGTGTAAAAAAAATAATGAGTCTCGTCTGTACAAGAGACAAACCATAACCTTAAGAAATGTCGTAAAGAAAAATCTCAATAAAGATAAGTGCGTTGGATGACACTCGCAAATAATTTAAGCTGTGACTTAGCTGCTTTTAGGGTCCACGACAACGATACGATCATGATTTTATATTATACTAACTACAGCCCGCGATTTCTTCTCCAGTACAACCAATAGTAGAGTTACTAGTGGATGTGGTGGATGAGGCAATATCGTTCAATGTAGGGTTATCTTTAGTCGACATATTAATAGACAAATCCAGAAATCGTGTCGTAGGGCAAGTAAAAAGTCGATACGTTACCGTATACTGTAAATAAGAATGATTATCCCATCCAAGATCGTTGACTGGAAACGTCTAGACAACTTATTTTTTGTACGTATGTACGTACTCTATATTTACATCTTGCATGTATGTATTAAAAAAATATGGTGTTTTATTTGAACATAGTATGTACTTTTCATTTCGGAAGATTGAAAAACCTTTTATAATCAAGCTACATTCAAATCAAGCTTAGCGGTTTTTCCTCCTTATTTATAGTGATAAATGTGAAAGTAACACTGAACCAATTTTAATGAATTTCACCGTAGAGATAGATTGGACCTTGAAGAAGGGGTGAAATAGGGGTTGAAATTTTGTATGAAAGTCGAAGAATACAACGCCGGCGAAGTCGCGGGTTGAAGCTGGTTTCATATAAATTGTCCTTGTTATTATTTTAAAGTCGGTTTAGAAATTTTTGGTCGATAACTTTTGTCTAGTCAGAATAGTGACAATTTTCCAGAAATTAGTCAATATTTCAGGGAAAAACAAATTATTACCTGGTTGATTTTACATTTTTTTTAAATCCACATAAATTTTAGGACCAAAATGGCTTGACCTATCATGGCGTCTTGTATGACGTAACATATTGGCAAACAAACAGCATTACTTGAGTGTTAAAGGAGCGTACGTTAGCAACGACCATTTGTTTAACAAGAGGTGACGTCATGCACGCTGATTGCTGTTCAGTGTCACGTAATTTATGTCTGTAATTTAACAATATGACATATTTCAGTCATTCCCCTTGAAGTATGTAATATTTAAGCCTCTGTCAACTACCCAGAAAAAAGTCTATTAGGATTTTTCTTAATGGAAACTACCTTATTACAAGCACATTTATAAAAGTCGTTAAAAAGAGTGTTCGAGTGAGCTATTTACGTCATCGAATGGCGTCGAGTGGGTTCAATATTTTAATCACCCCAACCAACCGCTGTATCTGAGTGAACTTTAATTTCTGTACTCGTTTATAGTCATAAACATGAACCGATGGACTGAGGCGATAGCGAAGCGGGTGCGGTCTCAGTTATAGCGGAAGCTGAATATTTAAATAATAATAATTAATATTGTTATATAAAATATTCAGTTGTCACTTTATAAAAATTATTGAAATAAACAAACTAAAGAAATAATCAATAAAAAAAAGCGTTATTATTTAATGTTTCGTTCTCAAGACTCCAGGAATCCAGAAATTCATTAAAAGCTAAAGAAACATTGGTCCTTCGAGCCGGATAATAATATACAATAATCTATTGATAGATGAGAGGCAGAATGACAGCCTGAAATCCGTAAGATACTGAGTCAATCCCCATCCGTTGAGTATCGTTTTTTCTTTCAGATAAATCTTCATTGGTTATTTACCAATTACCAAAGCTACGTTGTTAATAAACTTAGGTAATAATTAAGACAAATTTGTTTTTTAAAAAATATTAATAAAACTTTGCTTTGTGCCTAATATTCTTGATGAAAATCTAATGAAGCTTTTAATAATCATTTCTTAAAACGTCATTTTAGGAGTTGTCACAGTCATCATTCAGCAGGATCGGAGTTTGTGCTGAATACCTTACAGATTTTAAACCATCCTTCTACCGTTGTGCTATCGAAACCTCAATATTCGATTTATGATAATTGAGTAATAAATAAGAAAGAGGAGGTCGTGGCCTAATCAGTGGTCGGCATTTGAGTCGATCGCTAAGTTAAGTTGCTCTGGCTGCTTTATGACCCACCTTTTGAGCTGTGTCGTTGCGAGCATTATGGGAGCGTGAGTAATGAAGTCATCAGGCCGCCTTTGGCATGTCCGCTGCATCATCAAGACGTTTACGAAAAAATATATCGTATATAAAAAAAGTTCAGTCTAAAAATGCACGCCCCTCCACTGCTTAATTGCAACGCTTGCTTGGGTGTGTGTGTGTGTTTATTGTGTTTTTATTGTAAACTCAAACTGAACCACGCACTCTAAACCCATGACGGGTTTGCGTTTTCGCGTCCACCCGCTATTCTATATCATATAGAGGTGAATACTTTGGAGGGACGTGCATTTTTAGACTGTATATGTACGTATATGCAGCGGCATTGTTCTACGTACCAGTTCTGTTACCATTGTCTCACCTTACGATATTGTATGTAATAAAAATGCGTCTGTGTCTGTTTATACGTAATAACTGATATTTATTCAGCGCTTTTTGTATCTGACTGTCTGCATATCCAGGGTACCTAACTTTGTTATGACTAAGCCGTTGCTCACTTGGTCAGCCGCTCTATCTTTATCCCCCACCCGCCTTTGGAAAGTCCGCGGCAGCAACAAGACCTTTGCAAAAAATATCGTATACCTATCCATATTACGGCAGCATTGTTCTGTGTCCTAATTCTGTTACTATTGTCTCACCTTGCGATATTGTATGTAATAAAAATGGTATGTCCGTCGGCGATTTCCAAGTGACTGTAGTTTTTGGAAGTGAATAGTGTTTGTAAGCTAATTATGCTTAATCAACGTTCTTTTGCATGACTGATTTACTTATACTAGAGATCTTTAGATTTGCGTACCATATGCTTATCTAAAGCTGTATACAAAATTCTTTTTCTTAATACAAGGAAATGTGACAATTTAATTTAATATTTAACAAAATATTTTGTTACTTTGTGTTGGTTGTCTTGACATCATATATACCGTACATGTGTGTGTAAATCCTTTGGCATTGGTGTGCGTGTGGTTGTATTTAATATTGTTGTAATGCATGTTTGATAAAAATATTAGCATTCGCACAACCCTCCTTTATAAATTATAATTGTGCCAAATTACACACTCCATCCGCGCATTTTTCGCAAAATAGTACTAAAAGTTTTTGCTTCACGTATTAATGTATAGATAATATTGTGACGAACTCTCTTCCGATTTTAATCACGGAAGTAATTTAGTTTTTTCTGCTTACCAAGATTATTCATTAAAGAATAAAAAGGTTACAACGCCAGGTATAAATTTAGCAGAAATATCCGCGCGATCGTTTAAATGGGGATTAGAAACCCCACGCGTTCGTTTTATAAGATTGTGTCAGGTATAGATTCCTTAGTTCAAGGTTGGTACGGTATGGAGTGAATAATAGAACTTTTTTATGTTATATATATACCAGATATTCAATTGGATCTTGTTAGAGTTCCGTACCTAAAAGGAAAAAAAGAAACGCTTACAGGATCACTTTGTTGTCCGTCTGTTTGTCTGTCTATTAAGACTCTTTTTCTCAGAAACGCGTAAAGCAGAGCTGTAAAGTTGAAATTACTACCAAATGCTAAGGTCTGCGGGCCCTTGAAGCTGTGAAAGAATCAACCCTCTAAGTGTACGCAATCAAAAGATTTGGGATTACCGCATCCGCCGCGGCCGTGCGGCCATCTTGCCCGCGGTGACTTACGAGCGGCGCGGGCAATTATCGGCAATTAATATAAACAGCGGCCGCGACGCGACGCGATTTACCGAGCGGTGGGCTTCGAGGACGGACAGCTTTTATAAAACTCCAATTATTACTGAAACTTCTAAACGCCACGATTTAAATGTGCGTCTACACGTTTTTCTATACATATATAAATAAAATTGAAGTTGCTGTTTGTGTTTCATAAATAAATCTTCTCTAATAAAATTATTTTATTAGTTCTTACGAATAGCAAAAAGATTTAAGCAAATTAAATCTATTTGCTGATGGAAAAGTACCGAAAAGAAGCAAAATTTTCCCACATCCACATTCAAGGTAGAGTATATTTGTATTGAATTGCGTGTAATAATTTCTTCTTCTTTTTTCCGTAATGGTCCACTATTTTGGCGTTAATGGATTAAACATGAAAGATTGATATATGCTATCGCGAGCTTTAATGTAGAACTATTTAAAATAAACATTTCTTTCATACACTATAAATACGTGTAACTCTAACCGTTTTATCAGCGAACGCCAGAATAGGTCGCAGATGGCAGATTTTTCTCCTACTTACTTGACATTTATGACTATATTTTGGAATCAATCCACATATCCGATGGTTAATTTTATTGATCGCACCACAACGGATGTTAGTCATCGTTAAGCCATTGCGGGAATGTATTAATTGAAACTAATTTAAGAAAGTAATTAACGTGAGATAGGGAGTGATAATTGGTAAAGTATACATGAGAGAATAATAGAAAATGATATAATTTGAAGTAGTTTTTAAGACTCGATATAACGAAGTATGCTGTGCCTGCGACTTTGACCGCGTAAAATTAGATAAAAAAAGTTAGATTTGCTTTTAGAGTGATGATTTATAGCCTACAGTCTGCCTCGATAAATGGGCTATCTAACACTGAAAGAATTTTTCAAATCGGACCAGTAGTTCCCGAGATTAGTCCGATCAAGCAAACACACATTTCAGCTTTTTATTTTAATATAGATAACATTGGCTAATTTACTTAAACATAAAATTTTAACAAAAAAAAACTTCAAGATTTTCTCTTTGGATGCCAACTTCGGAATTCGACCAAATGGAATTGGGACCACAAAGGAAACACTAGCATTCAAATCAAAATCAGATGAAAGAATCATCAAAATCGCTTCACCCAGTCGTAAGTTCTGAGGTAACAAACACTAAAAAAAACCCCCCGGAGTTTGACAACCTCCTCCGTTTTTGAAGTCGGTTAAAAAAAAAATTAACGTGCTTACATCAAAAAGACCTTAAAATTTAACACAATTTCGGTGGCAGGTAGCAGCTAGTTTCAATAATAATTTTTGTTATGCCGGAACCAGACATAGCTTCATTTCAATGATCATGTAGTGTGGCCGGGGACTGTGTAACTTCTCAAAGTTTTGTAGTACTTTGTAGACTTCAAGGAAAATAATCTACAAACACTTTGAGCTATGTCTGGCTCTGGTATTATGAATATGCTTTACCTCAAATATCGTCTATCGAGTTATTATTTTGTATCGAATCTCCATCGAAAACAAATCTGGTTTAAAATCTCTCTCTAACGTTTCTCAATCTCTTTCTTTTTCTGGTACAAACTTGTGCTAACGTCGGCTAACAATAACCTAGTGGGTTCAAGGCTTGAACCCAGTAACCATACGAACTCCTCCTTCTCCAAGGCCATTAGTCTTTTAAGGTCATTTAGTGACATAAGCAGATTTATGGCTGTTCAAATCAACGGGGTCTAGAAACTTTGCAATGAATGTACTGTAATATATTTACATAACCAAAACTTCATTTTAATAAAGAGGGACGTGAACCTTTTGTGGAAATGCATTAGGGCACTTTGCTTGCTCATGGTAACTTTTTTGGGTACCCCTATGTTGAATAAATTTGGATACATATGTACTTAGTTTGTTGGCCTTTTAATAATACACAAATAAAGTCCTTAATATACTAATCCCATTTTAAATTTATGAGTAAACGAAGGTATAGATTTCAATATAGTACCACTACACAGTTAGAAACATTAGTCAAAGTGTTACTGCATAAAGCTGTTTTTGCCATTAGCCTTTTTATGTTGAAGAAAACATACCTTTTTTATTACTTTGTTAGTCAGAATTTATATGGCTTTTCACATGAACGGGGAATGGGAATTTTGCAATGAATGTATTACAATGTATTGACATAACTAAACTTTTTATAAAAAATGCTTTTGTGAAGATGCATTAGGGTGGCACTTTGCTTTAACAGTGTTTTTGGGGGGCTCGCGAACCGCTACCTACCTAATCTCTTTTTTATATCTTAAGTACTTTTATGACATCAGAGTTCTATAGTTTTTTTATACTTTGGTACCAGTTTCAGAATTATTTCAAGTACTATGTATAGCTGAACAATAAAAATATCTATTCATATGAAAATATAAGTTTATATTTACACCTTGCCGTATACTTACTTGCATTTTACGGATATGTAACAAATTGTAATTGCAAAATTTGTGCCCGCCTTAAAGGTGCAAGACCAAAGTGCTGCGCTGTAAAACTAAATTAACTTGCCACTAAAGATAAATTTCTGATGTCTTCTAGCTCGCATAATGTACACCATACTCTAGACGGCATGTAATAAGTAAAAAATTAAAGAAGAGATCGAAGGATGGTATAAATGTTTCTTGTTTTAAAACAGTTTATACTATCGAAAGAAATGTATGTACATAAAAATACAAAAGTTGGTTGATGGATGATTTAAGTGATAGCGCCGAACTGTTGCTTGTTCCGCGCTCTCGCTTGTATGCTCTAGCTGTGACCGCGAAATCATTAACTTAATTAGAGGTAGCGCCATGCTTGTAGCCGAATTGGCCGGCGCGTCCGGGTATAAAATAGTTTTATTTTTGAACAAATAATAATTAAACACGAAACAACAATTACATTAACATGTTTTGGCATTAATTTGCAACAATTATTTTTTATTACACTTTACGTATGGTGTTGCAAATTCATATTGTTTTATGTTTTTCCTTTTTTGTGTTCCGCTAATTCTACCGGTGTGTGTATACTTTGATTTCTTTTAATGCATTTTATCAAGATCCAGGTCAGCTATCTAAAAAACAACATGAACGAAGTCGTATGTACTAATATCTAGTCGACAATGAATATACATATGATGCAATAGTTGTAATTTCCTTAGGTCTCTGCAAAGTTCAAGACGCATTGTGTTACTGAAGTGTTGACGCAAGCTTGTTACGTACTTATAATGACGCGCGTGAAATTTTAATAAAAACCATAAACCTACACGAATTACTATATTAAAGGAATATTAGAAAAAAAAACATTTGATATACCTAAAATTGATTGATTAAACAGATTGGCTCAAGACCGTAAAGAGTGGTACATGGGAGGAGAAAGAAAGCTGTGGATAGAAACGTCAAGGTTATTGACTATAAGGTCATAAAGAAGGCTCTTTTTTTGTTTACTTTATTGTACACATAAAAATAACAGAAAAAAGCATATAACGTAAACTAAAGAAGTCTTACTAAAGAACCCTAACTAGAACATTATCTAGTTTTTTATATTTAGTAATTGAGCGGTCTAACGTTAAAGCAAGGTCCGTGAAGAACTGCCGAAATGAGCGATCGCCATCAAAACGTAGCGACAAAACTGTGCAGTTTAATCGAAAACAATTTTTCACACACACATTCGATAAAACTGCGCAGTTAAATCGCAACGATTTATCGATACGCGTGTAGTGGGCATTACAGAGACCATGCGCCCGCCTTCTAAACAGGTTGATACCCTTAATAAGATTTTTGGAGCCCTGTCTCTCTCTATATATATATTTTTCTTCTTAGTCATTCATGTCTATGATAAGAACAAAACATATTACATGTATTATTTTTTAACAAAAAGGTTGTAACGAATTTAAGGAGGTCGTGACTTCCTAAGTCACGTGCAATCGTAACGTTACTTAATACACGTGACAATATAACACGAGTAAAAGTGACCTCTGATAAAATTTAAAAATGTATAATATAAGTTTCATACATATTGGGCCGATGATGAGGAGGTCGTAGTCTAAGGAATGGTCGGTATTTGAGTGGATCGCTAGGCTAAGTAGCTCTTGCTGCGACCTGGTGATAGATGTAGCTCCCTACAGCCACATCCTCTGCAATCTAAGCGGACTCTGTTACTAGGCCGAGATAACGCTAGGAAGAAGAACACGTATTGGGCCAATAAAAAAACGAGATAGGAAGTATTCAGAAAACCTTATTATCTATACCCTATTCAAATGAAATTTAAATGTCAGTGTCATATAAACCAGCAGCCAGTTGCTGACGCAAGCAAGCAGTACTCGAACGACCCGCCACAACGAAGCAGGAAAATCGGCTAATTTCGTGTAGGAAGTTTTCGCCGCAGATTTCCGCCCATTCCAGCCACACTCGAACAAAAACAATCGGTTAAACTTTTTGCAATTATTTACCTAAATATAAAAACTATAATCGAAATGATTTTTTATCACAAAACGCATAATCCAATTCCAAGTTATCAACTATAGCCTAAATAAGAATTATCTGTTAATAACTATGTATGTCTAAAGAATTATATTTTATTAAATAGATCATGGGCTCACAGGTCAACGTTAAATGTGATACGAGTCTTAAAATAAACATGATAACATAATACTTAAAGCCCTTGTGCTTCCTCATAAAAAAGTCAATGGTATTTTCGATTCTGATAAAGGTTGTATCTCATACGTTTAAATAAAACTGAAGTGTCTATCTAGTCTAATCAATTAAGAGTATATATAAGCCCTAACCTCTTAAAATAAATACCTACTAGTGCGCCATTACAGTGTGTCATTACATTTGGAGAGGTATGTACAAAGTTTAGTTTTGAATCGTATAGAACAGGTCTGGGATATCCATAAAAAAGTTAGACAATCTTGGCCTGACTCTCCAAAGGCACTAAAAATAGCTCTAGAGCACATTTTAAGCATCAACCAGACTACGCCTGATTGCCAGCAGGATGATCAATATTGGTTATATACCCTATAGATACCATTCTGTGTTATTACAATTTTCATTAAAAACGAACAAAAGACCTTTTTTGTTATTTATTCATTTTTATTAATTTTAATAATAAAAAAAAGGTTTTTACGTAAATTAATCATTGTCCTTTAAGGTTTTAATAAAATGAGTGTAATAAAAATAAACATCGAATCTACTTTTGTTTTAATACATGATACGCTTTGACCACATTCCGTACCGGTGAGTATATGTAGAATCCTAGGTGTAGACTAGTGTGACTGAATTGACATAAAGAAAACCATTTAGTTCAATATACACGTAGTAGAAAACCCAACCATGCTGAAGTTACATATAACAGTTAAATATGAAAACGGTCGAAGATGCGACTGACAGATATATTTCTTCAAAACATAATTGGCACTTATATTGTATTTGTTCCTTTACAGACACCCGATCTGTGAACGTAAATTTGACGTTATCACGACATGACCTATTAGGCAGCTAGTCGCCGATAAACTCACAGGGGTCAATATTTCGCAGCCATTTTGAACAGTGTCTTCTCTGATACAGAACGCTCCACTTGTCTCCGCTCATTGTCTGCGGCAACTCTCGCTTGTTTTATTTTTTGATACTCAATATTTAAGGTTAATGGTGCTGTCTATCGACTACAATCTGAAGATCCCCAGCGGCCTCTTCCCGAGCCCGGTTCCCGGCTTGGCCAGCAACGAAGCTTCACATAAACTAACGGTTTTGGCCTTTGTTGCAATCGTGTGTAAAGGTAAGTTTTAATACCTCGAACTCCACATCGCATTAAAAACAACATAGGAAAAACTCAATTTAGTAAACATTTTAAGATAACGGTTTTCCCTTATACAATCTAGAGCTTAAGGTCAAACGGCTATCTAAATTTGTGAAACCAATATAATATTTAAACATAGCCTGGAATATTCCACATCAATTGAATCGTTCCATGTAGTGTTAGTGTATAAAACTGATTCCATAGTAAAATAATGAAATAAAATTTCGATGAATGCGCCAATACGAACTCTATATTTCATTCTGTGGGACATTTTTTAAACTAAAAATGCAAATAAGATATAATGCGCATTATATCTTATTTGCTTTTTTAATTATGATCATAACTACAACAAATATTTGTAAATTGTTTCAAATGTATTCTGAAGAAATGCACTAACAAATAATTCTCGTCAATCTTATTCGCCGTTACAATACGAATAAATATGTTAATAGTGATTATTAACATGTTTATGTAAAGAGAGTTACATACTTCTGTATATCAAATAAAGTTTAGAAACCAATAATCAACTTTGTCTCATCGATTCACAAATCAAGCGCCTGACAGAAATTAACTATATTTACGTCATACTGCTAATCGTGATAGAAAGTGCATTTGTTAGAAGGCGTCATATTTTCAAGGACTTTTACAAAAATCTTCATAAGATATTTTTTTTTCGATGTGTTTTACGAACACAAAGCAATTTTTGAATAAAATGATGTTAGTTGGCTTTATTTATATATTATCTTGTATATTTATCTGTTTATTAACATTTTTACGTTAATGTCATATTTTTTTTATGAAATACTAGCGGACCCGACATACACTGTCCTCTCCCAACGTTGGGTTACTTACTATTTACAACATTCTATTATCCAATAATATTGTCCCGGTTCCCGTTTCCTTTCCCATTTCATAGCGGTTCACTATTTTGGGAATTAATGGCTTTAACATGAAAGATAGAAATTGGATGTCGCGGGTTTTTTTGTAATACTATTTAAGATAAACACTTCTTTCATACCTCATATACCTACGGGTAACTCTAACGGTTTTTGCAACACAAACCAGAATAGCTAGCAGATGACAGAATTTTTTCCTACTTACTTGACATTTATCGTTATATTTTAAACAATTCCCACAATATCTTAACAATTTATAGCCTATATGTTATTCTAATGTGTAATCTATATTACTGTAAAGTTGGATTAGAATTTATTCAGTAGTTTTTCTGTAAAAGAGCGTCAAACATACATCTATGTGTACAAACTTTCACGTTTATAATATTAGTAAGATTAAAAGCTATGATACTGTCAAATTAATAAATTTAATAAAAATCTTTAAATCTTTACGTCATCAATTCATTTACACGGAAGATATTTCCGTTATCACTTTACACAGACTTACTCATTAAAGTTGGAGTGCATTGCACTTACTCAGTAACTTTCCCAGACTTTGCAATTCAACGTACAATGCATTATGTAACATATATTTAAGAATATTCTTATTTCAGCCTGTAAAGAGAAAATGGCTTCCATACCCCCATCAGCCTTTTCTGCTGGTCGCATACGCGAAACTCAGCGGGACATGAAAGTTTCCACTATAAAAAAGGGAACGGAACCAACTCAATACTTCCACACAAAATGTAAGTTAAAAT
>JANCMC010043217.1:8447249-8559104 GCA_024363005.1 Charaxes varanes
GCGGGACATGAAAGTTTCCACTATAAAAAAGGGAACGGAACCAACTCAATACTTCCACACAAAATGTAAGTTAAAATTTATCTTATTTTCGTAGTTGTTTCGTAGAACTTTGAATTATGAAATCTTTGGATCCAGAATTTGCAGAGCCAATGGAATTTACGTAGCAAACCAATGTACATTAGTATAAAATTCTGTACAAATTAAATTGACATTTCCCTCTTAAAATTGAAATTATCATAATATATAAGAACTTGCCTCTCGAATAAAGCGCGTCGTCGCGAAAAAAAGTCGGGAATAGAAAACCTCTTTATACGAAGAATAACCATTACTGAAACATTGCCTTCGACTCATGCTTTATTATAACTGTATTTTATATCAAGCTTATTAAATTTTTTGGCTAAACTTTACAGTGATGGAACTATCGCCTTTGAAATATAATAGTAAGCTCATGAACAGCATCTGGGGTTTCTACAACCGCTATTCACCGCATAATGTCAAGAAGATCAATGATGCTTTAACTTTCAACGAGGAATTGCAGCAGTAAGTCATTCTTTAAAAAAAAAACGTACAATCACAAAAAAATTAAACAAATAAATCAAACATAGATAAAAATGGGAATTAGTCATGATATAACAAAACCAGTCTGAAGTTTATATCAAAAATGTGACCCATGTACGTCTCTTCGAAGTTTGGGAACAGATTGCAGATTTTCTGGTAAAAAGGAGTCAATAAATGCGACAGAATTAATAAAATCATTTATAAATTGTACGGATTATACCGGGTACTTGTAATATATCTTATATGTATGACAGTGTGCAGAGCCGTATAGCCTGCAGACATTCTGTATGAAAAAGATGATTAGAGCAGATTTAATTCAAAACCTTGCTTTTCTAAAACACCGTGCGTTATGACTTGGAAACTAAATGTAGAGCAGATATTTTATAGAAGAAGAGTTAAGAGATGTAAAACACTATTCAGGTCTCAGATGATAAGTTACTATTGATAATAGATCTATGTTGCTTCGTAATTTAAATACGGTACTGCAACTAGTTGAAAAGCTAGCGTAAAGGTAAATGTACTCCCGTCATGATCGACCTTTTAGTATTATAAGGCCACTCACGATATTGTATTGCAGTAAACGGGAACGCAAACGAGAGTATACTGCAGCATACTCTTGCGTGTCAAGGATTGCGGGTATTTAATTTTGTCATAAGATTTTAACTAATTAAATTAAAATGCAAATATATAATAAACGTTGGAAGTCTCAGGCTCCGCTACGGTTCCTTCCTCTCCAATGCGATGGTGATCATGGATGTACCTGCCCAGTGAATCCATGGAATGCTAAGAAATTCGTCTTTCTTTCTTGATATCTTCACAAAATTAACATTCCCATTGATTAACTATTTTTCCAAGATCAGAAAGCAACTTAAAACAAGAACCGACCGTGTTTTTGTTTGATGATAAACATTCATATAATTTCAGATCTGCTGCCAATTCCTCCAACAAAAACGAACCAATGATCACTTTGCCTGCCGCTAAACTCGATAATATGTGGACCATCAATGTATCGCAATCCCACTAAATAAAAAAATGTATACCTTTGTACTGCATGAGAATATTCAATTCATCATTGGTATGCATTTACATATAGAATTTTAATTTATGATACTCTCTTGTCTATATCCCATACTTATTATGTTTGTAAAACTTGCCAATAAAGAATTAATTTAAAAAATGTGACCTTTTATTTCAAAACTACCTTCTTATACTTTTAGAGACATAGATCTTTTTAATCATATTTCTTTAGAGTCTGACACGTCTATGCTTCTTCAACCTAGTGGTATCCCGGTCTAGTATCAGGGTCCGCCTAAATTGTAGAGGATGTGGCTGTGGAGCGAGTCAGATGATCGACTGCCGTCTGACCGAATCCCCAAAACCCCCTAACCTCATGACTAATATCACTCAGTGACATTAATGCTTGTCTTAGCTTAGTCAATGGCCAGCATTTCAGACCATTGCTAGGTTAAGCAGTTTTTACTGCGTCGTATTCCCGCCGGTGGCCTAAACCCGTCATTAAGGGCCGGCAGCGCATCTGCTGGCCTTCTGGTCGTGCAGATGTCCATGGGCGTCTACCTGGGCGTTCTACCTGCGCCTACCTGCTCGTTTGCTCCCTTGTAACATAAAAAAACATACAGTTTCAATAGCTCAACGGCAACAGAGATTATAATTAGTATAGTGCTTGATTTGATCACTTAACCCGTTGTACCCACTCCCGACACAGACTTAAAGTTTATTTTTAAAGTAAATATAATAATAATAATTTATTAACTAATCAAAGAACAAAAAAAGGACTCATAAATAAATTATAAAATACATTTTTTAAACTATCCTAATGCGTCCCACGGCTAGGCAGGCCTAGGCCTACCCGTTCTCCATCCACCTTCCTCTTTCCTGGGCCAATCATACATAACTTCCCCGTAAAGGTAATCAAAATTGTCGCGCCACCCATACCCCACACGTCGTCGGTGGCCGTTGGTAGGCAACCAGGAAGTCGCAATATTGGTCCACCTTTGCGGGCCAACAAAAACATATTAACAGTTTAAAACAAAAACATGCAAGACAGAAACTACAATTACAGGCAGGTATTCTATCATAAAAATACATATCTGGAGAAGGTAGCTTCACTTAAGTGCCACGTGCAGGGTGGGCACTACGGTGTTCATATACCGAACCGATTAGATGTCGGCCCCTGTCAAATCATGTAGGCCGTATTAAACGACTGCATTAATCGCGAGCAATTTGCTGTCCTTCGTTAATGGTCCCGTAACTCGAGAATATTTCTATTGGGTCTTGATCGCATTCATGTAGGTGCATGTCGTGGAACAATTTATTAAATTCATGGCATAGCATTTATTTCTGCTACTGAATTTGTATGAACACTGAAAATCAACCGTTATGCTAATAAATACGCGCTAAGAGACGTAGGGCATAAGCGATATTGCATGTTCGTAATGTGGAGTCCGACTGGGAAGTAATTTCACACTACCAGTATCACAAAACACACTTTAACAATGCTAATCGCATAAATATAAATTTACTGTAATTAGAAATTAAACATCGCACGAGTAAATACTATGGATTACTTTCAAGCATATATATACCATTGTGGCCATACGGTTGTGAATTTTAACTATGCAGGGACCTACTTAAGCACAAAAAAAATCACTGGAATCAATTGCTTTCAAGGAATCATTGAAATACAGTATACAAATGTATTGAAGTTTTATTTTTTTTTTCTAAAGAATTCTAGGTACCCTTTAAGTATACATATTCTATTTCCTGTCAAGTGTGAAGTTTTTATTAGCAGTGAATGCGAATATAGCGCAACAGGATCGAACTGTGTAAGACGTCATTTAAACTGGACCCTTGTACCCGTTGAGCTATCGAAACTATATATTTATTAATACGTAAAGCAAAAACATTTGGCACCTTTTTACGAAAATTGCGCGGACGGAGAAGTATGAAATTTGACATAATTATACATTAAATTATAAAAATAAAACCTCATGCACAACAATGCCAGACGATTTACATACACATGTATACATTTTACTATAAGATTGTGCCAAATTGTAGTTATGACGACCGTATGTCTATTAATTGTTAATTATAACAATGTCGTTAAACAATGTATTGAAAATTTTGTATATATCTTTAAAAAAGTATACAGTATACAACTCTAAAGATTTGTAGCCGAATTCCGACCAGTCCGCGATCTCTAGTTTAAATAAAGACATAAAATTATAAACATAAAGAAGATTTATTAAAATGCCACCCATAGACAGGAAATATTGCAGCCGTCTTTGGGATTATGATACATCATACAGTTGCGGTTTTGATAAAAATGCGTCCGCCACCAATAATAACAATTCGAGGCAGTCCACTATACTATACAACAAAGATGTGGAATTATTAAAGAAACCAGTTCGATTAAAATTCAACAATCAAGTTATGATGCGATCGAGTTCCCGAAAAGATATTGACCTCGGCCGAGGTGGTTGTCTTATGATCGATGATGATATAAAAGACTTAGCGAAAACGATACACCTACTGGGTTGCGATGAAACGGGTGTTTGGCGATCGAGCGTAAGAGGAAAACAATATGATTTAATTGAGATAAAAGGGCATAACGATTAAAATATACCTATAAACAGTATATATATTTATATGTGACAAAGGTTAAATAGGCAGATAGTTCAACTATTTTTTTTTATGTTACAAGCGGGCAAACGAGCAGGCAGCAGGCACCGAAGTGCCTACCGGCGCCCATGGACATCTGAGAGGGAAGGGGAGAGAGAAAGGGGGGGGGAGAGGGGAAGGGAAAGGGAAAGGGAAAGGGAAAGGGAAAGGGAAAGGGAAAGACAGTCTAAAGAAAGCAAGCAAGCAAAGTTAAAAAAAACTAAAAGCCTGTAATTTGTATCCGTTACATGTGTCGTTAAAATTTAGAAGCGAGTAGTTTAAGCGTTATTCGTTTTTAACCGTCTAATAACATAGCTAGAAGTTCTGGTATGACACTTAATTATTTCATTTCGGTACCTTGGGTGTTTTAATTAATTATATATAACATTACAACCGTACAAAAGCATCAAAATGGGTCAAACGATGGAAAGTCCAATTAAGAAAAAAAATAAATAAAAGTATAAAAGGATACTTAAAATTATATCTTCAATATTTTTTTTTTATGCGAGACGTAATATTAGTGTCTGGGCTTTAAATCGTTTTGGCTGATCTGAAATCATGATTTTATTTTGCAGTCGTAACTAGTCTCGACTGATGCCAACTACCAAAAATGTAGATATATTGGTATACTAGCTGTAACTGCGACATTGTCCGCGTAAAATTAGGCAAAGAAATATAAATTCCATTTTAGCGTGACGATATTTAGACGATATATAGGATAGTCTTCCTCGATAAATGGGCTATCCAATACTGAAACAATTTTTTAGATCGGTCCAGTAGTTTCTGAGATAGCCGCGTTCAAGCAAATAAACAAACGAACTCTTCAGCTTTATATATATAGATCGGTTGAGGAGTTCGTGGCCTAATCAGTGGTCGGCATTTGAGTCGGTCGCTAAGTTAAGTTGCTCTGGCTGCGATCGGTTGATAGATAGGTAACCCATTCTAGAACTAGTTTATATTTGATATCCAACCTCCTCCGTGTTTCGGAAGGCACGTAAAACAGTGGGCCCCGATTAATGTCTCTTTGTGATATTAATCGTAAGGTTGTAGAGACCGTGGGCGTTCCGAGTATGACGTCAGATGGCAATCGGTCATCTTAACTCGCCACAGCCAAATCCTCTGCAATCTAAGCGGATCCTGGTACTTAACAGGGATAACGCTAGGAAGTAGAAGTAGATATATCAATATTTCCTTTTACTTGACCTTGACTTTCCTTGGTTTAACTTTCTTTAATGACCTGTGTTATAAGGAGGGCTCTGTTAACAAAGATACAGGTAATTACCTAGTTTAAGGACAGGTGGACCATCTATCTGCACCAATACTTATTGTACCAGTTATGAAATATAGGCGTAAGTTGTATTTGTAATAGTTATGTAAGTTTGTTCCAATAAAGATTAGTTATTACATTATAATAGTAATCAGCTATTGGTTTATTAATACCTGATTAGTTGCCGCCATTTGCCAGTGGATATTGCGGGGAAGAACTACAGATTGGCAGAGTCGATTATAATGCTCCAGATAGTCACAAACACACAAAAGTGTTAACTGGTTTCTTTACATAAAACAAGGGGTGAACGAGCAGGCGGCTAATCTAGTAACTACCGACTTCTATGGACAGCACTACGATGAGGATCTCAGATGCGCAGAGGGAATCGGGCCACTGGAACGAAACGCGACAGCAATACCACCACTTGACGTGACAGCATTGCCGCCACTTCACACACACTCAATGCTAACACACTTTGAACTTGTAAACAAGTGAATGACACACTTTTTATAAAGAACCGTTTTACAAAAGACTAACGCTTCTACATTTCATTGTATTCCATTTCTAGAATAGTAGATTTGATAAGTGCCACCTCACGAGGCATTATTCGTGTGTAATAACAGCGTTTTGTGTTTTTTTTTTGATTAATTTTCTACGCGCTCTAATATGTCTTGGGCCTTAGAAAGGTCATTGTTCACTAATACCTGTGTATATAGGATATTCTTTTGTACCTTGTTTAGGGTTAATAGTCGTATCACCTTTGTAATACAGGATCCTGTTACCTAATAGTATTTTCTTGAATAAACGTCCATTCTTTCTTAAAGGCTATCTCATGATTAATGGAATGGGTGGAAGTACGTGAAATGGAATGTGTGTTATCTTTGTAATTAAAAGCTACTATGACATCTTAATTTTAAAAGAGCTTAACTGATAGTATCAGGCGTTACTTTGCGGAAATCCATGACATGCATGAAAAACCGTCGAATATAAAGGTTATTCGACTTTACGAATAACCTTTGTAGAGTCTATCTCCTGATGAACTTTCGGTGTCGAAGCGAAACGTGCGTTGAGGCACATCGGAAAGTCAGTGTAGTGCTGTGCTTTGGTGGTGGATTCGGTTTTTGGTCAGATATCAAATATAAACCAGTTCCAGAATAGGTCACCCATCTGTCATCCGGTCGTAGTAAGAAATACTTAACCTAGCGATCGACTCAAATGCCGACCACTGATTAGCCCACGACCTCCTCGAATTAATAGCTATACTATTAATTGTTAATTGTGTAGGACTGAACAATGGGTTTCATCGAAGCACAGAATTCAATCTCCAGTCGATTATCCGATACAGGGAAGACGGAACTAATTCCTTCGGCTGCAATAGGCCTTTAATTGATTGCAGTCTACAACCATATACGGTTGATCAAGAAAGTTGTCCATCAGTATTTATAAGACTTTCTAGCTAAATTATCGTTATATCTTCGCCTTCCTCCTCATGTCCAATCATCTGTATATTTAACGTTAATAAAGTTTATATTCCTAACAATATTAACGAGCTACAATCTTTTCCCGCGACTTCGTCTGCGTAAAATTACGAAAGCCCTTAACCTCGCTTAATCTGGCACTATCAAAAAATCCTTTCTTAGCGGAACTCTACTGAGTATAAACTTCCTTGCCAAATTTCATCGTTTTAAGTCCCGCGGTTTTCGAGATTTCGTCACCTTTCGCTTTTATATATGTATAGTATAGACATAATAGCAACTTTATAGCTTGTCTACATAGAATAAATTACTGAATAATAAAACAATATTCAGTGCAATATTTTCGGCATACATTTCCACTACAATACTGTATAGCCAGTGGATATCTCAGCACAGGTTATCCTACTGAGATATCCGGGAATACATACATTCAAGGTGTCTCCCATAATTGTTTGAAATTCATATTGTACAAAATGGAATTTGTATTTTTTTATGGATGTAAGTAAATAAACTTTTGAATTTGAATTTATTGATCACAATTTGTTCCTTCTTCTTCAAAGCAATGAAATCGGCACATTTGTGGTGAATCCATGATACCATATACAAGTCGTCTCTCATCTCGTTAAAATAACGAAGCACATATAAACTATTTATTGTTGTATGGAATCAAATGAAAAAAAAACAATGTTCAAGAAAGCAGTCGGAATTAGCAGCCGTAACGAATACAACAAATATGATGCGACAGAAACTAATTATCGTGTGATTGGTGTGCACTTATTAAAGTAATGTGTTAACGCGTTTTCTGCTTCAACGCTTCAATTTGTCAAGACAAAAATATTCCGCGTCATGCCGCACATATTTTAAGTAGACAGCAATTGCGTTACATTGTAAAGTGTATGATTATAGCAAGCAAACTGGTACCAATGATATATATAATCATATTAAAGATTATTGGAAGAACAGAGGCGTAACATTAAAAATTAAGAGTCGTCTAGTTCCCAATTTTGATGTATGGCGTCGAAACCTGGACTATTAAAGCCAGAGAAAGGAATAGAATAGAATAGACGCGTTTGAAATTTGGTGCTGGAGGCGTATGCGCAGAAAATGGACTTGGTATGGACTACGAAACGCACAAACATTTATATTCTAGTCCAATTGAAAATTACAATTAGACCTTCTTCACATATGTCGCCAGTGCGTGAACTCTTTTTCGGTCACATAATGCGGAAAAGTGACGATAACCTAGAAAAACTGGCTATTACGGCCAATACAGACGGCGAAAGATCTAGAGGCCGCTCGCTAACGAGATGGTGGAATCAGGTGACAGGCACTTACAATCACAAATTTTTCACCATAGCAAGAATGGCTAGTGACAGGAGCCATTGGAAAAAATATACCTATTCGAAGCTGGCATTACGCCAGGACCACGATCTTCAGCAATAAAGGAACGACCGAAGAGAGAGATAAAGAGAGAGAAGGATTATTAACATAATTCGACTAATTTAATCATATTCAAAACGATTAAAGATCTAACTACATATAGGCCATAACTTTTATAGTATTAATGACTTTAAGTTTTTTCTATTAGGAGAATAACAAAAAAACAGTCTATTTTATTGTAAGTGATTATCGTTCTTCTTCTTGTGGAATCAATAAAAAACTTCATAGAATTATTAGCTATCCAGAAAGTGGCCACATCAATCGCTCTATCTGATGCAGCCATTAAATCCTCCTGAGTGCAGGTGTTAGGGCCGATAAAGCACGACATGAGGTGGAACATCGTTGGCACCGCACCACATAGACATCTCATCTTGGTATCGTCCGTTAACCCCCACCTAAACATGTTGTACTTGCTTCGGTCAACCTGAATCCGAAGTCTGTTTAAAGAATTCCAGACATGCCAGGTCAATGTGAATCCAGGTGGGAAATTCATTTAAAAATATAACAACAGCATACAAATAGGCAAAGCAGCTCAGCGAATCCCGCGTGTCATAAGATATCTTTGACACGCAGCGCTGATTTTCAGCTGCAGCCATTTATTTAAGTGACGTCACGGTTACACGAATATTAAAGGAAGACAAGAATTCATGATCGTCATCCACAGCCTTCTCGCTCCTACTGGTGGGTATAGGCCTCTTCCAGTTTGAACCACTCTTTACGGTCTTGAGCTAATTTGGTCCAGTTTACCCGTGACAGATATTGTGTTTGTTTTTATTTTTATTTTTCTATTTTCATTGCCACGGGCTGAAGGCCCATGCCATTGTTCTTTTCTTGTCCTCTTCATTTCATTTTATTGTCATCTTCGATTACATTATTCTTCTACAGTTCTAGTTCGGTCTCCTTCGGGGCAACCATTTCCACGATGAGGTCACAGTGGTAGACGGCTCCACTATAGTTGTATTCGACTACAGCGTTCTCGCTCGCGGTAATCGTTTTCTTCACATTCACTTAGCTGAAGAACCAAGGCTTCGCTTTCATAGCTGCGGCCACCACTTTGTCTCTGCCTTATTCCACGTATCGTCACTTCGCCGGGCCAAGTGTCTTGGCCAGCCCCACTTGATTTGCAACACTTTAAATCTGTTAATGCTAGGAATTCTTCTTCTTCCTAGCGCTATCCCAGTCTAGATCCGAATAGATTGCAGAGGACGTGGCTGTGGACGCGGTTGTGGCAGCATTCCTTTAATAGTTTAATTCTTCTTAAATTTTCTTCTTTCTTACGTTATCCCGGTCCAGTACCAGGGTCCGCTTAGATTGCAGAAGATGTTGCTGTGGGGCGAGTTAAGATGACCGACTGGCGTCTGACGCCATCCCCAGAACCACCAAAATCTTTAGAATCTCATGACTTCCATCCCTCAGTGTTAATCGGGACCGACTGATTTGCGTGCTTTCCGAAACTCGGAGAAGGTAGTATATTTTAAAACCAGTGACTAGACAATAGAATGGATCACCCATGTTTAACCCGGTTGCGGTTAGAACTGCTTGAACTGGCGATCGACTCAAATGCCGACCTCTGATTAGATTATGAATTCTCCTAATAATGCTACGACTTGATAGTCGTATAGATATATATATATATACCTTCCTCTGTTTCTGCCACTGTCCACTGTCTCTTACATATCAATCAAAATACCTACCTCCCACTCTTCTAATGTCAACACAACGTGTCATGTCTTCTTTAACCCAATCTAAGCTTTTTACTTTATAATGTCTGTATAACACCTGCCGTATCACCGCATCTGGCCATATATTCTGCCCAGAAAACTACTCAGTTTACGACGTAGTTAATTTTTCACTTCACTTCACTTATGATTGCGCAGCTACTCAAATCGGATCTTGTCCTCGGGGGCGAGGAATTACTACTTTCGTCGCTACTGTACCGTCTCATTCCATTGCGTGGTCAGAAGTTGGCTCAGGTCTCCCACTTGGTTTTACCATCTATACTTCCTTATTTATTCTTAATTTTTTACCATTATTGTTTTTCTGGCAATTATATACACATGAGTTCCATCTGTTTATGTCTACAATCTGTTTAAAAATAACTACCGACTTCCATAGAGAACTGAATACCGACTCTTGATATCATCAGCGCGCCTAAGAACGTGGAACTAACTAGTTTAAGAAAATAAAGGAATAAGTGTTTTCTTTATGTTACAAGGGGTAAACGAACAAAGGGTTCACATAAGTGACTACTGACGCCCATGACCAGGAGGCTAGCAAAAGCGTTGCCGACCTTTAATGACGAGTTTAGAACACCAGAAAGACTTACAAACCGAACGGAACGCGACAACAATACCATCACTTGATGTGGCAGCATTGCCACCACTTCACGCATCTTATGTGAGAAAGAGATACTGGTACCTGGACACGCCGGCCCTATTCAGCTGCAGACCAAAAGGACTGCAAGCGTGGCGCTACCTCTAATAGGTAGGTTCCATATGCCTTATTTAAGAATTATTGTCTCTCATGAATTTCTCTCCTTCAGATGTTATATCTATTTGGCTAAAAGTATTCTGTCTACATCAGATAAAAGCTGTATACACAACAGTAATGGTGCGATAACATCAAAGTTCTCATAAAAGTTACGTAAACAGCGCGCTGTTGAAATCTATGAACGGTTTTAGAAATGATGTCCGAACAATACACCAAATCAATATCCGCCGAGTATAAAACGCCTCGCGAATATCAAACACTATGTTTACAATACACCTATTTATTATTTTTCATTGTCGCATTATTTTAGTTACGAGTTTAAAATATCATAGTTAGATTTTTACCGACTCCCAATAAATAGGGGAGTAGTAGGGGTGATGGTTTTTTTATTTAAATATGTTTATTATTTTGATGGGTCTTTTAATTTAGAATCTTCTCCAAGATAGTCTTATATAAGTCCAAAAATTGATTTTGTTAAATAATTTATTATCATTTAATATTTATTATTAAATTTGGGGTTAAGAAAATAGGGATTACAGTCAGTGTAGTTTGTGAAAATAATATGTACTTTTTTTTTTAAATATTGTTGTAAAAATAATATATTCCGGTCAGGACTAGTTATAAATATTAATTAAAAACACACAGGATTTAAACCTTAGCCTCTGAGGTCCATTAGGATTAACCAACCATAACTTACTAACGAAATGTACATTAAAGAAAAAAAAAGTGGTTTAGAGCTTAGACAGTTCAGTGGTTAGAAGGCGAAGTTAGTTCAATTCGGTATTAAGTTTGAAACTCTGCTCCCCTGAGCTTTAGTCGCATATACTCCCAGTCTTTGTTCTACTTTGTATTATAATTTAATAATGATACAGAAAGTATTCTTAAATTCATCAAATTGTATAAAGGCAAAAATATTAATTAAACGCTATGTATACATCCGAAATATAATATAATCAATTATGATTTTAACCACTTTAAAGTCCCTAGTTTTAAAAAAAATTGTTAATTTTGTACTGATATTATTATTATAAAGAGATAGTGTTTGTGAGTTTGTGGGGCTGTAGGGGGTAATCTCTGATATCTACTGAACCGATTTTGATAATTCTTTTACTGTTAGAAAGGCACATATGTTATCCCTGAGGGTTTCTATTTATTCTGGTAAATATTCTTATATTTCAATTTCACCCATGTGAAGCCGGGGCAAGTAGCTATTATGCAATTAATATAATTACAAGAGATGTTTCAACCAAATAATTAAAATTTTTAAAAATGTTAGCCCATTTACAATTTTCGATCACTGAAGAATCGGTTCTAAATCGTTCGTTAATAGTAACAAATACATTTAAAATCAATTAAACTGTTAAACAGGAAAATGTACTTATTTTTGAAGAAAATTTTAAACTCCAAGTGGTTTTAATGATCCTTTTCATTTATTTTATCTTGAAACACAAGAAGGCAGCGAGAATTTACAAGAATGATACTCCACAAGCCCTTAATTATGCTGTTATTACCCTTTGGAGAGCTTACCTGAACATAAAATAGGGATAGTGAAACCGAATTCACATTTTTAAATATGGAACTTAGTTTTTTTTTAATGCAGTTCGTAATCTCAAATAGTGATCTGGACATCCTTACTGGATGCATAATAAAACTAAATATGCAAACTTTTTTTACCGTCTTCGTAATTTTATTGAATAAAGTTAGTCAAGTTTTAAACATGCAGTAAAGTAATGCTTTAGAAGTAAAAAATAAATAAGCCGGGCAAATACGATATTTTGATAAATGACTTTTTTTATAATTATATTTTTAAAGTGTCTATGGTCTACAAATGAAGTTTATTCTGGAAATAAACAAAATATGAGTAGTAAAATCGAATATATTTAATTCTAGGTATTTAAACACAAAAAACTCTTTATTTAAGGGGCAAATAATTGTGCGAAATAATTATGTTAAAGAAACCCCTTTAAAACCCGCGAACATTCAATTTATCCTTATAAGAACATATTTTCCATCTATGTTTAGATTAAAAATTGCTGCCAATCAAATATAATTACCTTGCACGAGTTTCGACCTATATATATACTCGTAAATATTGTATCCTTGATGTTATAAGGTGGAATGCTCCTTTGAAAATATGAAATTTAATTATTGAAAACGCAGATAGTAAAATTTAATTTTCCTTCCTTCCTTCGTTCAGCCCGATGAAGTCCACTGCTGGACATAGGCTTCCTCCATTGACTTCCACAGAGCTCTATTTTATGATAAAGATATCCAACGGCTTTCCGCGACCTGAGCTATATCTAATTTTATAATTAAATTTAATTTATAAAATTATTATTCTTCTTCTTTCTATTCTTCTTCTTTTATATCTAATTATAAAATTAAATTTAATTTATAATATATAATTTATTTTATAAAATTATTATAGAAATTTTGTTTCACGTGGATATAGTAAAAGGGGACTAAGATTTCCGAATAAAAAACAGTAGGTATCCATGTTTGTTTGAACACACCAATAAGTGAGGTCGCAAAAGACCTTACTGCGATCTTTGAGCCGTTATTAATGTAAACGCTGGTTCGATTTCGATGATTTTTACAGGCAGATAGCTGATGCAGCAAGGCGTAACATAGGCTTTTAGAAAAATAATAGTACCTAGTGTTACGTTTTGTATGGCCCATTGGCACAGTAGGCTGTGATCGTGCCTTCCTCCCAAAGCTTATGGGATCAAGCGATTATCAAAAAAAAATTTGACTAAGTATGTATAACAGTCGTCTGTAACTTATATATTTGTAAGACAGTTAATAAATTGACTCATCATTTACAGGAAAAACTAAAATTGATAAGTCTTTCTTAGTAAAACACTTTTTATCTTAGTGATAACGTCTTTTTAGAAAGTTACTTTAAGACGTAAATTAAACGTACCCGTTGACTTTGTCTATCGAATCTTATAAACGCTATCGAACAAAAATCCAGCTTACCTATTGACTTAGTTTATCTAATCGTATAAAACTCAGTTTATCTAATCGTTATCGAATTAAAATAAAACTTAAATGTTGACTCAGCCTATCAAATTATATAAAGGTTATCGAACAGAAATAAAACTTACATGTTGACTCAGTCTATCGAATCATATAGACGTTATCGAAGAGAAATCAAACTTACTTGTTGACTCAGTCTAACTAATCGTAGGAACGTTATTGAACATAAATAAATCTTACATGTTGAATCAGTTTATCTAATCATAAAAACGTTATCGAACAGAAATCAAACTTACCTGTTGACCCAGTCTATCTAAACGTAAAAACGTTATTGAATAGAAATAAAACTTACATGTTGACTCAGTCTATCGAATCATATAAACGGTATAGAAGAGAAATCAAACTTACTTGTTGACTCAGTCTATCCAATCTAAGTGTCATATTAATCGAGTCAGTTTCACTGAAGTACACCGTATAACCCCAAGCGGAACCGCACCACTGTCCGGTGGGGGGAGAGGGGCTGTTCTCCACTATCGTCATGTGGCCATCCGGGCACCCATCTGAGGTGAACGACACGAACTTTCCCACAGTAAACGTGTCGAATGTTAGCTGAAACAAGATTATGTGGTTAGGAATATCGAGTCGCCTTTGTGTTGAGACATTCCTAAATGGAATTGCTTGCGGCATGCACACAGAATACTTACATAGATCATGGTCAATGACAATTTGTACTGATTGGTAAATGGATTAGTGATTGACCAAAACCTTGTATAGCACGGGAAGTGATTGTTTAAGGAGTAATAAATAATAATTAACCATTAATGTTTTATCTTTATTAAATACTATAAGGTTTGTATGATGTTTATATAAACGCCTTCACAAATAAACCATTATTTTTGGACAAATTTGGTTAGCATAAAAAAGGTTATAGTGAGCCAATCTTAAAAGATAGACATACGCCGTCTAGGACTTTTATTTAGAACTTTTAAAGGGGAACAATTCGGTCATACATTATTTTTGCGAAACTTTAACCGTTTACGTACCGCATGCATCGGAATCTCACAAAAGGGAAAAATTCACCGATTTTGAAACATTCTTCATTTGCGCTTCACCGCTTTCTGGCTTCGCTTAGCGTGATGATATATAGCCTATAGCCTATCTAGATAAATGAGCTATCTTACATTGAAAGAATTTTGCAAATCGGACCAGTACTTCCTGAGATTAGCACGTTCAAGCAAACAAACAAACTCTTCAGCTTTATATGTATTAGTATAGAAGCATAAATAAGATGTGAAACATCTTTATCAGAGATGATGAAAACGAGGCAGAAGTTTTTCATATTTTTGGTCTTCTAAGTAATCTGGGTTGGTTGAGAGTTCAGACGCAAAGTTCGTCAATGTAAGTTTAGGCCAAACAAAACCTCAAATAACCAAACCTGATATCTCCCTGCAAAGATCCGATCCGAAATATGATCGCAAATATCGATTGCTTTTATAATCTCCATTGCGCCTTCTTCATTTGAAAGGCCTATATCTTGGTTAGAGCCTGATAGGAAACTCAGTATACATATTTGAAAAGGCTTTTTTAATCACTTATAGTACGAAGAGTAGGTCCGCTTAACCAGTGGTCGGCAATTAAGACTATCGCTATGGTAACTTGCTCTTGCTGCGACCAGATGACCCATTTTAGCACTGGTTTATATTCGATATCCGAACTACTCCTTGTTTCGGAAGGCACGTAAAGCTATGTGACTGGATTGATATCACTGAGTGATGTTAGTCGTGAGGTTGCAGAGATCGTGGGGGTTCCGAGGATGACGTCAGATGGCAATTGGTCATCTCAACTCGCCCCACAGCCATATCCTCTGCAATTTACGGCAGTTTGGTTACTTTTCCCAAAAATGCATATATATTTTTTCTCGAAGTCGTTGTTTGGGGGAAACTGATATTTCCCATAAAAACCTTGATTTATGGGGTTGTAAAGTTTTCGAGTTATTAAGCATTTTCGAGCATTTCGACGTTAATATTACCATTATAACTTGTACATGCATTTCTGTTAAAAATAAAAAAATAATAACAATAAAAAAATATACATACGTTTTGTGCGATGTAGGAAATGTCAGCCTCCTTCGACGAAATATCACTCATTAGAGTGTAAAACGACGAGAAAAGAAATAGGAATTTTTAGAAAAAGTAACGAATTTGCATAATTGGCAAAAAAGTGTGCTGGTTTATAATAATAATATAATAAATAAATTGAATAAATATCTTTTACTCATATAGTTATAAGATTTTTTTGTTCATTATATTTTACTAATACATGGGCTTATGTTGTCTGCTAATGAAGATAAAGGAGTTACGGGTATTTATGTTAAAACAATATCTTGTTTGAAACAATGACTACGTTAATAGATTGTAACTTGAGTACCTTGATTAAAATACGATTGAGATGTGTGTGTAGATAGCAGAACTGCATATTTAAAATTACAAACTAGATTAAAGTCAGCAAGGAGAAGTATTATTCATCAACGTCCGCATTCATCAAATCTGATGATATTCCTACCTGTTTGTAACCTTATAAAAGAAAAAATACGTGGTCACTTATTAAGATTTAAAAAGAGATATTATTATGCAAAGATGTATCAAAACAAAAGAAATATATAGATGTGTGTGACTGATGTATCTAAATTTGCAAGTACAGTTTGCAAGATGTTTAGTTAATACTCTATTATTCAAAAATTTATTTTAACGAGGACAGGTTGCTGTATGTACTTAAGTTCTGTAAAAGAATATCTTATGGCAGTAATCAGTCATGCATATCTACCACTTGATTACACAAGAATTATATTTTATAAAAATTGGTAACGGTAAACTTATATGGTATTATTTACATTTTTTTAAATGAATTTATTATCATTTGCTTTTTTAAAGAATAACGCATTCATAAAAACGTGTATTGAGAATGAATTAAACACTTTTTTAGATATCCCGATGGCACGGTGCGACTCCGGAATCCCAACATCGAGCTCATGGACCAAGATATTTTATATCACTTGGCGCTGGGGAGTGGATCGCACGACCTCGTTGAAATGTTTGGTGACGTGAAGGTACATAATATGTTACGGTGATGTTATTTATAAATTTTAATTATATTAAGACTATTTCTTTTTAGCGTTTCAATGGAAACCATCAACCACGCGACGCTAACTGTAGATGCGTCTTTAAGTCAGGAGCATATTATATATTATTATGTTGTCGTTACATTATAAAAACCGTTAGATTGAAATCTAACATGCGAGATTGTAAACTGTCAAAACAGTGTGAACTGAATGCATTATTTTATGTGTATTATTTTTCGGTTGATTATAAGTTATCGAAGTAAAACTGTTAAATTATTTAGGTGACATAAGAAGGTAGAGACTTAAACCTACCCTAAGGACTTTCGTCTTTACTTAATTATGTTACGTATACGATATATTAGTGTTTCTTCAATTCGATCTCCCATAGTTTCTGCTGCGTGTAAGTGAAGTACTAAATAAATAATAAAAAAAAAACCGCGACATATAGTTCGTATCTGTGGCATATAGTTTAGCTTAAAAATAATACGTTAAACTGTAAGCAGTATATTCAGTTGACAATCTTTCGACAGTTTACAATAGCGCGAGATAGATTACAATCTAACGGTTTTTACAATTTAACAGTGACATATACATTGTGTTTATTATTTTAGTTTGTCTGCATGGGCGGCACTCCGAAGCGAATGGAACAATTCGCATACACCATAATGGCGGAGATAGGACACAAATTGCCCTGTGGTACTACGCTGCAGGATATTAGCCAGTTTTCTTACAGATATTCCATGTATAAAGTTGGTCCGGTGCTGTCCATTAGTGTAAGTGCATTATAGTTAAATAATCAAAATACAAAATTTTAGTTTGACGTTTTGTTAAAGTAATTCTCGTAGAATACCAAATTGGATGAAACAGAACAATTTCAAAGTTAGTTTTACAACTAATAATTCAATGCATTCACGTAGACAAAAGTTGCTCATCTCTTTAAGAGCAAAAATTAAATGATCACGCCGTAGAGCAATAAAATGGTCTATAAAAGTAATCAGTCAATTAGCAAATAGCAAAGATATTGTGTAACATAAACGAAACAATTACCCTACGAGCAAACAGACGGACGGAGGGACGGACAGAGCGAAATTATAAGGGCTCCTTTTAGTAAAAAGTCAGACTGTAATATAAAATCAATCAATCTCAACATTTCTATTATTATGGAGATTACAGTGTATACATAAATGAGGGTAGTTGTTCTTAAGAGCACAGTTAATACAGAGTCGTACAGGTAAACAGGCAGTTGTGTTACGGCCGTTGACTTGGTAACAACTATCTAAGTACATTGTCATCAGTGTGAGTACGACGCGTGCATACACCAATTTGGTGGGTTATAATTAAATAAATATTTAATAATATTTACGTAGCATACTACATGCACGTTCAACGTCAGTGATTTAAGATTCGAGATAGGAATAAGACATTTTGCAAGGCAACTTCGAAACTCTTCCATTTAATTATATTATTCATTTCACTAATAGATGTATTCCAGACCTATTCCATATCAATTTATCGAAGAGACGTAGTTTTATAACGAATCCCGAGGCAGCAAAATCGAATAGGTTTTTATCTTTTATTGACCTATTTAGATCGGTTTGTTTCGGCCATTTCTTCGGTTATGATTGTAAATATATATATTTTTTTATTTCATCGGGGACTCGTTAGGCAAAGGTCACGAAAATAGGTAAAACGTTTTCGTGACTGTTAGAAATTTTATTGTCTGATCATGTAAAAAAAATATTTCTTTGCCCTTTTTACACCCATCGCCGCCATATAAGATTCGAACCAGTGTCTGTGATAATTTTTCATCGTTATAATTATTATAGGCTCCTTCGTAATGTTTTCAACTATAAATAATGAAGTAGAGAGTGACAAAAATGCGGCATGGTGCCATTTTGAAACCCTAGTTGGTGTAAAATAAACAACTCTCTCTCTTTGTGCTCTTTATTTCTGCTTTAAACCTTTCACGGTGGTGGTGGTGGTAGTCATGGTCCATTGTAGAAAGTAACTTACGTTTAGGGAAATAACAAATTCAACGGTAGACGCACAGAGACCTGACCTCAAATAAAGTAGGGAAAAGGATATGAGACGAGATCCTTGATGATGACGACGCGAAGAAGTTACGTAGGTTTAATCTTATAACAGTTACTTAAATTGGTCGTATTTAATTCGAGCGCCTCAACAATTTCCGTACGAGTTAAATCTAAATACAATAACAATAAAAATGTTAGAAAAGCAATATCCAAGGGGGAGAATACGGTCGTGAATAAAATAGAATGCAAAGCGGCGGAAAAAGAGAGCGGACGCCATTACCGCTCCGTGGGTGGATTGTAATGTTCTGATTTTAAAAATAGGCATATAAATACACCATTAAACACACTGACTGCGATCTGACTCTTTGCAAAGTTCCATTGGAACTTTTTTTAAAAATTTAAATAAAGGTTTGTGATAAAGATCTCAAATACAAATCGTTAAATGTCGTTAACTATGACGAAATATTAAATCAATTGCTATTTACGTAAGTTCAGCATATTGCTTGGATGGCTACGTTAGCAAAACATATATTTTAGGGGACCAAGTGTCCTGAAAAACTGCACATTTTTAATCGGGTCCGATAAGGGATAATTTTAGACCTTCATGTTTAAATGTGTATTCCTTATTCCCCAGAATTTAATTATCATAATAAATTTTGCAATGACTGATTCTATTTTGAAGGGTTTATGTCAGTAACTGTAAGAGTACACAGGACTGTCCTAAAGTGGTTAGTTCTTATCCATTTCATATTTTACTACCATTCATTAAAAATTTCACTTTTTTAATTAGAACAAGGCGCAAGTGATTCTACTTATCGTAACTATACTACTCTTCCGTTATCTTCCTTACTCTCTACTCTAACCTTAAAATTACTTTAAATCATTGAATTAATATTAATTGAATTAATTTTAATAGAATATTCATTGAAATAATTTATAATTTCATTAAGTTTGAGCGTTGCACATAAAATGAAAAAGCACTCAAACAAGGTAATAATAAAATTATCAACATCTATACTAATATATAAAGCTGAAGAGTTTGTTCGTTTGCTTAAACGCGCTAATATCAGGACCTACTGGTCCGATTTGGAAAATTCTTCTAGTGTTAGATAGTCTATTTATCGAAGAACGTTATAGGCCATATATCATCACGCTAAAATTGAATCTATACTTTTACCTAATTTTAGGCGGACCAAGTCGCGGACAAAGCTAGTATTTGATAAAATTATCTTTAGTTAACGTGCAAAAATGAAATTTAAACTCAGTTCAGTAAGAGTAGCTAACGAGTTTCCTGCTAAGATCGTTGAATAAAAGAAAGTTATACTGTAGTATTGCATAATATTCTTCATGTTCTTCTCCGTCTCCTTCTCCTTACTGTCATAAATATTATTAGTTTTCAAGGCACTATTTCCTTTTTTTTATGTAAGGTGACAAATGATGCTGATCCTAATAGCCGCTACACGCGTTTCGACAAATCGTTGCGATAAAACTGTACAGTTTAAGCTGCGAAGTTTTATCGATACGTGTGTATGAAACATCGTTGTCGATTAAACTCCACACTTTTTCGCAACAATTTAACTGTACAGTTTTTTCGCAACGATTTATCGAAATGTGTTTAGCTGCTATTAGGATCAGGCAAACATACTATATTTGATAAAATATAACTTTCTTCCGGATGAGCCAAAGTCGGACCTTACTTGGGGTCTTAGACTATTAATAATATAAAATAGGTTAAATACAATGCGTGATTTTTTTTATTTAAACCAGAAAACATTTCGGCAACATGTAGCTGTCAAATATATACAGATCTATAATTAAAAAAAATAACATATTTTAATTTTAGAAGTAGCGCCATGCTTGTAGCCGAATTGGGCCGGTGCCTACGAGTACCAGTACCTCTTCCTCACATAACATCGGCGTGAAGTGGCGGAAATGTAGTCACGTCAAGATGGTATTGTTGACGCGTTTCTTTCGGTTTGTGAGACTACCCGGTGGCCTATACTCGTTACTAAAGGCCGGCAACGCTTCTGCTTACCTCCTGGTCGTGCAGATGTCCATGTGCATCAGTAGGCACTTAGCTGCCCGCTGCCTGCTTGTTTGCCCCTTGTAACATAAAAAAAAACATATATGGACATATACTGCGTATTTGATACAACGTTTCTGTAGTATTATTAATTATTATTTTGTAATTTACTATGAATATTTTTAATCTAATTAATCTTATTGTAATGTGTGTGTTATTTTTGTATAATCGTTTACCTAAAGTGTGTATTCACGCACCACCTCGCCATAACTGTGGCGTCGCTCGCTATCTGGGCCACAGCTGAAAATCAGCGTCGTGTTTCTTTTGCGCTTTAAGCAAATTCAGCACGGCTAGAGCTGAGCTGTACGCCCTTTTCTTAAGGTAGTACAGACAGTTTAGTTTTAAGTACGCACTCTTAGTTTTAATAATTGTTTTTATTTATGTTTCTTAAAGTAAGACTGTTTGCCTACCTTATTAGAAATAAATGTATTTTCTTTCTTTCTTTCTATATACAGATTTGTGAAGTTACTCGCTGACCGCCAAGGAATAGCTATTTAAAGAAACTATTAAGGACAATTAGGGTACATGTAGTGCGTGATTGGAATGCGATTCGCTAGAGGGTGAGGGTTTGAGGACAAATTCCTACAAATTAATACATCTATCTGGTAACCACCGCGCGGCCGATACGCACGGAATTATTTATTATTTGTCTCAACGCAATTCAATACCCCCATATTGACATTGAGCGCTGTACTTAAGGAATACGAAATTTAACGAACATTCATAAGAATACTGTAGTCAACAAATACATAAACTTGTAGATGTCAAATATATAAATACGAAATACGAAAACCGCGGGACGTACAAAGATAAAATTTGGCAGGAAAAATAAGTTATTAGAAAACCGCTCACAACATATTTTCCGATAAGGAGAGATTATTGAAAGCTCGCGCAAGTACACACGGACAAAGTCGCGGGAAATAGATAGTTATTTATGTTTTTAAAGAACTAGGAATACATTCGTTACAAAATGCACTAGAAAGGAAATTAGGTATAGGTACATAAAGAGGCTAGCTAAGGGTCAATAGCTCAACGGTTGAAAAATGAACGGAACTTTTTTTTAAGCGAGTTAAGATAACCGATTGCCATCTGACGTCATCCTCGGAACCCCCACGATTTCTACAATCTTACCACTAATAGCAGAAAGTGACATTAATCGGGTCCCAATGTTTTACGTGCATTCCGAAACACGGAGGAGGTCGGATATCAAATATAAACCAGTGCTAGAATGAGTCACCCATCTATCTGGTCGCAACAAGAGCAACTTCACCTAGCGATCGACTCAAATGCCGACCACTGATTAAGCCACGACCTGCTGGTAACTATTATATAGTTAAAACGACCTTCTTTACGCATGTGAAGCCCGTCTCGCAAGCCAAATATTTTAAGGCAAAATTACTCTCTTTCCGTAAAATTATTTCTAAGTCAATTTCCTGAATTCTATAAAAGCTACGCCGTAGCAGTGCTACGAGCCGTAGCCACTGTAAGAACCACTTAATATGAGCTCGATCCTCTGGCATTGCGGAGAGATGTGGATTCACTCCGCATCTTTTATCGCATATAATAAACATTTGGAGAAGAATAGAGGTGTAGTATGTCGTGGTGTAAAATTTAATTTATTAAAATACTGTGGAGTTATTTGTCTAATATTAATACCACAAATATTTTGTAAAACATTTTTGTGTGACGTAATATTTGACTTAAAAGCTAACAGGACTCGCGACAATCTCAGTCGAGTATTCTGTTTTTTTTTTAATAAATCAGATAATAGGGTAAGACGAATTTATTCTTAGACGTAAATTATTATAGTTATAAAGATTGACGCGACATCTTTTGATGAGAGACTTTCCAATGTTTTTGTACATAACGGGTTGCTAAGCTAATTCAAATTCAAGTATAGACAATAAAACGAAAAATACTTTAATACAGTACTGAACCCATATTTAGGTGGATCTCATAGAAATGGAAAAAAATTCGGTGCATATTCTTTAATAATATCTGTCCAAAATTCCATTTCTTCTTTTTCAGGGAAATTACTTGACATCAGTTGTTCACCGATGTTTAGATAATCCTGATTTTCTGATGTATAAGGAAGCCATTTTACACCCAGGCTGTCATCAGGAGTTGGATTGCTGAAAATGAAGAAAAAACAAATTGAGTAAAAAGTCTTATTATTTATATATCATATAGTCAAAAGTGTCAACATAGCCTTTCTTACATGCACTTGTATAACAAAGGCTATGTTGACATTTTTGAAATTTTCCGGGAGTTTTGTAGATCGATAATTTTTATAATTATATTTATATTATTGACAATATTAAAACACTACGTATTTCTGCGCCCCCCCCCCACCCCCCTCTTTTTGACACTGTCTCCTTTCTTACTCATTATGTCGATAAAAACAGTTATATACAAACTGATACTAGAGAGAATTTCCTACAATTTATATCCGAACCATTTTTTCATAAAGTAAATAGTTTAGGCGTGCGAGCGGCGTAATGTGTATTCTGACACGCGTTTTAGGCGCCATTTTTCCAATATGGTGGCGCGTGGGGCACAATTACGAGGTGGCAAAGACGAAAATCGGAAACAACATATCAAGATGTATAAAACTGCCAATCTTCAAAACTCCCGGAAAACTTTCTAGATAACCGTTATTTTTCGAACAAAATACTATATAAATTTCGACTATACGCCCGATACAAAATATTTATTTTATTTTTCAGGCTACCTATTTTTTGCATAAAATGATGTCATATTTTAAAGCGATACAAACAATTGCCTGAATGAATTTACATCTATTTTCACAACACATTTCAGCGTTCCATCTGTAATAGACATGCTCGAAAGATGCAGTTAATTTAATATTATTTCTACAAAGTAACTGGTACGCTTTGCTTCTTTAGTATAAATATAATTAATTTTGTGAACTTTTATGTACCTTTTTTAGTAAAAAATAATATATTTACCCAAATTTGGCAAAGTTTGTCCAAAGGGTAGTTACTTGATCGATCATGTCAAATGTTCTCGATTCCATATCGATTACTTCCCCTTTAGATAATCTTGAAAATACGTAGTCTATATCATCAGCATGAGCTACCGTATGTCTATAATCGAATAATTCATGTAGTCCTTCTATATTTCTATTGTAGTTCAATTCAGATTGGCATGTGAACTTGTATAAGTAACTTTTGACATCTTTCTGTTTAGCGATAATTGCTTGTAAAGACAAAATTCCGTAGACCATACCATCCATACTAAGATATTTTACCAATTGATGTAAGCTGTCCCTTGAAACAGTTTTATTTTTCATGTAATAATCTTTAAATTTTGTTCCTATATCCATTTGAGCTGCTAAGGGAGTCAGAGTATTGATTATTTGCGGAACAAAAAACTCTAGGTATTTGTTACCATGCTCAAAAAGTTTTTCAGATTCGACTACGGTCGGAAAATATAAAACTCCTTCATCTTGAGTATAACCGTTCATGACATCTAAGCCTTCGTGTATTCCATTACGCAGAACCTCGTATGGGTGACCATAATAAAATCTTTCAGCGTCACCAAATTGGCTTTCGGAAACAACACCAAAATAAACAGTAGGCGATTCTTTAATCGCTTGCACGTAAGTAATTGGAATTATTTTATTGATAAGGTTTTCTGCTGGTTGCATTCTAAAGAAATCGTAAATTTCATTGTCATTAGTAGAATTACACCCCAATTTCTTTGCTAGTGCCAATGCTCTGTCACGTGGCCTGAATGGAAGTGCCCAAGGACAAGTTAGGGTACATTTTTGTCCTTGAAGAGTTCAAAAATCTACAAAACTTTGCGCAGCTACACAAAGTCCCCGGCCACACTAAATGGTGTAACACGATGCCGGGGGGTACTAGACCGTGGCGCTTGGATTGCTGCTGGTGCTGTGGTCCCATTCATAGACTTAGGCGTTTTTCAACGCTTAGTAATATACTATTTTTATATATTAATAACTTAGAAATTGTGATCCATGCAGGATGCCATACGCAGTGATGATGAGGATGATGAATAGGAATGTATTTGGTGAGGAGGTCGAAGCTTTAGATGAAGTCGATTGCTAGGTTAAGTAGCTCGCATTGGTTTTCAAATATTCGACTTCTTCCATATTTCGGAAGGCACGTAAAACAGTGGGTCCGGATTAATGTCACTGAGTGATATTAGTCGTGATATTCTAGAGATTATTGGGATTCCGGGAAGGTCGAACGGCAATCGGTTAACATAACTCGCCCCACAGCCACATCTTCTGCAATCTAAGTGGACCCTGGTAATAGACCGAGATAACGCTAGAAAAAGGACTAGGAAGATTTTTTGTAGGCCTAATATATCCCTTTCCCCTCCAAGTGACCGTAACTATCGAATAGTCGATGCGACAATAGTGCGCGGGGTCTTCTAACTGTTGAGCTATCGAGGATCAATTGGTTATCCAATCCTAACTAGTAACTTTAATATTTATTTTTTAGTTTTAGGCTATAACTACGAGTCCATCAACATAAAATTTTGCATACATGATGACAGAAATGTCTATAACACGAAATTGATATGAAAATAACAGTGCGTAATTTCCACTACGATTTGTTTAGTAGTTAATTGTCCAACAGGAGCCAATATTTTCGTTTTCCTTCTAGCTCTGGAAAAGATTAAGATAGCTCTTTAAGTATGACTCATTTTTTATAGATAATAGACTAGCACTAGACTACAATAGCATATAAAGGACTAAATCGATGCAGTCGATGATAAAGCATTCGTGTCTAGATGAAACCTATTCACTTTTGCATTTATCGTATAAATAAAGTACTAATTTCGTAATACAATCATTATTATCCCGTCAATTAGAAAGTTTACGCCTATTAAACAGACTCCCGCGCCTATAACTTGGACCAACTCTCGCAGCATTTAGAGTGTGAAGTGGAGAGCTGGTTGCCGCAATGGTAAAAACTAACGCCAACAACAGATTTACTGATCGACAATCTTTTACTATCACAAAATTATCTCGTCGTGCTCATCAGATGTTTCTTTAATTAAACGGAACCACGATAGATCAACGGGTTTAATTTAAGGTGGCTAATAAGCATACGGCCTGCCTGATAGTAAATTTCTAAAGTAGCCTGTGCAGGCTTTTTTATATTAAAAGGGGCAAATGGGCAGGCGGTTTACCTAAGTGACTACCGATGCTCATAACTATCTATCCCACTAGCCGGGACGCAGATAGATTGCCTGCTTTTAATGAGGAGTTTGGCTCACCGGGAAATCTCACAAACCGAACGAAACGCGACAACAATACTTACGACAAGTACGACAGTGACACTTGACATGACATCATTGCCGCCATTTTAGGCCTATTCGGCCAAAACCAATTCGGCTGCAACCCAAAAAGACTGCAAGCGTGACGCTACCTCTAATTAATCCCCGGGCAAGACATTTCCTGCAAATCCATTCCACCGACATCCTTTTGATATTTCTGTGCATATTTAGCACCCAATATATGTTTTATCATCATGACTTTAAAATCATCAAACATTTAAAATGCGGCTTCTTATAAGGTAAGATTATTCGAGAAGATAATAAGTTGACGGCTACTTTTTTTTAACTTTTTTAATAAATTAAATATTTTTTAACTCCTTTTTTTTGGATAAATTCATAACTTATTCTTTAAGACTTCATCTATTTTCGTTGCTGCTCCGCTCGTATTGTTGTTAGCGTGATGAATGAGCTATCTAACACCGAAAGGATTTTTCGAATCGGGCTAGTATTTCCTGAGATTACCGCGTTCAAGTAAACAAACAAACTCTTCAGCTTTATATATTAGTATAGAGTATACATTGTTATCTAATATTGTTGTAGGATGTTAGTTTTAGTTTTTCCACAAAAACACAAAAATCTCAACTTTTTTGCAATGACATAAAAACAATTGTACCGATTTTAACTGTTATTTTACTGATTGTAGTTTTTTTGGAATATTTCAGTAAACATTAATTTCACGGTCCAGAACGCTTTTTGCAGGCTCATTGTACCTAGTTCTGCTTAGTCAAGACAAAACTTTGGACTTGTTGAATAGTGAAAAATATCGTCTACTAATAAATATATAGTTACGCAAAATTTTTTCTATTATATCATAGTTTTATTGTATTAGCACTTTCCATATAATAATAAAAAAAAAATATATATACTTATAGGTGTTTACGGCAACTGTATGGTTGCGAAGGAGATGTTTAGATCGAGCCCTACCCGATCACACAGATTGAAATTCTTGGACGTTAAGCGAATCTTCTACAATTTCTTCAATTTAAACTGACAATGCGTGCCCAATACTTTTAGCTGGCTTTTTGGGGCAGAGGGCAGTGACCCTGCCTTCCGTTCCAGGGGTCGTGGATTCGATTCCCGCCTTGAATCTGGGTGTTTTATCTAGATGTATTTCTACAAAAAAAATTATATTTGTAAAACAGGTGTACGTTACCCTTAACACAGGCATTAAGTTACCTTAGGAACAAAGTTCCGTGTGTCATATAGAAAAAAAATATATCCTGTGCAAATGACATGTAGATTATCAAAAGAAAGAGATGTTCCTAGACATCTGGTTAGTTCCTTTTACTCTTCTCTACCTACAAGCCCGCGATACTTTGCTTTTGTTTTTAAATCTCATGAAAATTAATTTATAAATTACACAAAAAAGCACATGAGCGACAACCCTAATGCACTTAACAGGTGACCTTACACCAAAACACACATATTTATCTATTCACACAAAGGTCACAGATTATTGACAATAAAGAAAACAACTTCATGAATTTTAAAAACATCTCATGAATGAATTTGCATCTGCTGCAGCTTATAGTTGTAACATGGTATTAATTTTATGATTTTATCGATAAAATTTATAGCCAAACAACTTTTTATACACGAGAGAAACTTTATAATTTTAGAATCTCTATTCATGTAAAAGGCCTGTCTTAGACATTTTATAACGTTAATATGAAAAGGAAAAATTTTAAAATGTATTGTGTCAAAAATGGTTAAAACCTTGAGTGAAGGGATTATTTTAAAATAAATATCTATACATACTACATACATATGTAGCAAAAATGCAAGATAAAGCATTTTTGTGTCTGTCTGTCTGTTTGTTTTGGGTAATCTCCGAAATGGCTGAACCGATTCGGAGGGGACTTTCACTGGTAGACAGCTGATTTTACAAAGAATAACATCTAATTCAACCAAGAATCAGGGTTCTGCTCAAATAAATAAAAACCCTAAAATTAAAAAAAGCGCTGAATGCACGCGGGCGAAGTCGCGCGTAATATAGTTTTTAAATGTTAGTGATAACGATTCGTCCTCCCACCGTTGATTTATAGTGGCATTATAAAATATCCAGCTTTTAGTGAGAGAGAGAAAGATAGATAAAGAGAGAGACCATACCTAGACTAACCACGTTATAATTTGGTTGATTGACGATGTTGGTACCTAAGTCTTACGACTCGAATAAAGGATCTTTTTAAAGATCTCGCTCAAGGATCTCTTTAAAACGCTTTAAATTTGTTTAATTTATTTAAAGCAGTCATTTGAAAGCACGTTTTATCATTACGTACACCTACTTGCCTAGCCTATATACGATAAATTCTAGATACAATTACAATTCCATGTAAATGTAACTGGATCGATCATAAATATCGATAACGCTCGCGGAACTCCGACCGAACAACACTCAACAACAAGGGGAATATTAAATAGAAAATCGAAAATTCCATAACATCGATCGCTCGATCACGTCCCAATCGATTTTCTGCCTTCAATCGATACACGAGTGATTTATTCGATTCACACCCGGCACCGATCCGCCGTGAAGCATGAAACAATTACATATACGTTACGTTTCCTATTTGTTTGAACGTAATAAAGTGCTATTGTTGGAGTTTATGTGGAACGTGGCTCAGCAAAGGTGGAAATCGCTCGGCAAATCCGAAACGGACGGACCCCACAAGTGGATTCAAATGATCCAGGGTCCATTTAAATGATCCATCGTAAATCTTTTACGTTTTCAGTCGTACAGGCTATTCTGAACGAGTTTCGCTTAATAGCGTGATCTATTGTTACAAATTGTTTTTGTGTTCTTCTTTGAAAGTGTCATAAGTTTTCAAGTGTAATGAGATGAGTTTTCTTTAATTTAATACGAGTGTTATCTTAAGTAGTAAACAACTTTAACATAAAATGAATGAGGCAAAAGTGTTAAGATGTGTGATCTCACGTTTAGTTTTTTTTTTTTTTTTGGAAATTTCACTTTAATAAGTTTAGTCAAGAAATTGACAATGGTAAAAAATGCCGAATCTCTTTAATATACGTACGATCCCACTTTCGATACGGAATGATGTTTTTAAAAAATATCTTCTTTATAAAGAAATCGTTTTTTAGCACGTAATAAAATGTAAAACTTTTAAACAAAACAAGGTGAATAAAAAGAAGGTATTTAATTTTCTGCAAATATCTTCAAATTTACAAATATTTAAGAATTAAGAAATAAAGTCTCTTAAAGAGGAGGAAATTTGCGATTAGAAAGTGCCACTTCTCAAAACTGCGTCTTCATTATTTATATTGACAATTTAATATTGGAACTAGGCATTCGCGCATCCGGTATAGGAACATGGTGTCTAAAAAGACCCTCGTAACATAATTGTTTTTGTTTTTTAACTATTAAATGTTAATGTAAAAATTTGAAAAAAAAAAAGATACATTTTTAACATTTCAAGTAATATACTTTCATTGCTACTACACTTGTATTCTGATAAGAAAAATTTTGAACAAATCCATCCACACGCACATCACCTTCACTAAAATACACCAAGTTCAATGTCGAAGCAGTCGTAGAGGTGATCACATTCTTCTTTCCCAAGTACGTACTGATCAAGGAAAAAAACACTTAAAATATGCTGGAGTGCAATTATATAATAATTTACCAAAGGATGTAAAGAATGCAAGTTCATTCAATATATTTAAAAATAAACTTCAACAACAAATACTTAAAAATACAAATTTACTCCAATAATATATATTTGTTTTGATCATACTGATATGACAACACTGTGGCAACGATCTTGCATTCTACTAAATATGTCAGTGGGTAGAATTTAAAATTATATACCTATGTCTGACTGACGTACCAAATATTGTAAGTTATAATTTTGTTTTTCTCTGTAAGTGAATTTTGTAACAAATTTTTGAGAAATAAATTCTTTGACCAAAAAATAATAAATATTTGCGCTGGAACGAAATCTAAAACTAATCTTTGGCTAAAATATGCCATGAAACGGAAAAAAAACATGTATATTTCTATAATTAATTAGGTTTAATCTCTGCAGGAATATCTGCTATCATCTGGCTATGCTGCTAGCTGGTATTAGTGATTTATTCTTATCGATCAACTGAGTCTCTTCAATTTATAACCGAGGACAATTATTATCCGTTTACGATCGTTAATTCGATGAGTACGACGACGGACAATCGATAGGAATCTGGGAAATAGCTTGCAGTGATTGCTAGTTTACGTGAAATTTCACCATAAAGGTTATCGCCCATTATAACTATACAGCCTCATAATAGCTAATGAAGGTATCGTCCGTTCATTAGAGGATAGGGTCGGAAAAAAATGTCTATTATAACATTTCACCTTATTTTAAACTTACTCGTAAGGAGTCACCCAGTCAGATTGAAATTAAAATGTGATATTATGTGACTACAGGCAGATGGGGCTCAAAAGCTTTGTGATGTCACCTGCCAAAATTAAAAATAATAAAAAATAATATCAAAATAAAATTTAAACGTCTTTTCGTGGCCCGAGTGTTTTGAATCAGTGGTAGCTTTCAAAATATTTGACGATTCAAAAGAGGTTGTAAAAGTCTGCTTTAATAAAATATCATTTGAATTTGAATTAAATACCGAAAATTTGAAAGTATAAGCAAAAAATATTGAGTAAAATGTTTATTATGTCAAAGTATAACAGCTATAAAACGTTAATAACATACGAAATTCTTAATTAAAACAATTACTGTACACCCGCTATGTTACATTTTAATAACTTCACTCATTACTGACTTTATAGCCATTACGTTTTGTCGTAAAAGTTTAATCGTAGCCATCACAGCAAAAGCGGAACGAAAATGTTCTTAATTAATAAAAGTAAATAAAAATGTATGAATTAAATTAAATATCAAATAGAATCTTTTACCGGAAGATGTGTTAATCAATAAGAAGACAAACTTTCTTCTTTTTCTTTCTAGGCGTTATTCCAGTCTAGTACCAGGGTCCGCTTTCAATTGTAGAGGATGTGGCTGAGACCGACTGCCGTCTGACGTCATCCCCGGAATCCCCCAAAATCTCTACAATCCCACGACTAATATCACTCAGTGACATTAAACGGGATCCCAATTTATGTGCCTTCCGAAACACGTAGTAAGTCGGATATGTGAAAAAAATGGCCAAAAGCGTGTCAAGACACGCTTATATACAAGGGTTCCGTATCTGAGGGTTGCAGCATTACACCGATTTTCCCTCGTATTCATTCGCGGATTAAAGCAAAGTAGTTTAGCTTCTCATGCATCTTATCTTAACTCTCTGTTTATAGTTCCAAGTGTTTTTTTTTTTAATTTATAGGGAGACAAAGATGAAAAGTAGACCAGAAACTTTGCTAGGAATATGAGCTATGATGGGACTCTTTGTCTTCCAGATAGGGTTCTTCTTTTGGGGCAGCCATTTTCACGATGAGAGGGGCGTCTCGGTGGAATATGGCCGCTCCATGTCCTACTAAGGATTCCTACCCTCCTAGAACGCAATACCTATCTATGTCCTCTTGTAAAGGCAGATCTTATCGTTAAATTCAAATAGTTTCCAAAATTGTGAACAGTTTCCGCGAATGGTCCCATAACAGTTTCGCGTTCGCGTTTGAATATTAATAAGCCGGGATTAGTACGGGACTCGGTCCCGAGTTTGGGACACTTTCGGGCAATAAAATTGTTTTCTTATTGTTATGAAGTTTTACGCTTTGGGACGGTGCGGACGAGTACAGAGAAAAGGAACTTATTTCTAAATAAGGTTTTAACCTCTGCTTGTGGAGTTATAAATTAGTTGATAGACACAGAAGTCGCTCAATGAAAATCATATATAGACAACCTTTAACAATTATGACACATTTGCGTCAAGCCTAGGATAGCAACAAATGTTTGAACAATTGTTTGATCAATGTGTTCGAACATATGAAGCTACATATGTCTGACGCCTACAGAAGACACACTACGCTTTACTACAACAACCAGACTACGAAAATTAATATTTGTAACATTATAATAACCCGTAGATATTCTAGAAAACGGGAATTAATGTTTAACCTAACAATACTCTTTACAATTACAGTTAAACACAATATACACATTTCAAGCTGAAACCAATAATGCAAAATCTGTATGCACAATCTGGTTTAATAGACTGGCTTATTCGATTCGATTTAAAATATTATTTTTAATGGCATAATCTATCAAGTTTGTTATGCCGGAGCCAGACAAAGACAGCTTCGTTTGAATGATCATTTCAATGATCATGTAGAGTGGCCGGGGACTTTGTGTAACTTCACAAAGTTTTGTAGAACTTTGTAGACATCAGGGTCAAAAAGGTACAAATACTTTGAGCTATGTCTGGCTCAAGTATAAGCAAAAGTAATCGTATGACATTTATCATTAATTTATACATTACTTAACCAGATTGTAATAAAATTCTGTTCATAGATGGCGCTAATTTGTTCAACCACAGCCGCGATCACAAGTTTATTTTACAATAGAAAATGCAGGGTAAAGATTTACACACGTAAAATTTGGAAGACAATAATAATGAAAACCTTAAGAAGTTTATAAATTTTATTCACTAACATCAAAACTTCAGTATTTATACGTAACATATGAAGAAACTCAAACATATTTACAAACAAGTCTCGGAGCAGTCTAATTAATAAAAAAGGGTCCGGTGAACCCTTGATTAACAAACAAACCCTTGCCAGAATGTTAGCAGCTTCTTTGAAGAATTTAGTTAAAAGGTTACCTGTTATCTTTAGAGACAAGGAAACGCTTATGTTCTGAGTTTAATTTTATTTAGCACTTAAAATGACTTAAATTCTAGAATCAGTAATTATTTAATGTTGTGATAATGATGTTGCCATCTATGAGTCTTCCAGGGATTTCTTATATATAACTTCTGAAATGGACTTTTGGGATGAATAAATAATGTGGCGAAAAGAGTAGGTATACAGATTCACGCAAGATATACGTTTATCAAAATATGTATAGCCTTCCTGTCCAAAAATTGAAGTACAATTAAAAATTAAATGAATTCAATTTTACCTAATGCCGGAGCCAGACATAGATCAAAGTGTTAGTACATTGTTGTCCTTGAAGAGTACAAAGTTCTACAAAACTTTGCGCAGCTACACAAAATCCCCGGTCACACTACATGATCTTTGAAATGGTTATTCAAATGGAACTATGTCTGGCTCCGGCATAACAGAAATTTAAATATTATCTAGCGAATAGTTTGTTACTGGAATATATATATGAGTAATAAGGAACATATTACTTCCCTGTTTGTTTACTTTCGATTTCTGAACGTTAAATCATTACAATATTTGTCAATACCACGTTTGCGAAGTTAACGTCGGTATATTTAGTGTAATGTTAATTCATATTACTTTCGGTCTTAATTTTCCTTGTTTTTTTTTTCTTTTTTCTTTAATTTCAAGCATCAAGAGCAGGGGGAACCATTACAGTACCGGCATTGTAGTTCTCTCAAAACTCTTATGCCGGCGCCAGACATAGCTTCATTTGAATGGTCATTTCAATGATCTTAAAGACATAACGTTGTTCTTTCAAGCACAAGTAAAAAGTGATGGATTGTGGTAATGATTTCTTTTAATTTAGTATTTTAGGGTTTGTAATAAGTAAAGTTTGGTACTTAAGTTTTCGTGTACTGGGTAATGTAGATAGTTACTTTCTATTTTTATTTCTAACTCCCAAATTAAAACGAAATGCGATGTCAGATGACTAAAATTCATCCTTAATGAAGTATAAAACACATTTATTTTTTATTTTTGTAGGCGAGTTTTTAACCGTTTAAAACAATTTTCCGGAATTCCGGAATCTGAGCGGATGGATTACGGACCATAATAGATTTAATGTATATAGAGATGAGATATATTTTGAATTTTAATAAATGAAGAAAATACAACATTACAAAGTAATACATTTTAATGATTTGTATAAAAATTATCTATATGATAATCTAATAATAAAATATAATAAAGACTCTGAAGGTAATACTCGTTAAAAACGTAAAATAAGATGAGATTCGAATTATAAATATATTTTTACAATAAAGGCCTCTTTTAAAAACACTGAGTTAAGAGTAGTAAGAAGATGGACATGGATTTACTCGTCCCTCTTTCCACCACCGTTCCAGATGTTCTAGGCATCAGTGATAACGTTGACAGCGGGTCTGGCTGATATGATGGCGTCCCTCACACGCTGGCCGATCCCTTCCTGGGAATAAAATTAGTACATAAGTATGATGTATGATATCTACTCAAAATTAATAATAAATAAATAATAAATGAATTCTTTATTCTTGTAACAAAATGGTGTGATACATTTGAATCGTGAGTCCCTGACCCCTGAACTAGATAAAACTGTGTTTCAGGAGCCAGTGTCCACCCTAAAGCTAGGTACATTTACCATTATATAGTAACTAAATAAAGAAAGAAAATAACTTACAGTAAAATTAAACATGGTTTCAAAAAGTAAAGGACTTAATATTACATGTTGAGATGAGGTGTGTACATGTGTTATTGTGTGTGCGGTTGTATTTGTTTGTGTGTGTTTATCTATGTGTGTATGAAGAGATTTATATATTTTTTTAAAATTCTCAGTACAAATTTAAGTTAACAAATATATTTTCAGTCAATTCATAATCAAAATCGTTTAACCAGTCAATTAGTATTTTTTTTTTAATTGAAATCGAAATAATTATTCATATAGACTTTCACAAGCATTTGTCATGAACTTCATATGTATAATTTTATATTACCAACTATTTTCCGTGACCTTGTCCGCGTAAACTTGCAAAAGCCTTCCTTTATCTGGCCATATAAAAAAGTCGTTCATAGCGGATGTCTACTAAGTATAAACTACCTGCTCGCAAATTTCACCTTTGTACTGTAAGTTGACCTTTGGCTTTTATATATCGTCGTAATCTTCTTTTTAATATATATAAATTGGGCGATACGTTGTTTATCCGCGATGGACTCCTAAACTAGTAAACCGATTTTAATCAAATGTGCACACCGTTTGCAGTTTGATTCAACTTGAAAGATAGGATAGCTTACATTTCAATTTATAGTCGCAAAAAAAAAATGAGTAGTTGAAATGTATGCACGTGCATAACTTCCGAACGATTACACCAAATTGGATAATTTCTTTTTTTATGTGTTCGTTATTGTTAGGACAAGGTTTGTATAATAAAAAAGGAATGGCAGTGCGAAAGCGAAACGGAACAGGAATGACAGAAGGGACGGGAACGGGGAATAATGTTATAGGATAATAGAATGTAGTAAAAAGTAAGTAACCCAACGTTCGGATAGGACAACGTCTGCCGGGTTCGCTAGTAGATTGTATTTTTAAAATCATTATTTATTTATTTGCTGATAAAATTTGTGTTTTAAAAGCTAAGTTCACGAGGGTTCCTCGCGCCCTGCACCGAGAAGAGCCCACAAAAAACCCATTCAGGTATATTTTTTTTGTATTCACTATATCACAATAATTCAGATTTGGTTAAAGCAATTTATTTCCATGCATCATGATCATTGAAATCTTCCATTACATTATAATAGGATTTTTGAATGACCTTACGTTTTATAAAGGTTTAAATTTTTTTTAAAGACATCTACCGAATATAAAAGGGGAGTTTGATTTGACGATACTCTTTCCATGCATGAGAAACTAAACTACTTTGCTTTAATCCGCGAATGAATACGAGGGAAAATCGGTGTAATGCTGCAACCCACCACTGCACCAACAGGCCAGTCAAAAATTATTTAATTAAATCACTATAATATATTCGACGCTACACCACATTTTTAAACACCATTTATTTTTCATTGTATACACCATTCATTTTTTTCTCTAGATTAGGGATTTAGAGAAAAAATGAATGAATTGTATAGTACACTTTACTTGTTTTTATTTTTTTATACATTTCACTATAAATATTTAATCATGTTGTATATAATGAAACTCACATGTTTTCAATTAATCAATAATTTAATTTGTAGATAAACGTCTTAATTTCACTGTAAGTTGTCAGAATTGGACGAAATTAAAGTGGGACCACCTGGGTAGCATCGGCTTTCAAATGAAAAGAGAATCATCAAAATTGGTTCACCCAGTCGAAACTTCTAAGGTAACAAACATGAAAAAATAGAGTCGAATAGAAACAGACTTCTACACCTTCTTTTTTGAAATCGTTGGACTATAAATAAGCGTGCGATTTTCAAGAAATGTGTTGTCTCTTAGAAAGACCCGTTCGCTGCCATTGTGGTATTTCCAAACCGATGGCCTTATTGACTCATAATGATAGAGTACACTTAATTCTCTAGTAAGGCTACCAGATCCGTTGCCGGCATTTGTATATGGATGTCCGTAAGCACATATCATCAGTTAAAAGGCCTCTCTGTTTTCCCTTCTCATAAAAAATATCTAGATTTTCCTTCATCGAAGATTGAGGCCATGTGCAGGTGTAGGAAACAATTATAAGGCGTGCATTTTTTGCAGCATGCAGAGACAACGCAGCGGTGGTCCTCAGCTAATGATCATCTTAAAACCGGCCAAACCACTTTCGATCTTCGGGTTTCGCCACAATGTTGAAAATTCCGAAGAAAAGGTAGATAGTTAAATTCAAATTATACGTAGGATGGATCAGAGATGACGATGACAGACAGTATGGCGCGGAAACTACGCAATGTAAGCAAAAGTTTATTGGTAGGCGTTGAAATTTGGAGAAACGTGAAAAAAACATTTGGTGCAAAAAATTTACGTACATGTATAATTTTTTTGGAATATGTAGCTAATGCTCTATCTTCTTCTTCTTCCTAGCTTTATCCCGGTCTAGTTTCAGGGTCCGTTTAGATGGCAGAGGACGTGGTTGTGGAGCGAGTTAAGTTTGACGTCATCCTCGGAACCCTACGATCTCTACAACCTTACGACTAATATCACAAAGTCACAATATTCGGGTCCCACTATTTTACGTGCCTTCCGAAACACGGAGCGGTCAACGCTTGCCCATATATCACCCGGTCGCAGCAAGAGCTACTTAACCTAGTGATTGACTCAAATGCCGACCATTGATTAGGCCACGGCCACCTCGTAGCTAATACATAGAGTATTAGCTACGAGTCGGAGCAAAGTGTAAATTTCGTTTAGATACACTCTACTTATCATTACCCATAAGGAGAAAATAAAATGCGCCTCATATTTTATTGTAATATTATTATTTAATAAAAGATAGAGTAACAACTAAATTGAAATTAAATAGTATCTAATAATAAAACTAAAACTGTATATTTACATTTGTAACGTTTTCGCAACTATGAAAATTTATTGTTACAGTTTTATTAGGAATAGAGATTGTTTTAGACATTAATAAACTTTATTTCAAACACGCGAAATAATAGTTTATTCAAATCCTTTACTTTACCGAAACTTTTCTGTTTTCATTTCGTAAAGCGATACATATAATGCACGACATATTGAGCCTATGCGAGCTCGGGCGTGGTCCGAAGGCACGTAAAATAATTATTATTGCAAATGGTTCTGAGTTTTTATTGCACTGCGCCGGATAGCTGGCTGCCAATTAAATATAGCTTATTTACAAATTAACTTTACAAACTGTGCTATTAGCCAATACTTTACTAATTAGAGTCTGAACTAATGATGATAGTTTTGTGGGTATTTAATAAAACACAGAGTATAGTCTTGTAAATGTGTCTTTTTTAATGTCAACAAGTTTTAGCCCAGTCGTTGAGATTTGGGCATAATTACATATTTTCCTTTTTTTTAGTCTTTGACATTCAATATATTTATTTACGGGCATAGAGTTTTATTTTTGGAATAAATGATGAAAAAAGAAATATATAGAGGCACGTTATGTAATTATATTGAATGTCAAAGACTAAAAAAAAAGGAAAATATGTAATTATGCCTAAACTCGACGGTTATATATATATATATATGACGGAGAAACTTCTCCATAGTGATTTTTAAAAAGGGTGACGTCAGCATAGCTGACGTCACAAAGGTGGGTCATTTCTTAAAACAATATATGCCTAACAAGCCTCACAAATGGGGTTTCAAATTATTTGTTCTCTGTGGCTTATTACTTACTACTATATTCATACAATTTTATAATATACGCGGGCAAAGAAAAAGACGAAGAGAGAATACCCAGTGAACCTGAAATAGGCGTAGTTGGACAGACATATATTTTAAACATATATTTGAAATATTCCTGAAAATGAAAAGACACTTGTAGCGTATCATTGTGTTTCTCTTTCCTTTTATTTTACTTTTAACGTCGTCAGTGAACAGTGAGTACCTACCTACTCGAGCACAATCTAATATTTGTATTGTTTAAATAAGTTAGAAACCTAAAATTATGGATAAAAAGAAGAAACTGTTGTGTATGAATTTTGGAAAAAAAGCGATACTAATACTATCGACAAGGAACTTGAAAATGAAATTCGCAGAGAAGCATCATTTTGGAAAATGGTTCTTCAAAGGTTATTCGATATGATACTTACCCTAGCAAAGAGTTCTTTGGCTTTAAGAGGACATCAAGAAGACTTAAGGAAGGATACCACGGAAATTTTCTGTCCTTTGTAGAGCTTGTCGCCCGATGTGATCACATTTTGCGGCAAGTTTTGGATATGCCCAAAGCTAATAATAATGATTTCTAATTTTTTTTTTATCGTTTTATTTTGTTTATAATTATTAACTGTTAATATCAGAAATTTTTGAAATTGTGTTTATTTTTTTAGGATCTACAAGATATCTCAGTGCAACAATTCACAATAAATCGATTGAGAGCTTGGGGACCAAACTCGAAACCCATCTACTACAAATTAGAGCGTCCCCGTTTTTTCCATCATAATGGATACGACACAGGATATATCGAAGGTAGATCAGCTAAGCACTGTTGTGAGGTATGCAGTAATAGCCAGATCGCATAATGGACACCCAATTCATGTAGAAGTAAAAGAAGTGATTCTAGGCTTTTATGCAGCCATCAAACATTGCGCAGTAGATTTATTCAACCAAGTGACATTACTTATCGACAAAAATATTGATTTCAAAAAAATGTGTGGGGGCGAAGCTATGATAGAGCCAGTGTGATGAGTGGTGTACAACGGTGTAACAAAAAATAGTAAGGATATCCTGCCTACTGCAGGGTACGTACATTGTGCTACTCATAATTCAAATTTGGTGATAAATGATGTTGTTAGCTGTTGTGTGGAACTACAGATTTTCGCAACATTGTAAGATTTGTATAACTTTTTCAGAAACAGCATCAACCGTTGGGATCTAGTGTCAAAATTCAATGGCGAATCGGACACCACTCTTAAAAAACTTAATCCGACTAGTTGGTCCAGTAGGGTCAATACGATATCTGTAATAAAACTTCGTTATTTTGATATTATCAAAGCATTGTCAGAAATAGTTCTTAAAAGTCCTAATAAAGATGAGCGTAGTGAAGCAGAGTATAAAAACGAAAATGCTAAATTTCGAGTTTGTGTTGCTTTGCGAATTCATGTACAGTGTATTGAACTACATCAATTATGCATCCAAAACTTTACAAAAATGCGACATCAATTTGGGCGAGGCGAGTAAAGTTTTAGCAGAGACCAAAGCAAAGTTGCAAATTTATAGAAATGATTTCGAATTATTCAAGTGCAAAGCCAGTGAAACTGCAAGAAAAACATTTATCGTGCCCTGTATGCCCTACCTTCACGCTAGAGGACTTGATGGCTGCCACTGATAATGCAGTTCATTTGGCTAAGTTCTGGGCTGACACAATTTAGTGCTTGCCAACGAAACGCTAAGAAGAAGACTGCAAGAAAATATAGTATTGATACCCATTTTCAAGAAAAAATGCAAAGTTAAAAAACAGTTTGCTGCTGATCACCAATTTCCAAACCAAGAAAAATTATTCAAAATTGAGATTTTCAATAATTTACTAGACAAAATATCATCTCAATTAGATACAGGTTTATTGGTATGTGTGCAGTCTGGCATATATTCGATTTTCTAACATCAACATTTTTATTATTGGTTGATTTGGCTATAAATACATATAAAACACATAGAAACTGTTCTTAATAAGTTGCAGAGAGCAGGCATGACCTGAATTTAGCAAAGTATAGTTTTTAGGTAAATAAGTCAAGATGGTGCATTTCATTATATCTAGAGAGACGAATTTCTTAGCATTCCATGGATTCACCGTGCGGGTGCCGGGTCCCTGTCAAAATGTTTTAAAGGAAGGATACATAAATTTCGTCAAATAAAACATAAAAAATTGTAATTAAAAGATAGTAAAATTCGTGTCACCTAATTTATGTATGTCGGGTTCTTAAAATAGTTTAAATGTGTAGGGAATACTATCACAATCATTCAGTGCTACGGGAAAGTGACACAAACAAAGGAAGGCCCATGCCCAGCACTGGGCGATTAAAGGCTGATAGATAGAATACAGTAAAACGTAGATATGTGATTTAGTGAGGGCTTTTAAACGTATGCTATGTATATGCCCAATGGAAATTTTACATAATCCATTTGATGAATCTTTAATCGTTTTGAAATCCAAGGTTCAGGTGTTTGGACGGCCATGCCCCAATTGCTTCTGATTTAAATAATTATTGAAAATGTTCGATTTAGAATCTTTCTATGAATATTTAATTTATAACATGCGTTCCTTTGTTGATTGGTAACAGAGGAACATATGCAAATTTTTATTAATAATTTTAATACTTATTACATTTTACAAAGCTTTTAAATTTAATTAAGTTATTGACCTTTATCTAGGGAATATTGCGTTTCTTTAATGAAAATTACCCTATATATTAGTACATTTGTTAATTAATAGGACAAAAGCAAAAGAACAGAAACATCTAGTATATAAAACTCTCGTGTTACAGTGTTTATGACGTCATATATTTCCATAGGGTATACACTGCCAGTGTATACTGCCGCCTTGCCAGTGTATACCGGAACGAATTTATCATCAGCGTGAGCACTAATCAGTGCTCGCAGTGTATATCGGAACATACCCTGAATTTCGACGTCTCTAGTATGTAGAAATATCTGTAATACTGCGTAGACAACCATAGACCGTGCATATGTAATTTGGTCGATTCCTTTTCTAGGGAACTGCGAAGGTGCGACAGCTCGCCTCGGGCGCTATTATTTAAATGAAAGGACCAAAACCGGTTTCCACGCGCGGCTTTCTTTGATACCTCGCTCCGCACGGCCTTAAATGCGAAAATTGCGAATACCGTCTGTTAAAAAAGTATTTCCAATTTGCCACATCCTTGAAAACCTTCACGGTATACATTTGCTTTTGTTTTTGAAATGCTAGGAATGTTTTATACCTAATTTTCTCATTTTCCGTCCAATTAAGCTTGTGTTACGAATTGGAACGGAATTATATGTTGGTTTACTGATTTTACTTTGTCTTATTATAGTTTTTCAGAGTGTGAAAAAGTCTAGAGATCAGAGAATATTAACAGAAAGAAAATAATATTGAACTAATAGTAGGGGAGGGATCGATGCTAAATTTGTAGCTACTAAAGCGTTGTGTGGATCTATTGGATTACGTGGATTAAGTGCAGAAACGAAAAAAAAGGTTATTGTAAGGCAAGGTGATGTTGTACATAACACTTTGAGCGTGGATTTATGAAGCGCGTGATGGTTGTAGCTACGTGTCGTGCTCGAATATTTGACAAGATACGAGCGGACGTTTTGTTTTACAACATTGGGATTTTGCCATTTTATCATTTCATGCTGAAGTCGTTAGATAATTAATATATAGGCATAACTCGATGTAACTAACTTACCTTATTTTAATCTGACGCGCCCAAGTTTTAAAAGGGTCCTATAAGGGTTCTAAAGAACCTCTCTATATTAAGAGTCCGTTCAGTTCAGTCAATTCAGTCTAACATTTGGTGAGATACATAGCAAGGCGCAAGCATTCACTCTATATGATTTTCTGACGCGCTCGAGTATTGCGCAAAATCCCCTCTTGGGCTTCCTACCTATAAGAATGTATTGGGTGAAATTTTAAAGTAAGTGAACGAAATGCAATTATTGTATCATATTAAGTAGTATTCTCAAGTAAGCTACTGTACCATGTCTCATTGAGAATACATTTATTCTCAATCAATCATTAAACCTAAAAGAAAACGCACAATTTGCTTTTATATCTTACCAATACGCTTCCTAAGATTTGTACTCTTTAAAAAAATATTATGTCTGCCGATCTGTTTGTCTATTGTTCTGTTTATTTACCGTAAACTCCAAAATAGTTTATCCTTTTTAGGTAAAACTTGTTCTGGAATTCAGAGAAGATCACATAAAATCTCTATATCCTGAAAATATTTAAGGCACTCGAATGAAAATCGAAAAACAAAAAGAAGCATATCTTTTTAATGTTTCTAAACGGAATTGTGTCAACTAATATAAATGAATAGCTGTGCCCGCGACTTGGTCCGCGTAAAATTAGGCAATAAAAATTGATAATTGATAGAATCAGGCGTTACTTTGCGGAAATCCATGACATGCATGAGAAGCTAAACTACTTTGCTTTAATCCTCGTATTCATTCGCGGATTAAAGCAAAGTAGTTTAGCTTCTCATGCATGTCATGGATTTCCGCAAAGTAACGCCTGACTCTATCAATTAATTGTATTCTTTGAAATTTAAGAATATATTTTTTTAACAGAACATTCTTAAAGAACGTATATATCACGGACATATCTTGGTACCAAGACAAGCTGTATTTGGTGACCAACTCATCGACCGTGATTTACTATAACACCACCAGCCACGAGAAGGGCATGATGTCGAATATGGACAACGTTGGCAGTTTAGCTGTGGACTGGGTTGGCAAGAAGATCTATTGGTCGAACCCTAAACAACAACTGGTAAGTAGTTTGTTACTAACGGGATTTTTAATGTAACCACCGGCATTTGACATAACATTGACAGAATGCGTGCTCTAAATATCATCCAAGAGAGAGAGTCTTAGGGGGGCCCTATATCAAAATGTATTTAGAGGCCCAAAAAGTTGCCAACTTGGGCGCCCGCTTACTCCGAAAAAGGAAAAGATTTCCGGCATTTTATCATTTTTTTAGTAACTTAACGGAATTATAATTTTTTATTTGGTGTAATTTGATTTTTAAATAAAATGGTGGCACAGTTTTCTCAAATATGTTAATAATCTATAAAAGATTAAGTTTAATATGTAAGAAATTGTTGCTTATGTACTTTTTGGGGGCCCTGTAGCCCGGAGGCGCCGTATAATTAATACGGCTGATATAGCGGTAGCTACGCCCCTGGTTCGGCAAGGGATGTGATAGGTGAAGGTCGAGATGCTCAACCGCCACAAAGGCAGACCTTCCGTCCGGGCTAGGTGACGTTACCTGGGCGGCCGCGTCTCGCAAATAGTTGTTCTTCGGGAAGTCTATACATAGTGATCGTACGTAGAAACTTCGCTAGCGTGAGTTGGGTTCTGTATGGCACGCGACAGCGTATCAACGAGCTGAAAGATTTAACGTAACGCTTTTTTAACTCTCGTGCGAATGAGGCCTTATAGCTCGAGAACGGCGATTATTAAATTTGTCTTTGGCGACGGGAACGGATACGAGGACGGGAATAATATTATAGGTTAATAGTACGTAGTAAATAGTTAGTAACCCATTGTTCGGGCAGGACAACATCTGCCGGGTCCGCTAAGCTGATAATAAAGATCTTATGTACTATTTTAGATTACTAGAGGAAATTTCGATGGCGGTAACCGGGAACCAGTGCCAATAGTGACAGTAGCTAAGGAGCTGACTATAGACTCTCTGGCGGCTTTCATACGTCCGTGTGTCATATAGACCAAAAATAAAAATAAAAATTGAGTGAAGTATCATTTTAATATCAATATCATAAAGATAATTAATCCGACAGTGATGACTTATTAATGGATTATAAATTAGATATAAGAAACAAGTTTTTGCAGTAAGAAGTTTTTGCCCGTCTCGCGCCGTGTCATTATCTGCAAGCCCTAAAATAAAAGAACGCATATCGCTATGTGAACCAGTTTCGATACGGTCTTGAAGTAATTTTATGTTGATAATCTATAATCTTAATTCAAATTTAAATTCAAAATTGAAATGATATTTTATTCAAGTAGACTTTTACAAGCTCTTTTGAATCGTCAAATGTTTCAAAAGCTACAACTAATTCGGAAGAGTAGAGCCACGAGAAAAATATAATACGTGAAGTTAAACCTTTTGGTACCAGTTTACGAAAATTGCGCAGATGGAGGAGTGTGAAATTTGGCACACTTATAGTTTAAATGGGGTGTTTGCGAATGTTAATATTGTTATGAAATACTAGTTGGTACCTTCGACTTCGTCCGCCTAAAGTTAGGTAAAATATTTTAGTTTAATTATATATAGCTTACAGCCTTCCTCGATAAATGGACTATCTGACACTGAAAGAATTTTTGAAATCGGATAAGTAGTTCCGGAGCTTAGCGCGTTCAAACAAATCTATTTTTTTAGCTAATTTTACGCGGATGAAGTCGCGGACACAGCTAGTGTTATACAAAATAACATTGCCAAATTAAATTTTAGCAATATAATTAAATAACTTTGACTTTCGTGAGCGGAATTCGTAAGTATTATAAAGAGCTCGTGAAAAAGAACCCCCGGACGGGTTTAAAACTAATCGGGCATTCCCGATATAACATACGAGTGAGTTTAAAAGCCGTTTTATAATATCTATCTATCTATTAGTCTCTAATCGCCCACTGCTATAGGCCTCCCTTTGCTTCTGCCACTCTCCCCTATCTCGCAACCCGCGTCCAGTCAGTCCCTGCCACTCGTTTTCGATCATTAAAATCTTACATGATCTGAGTTCAGACCGGTGTGAGCCAGGTTGGTTTCTATCTTTAGAAAATTAACCCTTCTGGTAGAGCGATTGTCCAAGGGCTGTTTCTTCTTCTGCCAAGTGTTATCCGGGTCCGCTTAAATTACAGAGGATATGTCTAACGTCATCCACGGACCTTAACCTAACAACCTACCCAATCTCCACAATCTCACAACTAATATCACAGTGACATTAATCGGGCGCCACTGTTTTAAGTGCCTTCCGACACACGGAGGTCGGATATATTGAAAACCAGTGTTAGAACGGGTCACCCATCAATCACTCGGTCACGGTAAGAACCGCTTAGCCTAGCGATTGACTCAAATGCCGGCCATTGCTTTCTCCACGGTGGTCCATGAACGCCGGTAATGTTATATACCGCTGGCCCCTTTGCTCCCTGTCACATAAAAATACCAAATATATCAGCACCCGGTTCCACACAGATGAGAATAAATGCAGACGACGCCGCGGGCCATCAGTTAGCTAGCTATTCGGCTATAAAGGTTAATTAAGAGCGTGAGTACGGCGTGCCGCAGTTATGTAAATCAAACGTTGTTACTGGGCGAGTTTAATTTCACTATTGAATAATGACCTTGAGATCGTTAAGTGTAGCTTTACAGTCGAGTGCGATGCCCGAACCGTTATAGTACAGGAGGCCACGCTTATAGCAAGCGGTAGATTTTAGACCAACTAATAGAATAAACGGTCAACTTTCTCTGTCAATGCTTTTAATGTGTGTGAGAGAGAAGGCAACATAGACGTATAATTTTTTTTTTATACTAAACTTGGATCAAACGGGCATACCCTTCACCTGATTGACTAACGATGTTCAAGGACACATGCAACACCAGAGACGACCTTTGAGGAAGAAGTATGCTCTTTTCTTGAAGATCCCTAAGTCGAACACTTGAAATTAAATTAAATTTAAGATCAACTAATAGAATTAACGGTCAATTGACCGTGAAAGCAATAGAATTTCTTACACATAGTGAACCCATTTTGCGCTCCTAAACCAGACCAATGTCAAAAGATTGACTCTATACAAGTAGTTTGTATAGATGCAAAGAAAAATCATTTAACGTCACACCGCCACTAAATGTGCTTGGTGGCGGTGTTTGCTAGTTGTATTAAGAATAAGCACAAAAGGTGTTTTAAAGATAATAAAGAATGTTTACAAAGTAATCTGTAGGTGATGATTAACACAAAATAACTATCTTCTATCATTATACCAATTAAGCGTTTGTTAGTCTCGCTAAACCTTGTAAACATAAATTCTGTTTGTTTTCTTTCATTCCCCTTATTTCAGAGAGGGTTTAAAAGAAACCAAGGAAATATCAAAAGGTAATTTAAAAATACTACAAAATTCAGATATAGTCGATATAAAAAGATGACGTCGGTATTAAAGCTTTTGACTGACGTCCATGTAAAATTATTATTTCCTAAAACTTTCGGCCATTATTACGTTTTGTGGAAGACATAAAGAGATGCCTTCATTGGCTATTAAGAGAAGAGCTTAAATGCGGGTAAGACAACGTCTGTCGGGTCCGCTAGTTTTAAACATGTTTGTATTACGTACTTTTTCCGTTTTATATGTAACCACGGGCTCTCGACCAACACTTGGTCTAACGCGGTTACAGCGTAAGGCAAAAGTTTGCGTGCAAATTTAACACCTGCCCCTATAGCGATAAGCTTCAATTTCGCATGCACGATTAACTTTATGTGGTAAGTCTCTGCCGTATTAGTTAGATCAGATTTTAAAACGCTTTATCAAGTCCCAGTACAAAAAACCTCAATGAAATATGACCATCAAAATTTATGTATGGTAGTTTTTAGTTTTAAGTTTTTTTCTTCATTGTATGTAACTCTTCTATATAGGTATAAATAAAAACGATTCTCCACTTTTTTAAGAACGCGTTCTTCAAAGTGATTAAACTCATTGGGAAGAAGGTACCAATTCATCTGCTAGGGAACTGTTTTTATTTATAAATTCATATATGTCATAATAATTAATGTATTTACTTTGAATTTAGCTTTCTATCCGTACATAAACCTACAGCGTAAAATTATATAAAATTTACATTTTTTCTACCTTATAAAACACTTTAGTACCATTACGTTAAAAAAGGACAAATTTGTTATGACCACTGCGGCTAATTTGAGTACCCCTAATAATTCCGTTTCTCCTACAATTAAGTTAGCTAGCAGTTGGAGCAAGGACAACTCTCATATCCGGAGCGGCATAGGTCTGGGAGACTTCCCGGTGATCTAAACTCGTCCTTTCTTAATGCCGGCAACGTATCTGCTAGCCTTCTGGTCGTGCAGATGTCCATGAGCGTTGGTATGCACTTGGCTGCCTGCTCGTTTACCCCTTGTAACATAAAAAAATGACCGAGCTATACTCGGATAAAACGTTTACGACGTTTTCTAAAAATGCAAGCTAAGTTGATGGATTAATCGCTTTCGAAATCCCCTGCTTACTAAATTTCATAAGACTCGTTGGAGCCGTTGCTCAATATTCCTTCTCCTATAGAACCTTCTATCTCAACTAAATATCTACAAAGACAACAGTATTCTACAAATTGACAATTTAATATATTATAGACCGACCTGTTCCGAAATTTCAAAGCTTACCGCTGGGTCCTGCATTTGGCCTCAATTTGGCCACCACGGCAAAAAGTACACACGGGCTTACCTGTAAACAATATAACAAATGTATCAACAATCTCAATGAGTCCCAAACGTCTATTACGGACATAAAAGAAATGAGAACCGTTAAAATTTCATCCTTACTCATTCAGACATAAGGTTTACAATAATAAGTGGACAATTGTCTGACATTGGTCATTTCTTATTCAGTAACACGGAGGGGCTCGAAAAATATTTAGGCAAGGGGTTCCTGTAAAAACATAGGGTGTATGAAATAATAATGACGAAAATGAAGGTCGATGCAACAGTTACTGGTAATATGTAATGTAGCCAAGCCCCGAGTCCTCCGGGCTATCATTGTGGCCACTTCTTACAAGCGCTTTTAAAAAATCTTAACTAATGATACACGAATATTAGGCCAATTTCAAAGTATTTCTAGAATTCTTATGCCGGAGCCAGACATAGCTTCATTTGAATAATCATAAAGTGTGGCCGGAGAGTTTATTTAGTTGCTCAATGTTTTGTAGAACGTCTTCAAGGACAAAAATGTACAAACACTGAGTTATGTCTGGCTCCGGCATTACAAAAAGGGCATTGACAAATAGTAAACAGAGAGGTAGAGCGATTGAAATAGGGATTCTTTTAACTATTCAGCCCCCCGCTCGGGGGCAAAACTGCGTAGTTCGAAATCAACGCAGTCTATCCGTTTATCAGGAAAGGAGAGCGAGGGCTTACTGTCGAACTGAAATTTATAAACGGACGCTATCTCCCGCAACAGGTTTTTGGGCGCTCACTGAAGTGTACTGCGGATAAAATAAATTTTTGAATAGCAGTCAAGCAAAATGCTTACTACGGCGACAATAAATCAGTCGTCTCATTATTCGCAACGACGAAGGAATGGAATTTTAGCCTTTTCTTAATTGAACGAACACTCTAAAACTAAGTTTAATTAGAATCGCAGGGTTTAAAGCATGCAAGAGATCGCCGGCTGGGTGGAAATTAGGCTACAAGTCTTTAGATTTGCGTACCATATGCTTATTTAGAGCTATGTACAAATTTTGAATTATTTTTGCGAATGTTATATGTATTTGACAATTAAATTATACACCTACGGTCGTCATGACTACGCTTTAACACCACCTTATAACAAAATGTATGTACATATGTGTCTGTAAATCGTTGGCCATTGGTGTGTGTATGGTTTTATTATAATCATTTGTCGGCCTTTGAGTCGATCGCTAAGTAGTTAAGTAGCTCTTGCTGCAACCGGGTGATAGATGGGTGACCCGTTCTAGCACTCGTTTATATTTGACATCCGACCGTCTCTGTGTTTCGGAAGGCACGTAAAGCCCGATTAATGTCACTGAGTGACATATTATATTATATTATATATTAGTCTTAAGGTTGTAGAGATCATGGGAGTTTCGAGGATGACGTCAGATGGCAATCGGTCATCATAACTCGTCTCACAGCGACATCCTCTGAAATCTAAGCGGATACTGGTACTTAACCGGGTTAACGCTAGGAAGAAGACAATGCATATTTTATAAATTCTTGCATTCGTACACCCTCCTCCATATAAAACTTTCATACTCCTTCGATCTTGCAATTTTCTTTAAATTGTACGGAAAGATTATTTCATGTACTACTATATTTAAAAAAATTGAACAAATTATTTTACTACTGCTAATTAAAAACTTGATAAAATAAGAAAATTTTCTATTTTTTTTTTTATGTTACAAGGGGGCAGACGAGCAGGCAGCAGGCACCGAAGTGCCTACAGGCGCCCATGGACATCTGCACGACCAGAAGGCCATCAGATGCGCTGCCGGCCCTTAATGACGAGTTTAGGCCACCGGGAAGTCTCACAAACCGAACGAAACAGACTCGAGGCGAGAATCGAATCCACGATCCCCGGAGCGGAAGGCAGCGTCACTGCCCACTGCGCCAACGGGCCAGCCAGCCAGCTGTTTGCAGATTTATACAAAGGAATTTGATTTTTATCCCAAAATAATGCTTGATTCTATCAATCATTGCAATGGTCGAACGATTTGGGCTTAGAATTTATTGAACAACTCTAAATTTATCTTTTAAACGACTAACTAAGCTATTAAATTCGTGGAATTTAAAGCCGCAGTAGTAGGATCTTATCAGATTTGGCTAGGCGGGAAAGGGAGCACTGGCAGTGAAGATGAGTGTTAGTGGCCACTAAAAAGAGCACTCTTAAACCTGCACATGGGTCATAGATCCCGGGCACTGATATGGTTCCTTCCTTTGGAACGCGATGGACCTGGCAACCGCACGGTGTCACGGTGGCACTAGTCAAAAAGACAAAAATTAAGTACTGTTTAGGTCGTCTTAACATAGAAAAAACATTATGGGCACTAGTAAAGAGAGCAGTTTATCAAAATCAGATAGACCCTTCTCAGAGTCATTTATACACAGCTGCGTTAAAGGTTTCTGACGGTGTGAGCTGGAACAATCAAAGACTTATAGATAAAGTACCGACGGATGTAACTATTACAGAGTGCATGGAATGCTAAGAAATTCGTGTTTAAAACCCATTGTTTATAAAGTTTACATAATTATAAGCGAGAATCAAACTTTCTGTAGAATATGCAAAAATATCGCGGAACAATTGATATTGCGCAATCTAAACAATAGTTGGAAAGTGAAGTATAACCGGCGTTGTAAAAAACGACTCTTCTTTCGTAAGACATAAGCAGATTACATCTTACGAATTTGTTATAAGATCGTAAGAAAGATTTTAGTAGGCGTAAAGTTTAGATCGTAAGTTTTATAGCCATTTTTGATACTTCGAAAAGTACTCCTTTTTGGATCTTTCGTGTTTTTTGTGTATGTTTAAAGAACGCAAAATTTGCTAAGCTCGTTGTAATACGGTCTTTTTCTTAAAGAACACTTGCATATTAATGAGTAAAAGTTGTAAACTGGTATATTAACAGAAGTAGGTTCTTCTAGAAGGTCTCCTAGGTATCTCTAGGGCTTAGTTCGACTTCACTAGACTAATACCGTCGCTTCTTATTATTTTTTTTAAAATAAAAAAGTGCCAAGCAGGGATTTATCGATCTAACTTATCTGTATCGAACAGAATTGGCATCCTTGAGATATCTATGCCCGATTAGAGTCCTTAAAATAACAGTAGAATGTCTTAAAAATATTACGTTACTTTTACCTTTGAGACAATACTTTTACTTTTATGTGATGTATAGAAAGTGTTTTAATCGCCGGAATAAGTGCTAGATAGAAGCCGTTCCTTAATTATATCAACTAGGAAACTATTTAAGCTATTAAAATGTGAAAGTCATAAAAGTAAGGAAGTTACATTAAATTATAATGCAAGACTAGCGGACCCGGCAGACGTAATCTTGCCCGAACGTTGGTTTACACATTATTTACTACATTCCATTATTCTATATTAATATTCCCGTTTCTGTCACCGTTCCCGTTCCCATTGTCAAAAATGTCAAAAGTTTACATTAGAAATAATTTTATGTGCTGTAAAGTATTCTTAAATTTTCTAAATTTCCGTGCAATTCTCTTAATTTTTTCTATCACATGAACCTTCTCGTGACAATGACAAATAAAGAATTAGCCAAATCGGTCCAGCCGTTCACGAGTGATGCTGTAACCAAGGGAAATAGATTACAACTTTTAAATGTTGTAATACTGAAATAAGCAACTGCATCCGATATTCCCATTTAAAACTTTAAACATTCTATCACGCATAATGTGGCTGTATTTTTAATAACACTGTGTCAAAAATTTGTTTAACATTTGTGATTAAACTTTAACAGACATAGGATTCTATGTCAAAAATAGTCATGCTGATGACAAATTCTGAAAAATCAGTTTATAATATTCTCAAGTATCTACTATTGCCAAAAAAAATTATATTTCTGCAGAAATTAACGTTTTTATAGCAAGAAAAAAACATAAATTTAAGGATAACATTCAATCCAAAACACTCGAAGTTGACATGACGTCACTTTATGTCAACAGTCCGTTGCAGTAAGCGTCACCTCGACGTTTCGCCGCGACCGTAACGATCGCAGTCGTCAAATGTCGAATATCCTAACCTAACCTAACCTAACCTAACCTAACCTAACCTAACCTAACCTAACCTAACCTAACCTAACCTAACCTAACATGGATATCTGCGATTGTCAAATGAGTGGCCAATAGTACTTGTGGCTACGCTTCTAATTTGGCGATATCGCCAAATCATCGCCAAGTGAGTTACCTGTCCTAAATTTTAATATGAATTGTTTGGATACGTAATTGGCGACGTCGCCATGGCGTCTCGGTAAGGTAAAGAAGTCTAAGAATAAGACGGCCACTGAGAAATGTCCGTTACGTTCGAAATTTCTAATTTCGAAGTGACCTTTTAGAATTAAGATTCATTTCTTACCAAATAATTCATACATCTGTTACTGTTACTATTTATACCACAACATTCAAGGCCATTTTATGAGTCTGCCATACCTATTACCAATGTTTAAAAGTTTCTTCTCTTTGTTTTCTTTTTTTTTTTATTAAAATAAAAAGTTCGTGCGTTCATCTTTGTAGCCTCTTTTGTCTCTAAAATTTTACAAACTGTTCTTCTAACCAAGTTATTTCCAGCATGTTGTGGAAAATGGGTCTGCAATTATAGCATAGTATCTATATGATTATCTATAATTCAATTTATGTCCATATTCTATTACAGCCTGTTGTCACCATAAATAAATAGAATGGCCAAAAGCGTGTCAAGACACGCTTATATAGAAGGGTTCCGTATCTGATACGCTATAAACGTATTTGTTAAATAATTTCAAAAGTTAGTGTCCGATTTCGTTCAAAAAATTTTTCCTAATGATGCTAAAAATAGCATGTTCTATAAACTTGGAAATTTTCAAGTCTCTACGTGTAATAGTTTGGATATGCTAGGGGGAGGGACCACCTTAAGGGGAGACAGACGGACGAACGGATAGAGTGAAATTATAAGAGTTCCTTGTAGTAGTACCACGGAACCCTAAAAAGGTATTGTAAACACTTATTCTTAGCGTAATAAATATCGGGATAGTTATCGGTCCTTCATGTTATGAGACTTACAGAAATTATTACAGAATAATTTACATTCTATAAACATAAACAGTTACAGTGGCTCGTTCCACACCACAATGACCTAATTTTAGATTATCAACTAATAGTTTCAAAACAGTCGCTAGAAAGAAAACTTTGTTTTACATTTCGCGTATGGTTTGTACCGCGAGTTAAATCAACAAATAAAACAGCGTTTGTAATTCAATTTGTCACGCGCTTTAGTGCCGGTGGACGTGGAAAAATGGCCGTCTATAACGTTATTTTTAGTTTCTCCTTCTTCCTACAGCTACCTAAATATAATAAATTGTATTTATTATTCTTAGTCACATACATACCACGGATCAATTGTCCATGTTTGCAAAATGCTGTGATAAAATACTATATCTCTACCAATCTTTCTTCACTTATGAGATTATATATCCCTTGTCCTAGCAAAGGGGTCGGCAAGCGGCGGCTCCTTGGATGTGCAGCTGAGGCTCTCTAGATATACCTGTTATATAATAAGTGATTATGTAATGATACAAAAAAATCTTGTGGCTCTTTTAAACACATTTAAAATTTTATAAATTGTAATTTTTTTATATTTACGACTCAAAAGGTTACCGACCCCTGCCTTAGCAGTAACTTTCTCATGAAATTCCGTTAGCAGTCAGTCCCGGACACATCCTTTAGTTTATTTTTGCAAAGTAACTAGTAAAATAATCATTTTGCTATTTGCGTCTCAAAATATTCAAAGATCTTTTTTAATTGTCAAGGACCTTTTTTTATTATTTTTAATTTAGAATGCATTGTACTGAAGTCGTTACATATTTAATTTTTTAAAAAAATGTATTACAAATACTCATGTTTTTCCATCTATGATCATGTCAATGTAAAAAGTACAGATTTGTGACTTGCTTTAGTTGAATACTAATATATTTTTTCCGTATGTTTTTTTTTTGATGACAAAAAAGAACAAGCTTCTAGAATGCTATTTAAGTATTTTGACCTACACACGGTGTTTTTTGTAAAGAAAAAATAACCGCCAATTTAGATAAACTTTTCAAAAATAATGGTGTGGTCATAAAGTGTTTTAATATGGTGCAAGTGTTTAAGCATTCATTGTTTTTTTTTTTATTATTAAAAAATTGTTATATTATATTTAAATTGATTTAAATGCGCCAGGCATCAACTAATCGTCTGTAGTAAAACATATGAAACGAAACTTAATAAGTACTGAATAAGTCGTTCCGAAAATTTTGAAAATGTTGTTTGGATAAATATTGTTAATGAATAAATAAAAAAAAAAAAAATCTATTTAAAAAATATTATAAATAAATAAAAAGTTATGTTTTTAATAATTTATTATAATAGCACTATCACCGTCTCTTTCTAACAAGACGTGCCTATCTCGCTCGCTATGTTACGTACTAGTGTCAGCCGGGTTTAGTCTGTTCGACGTCGTCCTCGATGGAAGACGTCGCCCTTTAGTGCCTGCTTCATCTGTCCGCAACACCTGTTATATACAAATATTTTTTCTATAGAAATATGTATATAAATATATACATATTTATAATACACCTTAATGGAAAAACTAAAATTACTCTACATATTCGCAGCCAGTACTTGCTTACATATTGTCACGAAAGCATGAAACGCGGATAAAACCGCTCGCCCATTAAAAAATACTAGAGATCGCCAGCTGGTCGTAATTCATCCAGAAATCTGTAGGTTTGCGTGTCATACGCTTATTTAAAGCAATATAAGAAATTTTAATTCTTTGAACAACGACACATTGTTATATTTAACCATCAAGTTACTGCATTGGACTGTATAGTCGACCAAGAAAGTGCTTTACCATTTTGGGGGACAGCTCCTAGTAAAAGAAAATTTTGCTAAGGGTAATTGTTATTTGTGACGTATTGCATAAGGAGCAAAAATAAGCCTTTTAACTAATTGACGTGTAAACGACATTCGACCTTAACGTGGCAAACCAATTTCTAGGTCGACTATGCTTCGTAGCGTAGTTATGAAACAAAAAACTTTGTATGGATGGGGTGACTTACTTTAATAAGTGTACCGTAGAGAAGGAGCGCCGGGGTCCATAAAGCGCACTTGCAGCTTATTGTCAGTGACTGTTGGTATCACACGTGCAGTCTTGGGGCGTGGAAGATTTCGCTGATATTATTACGTCTGAAAATAAATAATAATACAAATCTTTATTACAGAAAATTCTATCCATATAGCCAAAACAAAAACAGTAACATGATTAAACTAACAAAATAATTATTTATGGTACATCCTGGAATTTAACATGTACATGTAACCAGTGTTTTAATAAGTAACCAACATTTATCTGTACCGTTGCTTTAACCAACGTGCGATAACGATACCATGCGCTAGCAATTCTTCTTCACATTAGAGCCCAGAAACTAGAAAGGCGCCCATCTACAAACATTCCTGACGTACTGCAGTGATGCGGTGGGCCAAAGAGTAAACAAGTAATGTAAGCAAGGATATTTTTTACTTTCTAGCGTTTTGTTATTTTTCAGCCACTTATCACTTGTGCAGCTTTTTATTTGGCGAATTAAAATTTTGGCCAAACTATTTTGCCTAACGATTTTTTTTTCTCAAGTAGACGCCAACGATTTCGCCATCACATTTGTTTAAGTAAGAATGCATCTGAATAGCTTAATGTTTAATGGATTTTAATTTCATAATTTGGGCGTCTAATGACAATAATTTTAAAATAATGGAATCTATGAATTGATAATATGCTTTCCACTCGCTCTAGAATATTGAGGCTCTAAATTCATACGAAGTCACGAAAATACATAATACTTAATAAGTCTTATATACTGTAATCACCCCTATAGCACGGTGCTCTTATAACGCATCAGTATTATTCTATATGATGTTATTCAATAATATATATTATATTATGCGCATTCGGAGCTGTACAAGCGTGATGTACGAGAATGATCCTACAACGCGTTTTCCTATAAAGTGGAATAAATCTACCGTGTAATATGAGGGATTACTATAGTACGAGTAGATATTTAGATCATTTAAATACCAATATTTATGCATTAGTAAGGGACGTAATGAAAATTTGATATTCTCAAAATGATCTAATGGAATATCTTTGGAACTCATTTCGGTTTCGGTCTGAAATTAGTAATTTGCATTTTTAAGTGGCAATCTGCAGACGCCGCGGGCTCTGCTTGATGTAATGAGATTCTATTAGGGTTTGGAATCTTTTTTTCATCATTACTAATACCTTTTTTACACATGGTCATCTGTCCCTAAGGTAGTAATACCTTTTTACACATGGTCGTCAGTCCCTAAGGTAGGTACAGCCGACATTAGCTTTATATCAACTTAGATTTAAAGATAAAAAATTCAAAACTTTAAAAAAAATTCCTTCCACAAGAAAAAAGGGATAAATCTCAACTAGAGTCATTGCTTTCATTCGCATGAAGCGTAAAAGTAGGACACCTTAAAAGGAAACTAGTATTTTCGGCTAGCGATGGTGTGCATGTCAGAGATCTCTCAAACCTACACCCAAGCCCTAGGGACTGCTGTATTTCCTTCCTCTGCAACACAATGAATCCAGCACCCGCTGAATTAATAGCTGAAAGTTTAAGAGAACGGATTAGTAGACATCCGCTAAGAAAGGATTTTTCGATAGATCCAGAATAAAAGGCTCTCGGCATTTTACGAAGACTAAGTTGCGGAAAACGGCACCACCAGAGTGCCCGCAGATGCGTTTGCCAACCTTTGAGCGCTATCGTTATTACAAGTAATGTTTATATATTTGAACTATAAAGCGTGTTTCGGCTTCATGTGATAATTGTGCCAACAGCAAAGCGCTTAAAAAGCGCTTACACAAAAATATCAGTGTAATGACCTCAAAAAACAAAACACTAAAGACACGAGACAGCTATAAACGTGAGCGAAATTATCTCTTTTGAGAAATATTGTTAGTGGTGTTCAGCCGAGGATTTGGAGAATATACACACTTTAGCAAAGGTGGAACATACATGGTTGATTATCGTTTTCTTTCACCATTATTATATTTATACGTATAAGGAAATTATACAAGAATTTACTTCTTTACACTTTTGAAAGTACTGCATAAAGACTGGCTTTCAATCAAATCAAACATGAAAAGAAGATTCTCATTTCCCAAATTCCCTTCAGGACAAAACCATGCAGTGCAAACATACAAAATCAACAAATGGTAGTATTCAATTTACATTTGCTAATGTTGAAGATATTACAAATGTATGTATGTGTATAATTAATGTGAAAGTTTGTATATTTTAATGTTCGTAACTCAATTGCGCAAAAACGGATTTGAATGGAATTTGGCACACAAATAGTTCATAAACTTAATTAAGACGTTCAAACAAAGTTAAGACAAAGTGTGTCATGAGTAGAAAGACAAATTTACTTTCTGACTTATAAACACCTTATTTGATACTCATATGAATATTACCGAACGTAAAAATTCTTACACCATCTATTAATTAATACGTGAAGCTAAAATTTTCGGCACCATTTTGCAAAAATTGCGAGGAATCTCTGGCTAGTTTAATTTAACGCGGTCGAAGTCATCTTTTATATTTCATCGCTTAAAATTGAGAACAATAAAACATACATACATACCTATATGGTACATGGACGTCTGACCCAAGGTCAACAACTTAATGGCTGTGTAATAGGTAACAGTCGATTTTTAAACACAAATATTTTTTTGAAATATATAAAGACATACTTATAGATAATATACCCAGACTCGAAGCGGGGATCGAACTAACAACCCACGAGGCCGAAAGCAGGGTCACTGCCCACTGCGCTAACGGGCCAGCCTTAACATTTTTAATAGCAAATACATTCGTAATGTACAGTTTTTCTTCAGAAAGATTGTACGATGTATGTACATATTCATGTGAGTCGAATACAGAAAGTTTTTCATTCTAATATATGCGAAGCCGCAAGAAAAAGTTAATAAAAGTTATATGTAGGCGGATAATTTATAGTCAGCGTATCACGAATGAGCGTACTATGACAAAAATTGGGTTCGATGTACACTCCGAAATGTATGTACGTCATAATCAATTATTCATGCACCTAACGAAAATACCTAAACAATGATAAGATGGTGAGTGTATATACTTACAGTGACAATACGGTTTATTCCGTGCAATTACCACTTACTATGTACTTCAAAACTGATTTAGTAAACTAAGTCTAGTAACTAGACTTAGCCACTGTTTAATCAAATTTGGCCACTGATTAAGCTAAGACCTCCACTAGTGAACTAGAGGAGGTCTTAGCTTAATCATTGGCCAGCATTTCAATCGATCGCTTGGTTAAATAGCTCTTATCGGGGCCGGGTGATAGATAGTTGCGTCATTTTAACCATTGTTATTAAATATCCGACGTATTTAGAAATTCTGTCTCATTAAATATCCGACGTATTTAGGAAGACACGTATAACAATGGGACCCGATTAATGTCACTGAGTGATATTAGTCGTGAGATGGTGGTTTCGGGGATGACGTTAGACGGCAGTCGGTCATTTTAACTCGCCTCACAGCCACATCCTCTACAATTTAAGTGGACCCTAGTACTAGATCGGAGTAACGCTCAGAAGAAGAAGTCTGATTGATTACAGATAATAAACATAGAAAATAACATAGTATAGTCTGGTTAGAAATTAATTAAACACGCAGACAAAATCGTAGGCATCGGCTAGTGTTTAAGCACATTTGAAACAGCATGCAATCTAAACTTCACACAAAAAGGAACACCGGCGTTACCTTAAAGCAAACTGAACAAAGTCCGTCTGTGGAGGGGTTTCCATAGAAGAAGAGCCGCGGTGTCAAGAGTACAAGTTGCCAAAATGACCGCCGAACTTCGTGAGAAGATGACGCTGTCACGTATAGTGATGGTGTTGTTATCGCGTTTCCTTCGGTTTGTGAGACTTCCCGGTGGCCTAAACTCGTCATTAAGGGCCGGCAGTGCATTTGTTGGCCTTCTGGTCGTACAGATGTCCATGGGCGCCGGTAGGCACTTCGGTGCCTGCTGTCTGCTCGTTTGCCCGCTTGTAACATAAAAAAAAAATTATAAGAAGACCTTCACAAACTGCGAAACTTTAACCATTTACGCAGCGCACGCAGCGGAAGCTCTCAAATGAGAAAAAGGATTCCCGGTTTTGAAACATTCTTCATTGGTGCTCAGCTCCTATTGAACTAAGCGTGATGATATATAGCCTATAGCCTTCTTCGATAAATGGCCTATCTAACACTGAAAGAATTTTTCCAATCGGATCTGTACTTTCTGAGATTAGCGCGTTCAAACAAACAAACAAACTCTTCAGCTTTATATATTAGTATAGATGGAAATGTTCGTGCTAGGCCTACAGGAGGCGTCTTTATTGTGTCATGATTTTAACCAATGCTAATGCAACCCGCGTTGACACGAAGAAGGGTCCGCTGTGGGCCTAGTACGAACATTGTCGTCATAAATACAGTCGACTCGTCGCTTTCGAACAGTTCGAAATGTTCGTGTTAGGGCCTCTGTTCTAATTAAATTATCAGCCGACTTCAAATAAGTAGGAGATTCTGAATTCAACTATATTTTTTCTTATGTTTGTTACCCCAAAACTTCTGATTGGATAAACCGATTTCGATTATCCTTTTTTTGTTTGATAGATAGTGCTTTCCGTGTGGTCCAATTTAAATTTGGACCAGTTCTGACTATTTGATGTAGGTTTTTTATGTCAAATGTTTTACCTATTGGAGCGTTAACAATTGATTTCCATATTTATGCCCGGGCTAAGTACAAGTTTGATGAGTAAAATCAAACGTTACAAAAACGTTACAGACTGCGTTCAAAAACGTCATTGGATGCGTTTACATACACGTCACTGTCTCCTTTCAAAAATATATAATCGGATACGTTTAAAATAACTATTTTTTTTTTCATAAAACAAGGGGTAAACGAGCAGGTGGGTCACCTAAGTGACCCTTGAGATTGTAGAGATTGCGGGGATTCCGGGGATGACGTTAGATCCAGGTCTAGTACCAGATTCAGCTTAGATTGCAGAGGATGTGGCTGTGGAAAGGGTTAAGAGGCGGGCTAAGTTCTCGATAACGCTAGGAAGAAGAAGCCAATATACGACTCTGTCATTTTTTCTCGACCAAATCAGATCGTGACAAGTGGTTATGCTAATGTATTCGGCAATCAAATGCAAATAATAGTCGGGTGTAAGCGGTTAATGCTCGCTCACAATTGGCCAAAACGATATGATCGCGCTATTTCGGGCCGCTGCGTTTTAGGGTTCCGTAGTCCTAAAATCTATATAATAACGTTAACAAAATTATCTCCATATTCGATATGAACAGATCTCTCTCTCTCCGCGTCGTAATCCCCATTTATTGGGGGTCGTGACCCCTTCCGCTTACAAAAGTTTCGTTTTCACGATGTTGCGCCATGTGGTTCTGTGGGTTGCGACGTCGATATAAACAGTTATACCCGTAAAAGTACTTTAATGGCATATTTGCAAAACCATTTTTATTAACGTATGATGAAACGGAATTATTTTTTTACAAATACTTTTTGAGTCTTATAATTTATATATGATAAAAATAAAATATTGACCATACATGCACACACGCTGATGCCTAGAGTGTAGAGAATCCTAGTTTAGGCATCAGAGTGCAACTTATATGTCCTATATATATTACTGTAGGAACAAGGACAACGTTGCAGGCGGACGGACGGACGGACGGACGGATGGATGGATGGATGGATGGATGGATGGATGGGTGGGTGGATGGATGGTCTAACAGCGCGAAATCATAATGGTTCCTTGTATATAATAATACAATTAATTTATTTATTTTGTAACCAAAAAATATAATACAATATTACAAAAGCATTGTAGCAACAAATAGTATATATACTAATCTTTTTTGGTGACAAAATAAATAAATTATTTTTGTTATTATATACAAGGAACCATTGTAATTTCGCTCTGTTTGTCCATACGTCCATCCATCTATCCGTCTGTCCGTCAGTCCGCCAGCAAGGTTGTCTCCCCTCTAACATTTCCAAATTATGTGCTACATGGGCTTGAAATTTTATGTGTTTCCAGAACATGCTAAAAACTCATTAGGAAAATAATTTCAGCAAAATTAGCAACTCTTGGAGCTCCGTCTGTCTGTCTGTCGAAACACTTTTTCTTAGAAACGCGTATAGTTTTAAAGTTGAAATTAATACCAAATAATGAGGTCTGCGGGTTCTTAATGCTGTGAAAAAAATCAACCCTCAAAGTGAACGCAATGAAAAGATATGGCCGTTAATGTTACATTTTCTGTGCTAGCACATCTGAAAAGAGAGTTCAAACCTATAAGGTACTTCCCGTTGACCTAAAATCTTGAAATTTGGCAAGAATTTATATCTTTGAATTGTAGGAAAGATTCCTAAAACTATAAATTTGCATATCAAAAAAATACGGTGACTGTCAAATTAAAAAAAAAAATTATGAAAAGTATATACATATATGTATGTATATCTTACCTGGTAAAAAATTAAGCGAGGGTACGGAAAACCCTTAGTGCGCGAGTCTGACTCGAATTTTTTGTTTAATTAATTTTTCTGTATCTCTAAAATTTGTAATGTATTACGATTGTTATCTTTAATATCATTGCGAAAAGAGTATTTTAAGAAATTTCATGGTGATTTTTGGTACTTGCAAAAACTGTGTTAATGTTAATAAGAATGAATTCCTAATTTCCTTTGTCACGACATCACACGTGAACAGCTGGTTCGATTTCGCTCAGTTCGCGATGTTTCAATAAAGAAATGTACTAAAATTCAAGGAAAATAAACCATAGTTTTACGTTTGAATAAAAAATTATATTTAATTGTATAATCAAGTTTTTATCATATAAATTTCAATTTTGTAGACTGACTTGTTATGCTGTCCGTCTAAAAAGTTAATTTTCTATTTTCTATCCCACGGCATCAGTACTTTTTTATTTAAAAAAAAATCCACGATCCTTTCAGTACCACTGATTAGGCTATATTACGAGTTAGAGTTTAACTACATAATTAAATATTTCGTAGCCGCAAACATAAATAAGATGGTAGCGTGAGGAAATATAATTGCGTCGTTAAATCGCTCATTTGGCACGGGCTAGTGTGTCGTTGACCTAATGTTTACTTTCACATCGCTAGTTTTATAATATAGCTGCAGAAGAAGCTAGATGCAACTCTCGGATTCTATTTCATTAGTTGCTACATAATGAATATGTAACTGCCTGCAACTGTATCGTTAGACGTATTTTGACGGATTACTAATTTTCGGCAGGAATCCTAAATCTTCCTTATTGAAAGCGAAAGATCAGGAAATCGCGGTACGCACAAAGATGAAATTTGGGAGGAGTTAATTTATAGTTAGTAGACATCCGCAAAGAACGAATTTTCCAATTGAAGAAGCAATTGAAAGCGCTGTTTTCTTGTAATAATTTTTAATACGTGCATAAAATTGAATAATATGTGATGTCACATTAAGGCAAAAGGGATTTCAAAATTGCGACAAAAGACAAGGAATGGGGGGGAGGGGGTTAAAAATCCTAAAATGATGTTAAACGTTCTTTAACTTTCTATTATCTTGGAAGGTCTAAATTGCTTATTAATAACAATAAACCATTTATTTCAGACACATAGATCCATACAAAAGAGAACACAAAAGCCAGTGTCAGTAATTAAAAATAAAATAAAATGACACAACATAAAAAATATAAATAAAATACAATAAAAGTTAAAATAATTATTAGCGATACACTTATTCCGGTGCAAACAAAAGTCAGCAAACCAAAGACTATCGCCAAGATTGCACACCTTGTGTGACTTAATTTGCTGGATGCCACACAAAAGGCAACCAAAAGAATTGAATGACTCAACCAAGAAATACAATGAAACATCCAATTTCCCAGTTCAGGTTGGAACAGCAAAGAAATAACTAAAAAAGACGATAAATCATCAAACAATAACAAATTAACAATATGGTTTTCAATTACTTTTAGCGATGATTTCTCCTTTCTTAGAAAGCATGAGAGAATCATCGTAACAGCAATGCTCTTTGAGAATACAGTATTGTTTGTAACGCTATAATGTACACGAATGTGCCTTTGAAATCCGCCACTTTCAACCGACTAGACATCCAAAAGGGAGGTTCTCGTTTCGATTGTATTTTTTTATGTTTATTACCTCAGAACTTCGACTCGGTGAACCGATTATGGTGATTCTTTTTTATTTGAAAGTTGGTGCTTACTGTGTGGTCAGATTATCGATAGAATTATTATGAGTTACTAAAATATATTTTACCTTGCGATATATATTCGTTTACTTGCGAACGAGACGACGAGAGATGTCCTAAATTCAGCTTTTTATCGATATATTAAGATCGATATAATTTTAATGGATTTTTACATATATAGATAAATTATTCTATCACTATAAATAATTGTGGAATTGAGGCAACAACCTATAGGAGTATATATAAAGCCACCTAAAAGTAAATCTCAAAAATCGTGGGACGTACAACGATTACATTTGGCAGGGAGATAGTTTAATGCCAGAATAGGGCCAGAAAAAAATAGAATTGGAACAAAAAATATGTAATCTACTAAAATTACTAATCTAAACTAATTTTACGCTGATGAAGTCGTGGATAATAGCTATATACTACAAATTGGTATTTGCGTGTTAAAATAACACGAGATGAAAAATTAATACCACGGTTCAACGTATGAAATTACTTATGGTAAATATTTTCATTTCGTGGTATTGTTCCCTTGTGATGTATAAAATATACTCAAATATTGATTGAAATTTAAATAAACTCTCTGTAACGTGAATGACTGACTTTTTTAGTCGTTAAATTCAATCAGTGAGGTTATAACATCTCAATTGTTTTTTTTAATGTCGCACGGTGAGTTGTATAACTATAAAACTTTTATTTTTTTAATCATTTTCAAGTTGCTAAGCCAACAATTTCTCAAACAAACAACTTCTTGTAAATGTTAATTCGTGGGTGATATAATTAAATTAAAAAAAAAAAACTACTTTTTTATCCCAATCTAAATACACTTTTTATAAATTATATGTAGTAAAATATATTCACTTATACTTATAACTGGCTGGTTATGATATATTTGGTTAGAAACTAGACTATGCTTACTTAAGTTGAAATTTATACATATAAATCTCTTATGTGCGTATGTATGTGATTTCTTTTTATGAAATTTTATGGGTGTGATCTAGTCGATTTAAGAACATTTCTGTTCTAGTTCTGTTCTAGCCTAGCAAGAACTTTTTGAAACGAAGTAAGTCAACAAGTCGACTCAGGATGAAAATGTTCTTAGGCCCTCTGCAGACCGTTCTTAGCTTCAACGCAGGTGGCATCAGCAATGATTAAAAGTGTGCCACGTTTAATACTTTCTTTTATCTGATCGTGTAATGCTGTTGGTCAGAGTGACCTTCACAGCGTCAAGGGGCGGGGAATACGTTTAATACTTGCCTCCTAAGGGCCTAGCACGAACATTTTCATCCTGAGTAAAGTTGACTCGTCGACTTACTGCGGTTCGAAAGGTTCGTACTAGGCCCTCAGTTTAGTTTAGATTCGCAATTGCGCTATGGGTTAAGGAAATAGTTTTAGCAAAGCTGGCCCAAAAGTAAAAGGAAGACAATGTGGAAAATGCTTTCAAAGTTTTTTTTCAATTAGTTCAGTTTGTTTTCTAATTTCAGACAGGACTCAAGTAGCTGGCATCACATTATGGCTGACCATGCTGGGGCTGGCGAAGACGCAGTCGGTGCCCGCCGACACAGAGACCCCACCCTTCATCACGCTGTACAAATGGAAAGAAGTAGACTTTGAATTTCCGTCAGAGCATCATCGCCGTTATGCAATTGCCAACGGGTAATTATTTGAAAATCTTTACCAATGTATCATCATGTATAGTTGACAAAGAAATTGTTTTGGCGCGATAAGGTCGACTGTCGTTTGCACGTGCAATTAGTTAAAAGGCTTATTTTTGCTTCTTATGCATTACGTTAATAGTTTTACTCAATCTTACGTTCAGTCTCGAACGTAAGATTAAGTAAAACTATCGAAAATGTTCTTGCTAGGCCCTCTTTTGCTGGATATGGTATGTCTGGTTTAATTGATAGAGATTTATAATAAATAGAGATTGGCTGGCGTCGAAATTCTTAGATTTCATAGTGATATATGCTTATTTAGAGCTTTATACAAAATTTCTTCTTACGACCAAATTTTCTAATCTTTGTCAATTAATATTTTTACCATCGCCCTCATGAATACGCTTTGACGCCAGCTTATGGTAAATTGTAAATATGTCTTTTCTCAAGCGATGTAAATCATTGGTGCGCGTGAGGTCTTATTTTAATCATTTAATATACTTATAAGGTATACTTTTTTTATCATTTTAATTCGCACACCCATGTCTATATAAACTATAATTGTGCCAAATTTATACTCTTCCGTCCTCGAAATTTTCGTAAAATTGGTACTGAAAGTTTTCCTTTCACGTAATATAACCTGTGGTGAACAAAATAGAATTAAGTATACTGATGAGTAAAACTGAAATAAAAAATATGAAATCTGATGTATAAAAAAACTTATTTCAGGGATTTCGTTCCAGCCAATGTTCTGCCGCTAGGATTAGAGGTTTGGGGTTCTCGTATATGGGTCACCTTACAGTCTGCGAGAAGTTTATGACAAGTTGGTGTATTATTGATCCCTATCAATATAACCCCGGAAAAGACACCAACGTTTCCGTTACAACTACGATATATATATAAGCCTTCTGGCCGTGTTTGGCTACAGCGACTGCTTCGGGGCACTGATGGGCTGGAGAGCTACGATGTTCGGCTCTTTGGTGTGCTTGCCAGTGGCTCATATAGCCTATTCAGAATATATTCGACGACGATATTACTTGACCATAACGACGTTACGGTAGGTGACACAAATATTCGGAGAGCCTATAAAAGATTCGGCCGAGTATTTTTAATTTACTCCTAAGAATTGAAGAGTTCCGTTACTTTATCATGGATCCTAAAGTCAGAACGTAAGCAAAATCACATCAAAGTACCCTTAAAGAATCACCGAAATCGCTTATCGTGATATTGAATTAATCGACAATTTTTCATGTTTTCTCATGGAAGCCTTTGTCAGGCCTGTACTTTTGGTTCTGCGGTAACAAACATAAAAAAAACATAGGCTTTGAATTGATAACCTCATCCTTTTTTTGAAATCGGTTAAAAATTTGAAATACTGAGCGCTGCAGTAAGTTTATTCATTAGCTTTTCCGAATAAGTCTCGAACTTTTGCTAAGCTGTTTATAGTCAGAAAGTGCAATTAGACTTTGTATCATGTGTAAGAACTGGTAACTTTTCGAACATTGAGTTATTCTTGGTCGAAAAATGTATTAAACCACCGTTTATTAAAATGAGAATTTTTGTTTGTGGACTGAAGGAGAACCCCTTCACCCTACGGGAATACCTACACTCTACCATATTGTGTTAAAAAACCATAGTATTTACGCGCGCATTGCTAACCCCCACTTAACAAAAGAGTTCTGGTCAGTATACTATATATAGATTTGACTGCGATTTTCTATAGATTAGACTGCAGAGGTTGGCAACCTTTTGGCAGGCAAGGGCCACATTGTTAAGAAATTAGATGTAGGCGGGCCATCCTTGGAAAATAATTGTTTGGAAATAGGTGTCACCTTATTTATTTATGTAGGTAGACATTGTAAACAATATTAAAAATGCTAAATTTTAGTACAATTTGATAACACTTTACACTCCTGTAATTTAATTAACAACATACATACATAGGATACATACGTACATAGGACTATATGACACACGGACGTCTGTTCCTAAGGTTGTCAACTTAATGCCTGTGTTATAGGTAACGGCCGCCTGTTATAGACAAATATTTTTTTTTGAATTATATAAAAACATACATATAGAAAATACACCCAGATGCGAGGTGGGAATCGAACCCACGACCCTAGGGGGGTGAAGGCAGGGTCACTGCCCACTGCGCCAACGGGACAGCCAAACTGTCACCATAACATGGATTTATCTGAGACCAGAGTGAATAGGTTTGTTCGGAACACGTTAGATCAGGTGTGATAACAGTCAAGTACATACCAATCTGGCATAAAAAAACTAACTATAATTTATTTATAAAACAGCCGCGGGCCACAAAGAGACGTCACGAGACACAAGAGGGTCACGCGATGTCGACCGCTGGATTAGAGGGACCTCTACTCCACAAAAAACCCAAATTAAAACTCGATCAGTTCAAAATATCGTTACGTCATTTCTTTCCTTAAAGGTTAATGACAATTTAATTTTTAAAACACCCAAGTAATACTAAATATCAGATTTGAGTAAGAAAAAGGCTATCGTTGTAAAATAACATATTTTAAATATTATCATTAATAAAGAAAACACATATCAACAAAACCAAATACATCAGCTGTTGAACTAACTCAAAAAATCACTAATACCTAAATCTTCTTTACCTAATAGAGCAAAATTTCACGTCAGAAATTGACGTTCCTTAGAGAATTTACGCGAAATATATTCAGTAGGAAATTTGGTTTCCTCGGTTTTAAATTTGGGTACAATTATTTGGATATGGTAACATCTGAAAGGCGCTCGCGACCAAAAACTAACCGCAGCATTTGTGCGAAAATGGTTGAAGATTTTATAAATTTATAACTCGTCTCGATATTTCCACTTGAACCGGTGGAATATTTTATTTTTCATATACGCTTCATTACCTCATCAATTTTACTCCATTTCGGTGACATAACTTTAAGTTAATTAAAAGTTTATTTAAGCATTTATTCAATTAGGTTTAGTTTACAAACTCTTATGAAAATCATTTTTAGCATTTTTTTTTTCAAACAATGTATCATATTCTAGATAATATGTTCCGCTTAGAGCTAATTTTACGAGGGTTACCTCACAAAACATTTGTACGTTTCTCTTATCAATGACCTTGCGGCAATAAATTTTATTCGACTGGGGCTGTCAGCCATCATATATTTCATTATTTGTTCATTTCGAAATTTGATACATCAGCGGCACGCTCCGGCTTCGTATGGGTATTTATATTATCGTAGTTTTTATAGGGATATTTTTTTTTAAATTCTCTATTGCTTATTCATCAGGAATACTGCAGGATTCTATAAGTGAAAGATTTTTTCAAATTGGTCCAATAGATTCAGAGTTAAATACGAGTATTACTTATGTATATACATACATAAGACTATATGTCACTCGGACGTCTGTTCCTAAGGTAGACAACTTAATGCCTGTGTCATAGGTAAGAGACGCCTGTTATACACAAATATTTTTTAAAGATTTTTATAAATACATACATATAGATAATACACCCAGACTGGAGGCGGCAATCGGTTATTTTAACTCCCCCAGAGCCACATCCTCTGCAATCTAAGCGGACCCTGGTACTTGAACGAGTTAACGCTAGGAAGAAGTGTAAGATAATTTGGAACGCATTCCGCTTCGTTGACTATCATTCCTGTCATTCAAATATAGCGTTTTGTCACCCAAGAGATCTCTATCTATCTCTGCTGATGCTGTATAGATTTTAGAACAACCTACATATATTTCTCTTCGACGTGCAATATTTACCCGCGCGACCTGTAGGTACTCTTCTTCGAAGGCAAGTCGCCGATGTTATGGAAACATTTCTCGATGTCGGTATTGTTCTCGTTTGTTACGCAAAGATATTTGCCAAACATTCGCTGTGACTCGTTATTGTTAGTTATGTAAATAGCTGTCGAAGGTTTTCAGAAACAATAATCGCCCCTCTCTCCCCTCTTCCAAGCTATGTACTTCTACTACAATACTTCTTTTGCGTTTCGTTGGCAAACACTATATTGTCGCGGCCCAGAACGTAGCCACATTAACTCCCTTATCGGAGGCAGCCATTAAGGCCTCCTGCGTGCAGGTGTCAGGGCAGACAGGGCACGATAATAGATGGGCCATAGTTTGAGTTACAGCGCAGAAACAGCTCAGGCTCGTGCCATCTTTGAATCTCCACCTGGACATGTATGCCTTACTTCTACCAACCTATGTTCGAAGTCTATTAAGTGATTTCTAGATTGGCCCTGACAAATTATGCCCAGATGGAAGGTTCATAGCTCAAAGTGTTTGTACCTTTTTGTCCTTGAAGACTACAAAGTTCTACAAAATTTTGCGCAGCTACACAAATTCTCCCGTCACACTACATGATCATTCAAATAAAGCTATGTCCGGCGCCGGAATTACACTAATAGTGGCGTTTCAAAGTTCGGTTACATGGAGAAGACACATACAATTCTACAGACAGATATAAATGTATATAATAGTGACGTGAAATATAAATTATCTATTACATGATTGACATTGAGAACTTTTATCAGTATATATACGGTTTTCAGAAAATTGAAAGAGATTATAGAGGGAAAACACTTATCTTATCACTGGAATTATACGTGTAATTGTCAAACAACGACTCTATTGTCATAATACTCTGTATAGACTAGTTAGACTACCCTGACTTCAACCGGACTTTTTTTAATGTTACAAGGGGCAAACGAGCAGGCAGCAGGCCGCTAAGTACCTACTGAAGCCCATTGACATCTGCACGACCAGAAGGCAAGCAGATGCATTGCTGACCTTAATGACGATTTTGGCCACCGGGAAGTCTCAGAAACAGAACGAAACGCGACAACAATACCATCACTTAACGTGACAGCATTGTCGTCACTTCACGTCGATCTTATGTAAGAAAAAGGTACTGGTACCAGCCGCGCCGGCCCAATTCGGCTACAAGCATGGCGCTATCTCTAATTATACTTAACTTTTATTTTAAACTGTCTATATTTCAAAAAAGGAGGAGGTCGTGACCTAATCAGTGGTCAACATTTGAGTCGATGTTAAGTGAAAGGTTAAGTGGTTCTTGCTGCATCCGTGTGATAGACGGGTGAACCATTCTAACACTGGTTTATATTTGATATCCGACGTCTTACGTGTTTCGGAAGACACATGGAAAAAGTGGGACCCGATTAATGTCACTCGTGAGTTAGTCATTAGTCGTGAGGTTGCAGAGATCGGGGGGATTCCGAGGATGACGTCAGATGGTCGTCTTAACTCGCCCCCCTGTACTATTGGTGCTATTTCGACATGTTTCTTCTTTATAAGTTCCAAGGGATAAACGAGTAGGCGGTAAGTGACTCATACGGATTCCATATGAGTGTACCAAATTTTGTAACACTTGCCCGTTGACTGCCAAAATATTAAGGAAATGCTCTTCGAATAAATCATAAAAAGTCCACTACTGAGCTAATATAAATCCACTACTGAGCTAATATAAATAGATTGCAATAAAAAAAACGTAATTACAAGCACGAACGGCTTCAAAAATGCTGTGTATAATTAAAAACGCACGGCTCTATTTTTAATTTACTTGATTTATTCCGTAATTGCTTCTCGCTGTGCGTCTTCCACAGGCGCTATTGTTCCTACAAATAACTATAAAGTACCCCCATTCACTCTTAAATTCTCTCCAACTTTCATGCAAATAAAATCTTGTGGTTTATATTTTTAACCCTTCGTTAATTAATTTTTTATTCAACAAATACATTTATATCGTATCAGATACGGAACCCTTCTATATAGGCGTGTCTTGACAACCTTTCGGCCATTTTTATTTAAATTTTCATACACACACAATACACTAGAAAAGTTAATAAATTTTAAAGCGCGAAATAAAATCTAAATAAATTTATTCACTATGATAAGCCGACCAAATAAATCACTGACAATGTCGAGGTAACTGAATTGTGAAATTAAACGCTATTGTTGCTATGAAAAACAGCTTAAAATTGACAGCCGACCCCGAGCATAATCAATTTACATGTGGTAAAAACTTCGTCCATATGTTGCCTGTGTCACTTGATAAATGTACCAACAATACCTACTAATACAATGAAGCCTCGATAACTGAAACGAATACTAAAATATATTTTGTATTCTTGCAATTTTTATTGCAAGAATACAAAATAACTTGTGTTGTGTTTTTAACAAGTTCAAGAATTCTTGCATTACGTGTTAGTGGAACGATAAACTTACTAAAACATGATCTATCTCTCGAAACAAAATTGAGATCGCTTTCATAAATAATTTAATTTTAGCATTTTGACTTAAACAAGAGAATTACTCTTAAAAGCCGAACGAAAACAAGACCGATTCATTATAAAGAACCGCTTTTGTTTCATCAAGTAGCAGTCTATACAGAATTTGTTAAGGTGGTGTCGCACTGTATATAAAGAACGCCTGAAATAAAAAAAAACTGGTATGAGAGGGATATAGATTGGAGATTGAGTTAATATCTTCTATTTACAACACAAATATGTATAATATACATCTGAATATATCTTCAAAATGAGATCATTTGTATAAACGACTTTGTTATAGTCCTCAATGAGTTTAGGTACATAAAGTCATCAATAGGTACATAAAGAATCATGACCACTTTTTGACACAATCTTATTCTCTTCTTCGATACACTCTTGGTAGAGCGGTCGTGGTCATCACGTAGTCACACTGTCAATCAATCTTATTATTGACAATCTTATTATAATAAGTAAAAATTATGTACATGTGTGTGTAAATAGTTTGACCTTGGTGTGCGCGAGATTTTATTTTTATAATTTTATATATTAATATATCATGCACATCTTAAAAAAAAAATTTTCATTCGCGCACCATTTTCTATTTAAACTGCCTATATTATACCAAATTCCAGTCGCCTCCGTTTTTTCGAAAAGAATGGTATCGAAAGCTTTGACTTCATGTGGTTATTCTTAGATAGTAGATATATTACGTTACTAATGTTTAAATCTGTTAATGTTTCTTTGAAGACTAGTACAAGCTTCTGATAAAATTTCACATAAAAAATTTAAATCGTTTTCACTGCTTAGCCCACGCTTGATATAACGTCTCGAATTATTTATTAAACGAAATTCACGGCGCTTTATAAATTAATTCTTAGATGTAAATAGACTTATAGACTTAACATATAAGTCAGATGGGATTTACACTATTTACTCTTATGACAAGTTAAGTGCAGACTAGAAAAAACGAAGGTCATTCGTGAGTGAAGACCAAAAAAACTTAGAGATTCTTTTGATTCAAGACGCTTAATTTTGATATCCAGATTTAATTCGGAAGTTGGCTAGTATTCTAGGCACCTACTTAGGTCTTACAGGCCGCACTTTTGTAAGACGTTACTTTATATTCGAGATTATGTTATTAGTATTATTAATTAATGAATATAAATAATATAAATATATAGGACTACATGACACATGGACTTCTGTTCCTAAGGTAGACAACTTAATGCCTGTGTTATAGATAACAGCCGCTTGATATGAACAAATATTTTTTTTTAGAAATATATTAATACATACATATGGATAATACACCCAGACTCGAGGTGGGAATCGAACCCACGACCCAAATAAAATAACTCTATTTTTGAAAAATTCTTAGCCATCCGTTATAGTCTAATTATATTGTACGTGTGTATAACACTGAGCTCCTTCTAACATGACTAGATCTTAATAAATAAAAGGTCATTTTCGTATTTGACTAAGTTTGACCGAAAAAAATTTTGGTTACCATTAGACCCGGTAGATGTGTTGTGCTATGAGGCAGTTTTTAGGGTTCCGTAGTACTACAGGGATCGCTTATAATTTCGCTCTTTCCGTCTATAAGTCTGTATGCCCGTAAGGTGGTCCCCTTCTAGGATTTCCTAACTATTAGACGTAGAGACTTGAAATTTTCCATATTGATAGAACATGCTAGGAGCTCATTACGAAAATTTATTTTGAACAAAATCGGACAACAAATTTTAAAGCTATTAACCAATTGCGTTTATAGCGATTTTTCATTTCCTCTTGACAGCCTTGATACATTTATATTTGTTTTTATTCTTTTTCAAAGTGTTTTATGGCTAAATTACATAACAAATATGTGTACTTTTGGTAATTTGATAATTTTCTTAAAAATTTGGATGTTTTATTCTGCTGTTGGGCAATGGAATCCTTCTCGGTCCATTTTACTGGGCCTTCCTTTCGCCAATCCAAGCTTCCCGCAAAGGCATCCAATTTCTTCCTTGGCATGACTGGTCGTCGCGTCGGTGGCCATGGGTAGGAATCAAAAATGTCGCCATATTTGATGTTTTATTTCAATAGATTTTTTACTTAATAAATATTAAACGTTTTAGCAATAACTCTATGAGCGTTCTCAAAAAATGTAGGGCGCACTTCATTGAAGCCGCGCAATCTACTTGAAAGGTACGTTTGATATTACAATGACGTCACTTTCGAAATTAATTTTGTTTCACCTAAATGTTTAATCATCCCTAGAAAAATAATGTTATTTAAAAGTTTGTACACCTCGAAGACTTAAACTATTAGACTATTTTGGAACTTGTAAACAATTTTATATGATTCCGTCAAAAATCCGCTGCTTTTCCAAAAAATTGCCAAAGAGTTTCTGACATTAGACAAGAAAATTAAACTATTCCTTTAATGTTTGCTCTGAATATAATTTGTAATATTAAGATAAAATATTCCCATTACACGCTTCATAACGCAAAGCAATATGGGTGTCCTTTAAAAATCAAAATCAAGGTATTTCGTGAACTAAAAATCACTCTAGTCTTTTGGTATGACACTTACTGATAAGTATAAACGCATACAGTTTAAGAAAAAAGACGTGTTTTATTAACACTTTGATACTTCGGAAGAATATTTATTTTATTTAGCGTAAGAAAAACTGTTTATAAAAATATTTCCTTTGACGTCCGGATATCTGCGTGTGTGGATCTGGTACGATCTCGTTCAAAACAGTCAACTTATCACGTTAATTTTTTTTTTATTAGCTTCAGAATTACAGAGTGCTGTTTCATAGTGTAAATGGGTGTGTACATCGTTTATTTATAGTTGTTGATAAACTAAATTCCTGTTGGACATACCAGCTAGCGAAATATTACCGTACTATTAAGTATTGAGCCTCTTTCAAGAGATGATGCTTGATGCCAATGGCGAAATGCAGAGCTGATACCTCTTAATATTTAGGATGTCTTCGACTGACCCGTTGGCGCAGTGGAAAGTGGTTCGTGGGTTTGATTTCCGTCTTGCGATGCGAGTCTGGGTGTATTATCTATATGTATGTATTTTTATATATATCTACAAAAACTATATGAGTATAACAGGCGTCTGTTACTTTTAACACGCCCTTGTGTCATTTGGTATTGTATATATATTTATATTTAGGAGGCGTGCAATTTGGATTTACCAAACTATTTCCTTATATTTCATTTCAAATAACCTGAATGAAAGTAAGTAAACGACAACTGAACTTGATTTATTATTGCTCAAGTAAGTGAGAAGCGCTCTTCGACTTTCTTGATTGAATCAAAGTCACTTAGTGATCGCAAGAAGGTAAAACAAATTGCTTTTACAAGGGTACCACGTTGTTTCACAACACAGGAAATGTATTGAAATAAATTTACTTTAATCAGCGTTCGTATATCATACCAAAGCTGATCATCCAACATAGCTCATATTCCTAGCAAAGTTTCTGGTCTACCTTTCATCTTTGTCCCCCTATAAATTAAAAATAAACACATGGAACTATTAAATATAAATAAATATAGACAGGACTATATGACACACGGACGTCTGTTCCTAAGGTAGATAACTTAATGCCTGTGTTATAGGTAACAGCCGCCTGACCTGTTTACTGTAAGCCGTGTATTGAATAGTTTAAGGTAAAATTTCAAAGTTAATTTTCGTTTTCTTTTGTTAAAAGTAGTGAAAATAATGTTGGTTTTTGAATCCTTATATTCCGATAGTTGTCCGTCGCCTTAACGCCACGGAGAACATAGCCTTAATCGCAGCTTTATGCGTATATACATATATAAGTGAAATGTTTATATAGGGATTTAAATGGAGATCCACCCGGTACTTCACCATTTAGTTGTTATTACCGATCCAACGCTGTAACCGATGTCGTTATATCCGAGTTTGAATGTATTAAAAAAATATATCAAAAACCTAAATTTTATTTTAAGAAATTATAAATTGGAGTTTGAAGACAAATTGGTTTTAATGGGAACATTTTGGGGTAGGTTTTAATTAGAAGATTTCTCACTAAATGTTCTGTCTTCCAGGAAAAACCTAGCCTTATAAAGCCATGGGTAGTGTGGACGTCCTTGCAGTGTATGATCGCATTGCTGGTATTCGTTTTTTGGACCACTCTCAGCATGATCAACCACTATGCTGACAACTCCTTGCTGATTTACGTCGTCGAGTTTTTGAGTTTGAGTAAGTTGTTAAAATTAGCCTTATAGAATTAACGAGAAATGCAAAATCGTACGACAAAGGATTAGCTTTGCTATTCAACGAGGTAAGGCAACCAGTCTATGCGGAACCTACCTCACTTACACCGATGGGGATCAGCTTTTTTTTTAAATTTTTGTTTTTTATTTGTTAATTAATGTTTTTAGTTTAAATTAGAATTAGTTTGTTATTATATATATATGTATATTTCTATTATTCTTTAAATGAAGGTTATTGTAAATAATTTGCAAAAGGTATTAAAACATTTTTTAAATTATATTTATATAATTCATAGAAATTATTCGAGGATTTCAGCAAAAAAATTTTTGATGTCTACAAGCAAGCGCCTGTCATTAATGTTATTTGCTAAAATACAACATTGCTATTTGTTACCGAAAATAAATCTATCGAATTTCTTTATATGATATTAACATACTTAATACATACTGATGAAAGTTTATTTGTTTGTTATTCTGCATTTGATCAAGAGCCAATCCACATGAACCATTTTAGCAATGTCTTAAAAAATGCCCTACTAACTTAATGGCACAGCGTCTGGCCTAGTATCCGAAAAGAAGAATGTTTGTATAGATAATACACCCACACTCGAGGCGGGAATCGAACCCACGACCCCCGCAGTGGAAGGCAGGTCACTGCCCACAATTCCAGTGTAGGCCGTTACATACTAATGTTAAAGTTAAAATACGTTCATCAAAAAGCCGAACTGTATGAATAGAATTTGACTATATATATACAATATTTGTTACAATCAGATTGACTTTCAATAGTACTGATGAAAAAAGCCGCGTTGGATAAATTTTCCTTGGACTTCGAAAGTGTAAGTTCTAAAACTGTTATATTCCTTACAGCAATCCGGTTCTACATGCTGATGATCGTGACGAGCTACTACAAAGAGTTAGAGGAGAAGACTAGAGAAGAAAGAGAGAGGTTACGAGATCTGGTCAATAATGAAAACTGGTATAACTCCGCCTAGGTCAAGCTTCATTATATTTTGTCATATTTATATATATTATACATAATTTTATTACAGCTTATACTTTTGCAGCTACTTCGTGTATGCACCAGTTTTATATTATTGTTCATTAAAAATATAATAGAATGATTAATCTATAATATTTATATATACATACATATATATATTATAGATATATATATATGTACATACAAGATAGCCCGGCCAGACGGAATACCAATGAAATTTCCATACAAACTGCAGATAAGCAGAAAAATAAATAACGCATAAAGCCGCGAAATAAAAACCAATTATATGCATATATTTTAGTAATATTCATTTACTGAGCTCGTCATTACGTAGAAGCAGATATGCGCAATCTTCAGCGCCATATCCTGTCGGAGGCCAAAATTCGATTTGCGTAAGTCATTCAAGTAAGTAAGTTGATTTTATGTTCGTAATAGAATAACCAGCAACAGAATATGGATTAAACAGTACATACAGAGTACAAAAGCGACTCAATATTAGTATATTCTGTTTTCCTAGTTGTCAATACAGTAAAACCACTTTAGAATGTTTTTCTCGTTACTCTTTGATTCATAATTCAAAATAAAGTCACATACCATTTCAAGGAAATACCATGAGAAGTACTAATCTTACTCGTAAAATACCTTGTAAAAGCATTATGTGACAGTACGGAACCCGTGTCATCGGTATTACTTCCGTACCGCACCGAAACAATTACATATCTTAAGATACCCATTTGGAAATTTAGAAAAATACAACAAAAAGTGGCCTATTTATACATGACAGTGTAAGTATAGATTAGTGTGTAATTGTATTAAGTGTAATTATATTAAATTATTATGATAAAACCTTACGGACACCACTTTTTTTACGATTACGCAACATTTGTAAATGTATAAATGTCAAAGCATACTCATAACAACCATATGTTATAGTAATTTTTAAATAGTCGTTGTAATATGCATATGATACGTAATCAAGGCTTCTGCCGAATTGCGACCTAGCATCATCACTCATCGACATCAATACCTAATCATTTCACCGCCAAATCGAACGCAGCCAGCAGAATTTTTGTGTAAACCTTTATTTTAGCTTTACAAATGATGTCTCAAAAGTCACAATGATCACCGTTATTGCGGGTTTAGATCAGAAAAATCAGTTATTCGTGATTTTCAGCTAGACTGTGAATTTTAGCATAAACTTGTTCAGAAAAGAATGTATCAATACTTTTATCACTAAAATAGGTATCAATATTTTTTTTCTTAAGTTGAAATATTCGTGTCTGTTTGTGTGCCCGTTTTTCTGTCTGTTTTTCTTGACTCGCGTCATCGCCCTAAATGAGGGGGATGAGGATACCATATTGATGAAACTTTCACTGGCAATAGCTAATACTACAAGGATTAACATGGGCATACTTTGTTTGTAGAAAAGTATTTAGGCTCTCCACGAAATCAAAACCTTCAAAATTTCGACCACTCAGCGACCACTCGTTTTATTATAATCTACATTAAATTTTACAAAAAACCATTTTCAAATACGAAACGTTTAAGATAAAGCAAATAACAGAAGCCGATTAACTTCATAACTGACTGAAGTAAAATATTTACTTAATGAAATTAAAGCGTTGCACGGTTGCTTTACTCTAACTTTAATAAGCAAATCAATATACTACCTCCTCTCATGTTTACTCCAGATGGCTTATATTACCTTTCTACTGTTATGTCTGACAGTCTGTATGTTTGGATGATTTTAATGAGAGAATAGATGAAATATGAACTAAATATACATTATACTTTTTAATCTGGGAAATTAGTTCGAAAGTAGGTTTTAAGTCCACGCAGGCGGGATTGCGGTCATTTGCCAGTGTTAAGTAGGAATAGCCGAAAGTCCTGATGATTACTCATTCCAAGAACATACTTACGGATACAAAACTTCGTAATATTATGTATTGTATTGACTGTACTACATTACATAACTACTAAGACATATTTATTTGTGCGTGTATGCAAATGTATGGCAAATAGTATAATAAGAATATATTATATACGGGGTGACTGGTGAGACACTTAGAATAATTAAGAGTACTCGGTACACGATTCTCGTAATAATTATGTAATAAAAAGCAGGTACTTCATGTTTAAAATAAAATTAATTCCTTTAAAATTGGATGAAGCTTCACGTTCCGTAGCTAAGTTGCTACAGCATAAGGTTGCTTGGAATGCAATGATTTATAGGGTCTGGTCAGTTATAAAAAAGATTCAATGACAGCTATCAGATGGAATAAAACGCGATATCGAGCACTATTTAGATAGTTTTATCGATTACAGCTTTCTATTCGGTGCGCCATGATAATACGCAAGTAAATAGATTTTGTTATGACTGTGTGTAATTGGAATCATGTCGTATCAATACACGAACGAAGAGTATTGGGATATATTTCGTTTTTATGTGTGATTCGAATGAGTGAAGTAGTTGCCTAGGTATTTTTACCCGTCCAAGGACGGAAAAATACCTAGAAGTGAAAACGGATCATACTGTTAATTGTAGTTAATTGATATTTACATTTAATGTTAACTTTTTTCTTCATATACGATCTTCAAATACAAGGTCCTAACTACCGACGCCTATGGACATCTGCACCAATAGGAGGCTCCCAGACGAGTTGTCGGCCTTTAAGAAGCGGTTTGGGGCACTGGAATCTCTCACAAACCGAACGAAACACATCAACAATACCATCACTTGATGTGACAGCATTGAAAGAGGTATTCGTACCCGAACGCGCCGGCTCAGTTCGTTGGCTGACCAAAAAGACTGCAAGCGTAGCGTTAGCGCTAATTAAAATTTTTGATAACATCTCTGTGACCCTTCAATTTTCACCCATCTATTTACATTAATGCTACTAGATTCAAACTATCAAACAATTCCAAATCTACTTGACAAAAAAAGCTTCTTTGTCATCTAGACTTAACGTAACATAACCGCGTATTACCGGCATGAATGCAATAAGTACACAGAATTCTAGCTTTTCCACTCGATTACCTCACAATTTCCACTTCATTCCCAGAATTATTGGAATTCAATTGAAGTGAAATTCAGTCTGAAAATGACTTAAAAGATCGGAAGCGTTAATGACATAACCGTATGAATTTTATTTGTACCATTTTCCGTTTATTTTTATTTGTTAAGGTATTGTTAGGATATTTAAACCAGTCTGAACAGTTATTACCTTGAAATGGTAACAAATATCTTGATAAATTCATAATGAAGTGTCAATGCCTCCGCTGCATCATTTTATATTTATAACAAGTCCCATGGGAGCATACAGTGCACCTCTAAAGGCTTCGAATATGCGTTGCTGGCATTTGGAAGTCATGTATAGTCCTACCTAGTAGTAATAGAGAAAACTATTTTTCTCTTTAACTCTCACCTCTTCTTCTGGCAAAACGCTTTCGTATTAAAATACTCATGCTATGCCATTAAGCGTTTTTTAGCAACTGACAAAATGGTGAGGCGTAGAAAGTGTCTCTCAGAAGACTTACGTTCAATTCATGCGGCATTATAAATTTATTACAACTCTATTATTCATTTATTTATAAAAGTTAATAAATTTATTTCTACTAGCAACCTGGCAGACGTTGTCTTGCTCGATTTACGGTTTCCAATAGTTACGCTATTGGAAGTATTCCAGAGATACGACTAACACTGCATCTATTTTGTATCTGACAAATAATATTGATTGAGTTTTTTTTCGACTCGTGTCAAAAGGACTTTTCAAACCATCTACGAGACCCTTGTAATATACACAAAAAAATTCATCGAAGTCGGTCCACCGGCTTAAAAGGAGTAAGGTGGCAAAGGCTAGTCAAATTTTACGTATATAAGCCGCTTAAAGGGAAAATTAAATAAACTGGCAATTGATTCCCCCAGACTTGTTAATCTCTCTAAGGAAATTATCTTTTAGAAATTGGATACAAAACCTAGAATCGTGATTGTAGATTTAAATCGTGACTAGACTTTTCGAGTTTAAATAATGTAAAATAGAAGCCAACAGAGAATTAGGCTCTATGTATGCAATTTTCATATGACAATCTGATAAGGTGTTCGCTTTTGTGTGGCAGATGGCAAAACCCACATAATGGTGATCTATAAATAATATAAGTCCTACAAATGGCTATGGATAATGATATGGACATTGAAAAAGACCTTAAAATGTACATAGATCTCTTTTCTTGAAACCTTTTTGTACTCACCTTATATGTGTATGGGCGCCACATTCTTAATTTTTAAATTAGCGTAAGATCAATATTAGGTACAAATTATATCTGAATGTGGCTGAATCTAAATGTTATTACATATGTTAAAATATAAAAGAAGCTTTTGTCCTAAAAACACAGCGAAAAATATTTTCCTGAAGGTCTAATTTGACACATTATATTACTTAAACACAAACGTCCCTTTGTTAATATGGAGGTAATATAATTTACCTAAAACGCTGTCTTGCGGTTTGAACGTTGTTCGAGCAAATATAGCGCAGTACACACGAGCTTCTGCTAGGTCTATAATAAACACTTATAGACAACAAGGCAAACATCAACAATGACTTTGAAGGCGGGCACTAGACCGTGAATTGGCTGACTCGACTTAACACGACTAATTCTAAACAATGCGCACACACATTATTCGAGTCATCCGCAGAGGGTGCCCGCTGTTTAATTAACAGATTATAGAACATATACGTTTATTACTAAATGTCAGCAATTTTGTTGACATTTAAATGCAACAAAATTGCATTTAAAATGGCATAACGCCATAAAAACCGAAGTCGCGAGTTAGAAGCTCCTGAATTTGCATATAATAACAAGAAATAAATATATAAATACAAGTCTTTGCTTACTTTAGTTTAAAAAATGAAATATCTTGTTTAGTATCAAACGCATAAAGAAAGATTTGACGTGACGAACATAACATGCAAAAAATTAAACCGAAACGTGCGATATGACTGCGGAAGCGAAATTTATAGCAGAAAACAAAAATAAAATCTGTCACGGCTACGGAAACAGAAGCGAAACTGGAAGTATTTTTTCAATAGAATCGAAGCCGCAGAAATGATAATCGAAACATATTACGCTATTCCGCCTGCTATAAAAAACCTCCCCTCGAACCAGTGAGCCAGTTGAAGAAGATACAAAAGGTACGACGTTTAATTACATGCCTTCACAGTGATTCCATTAGTATTTGAAAACCGGTTTTTCATTCTTTATTTGATTTGCTGTCGGAATTACGGAAAATGTACATATTTTTCCCACATTAAAGAAAGGGATTTTTAGACGGAATATACGTTGGGCTGAACATTGTTTGGTTGGTTTTGATGTGGACGAGGTATAACAGCGTATCTCACATTTACGTCACTGAACCAGTGTTTACCCTAACTGATTACTGAAGCGGATAAAATTGATTGATACCTATTTTGGTCGCTTTATTTATCTTGTATATTTTAATCACATCAAACTAAGGCAGATTTTATTCTTAACCCATACAAGTTCTACATAAATGTTTGTTCTTTAAAACACAAGCTGGGGGTACATGATATACATACGTATAGAGTACAGCATTCAGTACAAGCTATGGCTATGTTGCAGACTTCATTTTGGAAAATAAGGGTAAAATTGTCGGAATATTTGACTAAGACTAGTTGTAAACTGTTAATGTACGTACATGTATTCAAATAAAATTTGTCTAGAAATAGATACCTGACATAAACAATAAAATAATGGAATCTAAGCATGGCGAATACATATATGCAGAAGTTATTAACAAAAAATAAAGACAGTTTCATAGTTTTTACACCCAAAGAAAACAAAAAGACCTAAATGCAGCGATGCAATAAGTCCAGATTATAAAATTGTTAATACATAATATGCACTCAAATAAAATCCGGAATGGCGGTACGTCGAATGAAATCGGTGACAGTTAAAAGATGTTGTTAAAAATTTACGCAGTTTCTCACAATCTAAAACTCAATATAGGTAGATATGTACATAGCTGGTATATGTGAAGGGATAACGACACGTCAATCTTAAAATTTACATATATTTATAATTTTATATTTATAAACAACAGCAAGTATATTCTTTTGATGATTGTATAACATATATGTATGTATTATAGATATAAACCTTTTTCTTTGAATCACTCTGCTTATTGGTGAAACTTGCATTAAAACTGTTGCATAGTTTAAAAGATCTACGCGTACAAAACCTGGAAGCGACTTCATTTTATATTATATAATGATAATGATTTATACAAAGTAATTTAAATTTTTCCTGCTGCGCAATCTTCGTTACAATCTTTCGAAAGGTCATTCTATAAATGAACCTTTAAATTCGTGTAGAAATGAACAAAAACTGTCAACTAAATTCAATTCTGATAAAATGCCCTCTTGCTCTTTTATGAACAAAAACTTCACATCGAACTCTATTGTAAGTCACGATTCTCCTTTAAGTTATCGCCATTGAATTTAGTGTCGGTGAATTTGTAGAATGAAATCATAGCATTTACTTTAACTGTTTGTTTATTAACATCCATTCCAAATGTTGCACAATCCTTGTTTATTTACTGAATCTCCAATTTTAGTGCGTACATGCTGCACGTGTTTGGTTATGTGATGTTATTTGATATCAGTAACAAAAATCTTTTATTTTTTCGTTCAAAAAATTCGTTCATTCGTTCAAAACTAAATGACTTCGTTGCAAGAGTTAATTTTAAGGTACTAAATAGCATAGATAAGTAAATTTCTACATAAATTTACACTTTGTCGTCTTCTATATGAAACACAATTTTGAATATAAATTAATTTCATGCGCTATTTATAAGCCAGGTGTGCTAACACGATAACAAGATGATTAAAAGGGTCCATCTGAAGGCTTATAACGTTGAGCGCAAGCTTAACAGATTAAATTTTTGATCGAAATATTACACACGAAATTAAAGGAGGCCTTTTATGTGCGGAGATTCGAGAAACCTAATATAGTCTTATATTTAAAGAATGAATTATTTACTATATTATTATTGGAGCCTCCGTTACTCAATGGTAGTGATTGCAATGAAATCGGTACTCTGTAGGCTGTTCAGTTCCAGGTCCGATCTTAATCCCTTCTTTCATACTCTCGCTAATGTATATTTCTTTTTTAAATGTTAATGACATTTTTCTCCACCCCTTCTATATTCCATATTAAACAATTTCAAATATTAAACTATTCGAAAGGCACTTTCCCCGCGAAGTTTTTTTGCAATAGAATAATGTATGCTAAGCACCTCCATTTAACGAGATAAGTATTTTAAAAAACCATTCCATCCACTTGAGAGCGCGTGATAAATTTATTCCGGTGACTTTCAAGTTGCAAAAACGTGAAATGGCAAAGGAGTTTGTTTACGAAAATTAAATTACAAACTGATTGGCTCGAACGATTACAAATTGATTAGATTGACACGGAACAGAAGTCCGTTGTATCTTTGTTTTATTTTTATTCTCTTCCAATAAACATCTTTTTTTAATTTCATTAAGTATTTTTATACATCACCAGTACCCGAACGAAATTTATAAACAAACTTATTTATCGTACGTAATCTTACCAGCCATTCATCTGATGTTTATGGAATTTTCACGAATTACTTTATAACGATATATTTTATAATTTAGATATAAATAATATACCTGTAGAGCTACACATATACAGCTGAAAAGTTTGTTCGCGCTTATCTCAGGAACGACTGGCCCGATTAGAAACATTCTTTCAGTGTTAGATAGCCCATTTATCGAGAAAGGCTACAGGCTAAAGTTTTTCACCTCATTTTAAGTGTACGAAGTAGCGCGTAACAACTAGTATTGTACATAGATGAAAAAAAGACACTAAACTACTACGCCAAAGGAATTACTAAAACGTGCAATAAAAGTATCAAAATTATTTTTTGCCACGATAACGAAAAAAGCTTCAGCTAGTTCCGATTGGAAAGTCATAACAGTAAAAATGAAATTTTGAAAAAGGAAACGCCTGAGGCTGCGAATCGTGTATTTACGTAACAAAATCGAAGAGCTCGGATATATCCCCCATCACTAATCGAGCAATTTTTCGCATGTTATTAAAGGAAAATGGGTGTGTTCGCAGATCGTTGCGTTCTCAAAACGAGTTTCTTATAGACGGTGTTGAATTTTTTAACAAATCGTCCCACCTGCCGAACCGGCAACCCACTTTATGTTACAGGATTTGAGGGTTATTACCTTATTAAACCTGGAAGGCCTACAATTTGGATTTTTTGTCGAATTTTGCCGTTAGTGTAAAGCTGTTATAGGAGTGGGTGCGACAATGGTCGTAGGAACTGACCAGTTCCCCTGCAGAATTCAGTACTTTTTAGGCATTAGTTCTTTTATTATACCTAACAAATTTCGACAGTTAACTTAATGTTAGTTTGTCTATACTCTATTCAACAATGCTGAAGAGTTTTTTGTTTGCTTTAACGCGCTAATTTTAGGTACAACTGGTCCGATATGGATAATGATTTCAGTGTTAGATAGCCCATTTATCGACAAAAGCTATATGTATATCTTCTTCTTCTTCGCGGGCTGTTTTTCCGCACTCAGAGCTATATGTATATATCATCACGCTAAACTTGAATCTATTTTTAATATCAAATTTTATATAGACGAAGTCTTGGGGACTGCTAGTCCACTATAAAAGCAATCCGTATAAATAATATAGTATTTTTTTATATATAACAAGGGGCAAACGGGCAGGTGGTTCATCTGAGTACGGACGCCTATGGATATCTGCATCGCCGGGTCTAAAGATAGATTTGGGCCAACGGCAACTCCCACAAACCGAATGAAACTTTTGAATATTAACACACTCTTTATAAATACTTAAGACTATGTAAGAAAGCAAGTTACTTGCATGATTACTTACTTGCTTTGGTCACTACTTCAGAATACTTAAAATTGATCACGTTCGTAGTAAACCTTTTGATTGACGTGCCATGTAAAATTATTATGTCATAAAACATTCGGCCAGTATCAATTTTTATGGAAAGACACAAAGGAGATTGGTTTATTGGTTAATAAGAGGCAAACCTAAATTCGGGCTAAACAATGTATGTCGGGGCGGCTAGTCATATATAAAATACATTTAAAACATTACAATATTTGAATATCCAATACTGCCTTTTAAAAGGAATTAAATTAGGGCTTTACATTATCCGTACATTCCTTTTATTAAATTGTATGCACAGAAAAGATATCTAGAGATACGAGCCTGAAAGCCCGCCCGCGGCGGTTTTCTCTATTTAGATACTGAAACCAGAATCGGAGTTAGAAAATTATAGCCGTGGTATGTTATCTCTTAGCAATATTGAACATCCACAAACTTAGCTGAGTTGGGAACCTGTGGTAGATATTGTAGACATAGTTCAAAAGCTTGAACTTGCTTTGGTAGGAATCAATCCAGTTATATTAATCGGCAATAAACATGAGGTAATATCAATATAAGTGAAAATATATAATCCTTGCAATTTTCCTCTATGGGACTGCATTAATGCCGGAGCCAGACACAGCTTCACTTGAATGATCATGTAGTATGACCGGTGACTTTGTGTAACTTCACAAAGTTTTCTAGTACTTTGTAGACTTCAAGGTCAAAAATGTACAAACACTTTGAGCTATGGCACGACCAGAAGGCCAGCAGATGCGCTGCCGGCCCTTAATGACGAGTTTAGGCCACCGGGAAGTCTCACAAACCGACCGAAACGCGACAACAATTCGGCTACAAGCATGGCGCTACCTCTAATTGCGTATATTATAAGTACGTTCCAATAAAGATCGCAACAATTTGAAGTATTTATTCAGATATTCGCCAATTGGTGATTGGGATAGTAACGGATGCGGCGAAAACGTCGAGGTGGGGTTCAGCGAAACTTTTGGAGTGTTTTGGAGCGAATTTTAATCCATAAATTTATAATATTTTTTTTCTATAAAAACGTTAATTCCTACAGAAATTTTAAATAATTTTTTTTTTTTAATATAGTAGATACTTGAAAATATTACAAACCTATTATTTTTAATTTGTCGTCATGCCTATTATATACCTTATAGGTTCGTTTCGTTACAGATTTGTTATTCGACGTTGTCGACCAGAAATTACTACAGTAGATACTTCTTGGTTACGTTTTGAAATTTAAGTTTATCGGAATTATTAATAGGTCTTATCATCTGACCTGGCGACGCAAGTAAATAATGACTGGATTTCCCAAAGAATCATTCTCAGTAGGTACTGATAAAAGTATTGCTAACAAAAAAAATAAGTAATTCAAAAGATTATACCGCACAAAATTGCAAGCAATTTAAGTACAGTTTTTTTAGTAACTCACTGTAACTCTTAAAGTTTATGAAAACATTATTTAATTAGCTACTGCTTTCAGGAGCGCTGTATAAAATAATTACACTTTCAAGGCTTTCAATACGTCAAACCTTAATTTTTAAAATTTTGTAATTTTAATGTGAAATCCTTGATTAAACTCAGCTTAATCTTTAAAAACAAATTTTATTCGAGCCGAATATATTAGGCGTTATTGACAACATGAAAAAAGGTAATTGCCCGAAATTAATTCGTCAAATCGTCGTCACGCTCGTTTGAAAGAATAAAAAAATATATGTATATCAAAGATCCTACGGGAAATTGAATAATATAAAGACTTTTTTAAAAGTAAATCCATATTTTTATTAATCTTTATAAGACTTCCAATTGATAGCGTACAACAAACGTGCTTTCGTTTGGTGCAATTTTTTAATGTAACTATGAACATTTACTACTGCTGCATTGTCCCCATAATCGTTTTTAATGGTCTCCACACCCTCTATGCACATTGTTCTGTAGTTATGGCCTGTTTCAAATCCATAACTCGAAGTTTCAGTAGTGCCATCCCATTCTTCATGATTTCTTATTTTGATAGCTTTTACTTTCTTTTCCCAGTGACCTTTCATATGACGGCGTATGTCGGGGCAATCGCAGAGATTTATCAGTACTTGCATAGATCGCAATTGAAGTACAGGTTTATTAGAACTATGGCATAAAACCAAAAGTCTTTTAGTTAGTTCCTCGCAACATTCTTTGGCACGCCATTTGGATCTTGTCGTCAAGGTGGTGTACTCCATCAAGCCCACAGCACTGATCCTGACTTCTATCGAGGGGCTTGTTAGATAAGGTCTTAGTGTAAATGTTAAATCGTTAACATCAGCCAACGTCTTACCGATATCGTGCTTGCAAAGTTGTGTCAAGCAATCCATAGCGCCACAAACGATCCTTGTATCAACGTTTTCGAACAATTCCAACAGTATCTTAAAAGCATTAGCTTTCAACGGCGTGACGGGATCCCATTCGGATAAACTCTCTAAAGTTTTTAAATGTATGAGAACGATACCAGTGTAATCACTTTTTATCATTTTTAGTAGGTTTTCGATAATCTTTTCGCATTGCATTATAACTTCGCTGGAACATCGGTCTTTAGTTAATGTTCTCAAAGTATTGGCTGCCGCAAATCGTATTTCTTTTCGATCCCTCATGATAAGCCACATAAGATTTTCAATAATCTTCAGTCTCGACATTATCTGTTTCATTCCTTGGTAATAAGTTGCTAAGGTAGTTAATATTAGGCATATCTTCTCCCTTATCACCGGATCACGATGTAACATGAGGTCGATTAGTCTGTAACCTACGTGAAGGTTTATAAGGAACATGGCATTTTCTGTGATTTGAACCTGAAAATGTTAAAATAACTATAATAATACATAAATGTAAATTTGTTATTATTTTTACGTTGCCGCCTTTTAATGACGAGATTAGCCCACCGGGTCTCTCAAACCGAACGAAACGCAACAACTATACCATCACTTGACGTGACAGCATTACCGTCACTTCACGCTGATCTTAAGTGAGAAAGAGGTACTAGTACGATAGACCAGATTTTATAGGAGCTCCTTACGAATTCTGGGTCGGATCCAACGTTGGTATTGGAACAAGTGTTGGTCAGATCAAAGTTAACAATGCAATGGAGAAAAATGATGTTACATATGATTTATTACATGGGTATGAAGAAGGAGGTTCGTAATCACTATTCTCAGAAAATCTTAAATATTTGAACCGCCTAATACAACATTTTGATAAATACGAAATAATTTTTCAGTGCCATTTGCGGTGGAAGAAAGGTCGGGGGTCATTACTGTAATAAATGAACTTGCCAAATTTCAAAGACCCTTGTATGATTTTGAAGCTGTAGCGATACAGGAAAAGCGAAATATTTCTATAACAACTAATGCAACAGTTCACGTAGTTGATGTAAACGACGAGAGAGGTGTCTTTTTGAAGTAATTATTTTATATATTTTGTATATTAGGTTTCCCATTGATTCACAATAACGTTGCTTTTATTTTTCAGGGGAAAACATTCACCGCTTGTATTTCGTGTTAAAGAAAATGTTGCTGGTGCCACTATAGGACACATTTTCCCAGCGAATGTTAGTACTTTGAATTCGAATAATGGTGGAAACATTAAATTCATTATTGCAAATCAGCAAGACGTTGCTGATGAAATCGCTATAGGTATAATAAATATTAATATTGTAAAATTATAAAAATATACATAAGTATTTTATATAATAAAACAGAAAGCTAACATAAATTATTATGTATTTTAGGGCCAGATGGAACTATCTATGCACAAAAGCCTTTAGATAGAGAAAAAAGAGATTTATACAGAATGACTGTAATTGCTGAATTCTCTAAGGGCTTAATATCAGGAGCTGGATTATATCAAATAACAGTACATGTAGACGATGAGAATGACAATCCACCAGTTTTTGATTTGCCAGCCTACGAAGGTTTTATAAAAGAAAATGCCAAAACGGGAACAGAAGTTAAAATGACAAATATAATACGAGCTAAAGATGCTGATATAGGCCAAAATGCTATGTATATGTTCACAATTTTTGGTGATGGACATGATTTATTTAGTGTAAATGATGAAACTGGAGTTATTTCATATGTAGGTAGTAAATTAGACAGAGAAGAAAAAAATGTGTATTTGTTAAAAATAGTAGCAAGAGATAAAGGTAGTTTAAAAACAGAGGCAAAGTTAACAATAACTGTGTTAGATGAAAATGATAACGCACCACAATATAAGCAAATCATAATTCCATTGGGAGAACCTGTAGATTTATTAGAAGTTGATGATAATATGACCATTCAAATATACAAAGAAATAAAAAATAATGTCACAAATAATATGACTATGACAGAAGTAAAACCAATAAACAAGTTTGCCATAGCTGCGGATTCACCTCTTTTTTTAATGCCAGAAAATATTTCTATAGGAACGACAGTCTTAAAATTAAATGCTGTAGATATAGACAGTGGTGTGAACGGGCAAGTGAGATACGAATTTACTTCCGAAGTATTTTTACCTCCATATTCTTTACCTCCCAATGCGTTGCAAGTAAAAAGATATTTTGTAATCAATGAAAGATACGGTCACATTGTCGTTGCCAGAGCTCTTCCACCGGAATCAGAATTTCGATTAAATATTACTGCATTAGACGGCGGAGAATTAAGTGATCATGTAACTGTAAGATTTTTTGTGAAAGATGTCAATGACCATTTCCCCATGTTCAAAAAAACATGGTATAGTTTTAATGTAGAAGAGGCGCAATACAGTAGGAGAGTTTTAGGTAAAGTCGATGCAACCGATGCCGATTTCGGTCAAAACTCAAATTTAACTTATTTTATTGAACCATCAAGTAAAGATATTCCATTTGAGATATCGCCTCTCAGTGGAGTGCTTAGTGTAAATGGTGTTCTTGATAGAGAAAAAGAAGATAAGTATACACTTACAGTAGTAGCAAGAGATAATGGAAACGATAAGAAATTATCATCGTCAGTGAGTGTTGAAATTCAAGTATTAGATGTTAATGACAATGCACCAAAATTTTTTGCTTATGACGATTTATTAGAATGGAAACATCCGGAAGCAGATGAACTATCAAATCACAATTTTGAATCGGTTATGATGATTCCAGTCTATAAAGTAACTTTAGAGGAGAATGCACCAATTGGCACGGCCGTAACAAGGGTGTATGCAAATGATACCGATTTTATTGGGAATGGAAATGGATTAATACTCTATACTTTACCACAGCGAAAAAATCAACAACACCTTTTTACTATTGATTCCAAAGAAGGTATGAAAACCAGGTGAGGTGAAAAGTCAGAGTATTTTTTTTTTATTAAAGCCTCAATAGCTCAACGGTATTGAGGTTCGGACTCGGAAATCCGCAAGGTACCCGGTTCAAGCCCCACCGTCGTTGGGGTATTGTCGCACCCACTCCTAATGCAAGCTTTTAATTTAAGCCTAGTAGGAGGCGGAAAAGGAAATATTGGGCATACCTAAAAAAAAAGTATGCCTAATATTCTTTTAAAAGAAAAATCTCTCTCTCCCTCACTCCCTCCTGTCCCTCTTTCTCTCTCCCTCGCTCTCCCTCCCTCTCTCCCTCCCTCTCCCTCTCTTTCTCCCTCTATCTCTTATTTATAGTATTTACAAACGTGAACTTGAACTCTTTCAAAATTTTTATTTGCACAGCAGGGGGAGAAGAGAATCTTTCTTTCCTGAGGGTGTTTTTTTTCACGAAAAAGGCTTCTTAAAACGAAAATTGCCAAGCGTGAAAAATTGTTCAGCGTAAAAAGATACATACATATATCACAGTCTCCAATTGCATCTCTTAAATGCAAGATGTTTAACTGAACTAGTAAGCAAAGATAATAACTTCTGAACAACTAAACAAAATGCTTTGTTTGTTGTGTTCATTATTTTCAGGGTTTGGATAACTAAAAATGTCTGCCAGCTTGTTTGTTACGGGTAATTTTCGAAAATATTGGAAAAGGGAACGGAACGGGAATAACGTTATAATAGAATGTAGTAAGCAGTACGTAATCCAACGTTCGGACAGGACAACGTCTGCCTGGTCGGCTAGTTTATTATATTCAAAGACACCAGTACATTAAGTACAAATACATTAAGTAGACCTACCAGTACATTAAGAGTAGGTAAAAAATATGACTTACCAATGATGGCAGTGTGGGAAGTGGGTGGCGGCAAGACGGGTAACAATTGACTGGGATGGACTATCACCGCACTACTGTTTACATTGTTTACCTGTAAATACATACATACAATTATATACAGTGCTGCCACAACTCAAAACATAATAATTACACTAGTTGATTGTTTATCGGAAACTTAGTGAATATTTCGCATTACAATCAACCAAACTTAAAATACGTATAATTCAGAGAGAAGCAAACTTTTAACTGTTTAATTTTGCGATCTTATAAATCCAGTTATATTTTAGCGTTAAAGCTATCATGGCGTCTTTTTGACGTAACGTCTTGCCAATCAAACAGCTCTACTTGAACGTGATTGAAGCGTACATTAGCCACAACAATTTGTTTGGCAAGATGTGACGTCATGCGCTCTGATTACTGTTCGGTGTCACGTAGTTTATGTCGTTTTCGAAATACGGAACAATCTAACTTATTTCATAATTGCACTTGTTTTTATGTAATGTTCAATTTAACCCTCTATCAACTACCTAGGAACAAAAAAGTATTAAGATTTATTTTAGAGGCAACTACTCTACTATATACAGATCCGACTTAGTTGGAAAACATGTAAATTATAATTTCAATTAAAAAAAAATCATGTACTTTAATATAAAGTTTTTAAAAACATACATGGTCACCATTATCCAAGGTATTACGGTGTTCAGGCTCCGGGTCGTTGTTGTTCATCTGGTGAGACATCTGATGCTGTTTATGTTCAATCTATACAAGAAAGTAGATTGTAATTAAATTTTATGTCGTGAAAATAATATCACAATCTTTTTTACAATTATATCAAAGATAATATATGTGTAAATAATACATATGTATTGATGTTTCAGTCTCAAAATGAACGCCCACCAAAGTATTCACCTTTACAAGAAGAAAATAGTATCTAGACGCAATACTGGCTTTTTAGTCACCATTTAAAATCACTGCACACACACACGTTGCAATTAATATTCATTTGCAAATTAATATGCCTTTTTAGACTGAACACACTCTACCGGAACACCACACGACCGATACTTTTGCCAAAGTACAGCACTGAAGTTTCTGTTTCAAATAATTTACTATTTATAATTAACTAAATATAAAATAAATATATACAGGATTATATGAGACATGGATACCTTTTCCTAAGGTAGACAACTTAATGCCTGTGTAGGTAACAGACGCCTGTTACCTAGACATATACATATTTTTTTTGTAGAAATATATAAATTTATACATATTTATAGTACTCCCAGACACGAGGCGGGAATCGAACCCACGACCCCCGCAGCGGAAGGCAAGGTCACAGCCTACTGCGCCAAGGGGCCAGTCAAATGATATCGAAGATGACAATAAAATAAAATGAAGAAAATAAGAATCATTCATTGCACGTATGCTTTTAAAATATACAAAGTTTTCCTTAACGACCCAGCTTCATACATTTTTAATCGCGACTAATAAATATTTTGCAATTTGCATTTCTCCCTGCGTCGAAATTTATTTAAATTGGTTATTTGAGTGATACCGAAAGTTTCACGTTTTGAGTTCGGTGTGAAAAAGTTTGAATTTTTAAAAGGCTTTACTATATTACTATTTTATGAATAATCACTAATAAAATGTACAAACATATATTCGTAATAAAAAGTGACTAATTCTTGCAAATAAAAAAATATATGATTCCTTTTTTTTGTGTATACGACGCGGTTTCCTCCAAAAGATCAAAAATCACAAAAATATGAGTTGTTGCTTATTTTTGTTTGGTTAAAAAGTTTAATTACTTTATTATTTTTAAGAATCACCAACAAACTGTACACAAATATACGTACTAAAGAGTAACTGATTCTTGCAAAAAAAAAGGAATTATATGATTCCTTTTTTTTAACGGTTATAATATGAATTATTGTTATTCCAATTGAAGGCAAAAGTTCTGATTTCTTTTTCTAAATCTAAAATTTGTATTCGTATTAATGGCTTTTAGGATTGACGAACTGTAGATTGTAGAGATTGTAGAGGTTGTGAGGGTTCCGGGGACGGCAGTCGGTCATCTTAACGCGCCCCATAGCCGTATCCTCTACAATCTAGGCGGACTCTGGTACTAGACTGGATTACCGCATTGTAGAAGAAAAGGAAGTATACGGAACCCTTCTGGTTCCATTAGTACCAACAAAATAATAATGAGATATATCTTAACAAAGGTATACATTCTATTATGAACAATTTTTATAAATCAATCCACATTACACTTAGAGGTAGCGCCTCGCTTGCAGTCATTTTGGTCTGCAGCAGAATTGGGCCGGCAGGCATTATATGCTCTGCAGTCTAAGCGGACTCTGGTACTACTGGGATAATTCTAGGTAGAAGAGATCTAGCGGTATCTCGTAATATTCCTATACTAAAATTGTGGAAAGAATCCAAATTGGCATGCGACGTCACTTCACATTAAATGAGATTGTGGTCAGCTGCAACAACAATTAAAAAACCCCTGGTGTTTTTAGAATATGAGTTCCAAACGTCAAAGATCAACATATTAACTGATAAGGAACAGAAACCCGCTATCAGTCAAATCTTATAATAACAACAATGTTTCTTAACTACGCTAAGATCCGTAACTATGTACGTTCCACTTAATAATCTATGCTAATATATGAAGCCGAAGAGTTTGTTTGTTTGTTTGAACGCGCGAATCTCAGAAACTACTGATCCGATTTCAAAAATTCTTTCAGTGTTAGATGCCCATTTATCGAGGAAGGCTATAGGCTATATATCATCACGCTAAGACTAATAGGAGCGGAGCACCAATGAAGAATGTTTCAAAATCGGGGGTTATTTTTCCCATTTCAGAGATTCCGCTGCGTGCGCTGCGTAAATGGTTAAAGTTTCGCAAAAGTCATGTATTACAAAATTGTTCCCCTTTAAAAGTTCTAAATAAAAGTCCGCGACAGGATATGTCTATCTCTTAAGATTGGCTCAGTATAACCTTTTTCATGCTAAACATATCTGTTCGAAAAGAATGCATTATTTTCGACGGTCTTTTTTTATAAACATTATAATAATCCTCATCCAAAAACTATTCTTAAACCTCTAAGTGATAATAATCGCACACGCGGACCAAGTCGTGGGATACAGCTAGTCTTTTTTAAACGACTCTTATAAAACGACGTATCTGAATATATTTAGGTATAACTTTAATTTAAATATACACAATTTTGTACTGAATTATACATAACTAGGGGACCCGGCAGACGTCGTCCTGCTCGAACATTGGCTTATTTTTTATATTAAATTATAACGCCATCTATTGGTCGCATACGCCACCGAGCGCCCGCCGCCGGCTAGCTCTGCCACCGTATTTTAAATCTCTCATATCTTCTAAGATATTCATTATAATGATATGCTGTAAAGGTCAACTTTGATCTGCATAAAATCTACAAAGTATCTAGCATATTTAAATGGATAAGGATTAATACGGTAATCTTTAAAATAGCTTCGAAAATAGTTCATTACTTTTTTTAAAACATAAAAATGATTCCTGTGGGTTATACGTAGGAGATAGACATATGCCATCGCAAACTTTACTATACATCTTTTTAAGATGTACAATTTCGTAGTACATTATTTTGTTCTATCTCGTAAGGTTTAGCCAGCGCACGCGACGTAAGCGCGTGGGCAGACACATAGCTGGTTTTAAAGACCAAAAGTGGACCAAAAAGGTCGTTACGTGGGTCGGTCTGCTGACAAGCGTTATGCCGGAGCCAGACAGCTTCATTTGAATGATCATGTACTGAGGCCGGGGACTCTGCGTAACAACGCAGTTTTGTACAACCTTGTAGTATTCAAGGACAAAAATGTACAAACACTGAGCTATGTCTAGCACCGGCATTCGTGAAATGGGAATTCCGATCATGTATTCTAGAAATTGTACGCAATATGGCTGAATACATTAATAATTTATTATTATTATTTAAAGCTTACCTCATTGATACAATACTATTATATTCCCTCAAAGTTTTGTACGAAGTTACAAAAACTTACAGAGTTAAAAAGGTTTACAAACTCTAAACTTTTCAATATCATATTTTATTCCAGAAACTAAACCCATAATCGTATTCTGTGTTAAATACTTTTAATAGGCAATTTTGAGTCGTAATTGAATCAATTTTCACGCCACCATGGCGTCCTCAGCTAAGCGGTTAAAGGCACTTAGTAAAAATAATAATAAAAAACAATCATACTTGTATAAACTTTATTACGTAAAAGCATATAAAATACAATAAAGATTAATTTCAAAATTGAGATTTCATTGACCGAATTTGATATTCTTGTTAAAAAAGTACGATATACAAAAAGTTATTTGAGATATGGATTTAACGCTTTACTAAACTAAAACGAAACGGCGCGGGCGAGGAGATAAACGCATGATTTTTAAAAATATAATGATCGAGTGTGAAAAAGTCACGTCTTTTTACTTATAATATAGGAGAAAACAAATCAAAACAGATTTTAGCAATACGTCCTGAATCTATACGTGTAAAAGGTACTATCTATTGGTGGCTCAACATTATTTATAGAGAATGTTGACACATTTCAGATCAGTTTAAAAGTTAATTTTATTATCTAATGTCTTACAACTAAATACAATGCTCAAAATCCATGGCAATATTCGAACATTACAAAAATACAATAATCAAATTTTTTCGTTACAAGTACACACATACAAAGTAATAAGAAATATTTTTATCAAAAAAAAAATATTTAAATCTTAACATATAGTACGTTTGACATTTCTTCACGTATTTTAATATTGAAGGGGTTTGTCCTCAATCAGATGTTTGTGGCCATATTGGAAGACAACGCCCGACGAGAACTTCTTATACGTCATGTAGATCATCCTCAAAATAAGGCTGTACAGCACTGAAAAATACATGTAATTTAAAAATTAAGAATTTTTTTTTAATACGACAAAGGGCACACGGACGGGCGGTTCACTTGAGTACCGACCACTAAACGGTAGTGAACGACCGACGCCCATGGATGACTGCATCCAAAAGGCTCGCAGATGTATTGCCGGCCTTTGAGAAATGAGTACTTTTTCGATATACTAAAATTTTCCTCTTTTAAATTATTCCAAAGTTTCTCTCTCTCCCTCTACTTTCCCCCCTCTCCTTCTTTGTCTCCTTCTTTCTGTCCCCCTCTCTTTCTCTCTCTCTCCCTCTCCTTCTTTCTCTCTCCCTCTCCTTCTTTCTCTCTCCCTCTCTCATTTATATCTCGCGACAAAATATTTTTATTTCAATGAATACATTTGGCCTTTTGGGTGTTGATTTTTCGTTTCATTGAATTTTCATATGACTACGGGGTAGTAAAAGATGGTTTTCCATAATGTCAAGATGTAAATGAATAGGTAAATAAAAATACTTACAGCTTCCTAACATTGTGCCATAGATAACATGTTGATCGTAGACTCCAGTGGACATTCTAATAATAGCGCCCACAATGGACAAACAGCTACATAACATTCCATAGATGAGATAAGCTTTCACCAGACCAGCTCTTTTCTGTAATAGAAGCATTTTTTTAGTCTAATAATAGTTACTAGTAGAAAAAAAGAACACTAGTTATCCTAGTAACTAATTCCGTCTTGCGAACGGATGAGCCTGCTAGGAAGGGCTCTGAACTTAGTATGATATGGCCCGAGTCGAGTTATTGCGACTGCGCTGCAGTACCGAGCTAACGAGCTGGCTCTGTGGCTGTAGCTGTGGGGCATTGGCCCGCTAAGAAATATGATAACAAAAACGAACACTGGCACTCCGGCCAGAGATTGTCAGAGGTGTGCGTAAAGTTCACGTCAAAGTCAAGCGTTCGGCGACGATGGGTGTTTGTGTTATGAAATAATAATGAAATAATCAACAAAAAAACTATATACAGTTATAATATTTAGCGTAACTACAGGCGTCAAAAAAATTGTCAATACGCCCACCGATGACCCCCGTGGCGTTTAACGTTTGACTTTTATGTTTTTAATTAATGAAAATTATTTAGAAACTCTTTTAAATGGAACCATGTCTTCATCAAAATAATAATAATGAAACCATTTTGTTATGTTTTCTTACGTTGTTCAGGATATTTTTCTGGACACAACAATATTCCGCTAAAGAGTCAGAAATTATTTGTGTATTCGATAATTTTTTAGTCTAAATTAATTTATACAGTAAAATGCTTATTTACTCAATAGATTCCCAAATAAACTAGTATCTGTTACTTTATGTAGTTTTTAAAAGGTCTAGAAGTGACAAGATATTAAAGTTTTATTTTCGTTAATTTTATATTGTTTAATAAAGTAACAATTACTAATTAATTGAATACTGTTTGCATTTCTTTGAACACAAAACAATGTAATAAATAGAGTATGTCGCTCAAGTCGAGAAATAAACGTATATTTCTACATTGTACTACGTTATTGCTGTAGAAATAGACCCTTCCACTAATGAGAGTTGGGTAGTGTAAGTTGACCTTTTGGGTACCAACCGTCAACCCTAAAGGGTCCCAAAAACCTTCATTCAAATGGATGGGTGTCTTTGCATCACTTAATTATTTTAAAATAAGCAGAAAATAGAGTTATTTTTGTATAATTAATCTCTTGCTTTGAATTAACATATTACTGGTACTTTTTATACGAAACCAACGCATTTCTAGACTTATTAAATCATTATTGTCTTTAATTAAGTGATGAGAACGATGTTAAATCCTCAGACTTATGGTTGAATGCCGTAATTTAAACTGTCAAAGCCTTAAGGCCCTCAATTTTCTTTCAATTCCCACCCAAGCTTTATTTGAATGCTTGAGCTTTTATAATAAAAGCTCCTATTCAAAAGCAATTTGTAGTTTGGTGCTCTTCATTTTAATATCTAACTTAAAGTAAGAAAATAAAAACAGGACTAAATAACTTCTATTTATTGTAAACCCCCCCCCCCCCCACCGTACTCTTATAACGCATTAATTCTATAATACATATATTACTAGTTGACCCGGCAGACGTTATCCTGACAGAATGTAAGCTACCCTATCTTTCAGGTTGGATCAAACTGTACACTATGCCAATTTTATTAAAATCGCTAAAGTAGTTTAGGACAACAACGTGACGCGTTATTCATATACATATATATTAAAATAATATATATAATATTATATTATGCGCATTCTGGGCTGTACAAGCACGTTGTAGGAGTATAATCCTGCAACGCTTTTTCCTATAATAGAATAAAGCTTCCGTGTTACAGGGAGGATTGTAATCCTTAATTACTGTAGTAATGCCTTATTAGAGCTTCATGTCATGGAGGGAATTACTTAATTACAGTCACAAATTCAAGCAATCATTATTGGCAGCGTAGACAAAAACTATAGTCGTAACATATAACGTATAAATAAAATTGACAAATACGTCAGTATCTATACGTTATAGATGTAAAAGATAGACAGTTCACACTCCACCGAGTTCACATTTTACTCCCGAACAAATTTACAATGCTGTTTAAATGATTGTTTACCGAAACCCACGCGACAAGCAGTCCCTGTAATATTCGCGTCTCAGCTACCCATTGTTATCTAACTTCTCCCGGGGAGTAAGGACTATTGAATACGGTGGTGATGCGGTCGATCTATCGCTGAATACCGCATGTTAAGAGACGGAGTAGTCTGAAGAATTGACGATGAAATCTAGTATTTTTTTGTAATTAATTTTAGTAACTTTATAGCGGGTAATATTAGGAGATCTAAATATAACGCAGATTAATTTAGAATTTTATAGGACCTACACTTTTTTTTGTAGTGCAGCTCTCTTTGACCTCAGGGCGGTTCGCAAATTTGCGTTTCATTCGCTACCATTACGATTGCACTGAGACTCTATCACGCGTTACTATTGGAAGATGTAATTTAGTAAAGCACCATATATTAGCAACCTTAGAAACGTTCGAAGAAATAAGATTGATCACCATCACCATAATGAAGACTAATAGAAGTATATCATTATAGGATGAGATCAGATCTGAACTGGTTGGGCAGGGAAGGTAAAGCGGACAGTAGAGGTGAGTGTTCGTATACATATATAGGTAAATGTTCAGATTCACCATGCGGGCATCAAGTCCATCGCGTTGCAAAGGAAGGAACCATAGCAGTGCTCGGGACTTGTGACCCAGGTGTAGGTATAAGAGCGCGCTTTTAAACCTACACCTAACACCTATTACTGGAACGATCGACATTCTATACGGTAAACGTTTAGTGTCTGCTACGGTAGAACAGAAGTTAGAAATTGTATATAGTAACGTTTTATATAAGATTTCAAACTAAAACTATGAAGATTAGATATGAGACTGGCTGAATATCTTATATGCGTATAATATAGCAATTAAAGATATAAGAATAAGTAACAAAAATAAAAAATAATGCCTTCAGTGCATAATGCGTGAACGGGTAAACCGATTTCGCTATTATTTTTTGTTTTGTTTGTTATTGTCTGGAGAAGGTTCTCATGAAAGAAAAAATAAAGAAATTGCGCGGAAAATTTGAAAATTTAAAAATGGTTTACCACCATATTAAATTATTTCTAATGTAACCTTTTACCGCTCTTGACAATTCCAATTGACGGCAACGGGAATAACATCATAGGATGATAGAATGTGGCAAGCCAAAGATCGGGCAAGACAACGTCTGTCCAATCCGCTAGTTCTAATACAATGGTAAAGAATTAAATATATTCAATGTAATACTAAGACCAAAAAATTTTAAGCATAATGCGTTATTCTAGTGAAATTATCTATTTAATAATTTAATGCAACATTTTCTTCAAATGCCCCTGATTTTTAAAGAAACACATGAATTTTTTTGATGAAGAAACACATTATTGTTGCGAATATGTAGGCACACAGACAGCCTGACATTCGAATAAGCAATATCATTTAAAACTAACTAACCTAATATTATTTAATCATTACTTTGTAAGTAACGTTATTTAATCGAGCGTTCACGCTATATGCGAGTTGAAACAATTACGTGCCACTTACGTTTATAGGGGAAGGTGGGTAAAATTGAATATGGTATTCAATTTTACCATTTACCAAATACCTTCTTCTGGGATATAGAATGATTATCTAACAGAAAAATGATCTCCGTATATGGACACTTCTTGTATATCTCTCATTGAAGCTAAATAGGCTGCCAGCCTATAGGCGACATCGTTGAGAGCGCTTAGTAATATCGCCCATATCTTGACTTATTTTGTTTTCTTATCGTTTGTAATGGAGCACCGGTTAGTAAGACTCTACGATTATATGTAATCCATGCCCTTAAATTGTGGTCAAAGTTAAAAAAAAAAAATCTGAAATTTTGCCATGATTGACATAATCTAATATATAAAATTCTCGTGTCACTGGGTACGTTGAGAAACTCCTCCGAAACGTCTAGACCGATTTTTATGAAATTTTGTGTGCATATTGGCTAGGGTTGAGAATCGGTCAACATCTATTTTTCATCTCCCTAAATGTTAAGGGTGGACAACGCGGACGGAGTTGCGGGATGCAGTTAGTATGTATATATAACCTCATCACCAATATTTATTCGATGGACAGACGAGGAGAAAGCCGACAACGCATATGCGTGCTTTCTAGTAGTGCAGATGTCCATCTGGGCGTCAGTAGTCACTCAGATATATCTTAATATATATCTTTGTTATAAAAAATAACCTTACCCCTCTATCGTAGATAAATTCTAATTATTCTATTTTTTTGAAATATTCTTAAATTTTTCAAGAATAAATCCCTTAAGAAGTAGTTAACTTCTCTATGAACTCCTTTATGCTCAAGTGATAAACCCATAATATTACCTATCCGTAATATTTTTATGGTCAAAAAGGAATACTTTCCCATAAAATATTGACACGTACAGTCCTTTACCGATACTCCTTGTTATATCATATTACCTTATGTGTTTTATGCCATAACGTTGACGTTGAAGTTTCTGTTAAAAAATAGTGTATATATAACAAAAGGTATTTTTCAAATGCCAGAGGGGATCGTGGCCTTATAAATGGTTGGCATTTGAGTCGATCACTAGGCAAAGCAGGGGGTCAATATTTTCGTCTTCATATAAAAAGATTCTTGTCTCTCTCAGTGTAGTCCTTCTCCTTTGATATGTTTGCCGTCAATTTTAAAGAAAATAGTTATATTTTACTGTGCTTTTACGGACGTGAAAGGCAGAAAGTGAAAACAAACATAACACACCAAATTATAATGCACTCTAATACGGAAAGTAATGCAGGTATCATTTTTAATTGTTGACTTTTAATGAGCGAAGACCTTAATTCGTTTAACTTTGTTTTTTTTATATATATATAAGAAGGGGTAAACGAGCAAGCGGTACTCTTAAGTGACTACCGACGCCCATAGACAGCTGCAACACCAGGGGAATCGCAGATGCGTTGCCGGCCTTTGAGAAATGAGTATGCTCTTTTCTTGAAGGTCCCTAAGAAAAAAGGTTATACTGAGCCAACCTTAAAAGATAGACATATGCTGTCGCGGACTTTTATTTAGAACTTTTAAAGGGGTACAATTTTGTCATACATGACTTTAGCGAAACTGTAACCTTTTACGCATCGCACGCAGCGGAAGCTCTCGAATGGGAAAAAGAACCTCCGATTTTGAAACATCCTTCATTGGTGCTCCTCTCCTATTGGCCTTAGCGTGATGATATATAGCCTATAGCCTTCCTCGATAAATGACCTATCTAACACGAAAAGAATTTTTCAAATTGGATCTGTACTTTCTGAGTTTGTTTGTTTACCGCGTTCAGACAAACAAACAAACCCTTCAGCTTTATATATTAGTATAGATGTAGAAAAGCGTATAGCAAAACACCTGTTTTGCATTACGCTATACCTTTTCCGTCTCTGTTAGTCAGCCAAACATTTATCTTTAACATCATCTTGAGTAACAGAAAATCATTATAATACAGTCAGAGTTAATAACTCTATTAGGGCAGCATGAGTCAAAGGCGAGTGTTTTTATTCATATAGACTTTTACAAGTACTTTGAGCATCACATATGTATTTTATTTAATAATTTAAACGACTTAAACTGAAGAGGGTTTTTCGCGCGCTGCAGTGAGAAGAGCCTAAGATACCATACCAAACTGAGATCAAACAAAGGGATTGCTTAAACCTACTTTTAGAAGTAATGTATCAGGGTCTCCTTGGCTTCCATCCTCTATAATGCGCTGGGCCCTTCTTCAGGATAAATTCATAAAATGATAAGGGAGTATTTCTTATGATTAAATTCAACCATTCCCGGTTTTTGGTCTAATTTCTTACATAATTTAATAATTCACAATCTTGTGGATTCTCATCTATCATCTTAAGCAATATTTTATCTATTTCTAAAATCAACACCGTGTTTTCTTGTTTTGGATTCCCGCCAAACTTTTTCAATTTTTTGTTAACTTCATTTGGACATAAAAGGCAACGAGCGTGCAGCATACAGCCTACGACTATTAATTGTATAATTCCTAATTTATTCAGTAATAATTTTAACTACGAATGTATTTTAAATATTGATATTATTATTTTTTAATGATTTGTGTTGACGTACTATTTTGTGAATTATTTGATACCTAAAAAAAATGATAAAATATTTCTTATCTATAAATATTGAATAGAATTTGTCATTACTTAATTAGATTAATATAAAAATTTGCACGCCTATATAACGGCAGAACATGTACGGTACACTCAATTATTTTTAAGATCATGTTGTTATTCGTGTTTTATACCAAATATATGATGATATATTTTTTTATTTACGACCTAGTGAACTCATTACTTTACAATATTAAACTGTATGCTGACGCTCGTCGAACTAATTCGAATTTCGAACACCCATACACTACGTATTGACGGTTATATTCCCAAAGGTTATCTCGGTAACCTTAAATCCATTCAATATTTTCAATGTACAGCTACTTTAAATCACTAAACTCAAGCCCAAAGCACGTCAAAGGCCGGCCTAACAATAATGAATGGAACGATAAAACCGTCGTATCTATAAGGCTTATGCTGATAGGTTTGTGAGAAAATCATATTAAATTGTTATGACATTTGTAAGCTGTTTGGAAATATTGACTTACCTTGATCTACGTTGTAATCTAATGACTTACCTTGAATAACTTGAAATAACTTACCTTGTAACGCAAATATTGATAACTTATTAAATTTAAAAGAATAATATGTGAAGTACCTGATTTTGATTGGATTTAGATAAAACCCCGCGACAGCATATATCTATCTTTCATGTTTAAGCCATTAACGCAAAAATAGTAAATCATTATGGAACGGGAACGGGACAATATTTTAGGATTATAGAATGTAGTAAATAATAGGAACCCCAGCATAACGACTAGCGGACATCTACAACCGCCATGCCAAATTTCATCTATGTACATCACGCGGTTTTCGAGATTTTGTGATAGGTGATGTTTCGGTTTTGTATATATTTAATGATGATGATGTAAGGAGAGAGGCAGGAGGTGGCTGGATGAGATATGGGAGAAGAAGAAGAAGAAGAGTGGCAGGAACAAAGAAAGGCTTATGCCCAGCTGTGGGTTATCAAGGGCTGAAAATGATGATGATGGTGACGGCGATGGCGATGACGATGGATTTGGTGAAGTTGATGGTGGTGGTGGGCATATACATTTCAAACTTTTTATAATGAATTTCAAGGGACTGAGCATTTTTATTCATTATAAAGAGTTGTTATATGAATGTGTGATTATGGCGATTCCGGGGAGGACGTCAGATGGCAGTTGGTCATCTTAATTCGCCCCACAGCTACATCCTTTACAATCTAACCGGTCCCTGGTACTAGGCCGGCATAGCGCTAGGAAAAAGAAGATATTTATAGGTATCTGTAGGATACTACGAGGGTTATCTTGCAATAGTTTTGCTGTTAAATAAATAAGAATTTTCAATAAATTTTATTGAAAATATTATCCATCACTGCTGACAACTCTTCCTTAACTCTCAGGCAATTTTGAATACCGTCTGGGAAAAACTTCTCGTCCCTTCAGGTGACCCAATTTTGAATCTTGCAATAGTTTTGATGTTAAATAAAGAATTTTCAATAAACTTATTATTGAGAATTCTACTTAACTTCGTCTAAGGATCTCTGCATGCTTTCACGCGTTTTTCCGCACATTCAAACGGTAATACTATCAATAATACTACTAACCGATTGAATTGTTTGATCATATCTATGCAGTTTATAAGAATGAGATTAATAATCAAGGATGAGAAAATAAATAAATAATTTATTGATACATCTTTTTTTGGTATTAAAGTTGTTTTTTTCTGAAGATTCTAAGTCTATTTGTTTTCGCAATGTATTTCAAGTAAATGCTATCGTAAACGAACACAACGTTTATGATATAGAACCTTGAAAACCACGTAAGATACAAGAAAACTCCATTATCTGAGACTCGTTGTTAGCATTTACGACTGTTTCTGTCGGTGTTCAATCTAAGTACATCGATGTATTAAAGAATTTTCTTTCAAGCAATAGGTACTTGAATATGTATTTTCATTTACTTTAATCTATAAAGCTGTAGAGTTTGCTTGTTTGAACGCGCTAATCTCAGGAACTACTATTCTGATTTGAAAAATTCTTTCAATGTTAGATAGCCCATTTATCGAGGAAGGCTATAGATTATATACCATCTCGCTAAGACTAATAGGAGCCAAGCACCAATGAAGAATGTTTCAAAATCGGCGGTTTTTCCCCCTTTTGGTTGAGAGCTAAACGGTTAAAGTTTCGCAAAAATCATGTACGACGGAATTGTTCTCCTTTAAAAGATTCAAATAAAAGTCAGCATATGTCTATTTTTTAAGGTTGGCTCCCTATAACTTGTTTTTATGCTAACCAGATTTGTTCAAAAATAATACATTATTTGCGAAGGGGTTTTTAAAAACATGATATTGATCGTTCCCCAAAACCAATTTTTTAAACCCCTAAGTGATAAAAGTGGTCCACGCGGCTGAAGTCGCGGGTTTATCTAGTTGTGTATATAACTAGCTAACCCAGTAGACATTGTCTTGCCCTATCTTCGGTCAAACGAAAGGTCCAATACAAACGCCATCTATTGGATGTATTCCGAAGATGTTACAAATATCTTTTAGTAGTAGTAGTAGTTTAAATATTCCTTTGAGTTTTTCTTTCTTTATTTCTTTGTTAAACCTTCCCAGTATAACTGGAATAAAACAGACAGGAATCAAATAGACACAGCCGTCTTTGAGGTATAGCGAGAAACATACCTAATTTAGGTTACTTATCGCCATCTCTCGGGTCCTATTTCTCTGCAAAACATCTACGGACCTTTTGGAATATACACAAAAAATTTTATCCAAACCGGTCTAACCGTTTAGAAGGAGTACAGTGACAAAAGCTTGTACAGTCGATCAACGTCATCTATTTCCTAACACGATAGCTTGTTAATAATAATGCAAAAAGTCTCATTATTGTCATATATACTTTAATACAAAGAAAACATTTTTCCTCGTTTACCTAAATCCGTGAGATGAAAAGGGGTACTTACGTAAAATGACGAATATTACTTCCGTGCCATGGATTTACCGCGTCGAAGATTAATGTCGTAAAAGAAAATGTGGAACGTTCTCGATACATCAAGCGACATCCGGCGCTTGAGAGGGCTCGTGACGATGACAGGAGGTATTCCTGCCTACAAAACGGTTCCGATATAACCTTCACGGCTGCGTCAGCCGAAACCAAAATGCTTTATAAAGATATCCCCTAACACTTTACGGGATAGCTTCGAATTTTGTTACGACTTACGCTGCGTTCACACGGAGTCGTTTCTAGGTTGCTATCGGATCAGTTTTTCACCATTATTTCTGTTGGGGATCGATTCTCAAACAGGGTTTTTAGAATCAAACACAATCTTCTCGTGGACTATAGTTATGTTTATTCTTCACAAGCACTTATTATTTAACAACCGTAATCAATTAGCGTCGCGTGGTAAGAGAAACGTGCCGCGGCTCCCTGTGACCCGTACCAAGTCATCAGTCCTCCGGGTAGGAGGCCGCAAAAAGCAACATAGTATTTATATATTAACACGTGAAGCGAAAACCTTCATTACCATCTTCTGAGAATTGCTTGAACGGATGACTATGAAATTTGGCACAGTTATATACAGAGGAATTTTATATTAGGAATTTATACAGAGGAAGTGTGCGAATATTTTTATAAAATATACATTATTAATGCATTAAATTATTAAAATAAAACTTCATGCACGCCAATGCCAAAGGATTTACACACACATGTACACATTAGACTATAATATTGTGTCAAAGCGTAGTCATGACGACGCGGGTAAAAATAGTCAAATATTACAATATTGTTGTACAAAGATTTGAATTGTGTATATAGCTTTAAATAAACAATTACGCAAATCTAAAGATTTGTGGCCGAAATTTGACCATCAGGCCATCTCTAGTAATATTTATTTTCCGAATCAATAAATTCTTCATAAAAAGAAAGAACTACCTATGTATAGCGTGGTCCCTGAACCACGCATAGTTCTGTCATTGGCTCGCTAACACACCAGTCCACAAGCTGAGATTCACTTTCTGTAGTAACTTAGATACGACTCACTTCATACCCGTGTGTTCGAGACAACGTCAGTATACCTAGCTGAGATAATCACAACTGCCACAGATAAACACAGACACTACAGTATGGAAATAGCTCGGGGCACGTGTTTTGCGTCGATATCCTATGTGATCAGAGGCAGTGTAGTATTATTAAAAATCGAAATGTTTAAAATTTATCAAGCGATTGTGAGCCATTGCGATGAAATTGTCGACATTAATGTTCATTATTAAAATTTACGTTAAACAATTCCTGTTCTATACTGCTTTCGGTCCTATAATAATCCCAATGGATTGACTTTATTAGGGGAGGCATGCGTGACTTACGTTAATGAAGAAAATTTGCTCAACATGTGTACGGAATTTCCTAATATGAATTTTAGTAGCCTAATGGAATATTCGTGTCGAATGCTTGCCCTCCGTCACTCAACTATCGACCTTCTTGTAACATAATCGACAACGGCACTGGAGTGAGCTTTGAATTGAATCTTCGTGAACTCAATTTTCCCTATTATCCTTGTCAAGTTTCCCTGAACGTCTTGATTTCCAGAATTAGTGAAATATGTTTGTTTCTTCAGATCAACATAATGATTATTGAAGAGTTTTTATTTGAACATTTTATAGGCGGATTTATGATCAATTAAGTCTAAAGGTGCATTTAGACCAAACGAACTCTATGTTCGATAGATCTAGAACAAGAGTATTTTTTCTCGATCTTTCAGTGTAAACGACAGCTCGGTCTTAGCTGTTCTTAGCGTTTACACCAAAATATCAAAGAGCAAAAACTAAAATAAGATTTAGAGCCAAAGACTACAATTCTACAATAGATATTCAGACGAGCGAAACGAATGTTTATTGCTCATTCATGACAATTCTGTGGCTGGTAGTGCTTTTAATTTATATAATTCAACGTAGTTTTGTTTTAAAATTCTCTTGTTCTAGATTTCAGCATTTATTATCATTATATGTCTTTACCTTCAGAATTTACCAACTAGACTTAGTGTCTTTTCCACGTTGCGTGATATTGGCAGAGAGACTAATGAGGCGCAATATTTTGCGCCTCGTTAGTCAATTGAGCCAAAGCGAAAAAGAATAACGTTAATAAATTCTATTGGATGGTGTCAAGGCGTAGTCATGACAACCGTATAAATCTTATATTAATTGACAAAGAACGATTATGTCTACATTGACACTAGAACATGACTAGAACATTTTCAAGAGATCGCTACGAGAAGCGAGCATGTGCGAACATATAAAAACGCTCCAAACAATTGTTCGGACGCTCTAGTGCAGTTTACATCAAATGAGGGAGCAATCATAGAATATTCTAAGAATCTTTTTGAACACAGAGAGAACAAGGAAGAATGCTCTACGGCTGTTCAAACTGAAAGAATTTAATAGGGTTCGGGTACAATGCGCATTCGCTCGACTGATGTAAATTGACCTTAGCATATTTCAAGAATCTTTGTGAACGCAGACGAACAACGAAAGTATGTTCAGCGTCCGTTTAATTTAAAAGAATTTGATAGAGTGGGGGTAGAATGAGCATTCGCTTGTTTGATGTAAATACACCTATATAGGTATGTATAACTATTGCCTAACCTGTGGATGGTATATGATCATATAGGACTGTTTCTATACTTTTTTTTTCAAACTTATGTATCTCGCACATGTTTATCTAAGACGTATCTACGTCTTGCAATAATAAACCGATTTCCATCCCTTATTTTTTTTAAGAAGCTTGTCTTATTGAGGTTGAGGTAGAAATAATAGTAGCTTTTTATTTTTACGTATTCGAAATCAAGTAATCTTTATATATTGCGTCTTGTGATTTTTTGTCTTATTTTTAAGTTTCGCTATACATCACTATACATTTATGTAACCTTTAACCGTAACCTTCGGTTTATAAAATTCTTGAGACGTGTTGTCTTTTAATTACTTTAGATACGTCAAATCAAATTATTTTTTATTTGGTATAAAATATGGGTAACAATATTATCTTACAAACAATTAAGCGTACCGTACATGTTCTGCCATTGTATTGGCACGAAAATGTTAATATTAATGTAATTAAATAATTACAAACTCTATTCAGACAAATATTTTTAATAAATTATCCTATTTTATTTTTAAGTGTCATTTAACTCAATATTATGGCACCTCAAATCATTAAAAAAATAATGTCAATAGTTAACATAATAGATTTCAAATAGTGTAAACATTATCCAGTGTATTTACATTTATGCACTAAGGCATGGGTGAGAGCTAATATTAAAGAGGAATTCAAATTCAAATGATATTTTATTCAAGTAGACTTTTACAAGCTCTTTTGAATCGTCAAATATTTTAAAAGCTACCACTGATTCGAAAGAGTCGAGACACGAGTAGAATCAGCAAGAATCTCGCTAGCCACTCTTTTAAAAATTAGAATTAATAAGCGATAAAGAGAAAAAGACAAAGCAGCAACGAAACATAATTGTTTCGTTATTAATATAATGAAGAAACAGTTGTACAAAAAGTAACTTTCTTTCGTAACGTTCTCCTAAAAGCGCAAGATACTGAAAAGAAAAAAGACCGCGTCCTGTGCCGTTTCTTTTCGTACCATTTTAATATACATAATTACCGTTATAAAAAATGTGAGCTTTTATAAAACTCCTTATGGAATTTCAGTGGACTATAAAAGTTTAGTTGACGTTGCCTTAATCAGCCATTACTTTAATGTTACATGTTAAAGTGTGATTTATTTCTCTGCCAATTTCTTTAACGCATATTTTACAATGCGTGACATTTAAACTTATAAGCCACTATAAAACATAACGTAAGAAGTGATAACATCTTGTCGTAACGACTCTTTTACGATAAGGCATAATTATATCCAGAATGGAAACCATAAGTCCACAGACTAATAAAATTACTTTTTTACTTGGTTAGCGCCGTATGACCGACATTTCTGAAAATATTCGGTAGAGGCAAGATTAAATTGCTTTATCACATTTTTAACCACATCACCATACCTTTCTGTTAATTATCAATGCAAAAATAAATAAAAAACAATTAAGTGTAGATTATGATAAAAATCGGTATAATACTGTATAAATCGAGCTCAATAATTATAATTTTGGCATATTTTTTATGAGCTACATAAATACTATATAGTATGATTGGATTAGAAAACTCTACATCTTATTGTTTGTAGAGAAAGCGCATAAATATACGAAGTTCAAATCTCCAAGGAGCATTAAAAGAACCACGAACGATATAAGACATAAATCTGCCGTAATAAAGAACGAGACGCAATCTCACAACATATAAAATATTCATGAAGCAAAGACGCAGCTGTAGAAATAAACATCGTTATCGGAGCGTTACTATTAGAATGCTCTAGGTGAAATTCTTTCATGGATGTCGAAGAGCGATACACAAAGGAAGCTATTTACGATGTTAAAGAATAAGTAAATATTATCATCTGCCTACCTTTTATCTATAAACTCAAATAAATAGACACAAAAATGTTTTCTTCTTCTTTTACAAATTTTGTTCCTATTGGTAGTGGAGCCACAACTGTTTGGTGTGTTAGAACCTTCTAATCATTTCACTTAACTTTAAACTCCACAATTTAATATACATTTGGTGCATAGTTCACAGACATCGATATCCGAAAATAGGACTCTGGGGATGAGGATTAAGTCCTACCTTTTACCTGCTACTATTTGCAGTTGAAATTTTAATAAATTATTCATTTGTTTTTATCTAGGTATCAAGGTTGGCTAAATTAAGATTGTGAATATAATTAAGATGTCAAAGTCAAACTTCTATGAAGGCGTCTAATTAGTCTATTCGTAATCCACTCTCAAGCTTTGCTCAGTATATTTAGACTACAGAGTATATTAAGAAAATTATTTAGTAAAAATTTTCGCTTCTTCATTTTTCCTCCCGGTGATTTTTGGAGGAAAAATTCAGCGGACTATAAATAAGTAAAATGGTACTTATTTATATAAATAAACATTAAAGTATAAAAATAAAGCGTGAGAAAAAAATAGTGGAATATTTTATTCTCACGCTTTTATAATATGGACTCAAATGAAGTTTTAGTAAATTCAGTAATGCTTGAATAATATCATGCTTTTAGATAAACTGAAACCCTAAATTATTCTTGTTTCCTAATATTAATTTATGCACTAACATTCATATATAAGTAATAATTCCTTACTTGATAGTGTATGATGATAGGAATTCATATGATGAATGAAGGTGTACGTCACAAGGAAATAAGGGGATACAGCGTG
>JANCMC010043217.1:8561989-8642209 GCA_024363005.1 Charaxes varanes
ATGCAATATGGAATTACTTATGACTTGTTTCTTCATACTTTCTTCAGACTTCTTTAGTAATTTAAAGCCATCTTCGCATCGTCCTTGTTTTTGAAGTTTGTTTAATATTTTGTCAAAAGATATGGGACACAAGTACAATAATTTTAAAGAAGATAATTGAGTTAAAACTTTTTTGTTTTGTGATGTTTTCAGCGCCTAAGGTATAAAAGCGAGTGTATTAAATATAATTTTATTGTTTAATATAAACAAAAATAGGCGTGTCAAAATGTTAAATGTTTTCAGCACTACGAGAGCTTTCACGCCTATGTAATTTTGCGTTCATATTTCACACATTCGGCATTTCACCTCTTCCTATCTCTTGCGAACAGCTAAGACATGCTCTTCCTGCGTCAGTATTTACTGAGAAGTTTTCCTAAATGTATAAGTTAGACTGAATAAGCATTTGTAACCATACAAAAGTACATAAACACCTTCCGACACGTGTAATCGTGGTCAATAACGGATTTACCTTCGTATGAAAGAAATATATTAAACAAACCGACCTAACATATACAATACTTGCTTTTGATATATAATAATACTAGCTGTGATGCTATAAAGATAAATTGACATATATAATTATATATAAAAATTAATCCCTATTTTCCTTGAACACGGCGTCCCACTTTAACGGCTAGATCGATTTCGATTATTCTTTTTTTTTGTCGTGTTTGTTACTGTCAGGAGAAGGTCCTTATGAAGGAAAATAACAAAATTGTGCGGAAAATTAGATAATTTATGAATACTTCACTACCATATTAAATTATTGAACCCGAACCACCATATTGAACGTGGGCGGGGATTAAATTGTATTTAACCTAATGTTCGGGCAGGACTATCTAGTACTTATAAATTGGTTAAAATTGTGCTACAAGTATCAGCAGCTTTCCATAATTTGTTATTTGTAACTGAATTTCGCAAGCATGAAGCAGGGTTGAGTAGATTCGAAAGAAATTGGCCCACAGATTAATGAAAAGGATGTTAACAGAATAGATCAAAATTATTTAACTGGTTCTTCAAATATGGAAGAAATAGAGAACTATATGGCGGTCTGATGCTTGTTAATTTGTATATTTTAGTTTTCCGTCGACAATTTTACGTACAGATTATTCTAATGTTTTAAAGTGTTTCCATTTAGTGAAGAGGGTTATGGGTGTAGAACGAACATAAAATCGACACCATTAAGTTGGTCATTTACGAGAGTCCGCTATTAACTTTATAACGACCATGGAGTTCGTTGTTATAAGTGGGAAGCTTCAGCTTTAATTTCAGCGTAGAGCTCTTGTTATGAGCTTATGTGATTGCTAACTGACTGTGATCGAGATTTTTTTGATGGAACCAGCTATGGAAAACATCATGAGTGTTTAAATTCTCTATGTTTGGTAATACACGAAAAGTAAAATGATTAAATGACATTTTGTAATGATTTTTTTTAATGTAACATTGTGTAGAGGTGTGTGCCGATTCTTCACAAGCAGTATAAATAAATCAATATATTTTTCGCTCGTTTTATTTCGAGAATTTATGCATCGTAATATAATTTTTTCTTTGCCTATCATAAATTTCCGTAAAGTAATGCGTGATTCTATTAAGATATACACATTCACAATTGATAGAAACTTTGTAGTGTAGGAACGTATTACCAATTATGACATAAAAATTGTCATAATTGGTAATGCCAGAGCCAGACATAGCTTCATTTGAATGATCATTTTAATGATATTGTAGTGTGGCCGGGGACTTCGTGTAGCTGCGCAAAGTTTTGTAGCAGTTTGTAGTCTTCAAGAACAAAAATGTATAAACACTTGAGCTATGTCTGGCTCCGGCATAATAGATGTAATGTGTGGTTTATTTACTTTTATCACGATATTCCCACAGGGACAGTAAATTTAATTATGTAGACGTAGCGAAGCGTTGCCTACAATATATATATATATATATATATATAATAAAAACAAGATATCAATATTATTTAACCATATGAAATAATTTAATAAGAAACATAGAGAGTGTTTTATATAGCTTTGTCACGCAATTCTCACGGGACCAATAAATCAATTAGATAGACGTAGTTAAGCATAACCTAATGTAGATTAGAAGAATATGAATACTAACTCATGTATATAATACGTCCGTAATTTCCGACACCTGGATGGCCCCTCCATTCTCAAATAATAATCTTCTTTGTTGTACTAACCTTATGTACAACATATCCGCAAAGGTATTCAGTTCATAGGGCCTCCTTAGTGATGAGTTCAAAAATGTATAATTTTTTCACCTGTGTAATACAGGGAAGATCTAGCAACAATGAAACCATCGTTTATAATGGTTATTGTTATAATTTTATACAATTGAAAAATGGCCTTGGCGATTGAGACCAAATATAAAAGGAACCTTAAGAAAAAAACATCAAATAGCGTTTTCTTTTGATATACTACGAATCTGCTCTACAAAGAATACAAAAATATTTGATCAATTACTTTTTTGTTGTGTTCTTTTATACGTTGATAATTTCAAAGTTACTAAGTGAAAAATTTAATTACTTCGCATAAATTATATCGAAAGAAATGTGGATGGAAACAACAACAAAGTAGTTTCGTGTCGTATTGTATAGTTTCACTGAAATATGATATTGTGTGACGACAGGCAGGGGGGGTCAAAGGCTTTGTGATGTAAGATGTTAAAATGTAAAAAAAATAAAAAAAAATTGATACTGCTGTTTTCTATTATTCTACTAAACTGCAGCCATGAAATTGAAAATTTTGTGACGTCACGGGGAGGGGGTATACAAAATGTGACAATCTGTGACAAGGTGAGGGGAGGGGATTAAGAGTCGTAAAATTCGTGTGATGTAATTTATGGACGACACCCAAGTAAACGAACAAAGAAACAAACAAACTCTGCAGTTTTATGTATTAGTATAGATGATAGACATTTGCAGTACAGAATTGTATCCTTCAATTTTGTTAATACTCTTTTCAGAATTTCCTCTTACAATTTTCACAGTTCAAGTATAAAGAGGTGGTCACATCAAAATGAGCCAGCCCCAATGTAAGAATTGTAGGGCAAACGGAACCAGATACATGTTTGTAGATTTTAATGTGGATAAATAAATCTATCTTATTACCTTATTGTTCCAGCTATACCTTCGTTGCGACTATAGAGAGACCTAACGGGAGCACGGACGCGATATAATACGTGTAGAGAGGACTAAGTATCACATCGTCCTTGCAGATGTTTTTCCTGTAACATCCGGATGAAAGCCCACCCAGTTCACGTTCTAGTCACGTACAGTTTTTCAATATGTTTTATTTGAGTTACCATATTAGAAAATTATCACGTTATGACTAGCACGATAAAAAAATCACGTTACGTGTACTGCGGCTTTCGTACATCTTCAGAACACAATAGACAATATGAATCAAACATAATTTTGCTATCTTTGAACACATGGAATTCTTCAATACATAATACTTAATATATAAAGCTGAAGAGCTTGTTTGCTTGAACGCTCTAATCTCAGGAACTACTGGTCCGATTTGGAAAATTCTTTCAGTGTTAGATAGCCCATTTATCGAAAAAGGCTATATATTATCTCGATAAAATTGAATTTATTTTTTTACCTAATTTTACGTGGACAAAGTTGCGGGCACAGTTAGTTTATACATTAATATATAAAGTTGAATATATTGTTGTTTGCTTGAACACGCTTATCTCAGGAACTACTGGTCCGTTTTGAAAATTCTTTCAGTGTTAGTGCTATACATATGTCATCACGACAAAATTGAATCTATTTTTTTACCTAATTTTATGTGGACAAAGTCGCGGGCACAACTAGTCAAACGTTTTTTGTGATGTTTGTGCACATAATTCTTAGAAAAATAAATATACATTCTTGTATATGCCTAGATATAAAATTATGACAAAAATTATAAAAAGTAACAACTATTTAAAATACATTGGGTAACCCATTAAGCCAATAGCCAATACAATGATAATTCATTTATTTAATAAAATACAAGAATGGCACAAATGTTAAAACGAATGGGGTTAGGGTCCTGTTCAAATTGACTACAATATAAAAAAGTATAAAACGAAGAATATTTTACAAAAACACGACGATATCAGTATAACATAATGATAATTTACATGACGGAATCTAGATTAAACTTGATAAGTCAACGTTACAACAACAAACTGATATACATATTCGACCACCGACCATGCTCAAATCCGCGGTGGTGCTGGTTAAAACTCTGTCTTGCGATTAACTACGAATTTGCAGAATATAATTTTAAATAAGGTAATTATATCTATACTTATTCATACAGCAGAAGAGTTTGTTTGTTTGCTTAAAGGCGCTAATCTCAGGAACTACTGGTCCGATTTGAAAAATTCTTTAAGCGGTAGATAGCGTATTTATCAAGGAAGGCTATAGGCTATATGTCATCATGTTGAAATTGAATCAATTATAACCTAATTTAGTGCGGACGAAGTCGCGGGCACAGCTAGTGTCTAATACAAGGATAAATGGAAAAATGGCTATTTTTTCCTTTGCCCATTTTGGTAAAAGCTTAAAGCCTGTGACAGAAGTGGATGCGACGATTACAGACGAGTGGGGAGTAAATTGAAGCAGGTATCTTAAAAATTTCTGTTCCAACTTTCTAAAGTGGGGCACCTGAAGTTTCTTTCTAATTTAGTTTTCTTTATTTATCTATGTATAATCTTTCATAAATCCTCAACTTTTGTATAGCCTTAATGGCTCTACCAGACTCTGTGCACGTACGTATATGAACATTATAAATAATCTACGTTGTTTATTAGCGTCTATACGCAAACCAAAATGGGTTGATTGCACAATCCCGTCTCCCATTTTTCTATATATGTACTGTACAGAGAAAGTCGAATTAAACCGATTACCAAATACGTTAACAGATGTTAAATATTACAATGAGAGAATAATACGCTCTGTCAGTGTGCATCGTGATTGTGGCCCGTAACACCTACAGACGGCACGTATAGGGTACTGGGCTAAATCATTTAAAACCGTGAGGAAATCTTATATTACTTATATTTATTAGGTTTCCAACAGTACTATTACTGAAAAATTAGATAAGTAACGTTCTAGATAAAGGAACAAACGACATTTACACACATAACATAAGTAAAATGATATTTTAAAAAAGGAATACAGTTATAATACTAGTGTCGTTCGATAAATCCGTGGCTTATTGAATTTCCCATGTCGCAAAAAAAAACTATTATAGTCAACTGACGTCCTTTGAAAGTTTACCTTTGAAAAATTTGAATTGGACTTAGTGTGCGTTTTACAGTCATTTAAAGAAAACAATTTTCTAACTTTTAAAGAAAATAATGTTGTAACTTTTTAAGTAAACAATTTCGTAACTTTTTAAGTAAACAATTTCGTAACTTTTTAAGAAAATAATTTTATAACTTTTAAAGAAAACAATTTCGTAAATTTTTAAGAAAACAATTTCGTAACTTTTAACTGGAAAAAGTGTATTTGGTGCTTTGATTAAGCATATTTTTGGTAAAAAAAAACATCACCGAAACTAACAAAAGGCTTGATAAGCAATACGGGGATTCTTCACCATAAACTTAACGGTTAAGAGGCATATCGTCAATAGAAAAAAAGATCAAAATGCATAAACTTTTTAAGTCAATTTTCACATACCTAATGAAAAGTTTTTATATTAATTAAAACAGAAATTCAATATTTATGAAAGGGCATAAGTTTGTCTATTGTTTTCTAGAGATTCAAATTCAAATGAAATCTTATTCAAGTAGACAAGCTCTTTTGAATCGTCAAATAATTTAAACATCAGACAATAACCTAAAAATGATTTATAAGGAAATGCCAAAGGAGGTTTTTGCAATCGTTTTATTCATTAGATGGTAAGTAGAAGGCAACGCCCGTACGCATGTACGCGTGTCACGCGTAGACCGGTTATGCGTAAGTGAGATTTAACCAATATATCACTTGCAATTCAGATTCATTGCTTTGTTTTTACATTTGGGAGTAATACGACCTGTCAAACGAATAATGTACCTGCTTCTATTGAAAAATATTTGTTTTTTAAACTTTACCCCTTAAGAATAGATTTAGTATACGTAAGTAAGTAATACGTAATACGTACTAAGGGGACATCCATAAATATTTCTCACACGTGAAGAGGGGGAGGGTGTCACCGAAATGTGACATTGTGTGACTCGACTCACTCTTCTATAAACGGTATTGAATTGTTGAAAGTCGTTCCAATGTCCATTTTCTTTTTGCATTCATAAAAAAGAAGAGGCGGTAGAAAATAAGTGACCAGCATTGACTTATCACAAGGTTAAGTGTGCCAGCCAGGATCAGTCCGTCCGACGGCGTCCACGATCGAAGACGCCGCCATACCGTTCCTGTTCCTGTATCATCTGTTCGTAAAAGGTAGAATATTACTAAATAAAATAAATAAATAATCATTTATCTGGTATTAAATATGGATAACAACATAATCTTATAATTAATTAGGCGTACCGAATATGTTCTTCCATTATATTGGCGTGTAAATGCTTACATTAATCTAATGATATCCTTCAAGAAACGAGCATACTCAGTTCTCAAAGGCCGGCAACGCATCTGCAAGCCCTCCGGTGTTGCAATTGTCCATGATTGGCGGTAGTCACTTAGGTGAGTGCCGGTTGCTCGTTTGCCCCTTGTTAGATATTTATTAAAAAAAAATAATTACAAATGTTATTTAGAACGCAAATATTTTTTAAACTAGACATCACTGGCTGGTCGAAATTCGATATAGCTAAGACCTCTTTATAACTTTTGGTACATAAACAAATAAAATAAATAAACCGCGTCGGTATGGCAACACCGGAGCATGCAACTGTCTTCGTTGATATGTCATAGAGCAGGAAATTCTTTGCAAATCGCACGTTTAATTAATTCCAATAGTCATGTCTATGTTTATTTGTTGTAGATGTGTATGGAAGGAGGTCGGAGCTTAATCAGTGGCATTTGAGTCTACAGTCAGGTAGAGCAGGTCTTACCGCGGCTGGGTGATAGATGGGTGACCAATACTAACACTGGTTTTCAATTACCGGGCCTCGTCTGTGTTATGGTAAGCATGTAAAACAATGGGACCCGATTTATGATCGTGGGGGTTTCAAGGATGACCTCAGATGGTAATCGGCCATCTTAACTCGCCCCACAGCCAAATCCTCTACAATTTAAGCGGACCCTTGTACAAGAATGTGATAACGTTAGGAAGATGTACTAAAAATAATATGTTAATTTGTTGTAAATGTGTATGGAACTTTAGAATTCGCACACTTATTCCCCTAGGCTATTAGAAATTTATTAAGTTCGTATACTAGAATATGTCGTCACTGCATTGTACGGTAATCTTCGAGATAAATCTTTTGCATCGTAAAGTTTACGTAAGAGATGTGCGAACACCGGCCGGTTAAAGATGCTGGCATAAAATTTATACAGCTGTATAAAGTTAATGTGGGTTTAACGAATTAATTTGTTAATCATTTTAACCGTATAGGGGTTAATCGGAGTCCGTATTTGGCTATAAGGTTTAATACTACCATAGGCAACTCTCTAAGCAAATTTAATTATACCCATTTAAGTGTTACTTATTGACAATAATGTTTGCCATGTCTATATAAATAAAACAAAGTCGCGTCATATACACCATTTAGAACTCGATAAAGGCTGGCCGATTTTTATGGGATTTGTTTTATTGGACGTGTCGTAGAAATAGAATAATGAATTATTAGAACATTACAATAAATTTATGAATATTCAAATTCATTTTCCATTTGGTTCTAGGAAAGGAAATTTAGAAGACATCAAATATTTAAACCGTGTACGATGGTTGACACTGAAAACGATGAAAGATTTTTTTTTAAAGAAGATCGCAAGGCAGGAAATTCCTTGTACATGTTACACGTGCTCGAAGTTGTGTGGGTGATAGAATTAAATTTCCAGGATATATCCAAGCGATTTCTTAAAGCACTCCTCCTCTTACATGCGTTAAAAATATTATTCTAAGTGACAAAAAAGTTTATTCTAATAACTTTAAACGAGCAAAACGTGTATATGTATATAATGGGAATCTCGGAATCGGCTTTAACGATTTTAATGAAGTTTAATATGCTTAATTGATGTAAGTAGGTTCCATTTTTAGAAAACGTCTTTTTCCTTCCTTCCTTCAGCCCGATGGCGTTCACAGCTGGGCATAGGCCTCCTCCATTGACTTCCACAGAGCTTTATTTGTTGTCGTTTTATCCTCACAAAACTCCGTAATCCAGTCACTATGCAGTAATAAAACTAATGCGGATCAGCCAATGATGGGGATGGACGAAAATAATAAAGGATTAAATATACTTATATTAAGTTGAGTTACATTGTATAACAGTTGACATAAGAGTGAAAAAAAAACCTACCAAATAAGAAATACTATCATCGCCGCATAGACAGTAGCGCCAGCTAGTGAGTGCTCTATTTAGACATCTTTGACAATTTACATTGTTTGGTTTATACTAGCTTTTTGAGGAGGTCGTGGCCTAATCAGTGGTCGGCATTTGAGTCGATCGCTAAGTTAAGTTGCTCTGGCTGCGACCAGGGAATATTAGACATACCTAAAGAGGTACTCCTAATATTCTTTAAAAAAAAAGATGTATAGCCTATTATAGCCTTCGTCGATAAATGGACTAACAACTAACACTGAAAGAATTTTTCAAAACGGACCAGAAGCTTCTGAGATTAGCGCGTTCAAGCATACAAAGAAACAAACTCTTCAGTTTATATATATCTAGATAATGTCGATTAAATTTCAATTATTTGGGATATGAATTGGGATATATAGATAGATTAAACTATATTCAGACTTACCTATTGTTATATACTTATACATTTTCATCTTCCTAGCGTTATCCCGATTCAGTAGCACCAGGGTCCGCCTAGATTGTAGAGGATTTGGCTTTGGGGCGAGTTAAGATAACCGATTGTCATCTGACGTCATCCTCGGAACCCCCACGATCTCTACAACCTTACGAGTAATATCACAAAATGACATTAATCGGTTCCCACTGCTTTACTTCCCTTCCGAAACACGGAGGAGGTCAGATATCAAATATAAACCAGTGTTAGAATGGCTCACCCATCTATCACCCGGTCGCAGCAAGAGCAACTTAACCTATTGATCGACTCATTAGCTAGTATTGAATAATGCCCGAGCCACAAATAGCTCAAAGTGTTTGTACATTTTTGTCCGTGAAGACTTCAAAGCACTACAAAATTTTGCGCACCGACACAAAGTCCCCGACCACACTACATGATCATTGAAATGATCATTCAAATGAAGCTATGTCTGGCTCAGGCCCTGCCACATAAATACCCGTACGTGTTAACGTCACTCTTGATTAATGGCGTATCGCATAGGAATTTATTTAAAAAAAAATACTATTTTCGTCGGTAATAAATGAATGCAATTTCTAATTGATGTTGGTTAGCTCGAGGAGAGCATTAAATCTGTTTGTACCAATGGTTTCGTAACAAAATCGTTGCAAGCATTCTTGTAAAATGCCGTCGCCGCTCGCGTTGTTTTGCAAACATTAACGATACATAATGACAGGAAAGAATATTAATGTACTTTTTTTAGAAGTAATAATTTAAGACATGCTTAGTCTCGTTACAGCTTCAGTTAAGCATTTTTCAACCGACTTCCGAAAAGGAGGATGCTAAAATTGCATAAAAAACGGTCGAATTGATAACAATACGACTGGTTTTTTTTTAATGTTACCTCAGAACTTTCGAGTGGATGAATCGATTTTGATGATTTTGTTTTTATTTGAAAGCTGGTGCTTCCCGTGTTGCCACATTTGATTTTGTTCCAGTTCTGACAATTTGTTGTCGGTGTTTTTTTTTTTTTTTCAATTTTATTTAAGCTTGTGTTAAGAAGTGCCACGACGATAGTTCGGCGGGATTTCAACCGAGCAGTTCATGAGGTTCAGTCCAACGTTTTAATGTTGAACCATTTGCAAGATATGCTTTTTAGATTGTTGGCTTAAATGAAAAACCTCAGTGGCCTTACAACTTTAAATTAGATGAGTTCTAAGACTCCCCAGGCCGCCCCAAATTTAGACTTCATTCTTTCCCCGAGTTCCAGTGGTGCCACTCTTATTTATCATATTTCATTAATGTAAAAAAAATAAGAAAATGCTTACAAGGTATTATATATGTAAAACCTGACTTGTATGTGAGCGGTTATATAGGTTTAATCTTTGCCAGAGAGACGCGTTAAATCTTTGACACCAATATATTTAATCGCACGTTCGTTAGAACTAAATTTGCTCGCATCGCGGATTCGCGTTCTATTAGAACGATGCCTTAGATACCAATATGTTTGATCGCACGTTCGTAAGAACTAATTTGCTTCCATCGCGCATTCGCGTTCTATTAGGATGACGCCTTAGACCCCACTATGTTTGATCACACGTTTGTAAGAACTAAGTTTGGTCGCATCACGTACTCGCGTTCTATTAGGAAAACCCTTTATACACCAGAATGACCGATCGCACGTTCGTAAGTTCGCCTTACAATCCAAGGTATAGAAACAAAGAGAAGTTCTGATTGAAATAAAATCCAGATCCTAACAGATTGCGAAAAACCCAGAAAAGAATTGATTAGAGAATTTAAAAGTTAATTTAGTTTTTTATTCAAATTTTAAGGTATTTTTGATTGTAGTTTAAGATGATGTATACTTAAAGTTTTCTGAATAAGACGTATCTCGACTATAAATCATTGAAATCTATACTAATATATCTCTCGAAATGTGGTGCTGGAGACCCATGCCGGGCATACCTTGGACAGCACATATAACAAAAATGTCTATCCTAAATTAAACGCACGTAAGCACACCGTCCACTATAAATATACGTTCATAACGACTATGGTTAGACACAATCTCATAGTAAAGTGTATACATGTGTGTGTAAATCGTTTAGCATTTGTGTGCGTACGGGTTTTATTTTAATGTAGCATTCATAAAGCATATTTTATAAAAATATTTGTAATCGCATACTCTCTTCGGATACGACTTAGGGACCTTCAAGGTCCCTTCGTATATATTATTGAGATAATTAGATATGTTCATACAATTGAATTGTAGACGTAATACAAACGTTTAATAACAACATTACGTACAATATACTTGGACAGATATCAAGATCAACTGCTGGGTCGTTAATATTTCACTCAAGTTTCTGTATCATTAAAATTCAAGCAACCGTCCGCCACTCTGCCGATAATTTATTCACAATGTTTTGACACACAATCAAACTTTTATTTCCCCAATCTACATAATGCTGTAAATCGAGAACGATTTGTGTTGTATTTTGCTAACCGAAAATTCAATGGATTTAGGACGATTCAAGTACAGAAGATACTGGTTTCATAAAAGCCGGCAACGCACCTGTGAGCCTTCTGGTATAAATATATAATCCTCCACATCAATTGTGATGAATACTACACACAAAAATATTCCACTGTATACGTGTAACTCTTACGGTTTTTGCAGCGCACGCCAGAATAGCAAAATTTTCTCCTAGTTACTTGACATTTATGGTTATATTTTGGACAATTCACACAATATCTTTATAATTTATAGCCTATGTGTTATTCTGACATATAAACCATATTATTGTAAAGTTTTATTAAAATCTATTCGGTAGTTTTTCCGTGAAAGCTGAAAATGAAAATGAATGAAAATGAAAATATCTTTATTCTGAATCACACCAGAAAACTAAAATTAAAAAAATAAAAGCAATAAAATAATAAAAAAATATACATAACAAAGAAAACATAAAAAAAGAACACAAAACAAAAAGATCGCCAAACATACATCCGTACATCCATGTGTACAAACTTTCGCGTTTATAATATTAGTAAGATATCTTTTAAATAACGTGAAAATGTATTATTTTTTAACAACAATTTGTATATCGTTCGTTTATTGTACATGTCTTGTTTTTATTTCTATAGACTGTTAGCTTTCAAATAACGCAAAGCAAAAATGTTTAATAATCATATCCTCGTCAGCCTTAAGCCCTAAGTCTATATAAATTTCGTAGGTCCCGTAATATAAAAGGTACACAAAGATTAAAGATACCCATAAAATTAAAATAACCAGGGCCCGTTTTAACCGGCTTTTGCACAATCAATTTTTTTTCACTCCGTTTAAGCACCTTATTTTTTTTTCATATTGGAATTAAGATTAAATTCAAAAAATTTGTGTATTTTATAGAAGCGAAAATATAAACAAATATTTTGAAAACCTTTCCCGCCCACTTCTGACATAAGCTTTCCAGGCTTAATTAGCAGGATAATGGAAATGTTTACAATACCTAGATAGTTCCAATTATTCTTTCTTTTTATAACAAGGGACAGAAGTGTAGGCGGTTCGCCTGAGTGACTACCAACACTAGGAGACTCGCAGATGCGTTACCGGCTTTTGAGGACTGGGTATGGCCTTTTCAAAGGTCTCTAAGTATTCAAAAAAATAGCTACAAAAACTACTAACTTTTTGGTCATAAATACCTGGTTCTAGATTCCTATATTTACATAAAAATACAGTACGTAAATACAGAACGCAAATCTTAGTCTAAAGAACGACACCTGAGTGAATACCGAAGCTTGCAAAGTTTTAGTAGGCAGGTCGGTTTATCACCTTACTTAAACTTATTTCCAGCCTTACATACTTACATTATATTCCATATTTCCATATAATTTGGTTTACCGATACCAAAAATGTATATCCCTATAACGTTGATTTGTATGTAGGTATATTATATACTTTAAGGGGAAATAGGTTATGAAGAAATTCGTCAGCAAGTTACTCGATTAGGATCCTAAACTAACGGCTAAACTAGGTCCATATTTGTTTGTCAATACAAAAAAATCATATATCTATAACTTTTGGTTTGTATTCGAAAAGGGGCAAATTAATCCTGTTTATGAAGTTGAACCATCTCTATGCGGGCCGTATCTCATTTCCGAGTATTACTTTGCGTTCGAACCCCATACGCCGCGAGCGATTTCCAATCCCTTAGATACGGATAGCAAAAAAAAAGGAATGATTTCAATCCATATTTTTTTTACGTCATGCTCATTCAGAATGTAAATATATATGTGTGTAATTTTTTTGTTATTTTGAGTTGTGCCTGTGTTGTTGAATCAAGTTATTAGTTAGCTCTCTTTTGATGAGGGAGTGATAGTATTGTGGCCTGATCTGCATTGCCATACGTTAAGAAATTTGAGATCGATAACAATATAAATTTTTACCTCAAGAGGAGATCAAGGAATCACAAAAAAGTATAGAATATAAGACTGATATGACTGATATGGGGGAAATATTATCAAACATTGACGAAATAGTAAGTATCGGAAAAACATATTAGAAGATAATAATAGAAACAATAAAGGAAATATAAGAGGAGCATTTCATATGTTTCTCATAAAAAGAGGATAAAACAATTAATTACGTCCAATAGTTATAACAAATTTGATAAGTACTGATATATAACACACTAATATAGGCAAATTATTATCAAACAATAGAAGACAATAAAGGAAACATAAGAAAAGCATATAAGAAGATAATAATAGAAACAATAAAGGAAATATAAGAAAACAATTTCATATATTTCTCATAAAAAGAGACTAAAACAATAAATACCGCTTCAGTCGATAAAATCTGATTAGTAATAAAATAGATATCCAATACAGAGGATGAAAGAAAGCAAGAAAAACCTTTGATTAATGAATCGAACCGCTCGTGAGCGAAAAAATACCAAAGGGATTATATTGTGAGATAAATACAAACTTCCATGGAGTTACTAAAAGGAATTGATTTTTATTTTATGTTGTACTAGCTGTTCCAGCGATTCTGCTTAAAACAAGGTAAAATAATTTTGGACTTTCAAACTTAATCAAATTTACGTGAGTCCTCAGCCCTTGCATGAAATGCTAAACTACTTTGCTCAAATCCGCAAATGGATACGAAGGAAAATCGGTGCAATGCTGCAACCCGAAAGCTACACCACAGAATCCGCCACCAAAACAGAGCACTACACTGACTTTCCGATGTGCCTTAACGCACGTTTCGCTTCTACACCGAAGCATCATCAGGAGATAGACTCTACAAAGGTTATTCGTAAAGTCGACTTTAAATTTATCAAAATATCTGAACGAAAATAAAAGTAGTTCGTGTGCTGTGAGCGAAGTGCACAAGTTGGGCGCTAAAAGGCACTCGAAACGTCAGTTACGCTGTCGGTAACACTAGCGTTCGGAAGTGCTGGAGTTCACAGAGTTCGGAGGCCAAATAGTGCTAAATCCACTTTCTATTTACGTATGAACCCCGGCTATTGCGTGAACACTAATATATCTTATAACTTACTGTAACACGCGACTTTGCCCGCGTGAATTCAGTGATTTTGTTAAATTTTGAGAGTTTTTATTTTTCGTGCGCACCCCAATTTTTAGCTAAAAGAAAAGTAGCCTATGTCATTCCTTGTAAAATGAACTATCTACCAGTGTAAATCGGCCCAGTCGATTCGGAGATACCCGGAACAAACAGACAGACAAAAAAAATGTTTTTACTTGCGTTTTGCTATACTTATCTTATATCTAGCAATATGCACACACGCACACACAAATGCGCGCGCGCAAGCATGTTGCAAACAGCCTAGTACTTTAATTTAATGCTAAATGTATTGTATTTCCTTCTTTCCCGTTTAAATTTTAAACTATAAGTGTAATTATTATTTGGTCTTAGTTCTAAAAAAATTATTGTACATTGAATTCAAATCTTGTAATACTGTAGAACTGCCTAATAAAAAAATATAAAAAAAATTACCTATTACACAATGGCGATATGAGTATCGTATATTGTTGATATCGAAATCTATATCTATCTATCTCTACACCTAGTATGCAGTTTGTCTCTTGAGATTTGTACTGGACACGTTATATGTTAGTAAACACACATAAGACTTAATGTGACGGTACTGTGCATCCAAGCGTTGCTTGCAGATTCACGCTGCATGCATACATTTTGTTCTTCTTTGGCGTACATTTGTAATTGTATACTTTATATGTTGTGCATAAGTAAAATTGTATTTGTATACTTTAGAACGCAATTAACATTATTGGTCTAATAACACGATATATTTGCTTACAACAACAGATGTTACATGTATGTTACGTTATGAGACCTGTAAATATACTCATACATACACGAAATTTCGATAACCGCGGGAAGTACAATGATGAAATTTGACAAGCAGGTAATTTATTGGAGGATGGCAGTTGAGTGAGCTGCATTCGGGAAGCTGGAGGCCATTCTTTACCTTTAAAGACTTAATTGGATTTATTATTTTAATTATACTACTAACTTTCCTAACCTTAATTAATCCAAATTCTTTGTTATTGGAGTTATTGGGTGTGTAATAAACTAGCAAAAGCTGAGCCTTCACAAAGAAGGCTCGTGTAGTTTTTCATATAGTAAATTCTTTTATTAATTTTTTGACAGATAATACATATGAAGATGCGAAGTTAATATATTAAATAATTAATATATTAAAGCGCATATGTATGTATACGCGTGATAGTTTTCCAGTAAAGTGTACCGCAAAACTGCTCAGGTTGTTTTATCGACTAGTGGATCCGGCAGACGTTGTTTTGGCAAAATTTTGGCTCATCTACTAATAGTCTACTTTCTTCTTTTAAACCTTCTTTGAAAGTTAAAGTTATTTAACAAATACTTTTATCACGTGTCAGATACCGAGCCCTTCTATATAAGCATGCCGTGACTCGATCGTGACCACTTTTTTATAATATATTTAGATAGTAGATTTATTTGTGAATGAAGAAGTCGATGGACCAGTGATAGGAGCGTCGGGGATAGAATCATGTACCACCCTGTTTTAAATCCCCCATTATATTCGTTGACCTGTTGAAGACTCATCTAGTTGGAAGTGCAAAAACATAAACCGCTTTAAATTAACACAGGCCTTATAAATAAAATATTGGAACGTTTTAATGATAAATTATTACACGGTTTACGTTACTTTTTTGCGGGATCCCTGTCAATGGCAATTATGCTCTAGTACTCTAGTAGACGATATTATAAAACTTGTTAGCGGTCGGTGCGACTGTATTTTAAACCGGTCGTAAACACGCCGGTTTTTATTCAGTATGGGTAGATTTAACAAACGTCCTTCTCGAATTATGCTTTCTTGTTTGCAGTTTGCGACATTTTTGAATATTAAAATGACAATTTATGCACTATAGTACAAGTTACCTTCCCAACATGAAATATTCTTGCCGATGACGTTCGTATTTTGCAAGAAATTTCTTGTCGGCCATATGTATGAACCATGCTTTGACATTGATAACCTTTCGATAACAGGTTACTAGTGCTTCAGTTACATTTTCTTTATATTAGGACAGACTCTAATTTGACACCGTACTTTGGTTTTGTCTATAGAAATTAGTTCATATATATTTTTATGTTAATAAGAGGCAAAAGAACTGGCGGTTATTGACTACCGACCCATATGCACATCTGCACCAGACCACCACCACCAGAAAGGCCGCAGATGCGTTGCCGGCCTTTAATTAGGGGTTTAGGCCTCTGGGAACTTTCACCAACCGAACGAAACGTGACAACAATACTGTCACGTTACAGCATTGCCGCCCTTTAATGCCGATCTTATGTGAGAAAGAGGCACTGGTACCCGGACGCACGGGCCCAATTCGGCTGCAGACCAAAAGGACTGCAAGCGTGGCGGATCATATAATTAAATATGTAATGTGTGTGGTATTGCATTGGCGGTTTACATGTTATTATGAAGCGATACATACCATCATACATCGTTACGAGAGAATTGCAACCGGAGCGTGTGCGCCCGAGTTTTTGTTCTGTCGGTGGAATAATTAAATATCGCCGCAATTTTTTACGTTCGCAGTAGGCGCGAAACCGGCCATTAAAGTATCAAGTTCCCGATACGATGAGGTTAACTCGATGATTGGAACTGTCTTAGACCATGTCGGCACCTGCTGTTAAAATTAAATGTTGCACGCTCGCTCGCGTAAATACGTGTATACCGGCCTGTACTTTGGCCTTCGATTTCAACGGAGAGTTGAGATTTTTTTTTGCTTTGCTTCAGAGGACCTGGGAGAGTTGAGGTATTTTTTTAGTTGCTTTGATAATTACCTTTTTGAAATACTCGGTTGCTCATACGTGGAGAATTTGAGGTCTATTTCTACCCATCTGAATAGCTACTGTTGAAATGAACATTTTCATATTTCGCAACAGAGAATATTCTCGATAGTTTTACTTACTTTTACGTTCCAAATGAAAACGTCAAATGAAGATTCGAGCTTCCATTTTACACGAATTACATGGTCGCAACGTCGAGGATTCGATAAGTGTGAGTTCTGATTTAATACCTGCTAGCAATATTTAGGAACTAACTTGTGTAAAACGGTAGCAATAATGTTTCAATTGCAGCCACAGCCTATATATAGGCTTTCTCGATAAAAGAGCTTCTTCTTAGCGTTTTGTTGGCAAGCACTAAATCATATTGGCCCAGAACTTAACCACATCAACTGCGTTATAAGTGGCAGCCATCAAGTCCTCTTGCGTGCAGGTATTAGGGCACGCAGGGCACGATATAAGATGGCACATTGTTTGAGGGCAACTTGGACGCCTTTGCGGGAAGGGGGTGGATTGGTTTAGCTCTAGATAGAGGAGAGTGGTCTAAGAGTGGGGAGGCCTTTGCCCATCAGAGGAAGATATTGGGCTAATAAAAAAAAATTTGAATGATAATTAACAATTGTAAATAAACGCGGAATTCTTACGTAAAACAAACGATAGAGAGATAGAGACGTTCGGTGGCAGGCTCATATAGTAAAAAAGGTCAGGAAGACTGTATTATGATTATGATATTAGTTCTATGCAATAGTTGATATTCGTGATGTATGTGTGCATTGGTGTGAATGGTTAGGACCTTACTTTATTTAAATTTGTATACAATATTTTTCCGAGTGTGGACGAAAAGAAAACTTTTGCCAAACATTAGTTTGGATGTGTCCTTCCTCCATTTTGTTTTTCTTCGGAATAAAAAACAAAAAAATACCGCTAATCGCTGTTGTGTCTATTTAACATAAAAGTGAATTCGACCTGTTTATTGAAATTTATAATTATTAAAGTTAGCTCTAGGTAGAGACGACCGAGAAAGTGCTTTACCATTTTGTATGACAGCTCCTAGTTAAAGATAATTTTGCTATGGGTTATTGTTTGAAATTAACGTAATGCATAACAAGGAAAAATAAGCCTTATTAACTAATTGACGTGCAAACGACATTCGACTTTAATTAATGAGGCAAATCAATTTCTTGGCCGACTATACATACGAAGAAAGATCAAAAAAAAATTTAGGGTGTGTACAGATACTAAATCTTACAGTAACGCTTACATAGATTAATTACTAATTAATTTTAATTAGAAATCATGTCAAGCGATGGCATTGTTGTCGCGTGTCGTACGGTTTTTGAGACTTGCCGGTAGCCTAAACTCGTCATTAAATGCCGGAAACGCATCTACGAGCCTTCTGATGGTACAGATGTTCGTGGGCGTCGGTAGTCACTTTACCCCTTGTATCATAAAAAAAGATACATGCACAAAGACAAAGAGTTGCGCATTCACTTGCTCGTGTGCACACACGCACTAACACACAGCATACGGTATTTCGTTACGTGACTATTTCTATGAAATCGCATTACCCCTAATGTAAACCGCCTTAAGGAACCATGACTGGCGTTATCCAATACTTTTAAGTTAATTTTTTTTGTCTGGTTGATCGAAATTCCAACCTAACAAAGCTGATAGCATGTCTTACTAGGTTTCTGTTAGGGTGAATAAAAACGAGATTGGCAATTTTCTCTTTATGCCTCATATGAAACGAGGTTGTAAAAGTTTATGCAAGTGACTGGGATTCTTTTGGTTCCATTCCAACGGGATTCCGCATCTATATTTAGGCATAAATAAAATTACGTAAGACTTAAAAGTACATATTTATAAACGAAAAGAAAACCTTCAAAATACATTTAATTATTAATTTTATTTATTTATTTACTAACTTAAATCTACTCTTACATGGGTAGCCTTATGTTCCTACCTCACCGAGGTGCCATGGCGACGTCGCCAAGCCGTCGTCAAGTGAGTTACCTGTCCTAAATTTCAATATGAACTGTTTGAACACGTAACCAGCGACGTTACCATGACGTCTCGGCGAGGTAGGGCCCTAACGCAATGGATAGGAAGAAAAAGTAAGTGAACTAATAACAAAGAGGTATATATAAAAAACACTGATTTGCTGTAAATAAACGAAGTGACCTTTGTAAACTCGCGCATCATCGAACATCAAGGAACTAAGAGGTCACATATAGAAATGTAGTTTATAGTGAATTAAAATCGGCTTCCATTTCATTGATTAGTTGTCCCCATTCGGTTGAAAAGATCTGATAAGCTCGTTTCTGTTTCCGCGATGGGAGCTAAACGCATACAATGTTATCCAATAAAAGCAATTGCGATTCGCATTTTTATATTGGAATCTATACGAACGAAAAATTCTGTAAATTTTTATACAAAATTTTAGAGATTACTACAGCACAATTTTAATTACAAAATGAAGTTATCAAAATGTTTATTAAATTTTCTCTTTGTTTGTTAAACTGGTCGCCCTGGCGCCACGTTAGTTGTCCTTTTGGTCTGCAACCGAAAGGCCGGCGCGTCCAGGTACCAGTACCTCTTTCTTACATAAGATCGGCGGCGATAAGAGGTGGCCAGGCTGTCACGTGAAGTGATGGTATTGTTGTCGCGTTTCGTTCGGTTTGTGAGGATGACTTCATGACGTTATCATGTTAAAAAAAAACAAAGATGGCCGACAAAAAAAGCAATTTTTAATTGAATTTCAATCATATTACTAATTTATAAAGTCTATTGGGTTTCAAATTAGATTTACATAATATTCTCTAAACGCACTTGTCGATGGTCTCCTATCTTTAGACTTCCCCGTTTTATATACTCCATGCACTAATTGCAAGATGGCTACCGTTGACAACGTCAGTTGTCAAGTGTCATCGTAAGCGCCGAGTAGGAGATCATGGTCTTATTGGCCCGCGGCTCTCATAAGAGTCACCACGCTTTCACGGCTTCAGTGGAAGCAGCCACTAACCGCCACGCGTCGCCACTGCACACTACCGCAGCCAGCCCGCGTGTTATCCCACCTGCCTGGGTCTACAGCCTTGCAGGCTAGTACGTGTTTCTTTTAGCTTTACAGCTACCTTCTTATTCCTTTGTCGTCCTGGTAGGTGTATTTCCCGCCACGTCTACCGGAAACTGCTTTTAGAGGAGATTTAGGACCCAGTGGGGTTAAATTTAATTCGCTAAATATATTAGTAGGGAACCCCTTTTTATAAACACACCAACGTCATAAACTCTTCACGATAGAATATCCTGGCCTCTTACAGTTTCCTCATAAGAAATATATTTCATCTGCATTTCTTATTTTTCCTATTACTATTTTTAGTGCATACATAAACATGTTACTAAAATTATTATCAGTAAAGGAACAAGCAACAATTTTGTAAAACTCATCTTCCATACCCGTTAAGTAACAAACTGATTATTTATTAACCGTTGTCATTTCAAACTTTACCCAACTTCCCCATTCAGGCGCTTATTTCCCATTGCATATTAAAAAGCTTATTTTCCAAATATTTGCCCAGTTTTAGCGTGAAACAAAATGTTTCGCCGAAGTGTCGACTCCGTCTGGAGGTCCAAAGTTCTGAAGGTTGAGTGACGTGGGGAAACGTGATATTATTTAAGGCAAGACGGTGACGTCACCGCTCAACAGATATCAAAGTTATCGCGATGTTATTCTCCTCGGTAATGTTTTATAAATAAGAAATGCTCTAATATCAGCCGAATTTCAGCATTGAATGTCGAAAAATTACGTTTGTGGAAGTTTCAATTCACACGCAATGTCAGATGGTGGGATTCAGATGGTGGTATTATTTTGTCAAAGAAATCCTCAGGACATCGATACCTCCCACGTAAACTGCTGTAATCCCAAATTCTCAACTTCACAGTAGAGCATTACAAACATGTAAATTGAAATAAAATCATCAGGTAATTTTTTGGTGTATACAATTATATATTCAATAATAACGATTACATTATTGTATACAATAATATATTGAAAAGTGATTGTTATATTTTACAGTCAGTACAATTGAGTTGTTTGTAACGCTCTACAATAAAGCTGGCAATTTGGGGTTACAACTACTTACGTGGTAGGTATCGACATTTGTGATACATGCGGTATAAGATGCAGAGTGATACTACATCTCGCCACTAAGATCAAAGCACCTAGCGGATCGAAACAAACTGAGGATTTGGGCCGCTCCACGTTGAATGCGGTCAAATGGAAAGAGCTTTTTGCATGACTTTTAGAAATATAGAAGTTTCTCTAAAAGCTGGGCTAAAGCCAGAACAAAAGCTGGTACGTAGTAATAATAATGGCTCCCTTTAAAAAGTTCCTGAATTACGTTTTCTACGGATGTGAAGCTTACGTCAAATTGTAATTGCAAATTAAGCACTTAAGTTGTCATGCTTTTGCCGGGAATTAACCGCAAGCGAAGTACTTAACAGCTTTTTAGAGAGACATTTGAATGTTAATTAATGAAAATTGAAACGTAAGTCAAAGTTGAGGGTTTCTTTGTGTGACATGTCAGTCTATACCTATACCAATACATAAAGTTGAAAGTTTTTTGTTTGTTTCATCGTGCTAATCTCAGGAACTACTTGTCCGATTTGAAAAATTCTTTCACTGTTAGATAGCCCATTTATCGCAGATGGCTAGAGGCTATATATCAACACACTAAAGTTAAAACTATTTTATTTACCTAATTTTACGTGGACAAAGTCGCGGGCACAGTTAGTATTGAATATACGCGATTATTGTATTAAAAGTAAATGTAATTAAAAGTTTTGTTTGCAATAAATATTATTGGACCCAGATAAAAACTATCATAATATGATTTTAGTTCGACAAAATTACAGACAGTTGTAGTTAGTAAGTTTGATCAAAATCGGTTCAGTATTTTCAAGGTTTATCGCATACATACATCGCGACAAGATATTTTATATATTACAGGTTTAACTTGTGCCTAGTTTAATTTTCTTCGACCGATTTCGAGATATTATATACAAAGAAAGGCTTGCGGACTGACAGACGGACGGACAGAGCTGAACTTTAAGGTTTCATAGGATTACGGAACCCTAAAAAGGCGAAGAAAGACGTAGATATCGTTCCAGTGGTTGCTTCGATTGCTTCACTAATAAGGTAATCCCCCTACAACACGGAAGATTTAATCCACATTATAGGAAAACGCGTTGTAGGATTATTCTCGTAGAACACGTTTGCACGGCCCCGAATGCGCATTATAGTATATATATTATTGGCCAAGTTAGAGTACGATGGCGCTGGACGTGTCTGCCATATTTCGGATGATCTTTGGGCCGAAATCTTCACTTTATGGACCCCAGGAAGCGGAAGCGACATCGCGGCAGACCAAGAATGAGATGGAGGAATGACTTGGATCGCTATAATAGAGATTGGCAACGCATAGCCTTAGACAGAACCTTATGGAAAGAGGGTAGAGATGCCTTTGCCCTGCAGAGGAAGAAATAGGCTCTAAATAAATTAATAATAATAATATTAATACGTTATAAAAGCAATGTGTTATAAGGGGGATTACAGCATTTTTGTAATACTTGATAGAATTTTTGTAATATTTACGTGTTTATACGAGGGTATTGCGAAAAATTCAACTATAACGTGCAGGTAGAGCGAAAACAAATTTCACAGCTAATTTAATATTAACGTTTTCGGCGTACATGGCGTTTACTTTATTATGAAAGCAGATTTATTGAAAATTTATCACGACGCCGGCTTCGCGTTTCCGCCGAATTTAACTGTATTTACGTTTAATTGGAGTTTTAAAGCGTACACTCGCTGCGATTACAAAAGCGAACGAGTTCTTGTTTTCATACGCATTAATAAAATCTGTGTCTATGGCTTAAAATCTACATATACATATCTATAAATCAATCGCTGTTCGTTAGTCTCGCTAAAGCTCCAAAACGGCTATACAGATACAAATTCTGTTCGTTTTTAACCGACTTCAAAAAAAGGAGGAATATGTATATGTTTTTTTTTTTAATTTTTTTTTTATGTTTGTTACGGCAGAACTTTCGACTGGGTGCACCGATCTTGATGATTCTTGTGTCATTTGAAAGCTGGTGCTTCCCGATTGGTCCCATATTAATTTAATCCACGTTTAACAAAGGTTTCGATTAGAAAACAATGAAATTGTAAAGTTTGCGTATTACGTATTTACGTTACGTATCTTGTAAGGTTGCGATACGATTCAAAATTTGCACAATAAATGGTATCTCACGAAACAACATTAACTGATAAAAGCTATTTCCTTTCAGCGTTGGAGCGAGCCCATTTTGTGGGTGTCTTCGCATTCATCATGATATTTCAAACTTCAAACAGTTCCAACTTCGGAACGAGGGTCGCGGGTTGAACGGCCCCGAGTAAATGCGGGGAGCTCGACAATTGTTGAAAGCAAATGTGTTTTAGAACTAAATAAAAACATCTTGTTTTGTCTCAAACAACTGTTAAGAACCAAGTTATCCGTGTATAAAACTAGCTGTACCCCACGACATAGTCTGCATGGACCACTCGTAACGATATGTAGAGTAGGAGCGTGTAGAGATAGAGGCGTGGCACTAAACATGAAGATACATCGCGAATATGTAAAACGTCTATCTATCTATCCTAAAACGCCTTTTTTTATAATATTCGTACTTTTTCTACAATATTATCACTTTTAACATCTAGTTTATAAAAACGAGGAGGTCATGGCCCGATTATTGGTCGGAATATGAGTCTATCACTAGGTTAAGAAGCTCTTTGTGGGACCGGGTGATAGACGGGTGACCCATTGTAACCCTGGTTGATATTTGATATCCGTCCTCCTCAATGTTTCGGACGGCACGTAAAACTATGGGACCCGATTGATGTCACTTAGTGATATTAGTCGTGAGGTTGCAGAGATCGTGGGGGTTCTGATGATGACGTCAGATGGCAATCGGTCATCTTAACTCGCCCCACAGCCATATCCTCTGCCATCTAAGCGGACCCTGGTACTGCTGGACCAATATAGCGCTAGGAAAAAGAAGAAGATCTTGTTTATAACAGCACCTTCACAAATAATGCATTATTTGACAACAAACTTGGCTTGCATAAAAAAGATAATAGGGAACCAACCTTAAAAAATAGACATACATACAATTAGATGTAGCGCCATGCTTGTAGCCGAATTGGGTCGGCGCGTAGTTCATAATTTCAGGGTTTGTTGATATTTATATGATATTTTGATTAATACGTATGTTTCAGATGTCTATTTATTAAACTGAAAAAAAAATCGTATATTTGACAGCCCTATTGACGTATTCGTCCGTTCGAACATTCGTTCACTTTGTTTGGTCGTAAATGTAGGCTTCGCGGGAGCCTTGAAAAGGGCAGTTAATAAGGGAATTGCAAGCGATAACATTTTAACGATCGTGTTTTATCATATTCAAATCGTTTCGATGTGTTTATTGTTTTTTTTGTTATTCTTATAATAATCAAAGGAGTAGTCTGTACAAGTATGAATCATAGTTCCAGCTTAAGTGGCAGAAAGGCTGAAATTAAATCCATAGAGTTTCGTTTCATTTTCGATTCGGCTGCATTAGCGTCGTGAGCGCAAATATTAAGTACACCACGTCTTCGTCCGCGTGTTCTCAGTGATTTTGCTAAATTTTGAGGGTTTTTATTTTATAGGGAGAACCATAATTCTCTTTCTTAAACTGAAGTAGACTATGTTACCTCTTGCAATATCCGCTATCTGCCAGTGATAGTTCTGTTGAAGTCGGTCCCCCCTTTCGGAATGTATAAGGAACAAACAGAGAGACAAATAAAAAAAATTGACCTTTGATTTGAATTGATTTAATTTCATAATTACATTATTATGCTAAAAAATGAAGTGAATAGATGAATTTTGAATTTGAAAATCGCTAAGGTTTAAGCGTCAGAAATGGTATAACTTTTTTTAATTGAAGACACCCGACACAAATAGTTATTTAATTCTTTAGTAGCGGACCCCCCAGACGTTGCCCTGCTCTAACGTTGGCTTTCTCTTAATATTGAAATTGGATATCAATCATTTATTATTTATAATCATCATCACCAGCACCATCTATTGGCCACTTACCCCACCGACCGCGCGCCGCCAGGCCGGTGTTTTATATAAAATTCCCCAGACTGTTAAATCCCACTTATATTCTAAGATAAACATTTTAATGATATACCGCAATAAGCAATTTTGATCTGCAGTAAATGTACGACGTATCTAGCGTAATTAATTGGATAAGGATTAATACGGTATTTTTAAATAGCTTAGTAAATAGGGTACATTTTTTTTTGTAAAATGAAATAATGGTTTCTTTGAATTATACTTAAGACATGTTCCATCGTCTGGCTATTTCATAGATATTTTTAAGATATTCAATTCGGTACTTTATTATGTTAATATATCTCGTTAAGTTCAGTCAGCGCACGCAATGTTAGCGTAAAAATACTTTTTTTCCGACATCACGTTACAAATCATTGAAATTCTCGGCTATCCCTTGTATAATATATTCGTATTATAGATATAAACCATCTCCCTGAATCACTCTGTTTATTGTGAAAACCGCTGTAAAATCCGTTGCGTTGTTTAAAATATATCTACGCTTGTAAGAGTAGGAAGCAACTTCATTTTATACTGTGTTATGCTGACTTTGTACAGAGAAAAGTTAATATATAGAGAGTTGTTATCATAGAATCAAGAAGATTTCGTTACTTCTCAGTTATCTTCTCAACTACCTTTTTCAGCAGCGAAGTAATCTTTTTGTACCAGAATTAAGCAGCTCAAATTTATGCGCCTAAAATCTAATGCACAGGCGATTTTCCGGTTAAATTTTTTCACAGCAGCGTCTATAACTCTTTAGTCTTTTCGGTGGGCTATCATGATAAATGTAGGTGAAACAACCGCGTAACCGGGTCTTCTGTAACAAATTACGCACGGCACGCGATCTCGCGTGATGCCTTGTTTATTTGGGCAATGATAAAAAACTTTCGGAAATTAAGCTCTTCGTTTGTTGTTTCACCGCTCTGAATCACTGCTGAACTTTAAGTAATATTTTATCAATATACCACATCGGAAATGGATAAATATAAGGGCTTTATGTGCCGTTATTGTTCTGATACAAAAATGTTTTTAGTATTATTTTATTACTTAAGGCATTCCCTAGACCTGCAATAACATTGTTTCATAAAATTACTGTGCATTGAATGGGGCTTTGAATCCAAACGATAAATTATACTGCACAATAATACAGACAGTGCAATGTTTATACTATAACAAACTAACTTTTAGATTAATCTCCTTTACCGCCACTATTTCACGCGCACGTGTACTCCTCGTCAACACATAAACACTGAAAATAGAATTTAATAAAATGCGAATTAATGACTCTACACGATGCAGTTGCCGAATATTGCAATACAAATTAAACTCACTGAAACTTTCGATATAAACCTAAATATTTTTCTCCCATGGGGTGGATCTTCCTTTATCTTTCCGATAACTGGTCAGATACGGGTACGCCACCGCAGGGTCACTGCCCACTGCGCCAACGGGCCAGCCAATAAGATCGGCGTAAAGTGGCGGCAATGCTGTCACGTCATGTGATGGTATTGTTGTCGCGTGTCTTTCTGTCTGTCTGTCGCGTTCTTATATATAAATATTTACATCATTACGCTTAAATTTAATGTATATTTTTTTACTTAATTTTTTATTGTTCGGACGGAGTCGTGGGCACAGGTAGTCATAGATAACATTTTTGTTTAATTGACTTATTGTGTCTCTCTCCCTTCTTAATCCATCTTCCTCTTTCCTAGTTATGAATGATATAAATTTTATAATCGAAAATAAGTTATAGTCAAAAGAAAACAAACTATTTATGTGTGACAAATGAACCATTACAGGATCCCAGTTGTACCTACAAAAAGGTGATAAGAAATCTAGTGCTATATAAATCAAATGCCTATTGCCTACAACAGTTGAAGTGCAGGAAGCAAGTTATATAATCGGTTGTAATACCGTGGGAGTGAAATGGTGTTTTCTGTAACGACGGAAGTCCATTTTCATTATACTTTATAAACTTGACCAGGCAGCCGCTTAGAAAGCTCATTGTATCGGTTAAAAAGTCACCAAACGCATATATTTAATATTGCAATAACTTCACTATAACATAACCATTATATAAGAAAAATGAAAACAGATAAATTAAAAGGTGAGACCTATCAACCTTCTTGGTTACTTTTTTGTTTAAATCTAAAAAAAACTTTTGTGTATAATATTTAAATGTCATTTCACTATTTGAAGACCTTTGACCTTGAAAATAAAATTTTCGGGTATTCTCAATACTGTAATCCCCCTATAACACGGTACTCTGATAATGCATTCGTATTATTCTATACCATATAGTATTATAATATTTATTTCGGGGCCGTACAAGCGCGTTGTACGAGAATAATCCTACAACACGTTTTTCTATAATATGGAATAAACTTGTTAAAGGGGGATTAAAGTAATATATTCTGAGTCAGCGCGTCAAAATACATAAGTGTACCAAATTTCAGCTCAATCGAAGATATGGGCTAAACGGTAGTTTATCCTTGGATAGTTTCCAATCAATTATAAAAAGATGTGATATACCATTGTGGAATACAATAAAGTAATAATTATCAATAATAAATCACTTATTCAAACACCACAATATTTAATACGGCAATATCTCAGATTTAATAGCCTTATATTTCTCGTTTTTATATCTACGATAATACATTAATATTTACAGTACACATAAAAGTATTGTCATTAAAGAATGTAATACGTTACATTTAGTATAAACAAGGTACTAAAACCCGACGCCGGGTCAGCGACCTCCAATAATATTCAAAGAAATAATGCATTCCTATAATTTCCATATTTATGAAAATACTCACGATAAAACGCCCTTTTACATTGTTAACATAAAACCTATGAATATATATTTTAGTATTGCACAATTGTTGTTTACGTGTTATTTCTCCTGCTGTATGAATGTCATTTAAATATTGTTAAATGTGATATTATTAGTAACAAGATGTTTCCCGCGACTTCGTCTGCGTAATATTAAAGAGCCGTTAGACCTTAATCTGGCCTACCTTAATATGTCTAACAACTATATACTACCTCCCTATCAAATTTTCATCTTTGTATGTCTGTATGTACGTAGAAGAGGTTGACGGATTCTGCAAAGACCGGATTGTAGTGAAATAGGTACCAAGATATATATATATATATATATATTAGGATCTTCAGTGACATGAGGAGGACTCTATCTAAGAAAGGTCATCATTCGACAACATAAGAGTGTAAGATTCGGCAGATTCGGTACCTCCATTTAATACCCTTTTAAGAAAGTCGGTTAATCGAGTGCTGTATAGAAAACATACGGCAGATATATTATTTCTTGAAGACAATAATATCTTTATAAATAGAGGTAGCTCAGTTTATCTGGACAATGTCTCGAGAGATAGCAATAAAGTCGCATGTGCATGGCATACGAATGACATTTAATGAGCTTTTCTGTAAGTTCATATTTGTATGACACAGAAAACTTAATCACAACGTATTACATTCGACATTACACCTTTTCAACCCTTATATTTCATAAACGGTGGCTGTTAGGAAAAAAGTGTTAATATATTTTTTGTAGATTATCATGTGATCTACAATTCTTACCCGAACGATTTTATGATTAAACTTACCGTTGAGCTGAAAACCGCGAAAAACGAATTTTTGTGACCTTTGACCTCAAATAACTATTTTTCCAAGTCTCAAATCAATGCAGACTTTTGAGGTTTCCTTTATAACTGCATCTTCAACAATCCTACCAATTGTGAGCTGAATGCCAATTAATGTAAACTTTCCTCTAGTTTCTGGACTAATTTGTCTGGCCTACATATATTATACTAGCGTACCGGCAGACGTTGTCGTTGGGTTATTTACTATTTACTACATGCAGTTATCGTATAATAATGTCTTCGTAACCGTTTCCTTTCCCGTTCCCGTCCCATAATGGTTCTCTATTTTGACATTAATCCTCTCCTATAACATTATTTTCCGTTCCCGTTCTGTTTCCGTTCCATTTCCTTATCACTTTCACTTTGCCATTTCTTTTTTATTATACAAACCTTGTCCTAAGAACAAAGAACACAACAAAAAAATTATTATCCAATTTGGCGCAGGCGTTCGGAAGGCATGCACGTGCATAAATTTCAGCGTCTCATTTTTATTTGCGACAATAAATCGAGATGTAAGCTATTCTATCTTTCAAGTTGGATCAAATTGCACACAGTGTGTAAATTTGATGAAAATCGGTTAAGTAGTTTAGAAATCCATCGCGGACAAACAACGTGATGCGTAATTTATATATATTTAGATTAAATTCATTTAGTGGTGTTTGAATACTTTCGAAAACGAGAAGAAAAATATTGTACAAAATTAGTCCTGGTGTTTATTATTTATAGAAGTAACTCTTCTATATAAAAAAAACCAGTTTGACACTTGGAATATAAATAATTATTAATAAATTTCTTAGATATATTATTTAGAACAATTCTCTTAGAACTTACATGATTACCGTCTAAGGTACCGTTTTATGTACAATAATGATATTAGATAATGGTGTGCCGTTCATTAGTTGTGTCAGAATTATATCGGTGTCCTTCTCAAAGGTGTCGGTATCTTTGACAGCTGTGCTTCTATTAAAATTCCGCACTGATGGCAACCTCACTAATGAACTAACTCTAATTAAGATTCGGTTACCGATGCTGGCTATCGAAATTTGGCCGGAAAATTATGTAGTTACAAGATATCTTTGTAATGAAGTAACCAGTGATTGATTTTTTTAACGTTACTAGGGGCAAACGAGTAGGCGGTAAGTGACTACCGACGCCCATGGACGTCCGCCCTACCAAAAGGCTCGTAGATGCGTTGCCCGCTCGCGACTCCATCCGCGTTTCATTCAATGATTTTGTTAAATTTTCTTGTGTAGTTTCTTCTTTTTAATTCTATTTATCTCTTCATAAGAACGGAATCATCAGTAAATAAAACAAATACTCTTACAATATAATTGATAATTTCTATACTTGAGATATGTTTAAATTGAGAAAGTTTTGAAAAACTGACCATTACTGGATTCGAACCTACGTCTTCTATATATTCAGCTCAGACCCTTAGCCACTGAGCTATACCAGCCCGATATATGCGTAACTTAATATTTTTCACATCTGAGAGTTAAAATACAAAATTCCAAAGGTATCCATTACGTGCATTGTCTCCCTAAAAATTCATTTAGTAAAATAAAACCAAGCTGCGGCCCCCAATTAAAAAGCTCTGATAAAGTGTTACCAGTACCACGTAAAGGTTTCGAATTAAAAATCGTCTTTATGTCGATCGTAGTAGGGGCGATAGTGATGTGCCATAGCGAGCGCGGTCGAGGATTCGATTCGGATTAGCGAATGAGTTTACTCGCTATTAGCGCGTGATTTATGATGTGAGTCGAGAACGGGCTACGTTGCACGGGCGCAGCGTGAGATCTACCAGATACACCGAGATAAGGCCACGATATCGATAGAATCGATAATTTGCTTGTTGTATTATTAGATGACACTAATCCTACTACTGTAATAGTTTATAACTGCAAATCGTTCATATAATATAATAAATTGTCAATCTGAGAAATTTGTTTACCTGTTTAGTTATAAATTATTTATTTTTGAGTAGTTGAAGCGCAGAACTTTGTCAAAGCAATATTTTTATGTCATTTTCTTCAGACAACAAAATGTTAAAAAGTATTGTCGGAATTTAAGTATATAAAAAATATTATTCAGATACTTTTATTCAAAAGTGAAATACGAACAAACTTTTATTGAAGTATTTGGATGATAATTAGTAATGTCCTTATAAATAATCTTTTTTTATTTTACCAAATTAGACTGTATACTAACAGCGTTTAAAATTATACTCACTATTTTTGGTCAAATGAGACAGTCAAAAGTGAAATCCCTTTGTAAAATCAAATAAACCAAATTAAAAACAACTTTATGGTACAATAAAACAACTTTCAAAATTTCATTTAATAAATTTTAATATTTTTATCGATAACTTACAACTGGCTACATCACTAAAGCAGGTTGACCAGTACAGGTGCGTCTGTTTCTCACCGCCGCCGCAGTATACATAAGACGATTTGTCTCCAGATTATCATCTTCGGATAGCTACTTACGTTGCATGTCATTTTGGATAATCCGCGAGTATTTGTGTCATTTTCAGAGTATTATCTTCTTGTTTAAGTGATTGTTAATTCGGAGGATGTTTTTTTTATTATCAATACATTTTAGTGACATTGTAATTTTACTCACCGTTCATTTTGACATGTGGCAGTAAATTAATAATAATCCTTCAATAAACATACTTTATTTTGCAAAAATACGTAAACGTAACTTTTGTTGAGTCACAAAAGGGTGTAGATGTGTTTGTGAAGCTTGCTCACAATTATACACGATTCTTTGATCGTGTATAACTGTGACCTGAAGGGAAAGTCCTTCCAATTCTTTTCGACCTCATCACACTATTATATAATAAAAAAAGTCGGTTAATGAAAATTCGACTTAGAAAATTTTGACTAACACTTATTATTATTGTTATATATGCCGAAAATAAAAAAAAAGACAAAAAATTCAACAAATTTCAAAAATATGAATTTTATTAAGGTCATCTTTTTTTCTCCTTGCAACTTGTATGATGTATATTTAGTTTTATTGTAACTTACTAACATATTTATCCTGTTGTCATTTTTTTTAATGTTATTTCACCTATAATTAAGATCTCATTAAGTCTATTATTTAATTCTAAGTTCTAAAATGTGTTCTGAAAAATGAGCTACTTGTCGGTGAATGAAATAAATAATTGATAATTTGTGGAAAGGAAACAATTATCATTTATTTATAAAATATCATCTATCACGAAATCTCTAAAACCGCCGGATGAATAATGATAAAATTTGCCAAGAAAGAAATTTATACTCAGTTGGCGTCCGCTAAGAGCGGATTGTACGATACGACCAGATTAAAGAGGTCTAACGGCCCTCGCAAGAATAACTTTAAGCGAATAAAATCGCGGATAACAGCTAGTAAGTTACAAGAAAACTTAACAGCAACATCTTTTTTTTTTAATACAACTTTGATTGAGCGATAAAGCGCTGACGATGTTCAATAAAAACCTCCGAAGTGAACTATATTAATCGATATACGACATAGCATCGCATCACTAATGACCGAGCTGTCAAACGTCTAGAGAGCACTACTGAATGATTCAATTAAAATGACTTATTGACTAATGATACGGTAGTACTCGTTTTAACATAGTCTTGATTGGACGAGACGCGGGCTTATCTTTTATCTATATAAATTTTATGCGGACGCCAATTAACGGATTGTTAACATGTAATTTATGTTTTTTGGCGGAATTTATGATAATTACTGCGAAGACACGCCCTGGTCGCATCTTTTTGTAATTGCCTTTATTATTCTTTTGTTCATTTGCAATTCGTGAATATATATATAATAAAAGTCCGTGGGTATCGGGGCAAAGACTTGAACAATCGATGGAGAAGAGAAGAAGAGTTGCGATACCTTTTCTCTATTTGTGCTATCTCAAGTAGTACTGTCTTTTGCACGTAAAACAGTGGATCCCGATTAATCTCACTGAGTGATATTAGTCGTGAGATTGTGGGGGTTAAGGCGATGACATCAGACTGCAGTAGGTCATCTTAACTAACCCTACAGTCACATCCTCTGCAATTTAAGCTGATCCTGGTACTAGACCGCCATAACGCAGATTTTTTTCTGAAGATATTTTTTTAGTACACTACGTAGTAACGTCACTATATGTCTCTGGTTAATTTAATCATTGGCATGCAATTTAATCGATTAGTTCCGATACGTTAATGAACTTCACGTGAGCCATCTTAATGGACAGAAATTTCAACATTTCAGCTAATGCAACACCGGAAGCTCATAACTGGTATCTCGGGACTGATCTGTAGATGTTATCTCGCGCGATGCCGGCGTTACAAAGCAAACAGTTCACTCGTATGGGTATTATAGTCGTATAGCTACTATGGTCCGGAGTTCACTTCCAGGGATGGCCATTATTTAATTAAAACAATGAACCTTGTACAAGTATATAAATACATAGGACTATTAAGTACACGTCCGTCTGTTCCTATGGCGACTTAATGAAGTTGCGATGTCTCGTCATCATTGATATATAGGTTGACTTGTGTTGGCGCGCTTTTGGTGGTTCGTTGACAAGTGTCGATCTCGCGTATTAAAATGAGGTAAGTATTTCCTAAACTGTTAAAATAAGAAGTGATAAGTGATTAAACAACTGTTACTACCTCTATCTGTGTTTTATTACAATCTTTTACATCAATATTGTACTTGACGGTTATTTATTATGCTCATAATTAATCTTTCCAGTTATAGCATGCTGTAGTGAAAACCTTTTCAAAACATTATTATGGATTTTTTTTAAAATTTTTATTTGGTCCCGAAGAGACAAATTGGGAAACTAATGTTTATTCGAATACGATAATCAAAGTAAATAAAAAAAAAAGAAATGAATACAGTAATAAGTTACAAAGGACATCTTTATATTTTTCCACACAAAAGCGAAAATAACTTCGTATATTTCAAACAGTCGCCGTGTGGCTGCTAAATCTTTAGAGGGAGGAGCTGAAGGACATAGAATATGGTATATATCTCCCTTTAGGAGTGATTTAAGGTACGCCTTTATGGTGTTCACAATCACTCATTTTCATTTCCTGGTCCCCCGGCAATCATTCATAATATAAATTTACTTTTTACGAAAATCGTAATTTATAAATGAGACGACGATAGCGCACGACCAAACAGTGGCTTAAATTAGAACTAACATATAGATGTTATCGTCTGTTTATTTTTCATTTGCTTTTTTTAAAGATTTATAATAATATTATTTTGTATAAAATATCGAAACGTGTATTTCACTAGTGCATTTACGTACGATATTGGACACACCCAACAAGAACAACACTGATATGATAACATTCTAACATTAAGATTCGATATGAAAGAAAATTCGAATTATTAATAAGTTCGAACCAAAATCATATTTATAAGTTAAAGGTTTTATTTATCACACTATCGGTAATGTTGATTTTTAATCCCCATTTTGATAGAGAAAATATTTTGTTGCGATTAGCGCCATCTATGTAAACATGTACTAACTACGTTGCTAAATGTAAAACGTGACTAAAGCTAAGATAATGCCAACACTTTCAAATTCAATGTTGGGTTTTAAGTATTTATTTTTATAAAAATGGGCCCCGATGTATACGACGGTATACACCGCTACCATCAAGTCCTTCCCGGGAGCTTTCTTCCTTCTCGGCGGTGGACTTACTGTGCCAGCTGTACTTATATTCTTGTAAGTGTAAACCCTAATTCGCACACACAGAGTTAAAAAAGCGTCGCGTTTTAATAGCGCTGCCGTATTAACGTAAACTTGGGAATTCATATATGAACGCTTTTTTATGCACGTTTATATACATGTTTATAAGTGTAATGTACTTGTATCTTGTGTTTTCATCAAATTATCAATAAAAATCATATAGCGTAATTTCGAACACCAAGCTTACACACATATAATAAAAATATGTTCATATATAATTATGTATTTTCAACTGACTTCAAAAGTGAGAAGTTTCACAATTCGCCTGTATTTTTTATGTTTGTTACCTTAAAACTTTCGACGGAGGTAACCAATCAAACCAATTTTTTTTGGAAAGTTTTTTTATATTTGGTGCTTTTCGTGTGGTCCCATTTTAGTTTGGTCCAGTTTTTATGGTTCCTCTCCATTCTTCTCCATTTCCAAACTATTAGCCGTATGGACTTTAAATTTTCCATGTTGATAGAACATGCTGAAAACTCATTAGAAACATTATTCTGACCGAAATCGGACAGCAATTTTTGAAGTTATTTAGCAAATACGTTTACAGCGTATCAAATACGGAACCCTTGTATATAAGCGTGTCTTGACATGTTTTTGGCCATTTTATTTAAAGAAAGAAAAATATATGTCAAAGTTCATTTTTATATTTTAAACTAGTTGTACCCCGCGATTTCGTCCGCGTGGGCCCCCTTAGGAGCATGAAGAATAGACAGTAGTCTATTCTCAAATGTTCTACTTACTATGGATGTAAAATTTCATAAAAATCGATCAAGCCGTTTCGGAGGAGTATGGTGACTGATATTGTGACACGAGAACTTTGTGTATAAGATGATATTTTACTTTGTCTTTCAGATGGTTGTATTTGGCGAATAAAAAGCATAACACCGCCAATACGCAGCAAGACCCCGCCAAGAACGTTAGTGTAGAAGAGAAGAGTGGCATCGATAATAAAGCCTTCGACGAAGATGAGAAGAGTAAAGCTGCACCCACAACCGATGCTGAAAAATTTCCAGAAGACTCCAGCTCTTCTGTCAATCAGTCCCGGTGGCCTAAACTCGTCATTAAGGGCCGGCAGCGCATCTGCTGGCCTTCTGGTCGTGCAGATGTCCATGGGTGACGGTAGGCACTTCGGCGCCTGCTGCCTGCTCGTTGCCTTGTAACATAAAAAAAAACAACAAGGTTATCATTGTATGGACAAACCCGTCCACACAATGATGTCACGCCAATGGCTGTCTGAATTAATGATATACAAATATTATTTTTACACTTTTTGAGGGTCTGGTTTACTTCTAGCTTATTAACTACACGATGTTCTAACTTAAACAAATTTTGACTACCTGGATAAAACTAAACGACTCTTTTGTGGTTCAAAACCAACTTTAAAGGCATAAAGATAAAAATGTACATGTACTTAAATAAAACGGCATTACATAAGTAGTTATTCCAGAGCGGCTGCAGCTAACGTTAATTCCAGCATAAAAGCAAAAAATATGGAACGTTTACAATGGCTGTTCAACGTACTGTGGTGCACGTTTTGCTAACAATAAAACGATATGACTAACAAATGCAACGCATATGAGCAGAAAAAACTATGCACAGTTTGTACGAAAAAAACTCAATTGCTGGTTTTTAATACGGAGAATTTATTTTTGCGTAAGTATTAAAGTATTACACCTGCACTAGTAGGATCATACCAGATTTGGTTAGGCAGGGGAGGGGAGTGTTAGTGGCCACTATAAAGAGTACTATTAAGCCCACATCTGGGTCACAAGTTCAAGGTACTGTTATGGTACCGTCCTCTGCAATGCGACGGACCCGGCACCCTCACGGCGAATCCATGAAATACTAAAAAAATGCCTCTCTCAGTACTTGTAGAATGTACAAAATAATAATAGCTTGGAAAATCCAAAGTGCACGCCTCATAACGCCAACCCGTGAAATTTAGTTTTTCATTAATTATAAATAAACGATACCGAATTTCACACCCATTTTCAATAGGAAAAGGCGCACCGTAATTCCGAAGCTAATAAAAAAAAACCTGATATGTTGACTGTTTCGAACGTGATCGTGTCACAAACAAACACACAGATGGACGGACGTCCAAAGAAATATTTTTTAATCGGGTATTCCTTAAACTAAATAAAATAATTATCTTTACAAAGTATAAAAAGTGTTAAAACACCACTTCCAATTTCATCTGTGAGTATTTACTTATATATTTACTAACAAATGCCATACCAAATGGATACTGTTATCTTTACTTCAGTACTTCAATTTTGATTAAATTAGAGTGGAGCTATCCCCAAAGGCTTCGCGTTAAACCTTGGACAAGGTCACAGGCGGATGGGCAAGGAGATGAAGAAACATCCCCACATCTATCGCGTTCAAATCCATAAAACAAATATAAGGCAAAAATATCTACAAATAGATTTATTGTTATGCCGGAGCCAGACATAGCTTCATTTGAATGATCATTTCAGTGATCATGTAGTGGGGCCTGGGACTTTGAGTAATTTCGCAAAGTTTTGTAGAACTTCGTAGACTTCAAGGTCAGAAATGTGCAAAGACTTTGAGCTAAGTCTGGCTTATTTTTTTTTATTTTAATACATCGCTTTGCGCCAAAACGCCCTTTTGTAGCATTCATAACTCGAAAACTTTACAAAGAAATGGCAGCCTCCCCCGACGGAATGTCATTACAGTGTATACGAGTTCAAGAAGAAAAAAAAAACAAAAATAAGCATTGTTGGGAAAAATACTCAAGCTGCATAATTACTGCTTTTTTCAAGAGCTGTGCAAAATAAGCATTACATGTTGTACTGAAGCCCTTATCGCTCTGCAACATACCTTTGAATTGATGGACCGTTTTTAGTACTAAGCTTGTTGGAATAAAATAATTAGTGAAATAAAAATGGCCAAAGGCGTGTCAGTACACGCCTATATAGAAGGCTTCCGTATCTGATACACGATAAACGTGTTTGTTAAATAACTCAAAAGTTGTTTTCCGATTTCGTTCAAATTAATTTTCCTAATGAGGTTTTAGCATGTTCTATCAACATGGAAAATTTCAAGTTTCTACGTCTATTGTTTTGTAAATTTTAGAGGGGAACCACCTTACGGGCAGACAGATGGACAGACGGACAGAGATAAAAGGGTATAAGGGTTTCTTGTAGTACATCGGAACCCTAAAAGGAGAAATTTCAAGAAGGAAAACCTTATTTTTCATTTATATAGACCTCCAATTAATGTGATTCAGGTGTAGAACTTGAATGAACAATTATATAAGGGATTTCATTGCGGATATAAAATTAAACGAATGTTTATTCTTCATTTGAATGATCTTTACAATGATCACGTAGTGTGGCCGGGGACTTTGTGTAACTGCGCAAAGTTTTGTAGTACTCAACCATAGGTTCGCAGATTCGATGTTGCTGGCCACTAAAAACGAATATGGTTCTCAAGATATTGAGAACCATATTCGTAAAACCATATTCGATTTTGAGCGAAAGTCAACTTCTTGGTGGACAAAGGCCTCCCCCGACTGAGTCCTTTAACAGGCCGGTAAGAAGCCTTCCTTATTGATGTCACACGGTAATTTTGTTCACCTTTACACAATATTATTACATTTAAACTTTGTGTAAAGGATTAAATGAGTCCTTTTAATAGCGAGGTCGTATTTGCCTTCCTGAGTGAAATTAACTTTAATTGGTTTACAATATGTAATTCATACAAATAAATTAAGTATCTTTTTGTAACGTAGGAATAAAGTTCGTTTTGAATTGCACATATGTATGAATTACATTCACCTTTTACCAGATGACCTGGTGGACGTTATTCGGTATGACGGTCAACCACTGCTATTGGAGGTTGGCCGCGATCTACCACAATTCACCCTCTTTAACCAAACGAAATAGTTGGACGACTTTGGCTATCGCAGTCCATTCACGGTTATATTATGTCATTACGTCATGACTTCTTTCGTCTACCGACGACACGCTTTTCCTCAATTTCTCCCGTCATAATCACTTGACGGAGGCAGTATCGATCATGTCTAAACACATCACCCAGGAAGCTGATCTTTTTGCGTTTATAGTAGTTGATATAATATAACTTTGCACGCCCTATGTCTTAGCAGACAGATAGAGAGACGGGCAAGGGAGTGATCTGATAATGTTTGTTCCATTCGTATAAATGTAGAATTTAGCACATTAATAAAAAATATTCACTCTAATTAGTTAACGTACAGCCGTTGAGTTGACTAAGTATGTAGACTAGATTTCACAGTTTTTTTTCCACATTAATTATAGGTATCGGAGAGACAAAAAACACGATTATCGAAAATCGAATTCTGTATTTTATGCCGACATAAGTAGTTTTTTCTTCTCTGTCATTAGTTGAAGCTGACGTCATATTTTTTATTGCTAAATGGCGTTGTAATTCGGTTATAAGGTGTTTACTTGATAGATATGTTCTCGTAGCTAACATCATCTACAAATGAATGGCCAAAAGCGTGTCAAGACACGCTTATATAGAAGGGTTCCGTATCTGATACGCTATATACGTATTTGTTAAATAACTTCAAAAGTTGTTGTCCGATTTCGTTTAAAATAATGTTCCTAATGAGATTTTAGCATGTTCTATCAACATGCAAAATTTCAAATCTTTACGTCTAATAGTTTGAAAATGCTAGGGGGGAGTGGGGAACCACCTTACGGGTAAACAGACGGACAGACGGACAGAGCGAAATTATAAGGGTTCCTTGTAGTGCTACGGAACCCTAAAAACGGCTGGAGCAAAGTTGCATACCTTAATATGTTTTAATGCTAACATACGTACATAGGTGTTATATGGGTTAGGCCTTGAATTTAGGCATATAGCTGCGTATAGGCAAGACTTCTATACGCAGGGCCGTCCCTACCATAGGACGATCGGAGCGGCCGCTCCACGCTCGGGGCCCTAGGGGGCGCCTCAGCTAGGAGTGACTCTTAATATGCGGTTATTTTGAATGTATTTATATTCAAGAAATATTAACAGGGCAAGTAAGGGAGTGTCATAATTGATTCTCGCTCCATCCTAAGATTTACCTACGACCGGCACTGTCTTTACGGTGTATATCTCTCTTCTTCTACCTAGGTAGTCTTCTACCCGGGATAACGTTGGTGATAGGCCGGTCTAGTAAAAGGGTCCGCTTAGATTGCAGAGGATATGGCTTTAGCGCGAGTTACGATGACCGATTGCCGTCTAACTATTGCAGTAGTAACATCTGTTGGGATCCACTGTTATACGTGCCTTCCGAAACAAGGAGGAGCTCGTATATTTGAAAACCAGTGTCAGAATTTGTCCATCCATCTGTCACCGTGCCGCGATAAGAGCTACTTAACCTAGCAATCGACTCAAATGCCGGCTACTGATTAAGCTATAATCAGTAGCCGGCATTAATTCGGCTGGTCCGTTGGCACAGTGGGCAGTGACCCTGCCTTCTGCTCCGGGGGTCGTGGGTTCGATTCCCACATCGAGTCTGGGTGTATTATCTATATGTATGTATTTATATATTTCTAAAAAAATATTTGTGTATAACAGGCGGCTGTTACCTATAACACAGGCATTAAGTATATATAAATTTAAAATGTGTGTGTGTGTGTGGTGCATTTCAAGGAGTAGCCAAATTGTGACAGGAGGTTCAGAATAAGTAGTAAAATCCATAATCGAAGAAAAAAATTGTTTTTTTTTTCAATATTTAATCTATTGGATCTAATTGACTCCTATATGTTTTGCCTTATATCCATTATTTCTAGGAAGATTTTAAAAAATAAAGAAAGGTAAACTGAAAAGGATATTTAAAAAATAATAAAAAATGCAGAGTTGTTCGCAACTTCGGAATGCTTCCAATGAATTCTCAAAGGCCGGCAACGCTTCTGCGAGCCCTCTGGTGTTGCAGTTGTCCATGGCGTCGGTAGTCACTTAGGTGAACCGCCTGCTCGTTTGCCACTTGTTATATAAAAAAAAAACTCTAAGCGTTTCTAGTTGCAACCTTAACCTTGTTAACCTTTACAATAAGACACCAGTATGTGTGCAGGAAAACATTTAAAAAACGATGTTTCTAAAATAATATAAAGTCTTTCGAAAACGTGAGGTCAAACGATATAAATGCCCTAATGTTCGTATGCACTATATGTGATATTTTAATACTTTTTATAAATGTCAAATCACTCCGCAGTACATATGCGTTATCATCACCCGTTATCAATAGGAGACACCATTAAATGATATGAAAAATGCAAATAAAAATTTTTTGACATTTACGTGCCAAATTTAAGTGTAGGTTAATACTACGTTTTGGATGAAAATAGTGGCTATAAAATATGCAAAAAGTTAGAGCAAAATTAGACTTGGTAATCTATTTTTGCTAAGCACATTTGAATTTAAAATATTGTACAATAAATCAGATTGTAATAATGCTATTAATAAAAGTTGCTACGTAAATATTTCCGTGCCGCGCGTCATCGACCATAAGTAGGTTTTTTTTTTTTAATATTGTAAGATAATTTTTTAGTTATTCCTATTAGCAGGAATGATATTTCTCCTGCTTAAAAGCTTGTGTCAGGAGTGGGTGGGACAATATCCTAATGGCGTCCCAGATTTCAGTCCGTTCCTTCTGCCGTTAAGTTGAGTTGAGTTATTCAGTCTTATACATCGTTTTTAATCTAAAAAACGTTGAGGTTTTCATCTGAATGAAGTAGGTTGAGGTTTTTATTTAAAAGAAGTAGGTTGAGGTTTTCATTTAAAAGAAGTAGGTTGAGGTTTTCATCTAAAAGATGTAGGTTGAGGTTTTCATCTAAAAGAAGTAAGTTGAGGTTTTATCTAAAAGAAATAAGTTGAGACTTTCATCTGAATAAAGTAGGTTGAGATGACTACATGGTTCAACAGTTCAGGAGTAGAAAGAGTAGAAGAGTAGAAGTAAAGTATTCGATTAAGACTCCAATCTCATGCCCGCCTTTGCGGGATGACGGTAGGAAATTGTGAAACTTTTTAAATATAATTCTCAAAACATCCCCCGTGATACAAACAAAGTGATCCGAAATCTCTTCGCTCTTTTAAATACCGGTTTATTTTGAGTACCTCCCCTTTTTCTTAACGGTTAAGAAGGCGTGTCTGCTCGTTATGTCGTTTCTGGACATTCAAATGAATCGTTATGCACGTCTTTTATATTTACTAATTACTTGTGATTGGTGACACCAGGTACCACCAAATAGGTCAGTAAGTGATTTAATTATTGGTACATTCATAATTAAATAATTTATTTCCTTTTTAGGGTTCCGTAGTACTATAAGGAACCCTTATAATTTCACTCAGTCCGTCCATCCGTCTGTCTGCCCGTAAGGTGGTCCCCCCTCCCCTAGCTATTACACGTAAAGACTTGAAATTATTCGTGTTGATAGAACGTGCTAAAAACTGACTAGGAAAATTATTTTGAACAAAACCTTACAACAACTTTTGATTTATTTAATAAATACTTTTATAGCGTATCAGATACGGAACCCAATATATATAGAAATATAAGCGTGTCTCGAAACGCTCCTGGTCATTTTTACCTAACTATTGAATATACACTTAATATAACGCGCCTCAATATAACGAACTTCTCGATTTAACGATTGTTTTTTAATTCCCCTAGAATTGTCAATAAGAGCTAATGCAAAATATACATTTTACACTAGGAATATTTATTTTTTAACGAATTTTGAATATAGATAGAAATCACTAACCTACCTCTATTTTACAAATTTTGCAATCTTTTTTTTTATGTTACAAGGGGGCAGACGAGCAGGCAGCAGACACCGAAGTGCCTACCGGCACCCATGGACATCTGCAGATCATTAATTATTAAATATATTACTGGAATGGATTTTAATAAAACTTTACAATAATATAGTTTATACTTCAGAATAACATATAGGCTATAAATAATATAAATATTGTGTGAATTGTCCAAAATATAACGATAAATGTTAAGTAGGGGAAAATTCTGTCATCTGCGAGCTATTGTGGCGTGCGCTACAAAATCCGTTGCATTTGCACGTATATAGCGTATAAAGGAAATGTTTATCTTAAATAGTTCTACAAAAAAGCCCTCGATAGCATATATCTATCTTTAATGTTTAAGTCATTAACGCCAACATAGTGGAACCATTACGGAACGGGAACAGGAAAGGGAAAGGAAACGGGAACAGGGACAATATTATAGGATAACTGTAGTAAATAGTAAGTAACCCTACGTTCATCAGGACAACGTCTGCCGGGTCCCTTTGTAAAGTGTAATTATATGACAAAGAATTACAGCCAGGCAGTTCACCGGCTTATAAATGACTACCGACGACACCTACGGACATCTCTGCTGACCAGGGCTCGATATAGCTATTTAGCTCTTCCTAAAATAATATTAACCGACCTCTACGTAGTATTAGTCACGACCTTGAGGAATCAGTGCAGCTCATAACATTTGCGATCTTTGAGAAAGAAGTACCTAATTACCTATAATGTTTTCTCGAAATTCTTTACATCGAATCGGTTCGGAATCCCCGGCGTTATATTTAATGACGAGGTTTTGATCATAGACGTAATGGTAAAGAAAATATAATAGTGAAAACGCCATACGCGACCTGAATTTAACTTGAAACCACTCACAACACAAAAGGGTAGGTGTGTCTCCAAGTCTGATAAAGGTTATTTCCCGCATACCACGCAGTCGATGCACGTGTAGAATTACAATCACTCGTGGTCGGCGACACGCACACATTTTCACTAGATTTAAGCTGCGTTCAAACCAAACGTATCAACCAGCCTTCAACTGCGAGGTAGCGTTACGCAGATTTGTGTTTTTCTATTCATATTTGTTCACACCGAGCAGATATTACGCTGCTATATCACGCGTACTAGTTTTTTCTAGTGACCGATTATGATACTACGTAACTACACACCGTAAATGATGACGCATGTAGCGAATTGTACCTCAACCTATCCACTCTTTATGTGAACAAAAATCGACCGCTCTGATGCATGCAATGCAAGATTGTGTCCTTGGGAGTATTGCGAGCATGGTGTGAACAAAAGATCCAGTCCGTCTTCAGGTTCATACTTGGGCTAACATTGCTAACAGTCGGCGGTTGATTTTATACTTGGTTTGAATATAGTTTATGAGCTAATAGCTGTGCATCGTCGGTGTGAACAAAGTTGAATGTAATTGGACCAACAACAAACTGCGCAATACACATAGCGGGCGGCTGATAATACGTATGGTTTGAAAGCAGCCATAGTGTAGTTATGTGCGCATACGACGTGTACAAATTGTTGTAAAGTGAAGGGGGCGTGTCGAACTGGTAGAACCAGTTGTGCGCTGCCAATGATCCGCTGCAGATCATATTGTTGCAGACATAATAACTACCGAGGCTGTCTAAGAAATTAAACGCGTTTAACAGAAAACGTACAATTTAATTCCTAATATGATGCGAACCAACGTGGATTTTGAAGTGGTGGAATTTTGTTGATATTTTTTTAATGTTATTTTCATGTATCGTTCGAGAAGGTCGTATGTTAATCGGTGGCCAGTATTTGAGTGGATTGCTAGGTTAAGTCCTACCGCGGCCGGACCGGCTACGGATAGGTGACCAATTGTAACACTGGTTTTCAAACATCCGAAATCCGTGTTTCGGACCACGTAAAACAGTGGGTCCTGATTAATGTCACTTAGACATATTGGTCGTGAGATTCTGGGGATGAAAAGTTTTCTGCTTCGTCCCTTAAGTTAGGCTTCTCAGAGGCTAATAATGATTTCGACCACGTAGCAAACAGCGATCACTGACCTTTCGACCATTTGCTCTTCGCGTGACTCTTGGCTTTCAACTATTCATTACAAATAAAGAAGTATTGGGAAAACCCCGTTCAATTCAAAGGGACGTATAAAAATAATAGTAAAGCGTCTATGGCAATTATTCCGCCAGTCAAAAGCCAATAGCACAAAAATAACCATAAATTAAAAAAAATCCAATCAAAAAAAGTTTTTTTTTTATATTTTCAATCTGATCCTTTTTTAACATACAACTGTTACTACTGATCATCAGAGGGCCTAGCGCGAATATTCTCGATTGTTTTACTTACTTTTACTTTCGAAACGAAACGTCGCTGGGAATATAATGAAAATTAAAATTTCAGGTACACCGACTACGAAAAAACGACCGTCATTGCCAGGAACGACTTCCGTCACGACAATAGCACAGGTAAGAAAATGGTATAAGATTTTGGGCCGCTGCTTTATTTTTATTTACTTCCGATATTTGGGCTTGGGTTTCAATTCTAGGGGAAATCGATTTTTATAGTTTTAATGGTTTTTTTTTCCATTTCAATATATTTCTAATGTAATTAATATGATGATGAATGTATAGGACTATTTGACCCACGGGCGTCTGTGTCTTAGGTAGACAACTTAATGCCTGTGTTCTTTTACATACAAATATTTTCTTGTATGAATCTTAAATACTTACATACAGAAAATACACCCAGACTCGAGGCGGGAAACGAAACCACAACCTCGGAGTGGAGGCAAGATCACTGTCAACTGCGCCAACGCGCCAGTTGATCAATAATATAATAAAATATATAATAAAGCTTTACCTTAAATAATCATATTCTGTTTTAGGGTATAACAAGTACGACAAACGTGGTGTCCAGTATACCGACGGCCGTAACATCGCCAGTCACCACTAGAACGGTTCAACTAGCGGGTGGTAGAACTGTTCAGTTGGCAGCCAACCAAACCGTCCATTTGCCGAGTGGTCAAGCTGTCCAACTGTCTTCGGGACACACCTTGCAACTGTCTTCCCTGCAGTTGCCCACTCACAGTGTCCGTTTGCCAAGTGGTCAAACAGTGCAACTTGCATCGCCACAAGCAATGCAAGCAGTACGAGCGGTCACAACCACGCAAGTCAGAAATCCCAGCCCCAGAGCCCCGAATACATCTTCAACAGTTAGACCTATCAACCAATCGGTCCACATACCTGTCTCGACGGTCCAACTGGCCGGACAAACCGTCCAAATCGCCGGCCAAACTGTTCAACTGGCCGGGCAAAGTGTTCAGCTAACCGGCCACACGGTGAAACTACCCAGCGGACAAAGTGTTCAGGTTGCAAGTCAAAGTGTTCTACCATCGCAGAGTGTTCAATTGCCGAGTGGTCAAACGGTTCAATTGGCAAGTGTTCAGCAGCAAGCCGTTCAGTTGGGGCAAAACGTACAATTGGGCGGTCAGACTGTTCAAATGCCGAGCGGTCAGAGTGTTCAGATAGGATCGCAAACTGTTCAAATTGGCGGTCAGACTGTGCAACTAGCTGGAGGGCAAACTGTTCAGTTGCCGAGTGGTCAGACGTTGCAACTGTCCAGCGGGCAAACGGTGCAATTATCTAGTGGCCAAACTTTGCAGTTGGCAAGTGGGCAAACTTTACAATTGGCGAATCAACAGACGCCCAAGTCCATAGCTCAAGTGGTCAGAACTCAGTCTACTGGTGATAAGAATTCCCAACCGATAGTTGCAAAGCTGTTGACAAATGCACAGGTGAGTTCTTAAGATTTTTAATTAAATACTGGAAGTATTATAATATTAGACATTTTAAGTAAGCCTAATGAAGGGTCTTGTATTCGGTTGTTGAAGCCGAGAAAAATTATTCAAAGACTAATAAGCTCTCATTCGCACGTGAGATTTTTTACCGCGCTTTAAAAAAACGTTCAAATAGAACGTATGAACTTCCAAGTTTGTGTTTAGACAACAACGTTTATAACGCGACGTTTTTTTGATAGAACAATGTTCTATTTTCAACGATATACATAGTAGAGTAAATGTATATATTTTACGTAAATAATACATTTACGCTATATTTTCGTATCGACGACGCTAAAAAAGCGTCAACGCCGAATATAACGCAACGCTTTTTTAACTCTCGTGCGAATGAGGGCTAAGGGGCACGGAAAATTATTTGAAAGTAGTAATTTTTGTTGCTTATTTTATAGTACTCATATGTTACGCCGGGTTTTAAAAAGTTCTGACAATATTTCAAAATGGAGCTCTTTACTTAAAATGGTTCTTGGTACATATCTTATCTAAATTTTTGAAGTAAATCGATTGTAATGATTATTTTTTATTATAATGGTTCCGTTTAAAGTGGTACATTATAAATCCCTATATAAAAGGGGAAAAAAGTATCTAAATTTCTGAAAGGCCAGCGATGCATCTGCCAGCCTTCTGGTAGTGTAGCTATCCACTGGTGTTGGTACTCGATAGACATTGGGGTGAACCGTCTGCCTTTTTTTGGTCTTTATAATGTAAACTCTACGTGTACGCATATATAATTAAACTTGGCTGCCCAGGTTTTCGCTACATCATATCCTTTATTGTTCCACTGTAATTTCAAAACAAAATCGCAGCCAGAGCAACTTAACTTAGCGATCGACTCAAATGCCGACCACTGATTAGGCCACGACCTCCTCAAATTATTTGAATATCAAAGGTTAGTTAAGTGAACAAAGTACAATATAGCGTGCACATAAGTCTGACCACAAATTCACAAATGTAAAACTGATTCATAGCTTTACTAGTTACCTGATATCGAATAATTCGCTTCATTAAAATATCATTTATAGTCCTCTATCCGAAATTGTATGTAAATGTGGTTTAAATGCGATGCACTAGTAATTTCTCTAGATAATTTTGTATTATATTATCAAATAATAACTATTGGATAGCTAGAACTGACACACATAAGTTTATCATACCAAAATGGTACATTAATAATGTTGAAATGGCGTTTTATCCGCGCATCTATGCAAAGTAATTTGGCAAATTAACTTGCAAATTGTTTGTGAAACTTCTAAGTAACATAAACTTAATTCTTATCCAGATGGATTTAAATAAAAATTATGGCTTGAGATTGCTGAATTTCACGGCAAATATGGCGCACAAAGAACAGGAAATTGCTCCCTATTGAGGAATAGCCAAAGCATGCCGACGAGCTGGCAGGTATAGAAATGTTAAGTATATACATGCCTAACACATCAGGACCAATAACCGTATTGCAATACATGTATTTTTTAAGTCAACGTTTACTGTAGGTATGTTTAATTCAAGTTACCTCATCAACTGAACGCAAATCTTTTACTATGAATGACATTCACAAAATGAAGAATTGATAGGTCCTTCAAAGGTAACAAAGCAAAGACCTTTCTTTCAATGAAATATTTAAAGAGATTTCCTCGGAGTTAAGAATTTACCTCCCGAAATGGAATGAGAAACAAAAGAGAGATAGAATTTTTGATTTGAGCTTAGAAAGGACATGGTTAGTCCCTTCTTGTGTTAAAATCGTTGCTAAATATTTAATAGGGTTCCGTAGTTAAAAATGTAGGATACAAGCTTTTTCCTACGCCAAGCTTGTACCTAAGACAGTCTTATCTACACTAATATATAAAGCTGAAGAGTTTGTTTGCTTGTTTGTTTACTTGAATGCGATAATCACAGGAACTACTGGTCCGATTTCAAAAATTCTTTATAGCCCATTTATAGAGGAAGGCTCATCATGCAAATATTCGTATACAACAGAAGTAGTAGAGTATAACGAGATTTCTCGTAATATGTTTTGCAAGGACTGTGAACAGATTATTAGTAAGACACAATCTCATCTGGTCTTAAATGATAATCCGGTCTGTCACGGTAACGCGATAATTACGTAATTAGGCTTATGGTAGGATTACACATGTTTTACCTAATAGCATTCTACACAAGTTATATCTATTCCCTATTTCATATCGAAGCCAAATTGAGGATTTAAATCTTGATAACTCAAAGATTAATATGAAGGTAAATTCCGACAGTACTAACTTCGAACACTAAAATCGCGGAGCTATTATCACGTTACTTTTAAACGTATTTAAACAGCAAGCAAAACATTTTCCTTTCCCAAAAACTTAATTTAATTTTTTGATAAAAGATTTAAATTCCTATTGAGAACTGAAATATCAACAGATTTATATTTTAGAGAAAAGCCAAGAAATTATCGTTATCGATGGTTATCGATGGTCCGTTTTTGGTTTATTACGAGGATCTCTATCCTCAGAAAGAATAAAATTATTTGGTATGAAAAAAAATATGGAATAAAAATATTTATTTATATTTGTACCACAAAATTTAAAAAAAAAAGATATAGTTACAATTACAACATATGCACGATGGTAAGCTTATCTCTTAAAGAGATCTTTGCCAACCTACCTTTGAGTGTGAGTAAATAATAAAAAATGGTATGGGGTGTAGGTAACATAATTGTTATAAAACTTTTTATTTTATACATTACTTAAATAAGTTATATATACGTAAAATAAACTATACATAAATATAATACTTAGATATGTACATGAAGAAAGATAATGCTGTTTTAATTTGAATTTAAAGAAATTTATAGATAGATTTATATCTGTCAGATCGTCATAAAATATGATAAAGTACTAAATATTTCCCAATACGGATGAAAAGATAAACACATATAAAAGAAAAGTTTAAAAACTTGACTAAAGCATAAGTTGAAGAACAAAATCGATTCTCCGGCCCTTGGATTATTCCGAAGTACATAAACTCTGCCCTAACGAGAATTATTCAAGTGTTTATCAACAGGAAACACCGCGGAATGTGTAATTCCCGGCTCCGCATTTAAATGACAAAAACATTACTAAAATCTTTACCTAATGTATAGTCGACCAAGAAAGTACTACCATTTTGGATGACAGTTCCTACTAAAAGAAAATTCTGGTAAGGGTTATTGTTAGAAATTAACGTAATGCATAACAAGCAATAATGACCCTTTAAACTAATTGACGTGCAAACGACATTCGACCTTAGCGTGGCAAATCAATTTCTTGGTCAACTATACAAAAACTATGCACAAAATTGAACCATAATCGTTTGGATATAAGTTTAAATATTGAACAGCGACGTTGATAATTGGATAATGTATGATCACAATTTAGATAAAATTATATAAAACACATTAAAATTCTACAAAAACGAATTAAATCGTTACAAAGGTCATTAATAGGACGAGGACAATTTTATTTCTAAGAAATAGATAAAATTATGGAAGAGTAAAAAAAGGTATGTACATTTTCATTCAATACGACGATTAAGCATGCTGGCAATAATATATATTTTTTTTAATTACTAAGCAAGGGGCAATTTGAAACAGTTTAAGCAATCAATCTGTTCACTAAGTTTTTGAACGCTTCGCCCGAAAAAGAAGAATAGGTAAAAAAAGATTTTTTATTTGATGACTGACTGCTTTTATTCACTAAATCATTTTGTAATAACAATTATCTGCATGACTGAAAGTAAATTAAATTTATTCACGTTTGAACATTTTCAATATTGTCTTGAATTTTAAAAGACTTTCATAATGTATTTTAATTTTTTACGGTTTTTAATGTGATTAATTTTATTATTTGTGTTATATAGAGATGAAATTGTATACCGTGATGTGTGCGCAACATAAATTTTGATAAATGCATAACTTACTTTAAATGTTAATCTTATAATATAATAAATATATAGGAATATACGACAAACGGACGTCTGTTCCTAAGGTAGACCTAATGCCTGTGTCATTGGTAACAGCCGGCTGTTACACACAAATATATATATTTTTGTGAATATATATAAATACGTACATATGGATAATACACCCAGACTCGAGGCGGGAATCGACACATTACCCCGGAGCAGAAGGCAGGGTCACTGCCCACTGTGCCTACGGGCCAGCCGTTATTGTTATTGTCTATTTGATAATTTAAATATGTAAACTCTGGGAGCATAGACGAGTATTATTGGTAGTTTTATAATAAATCTAGAGAATTTTACAGACTTTTTAGTATAGTCTATCGATTGTGTTCCCAACATTGGCTTCGTGCCAGCCGTGGCACAATTACTGTTATTTACGATCGCAAGTTTGGGACACAGGTTATTTGCCATTTTATTTATTATTTTAATTCTGCAAAGTTAAGCCGTTTGTACACACATAACAAACGTGTTCAAAAGGGCGGGAATGGATAATTATATTTTAAATAGCGATTGTGAGGGCACAAACTGTTTAAATCTATATAGGTATGAAAAGCGAATGGTCACCTAAAACAAAATTATGAACCGCGGGACGTGCAATGATGACAGACAATGAGGTTGTTTATGGTTAGTACATATCCGCTAAGAACGCATTTTTGGATATGACTAGAATTAAGAAGAAGAATGGCGCCGCGTGGTTAAAATTGCCACACAAGAAATGACAGCCACGACCACTCTGCCAAGAGTGTAGCGACCATGAAGAAGAAGAAGAATAAGAAAGCCTAAGGGCACTCGCATTTTTTCACCGACACAATCTCAGGAAACAGCTAGTAAATTATAAAAGTGAGTTTAGGAAAGCACACATTTCATACGACTCCTTGCGACTTTTAAACGTACGTAAGGCCCATGTGTAGACGTATCAAAGTCTATTGTATGATTACTATGGCGATAGCTATTAACGCATCACATCTTTTTAAAAATTGATAATATTTTAAGAGTAAAAAGAAACATCCTTGACAAACGAAAAATAAACTGTTATCAAGTCACCAAGAATTGTAAAAAAGTAGTGGACCCGGCAGGCGTTGTCCTGCCTCTATCGTTGGGTTATTCCCCGTTCCCGTTCCACTTCTTTTTCGCTTTGCTTTATGACACAAACCTTGCCCTAACATTAATGAACACAACAAAGAAGAAATTATCCAATTTGGTGTAGTCATTCGGAAGTTATGCACGTGCATACATTTCAGTGACTCATTTTTATTTGTGACTTTAAATTGAGATGTAAGCTATCCTATCTTTCAAGTTGGGTTAAACTGTATACTTTTTTTTATGTTACAAGGGGGCAGACGAGCAGGCAGCAGGCACCGAAGTGCCTACCGTCGCCCATGGACATCTGCGATTATATTTTATACTAGTAGTACTTTTTTATTATTGTACTTTAATGTACCAATACCATTTGTACGTTTTTATTTTTTGTTCTACTAGTAGTAGTACACTAGTAGTACTTTTTTATTTTTTGTTTTATTGAAACCTAAACTATAATCAATACTGAATGAAATTGATGTCCTGATGTATGAGCTTATTTAGAAAAGTATTTGGCACTTTAAAGTATAGATACTTTTGTTATAATACTTTATCAAGTATGTATTATGCCTATCTTATGTAATAAATAATTTAATTTTTTTTAGTATCCATTATATACTTGAGTTAGTAGTCCTTTTTTGTTATTGTATTTTTATAAACCAATACTATTTGTTTTTCATCTACTGAAGCTTAACTTAGAACTAATACTGAATTACATTGATGTCATAGGCATTCATTGGGTCCTAGATAAGTGTTTGATACTTTTGTTTCAATACTTTTATGAGTACAGTTCTTTTTTTTTCAATGAGTATAGTATCAATACTTTCTATTGGAATATGTCCCAACTAATAATATCTACTTACAGATACAGAAAAAGATAACTAAACATCTATTTTCAAATAGTACTAGTTTTGACTGCCATATTTCCTGAGTGCTGATCTATACATACTAAAGTAATATGTCAATATAATACATTTAGTAATTTCACTGTCGTATTAAAATGTACAGGTAGATATTAAAAAACAGCTACATACAAACTACTTTATTACCTATAAACAAAATATTTCTTTAAATTATAACACCCTTACCACGGCCTCACTTTGCTTTGACTAGCATGAGTTAATAACCAAGTATTATGTGGTTTTTGTTTCATTACCATTTGCTTATGTCGAGGATGCTCTGGACATATAACATATAACCGTTCTTGTCTAGTTACAAAATAGCAGGATTTGCAACGTCTCCTTACACGACCTTTTACTTTGAAGCCACAGATGGGATTAATTGTAGGTAGATAGACAGGTAGAAGCTTTTCTCTGGCTTGATATTGGAATAGATTTAAGTGAGTAGATATATTGTTTGGCATCTGGGCACCCAAAAAGGTTTTAGTAAAAGATATTAGTCTCTGCATTATCTGAAAAAGAAAGAGTCATTACGAATTGCTGGATATTAATTAATATGAAAAACTAAACTATTGTGTATGTTAAATGCTTACATAATACAAAAAAATCTGACGATATTTTGAGCCAAACTGAAACTAAATAAGAGTTTGAATATAAATATTTTCTTGCTTAACCTTTATTTATTTATTATTAAAAGTATAACCTAACAGAAAGTAATTTGATTTCAGTGACAGTCAAGAGCAGTGTGACCAGATTTAATGTCACAAAAAAACCGAAGCGCCTTAAAATATACTGAAATATACAAAATTGCACAAGGAAAAAAATACTAATAAAAATACTGATTTTTGAAATATGTTAATACCATTCCCAGAGAATGTTCTTGTCTCATCATGTTACATTTCTAAGCACTTGATAAAAAATACTTATAAATCATTTCTTGTCTGGTACTCTAAGGAACTCATCAAAGTTATTAAACAGAAATTTAAATACCACACCAAATTTAAAATATACGGTAATGTTTCTGATAAACTTGAGTTTGACCGCTTGCGTGATGCGCCAAGGAATTAAAAAATGTTTGTCACAGTAGCTACGTAAATAGAACAGAGAATTCCCTAATTACGAATCCAAAATTATTTTGGTCTTATTTACATAATACCACTAACAATGGTTATATACCTTCATTAATGACGTATTCCAATCAAATTAGTGATTCGGGAGAGGGTATATGCAACTTATTTTCTATTTTTTTTTAAATATATACACATATTAAAAAAAAAATAGAAACTATTTATTTAATAGATTTTGTATAATGAAATATTATTTTTATTAAACCCTATAACATTTTTTATTTTTCCCAAGGGTCCTTATATTAAAGATTTAAGATCTTTAATATAAGCTCAAAGTTTTGTCATGATGTATTAAATAAATGAAATGTTTTAAGCATTTTAAATGTTGCTTATAATTAGGGACACGAAAAAAGTATAGACACTTTGTGGTATTGAGTACTGTTCCTTTCGATACTAGTACTTTTGTACTAGATATTTTGTATTTGATACTATTACTCAATGAGTATTTTGGTCAGGTATCAAATAAATTGTAGAACTCGCCTATTTTAAAGTAGACTTTATGCTTTAAGTTTATTAAGAGTTATAAAAAAGTTACTGAAAGAATGCATTTCCAGGGTTAAAGATTCATAATAGAGTTAAAACTCTTGGTATTGGTTAATAAACAAGACACTAGTTGTCCATCTTTCTATTAAAGTTAATACAGAGATGCAATATTAAAAGCAATCGTGTTCTAAGTTACGACTGAACCGGTATGAGTTCGTATGGTGCATGCGTGTGTGCGCGCGTGCGTGTGTGTGCGCACGTGCGTGTGTGTGCGTGTGTGTGTGCGTACGCGAGTGCGTGTTGTGTGCGCGTATGCGTGCACGATTGCGATTGAGTGTGTGTCTAAATGATATGGTGGTACTTTATTATCAAGTCTGCCAAAACATTATTAACATGATTTTAAAATATTTTTTAGATAATATGTTCATAGATTAACGTATTTTCAATGCTTTATATGTATATTCGGGAGCAATGGCCATCTTAGTCGCCTTTACGTTGCTCTCAATTTTTCTTCAAAAGTAAAAAGCAAACAAGTTACGCCATTATTTTTAATGGAGTGTTTCAACTGCATATTCCGCTGTCTGCTTTCTTTAAACAAGCTGACCTTGCGCTTTGTTAACCAAGCTTTTGTGAAAGCTCTTTCTTTGTAACGCTTAACTTCATCTTATATATCGTCTGCAATGCCTGAGGTTAATTTAATAACATTTTCATGGTTTTATGGTTCGTACCTCCTAAGGAAAAAAAATTACGTAATGGTTGTACCTCCAGAGGAAAAAAGAAATCCGTAGGGGTTGTACGTCCTACGGACGTCCTTATAGGTTTACTTCGTTGCCTGGCCGTCAGCCTTTTGATATTAGTTAGTTTTTTGTCGACGTTTTTTTACTGATTTGTCCTTTTTATGTATATATATGGAATTAAATTATCTGTACTATATTTTGCACTGTGCTTATAAAAATATAAAATTTTCTTCACAAATGAAAATGCATCTTAATATTGTCTTATTTCGAAAACCTTTTATAGAAGATTGAATTTCAAGAAAACAAATTGTCCTTTCAAAATTACATAGAACTGACTCTATTTTTTTAGATGTTTTTTTATTCAAAATACATTTGCTTTTAAAATCTATAATGACTCCATAACAGTCAGCATTAGGGTAACCCTTATGTAGACAATTTCAGATCATTAGGGTCACGTTTAGTTGGGTAAACAATTTCAGTGATAGCATCGTCCTTGTCATTTATGTTTCACACCGTATTAGATCGAAAATCAATGTAATCTGTATTAAACGAGAGATTATGTCTCGTATGATTAAGACGATAGAATACACCTAGTGTGTTTGTAATACCGGCTTACGTGTTAGTTATCCCGAACAGAATAATAGGCGATAAATGTTTAACACCAGTAGTTGAATTTCACACTGTGGTCGTTCTTGATCCAGGATTGGATTGAACGGCCACAAACGGAAGTTTTGCTATATCACACTACTGTGTATTAATATTAACCATATATAGTGTGTGTTAATTACTTATTAATCATATGAAACAGAGGAAATTTCCAGCGATGATTATAAATGTACCGAAAATCGTGTCACAACTTGACATTTCACCCCCATCAATTCGACGCCTAAGGTTCCTGTCATAACTGTGCAATTTACCAGAAATTTCCTGTTTCGCGAAACATGTTTACGCAATAATTTGTGAAATTTCCTGTGTCGCGAAACATGTTTACGCAATAATTTGTGAAATTTCCTGTTTCGCGAAACATGTTTACTCAATAATTTGTGAAATTTCCTGTTTCGCGAAACATATTTACGCAATATTTTGTAAGCTTCAGTGTGTCTGAACTGATACGACTTAGTAGGGACCTTCAAAAGAAAGGGCATATTTATTTGGTTATATCAGCAACGCATCTGCGAGGCTTCAGTTGGTGCCGTCTAACTGTTTTCAGACATGTTGTAGAAAGCGCTTTAGAATTCCAAATTTATTAAATAATGAAACCATAGAGTGGAACTTAAAGTTCTTTATTTTATTACTAATTGTTTGCCGCGACTTCGTCCGCATATAATTAAGAGAAACGTTTTAGCGTAATGATATATTATAGCCTTCCTCGATAAACGGGCTATCTAATACTAAAAGTTTTTTTTCAAATCGGACCAGTAGTTCCTGAGATTAGCCCGCTCAAGCTGAGAAATAAACAATCTCTTCAGCTTTATAGGTAACACTGATAAAAATCTGTTAACTTAAATAAACTACTATAAACATCAAATATGTTTGTCCTTGTCATTTGTAATATATGTTTATAATAGTTGTTTTGAGTTAAAGGTTTCATAAAACATTGGTAAAGGATACACATCCGTGAAATACTTCGTTCGAAGTATGTACGTATATCTAACGCACTAGTAGGTTAATTCTAAATTCGTTATGAAGAATGGTTCGGCCTGAATCGGTTAGTCAGAGAAGGGAACACTGACAATGAAGGCGAGCGTTCGTGTGCACGTTAGAACCCCTCAAATCTACATCTGGATCGCTACTTCCAGACACTGCTATGGGTCCTTTTTCAGCAATACGATGCGATCAGTCGTTGTTTGTAAGTCTCGCTAAAACTCGAAAACTGGTAAATAGATTTGAGTTCTGTTTGATTTTTATTTTCCCTTTCACGGTAGGTTTAGAAGAGAAGAAATAAAGGAAAAGTCAAAAAATTCTATAAAATACAAAATAAATGTATATTTGTACTTCAGAATACTTTAAATAGATGGCGTTTTTCTTATGCCGGCGCCAGACATAGCTTCATTTGAATGAACATTTCAATGATCATGTAGTGTGGCCGGGGCTGCGCAAAGCTTTGTAGAACTTTGTAGTCCTAAAGGACAAAAATGTCCAAAAACATTTAGCTATGTCTGGCGCGGGCATGAAGTGCCCTGGAAAATATCTTTTTATATAAACAAGCGGCCAGTGTCACGTTTTACGGAAAAGATAAACGAGTTTGGTTAGCTGGCTTAGAGCAGACGAGCCAAAATTCTAGGAAGACCACGTCTGCCGGGTTCGCTATCAGTAAATAAATAAGGTAATTTTAATTTGACTCACTAGATTCTGCAAGCAGCACGGGCCCGTCAACTGATGAAATGGTAAAAGATGATGCTGCAAAACAAAAAAAAATGATCTATTAATCAATGGCAGAGAAGGCCTCAAGAAAATGTAATATACAATATAGTGTACAATAAAATAAGAATTTTTAAAATATATTTTACTATTGTTACGCAGTTAGTTCATTATTGTATTTTGCAAGGCAATGTTTTTTTACTATTCTGTTTTGCAAGGCAATATTTCTTTTCCTATTGTGTTTTGCAAGGCAATGTTTTTTTTACTATTGCGTTTTGCACGGCAATGTTTCTTTTATTATTGAGTTTTGCAAGACAATGTTATTTTTACTGTTGTGTTTTGCAAGGAAATGTTTCTTATATTATTGTGCTTTACATGGGAATGTTTCTTTTACTATTGTGTTTTGCAAGGCAATGTTTCTTCCGTTTAATTGCCCGTCATAATTTTCGAATTTAAAATCTTTGTAAAACTGAATCCGCAATTAAATCTTGCTTCATTAACTAACAGACGATAGTTTCTGTATAATGCAACAATTGAAAACGTAATGTACATATAAAATTCTCATGTCACGGTCTTTGTTGCCAAACTCATCCGAAACGGCTTGACCGATTTTTATGAAATTTTTTGTGCAGATTAGGTAAGTTTTACTTCAGTCGTGTGGTCTAAAGCAGACTCGTTTTTTTATAATTTGATGGTTTTTTTTTTTTTTTGCGGAATTCTACATATTTTGCTAAAAGTATGTTTAAATATAGCTTTAGTTATTCCTTGTACAACCTAAAACTTTGGAGTAGCATAAATATAATCAAGATTTTAGCTTACCAAAGAAGTTTTACTTCTGACATGTGTACTTTGTACTCACGCCCTATTTTTTAAAATAATCATTTGACTTTTACGAGTATTCATGACAGCCATAGTTCATTTCATAAAACAAAAGGTAACATGAGTCAAATAGGCCCAGCAGTTTTTGAGTTACATCGAGACACCTAATTTAGGTTACATACCGACAGCAGCTCCACTTATCGAAACCAATTGTCTTTTCAAAACCCTCTACGAACGCCTTGGAATATACACACAAAGTTTTATCCAAATCGGTCCAGCCGTTTAGGATGCGCCCGTTGACAAAGGCTTGTACAGTCGAATTATACATATAAAGATGTTACCACTGTCCACTGTTAGAAGAATTTTTAAAGAAAAATCACTATGTATTTTTATTCAGAAGCGTTGTTCCTTCTTCGCACGATAACGTACATTGGAAGTTTTTGACCTCAACGTCCATATATAGCCCTACAAACAAGACGTTGTATGAAAAGATACACTATATACAAACTAGCTTTTGTTCACGACTTCCGTCGAATAAACTTTTATATTATCTATAACAGACGCATTAAGTTGTTCAGCTTAGGAATAGACGTAGATGTATTAGCCCTTAACAGAACTTATATTGTTCAAATCAAATCAATCCGATCCGGTCCGGTCCGGTCCGTTCCGTTCCGTTCCGTTCCGTTCCGTTCCGTTCCGTTCCGTTCCGTTCCGTTCCGTTCCGTTCCGTTCCGTTCGTGGTGAAAGAAATAATTATCCATACTAACCGTGACGTCACTTAAATCAGCGCTGCGTGTCAAAGATTTCTTATGACACGCGGGATTGGCTGAGCTGCTTTGCCTATTTGCATGCTGCTGTTATGTTTCAAATCAAATTTTAATATTATTGATTGTACTTTTATACATATATGCAGTTTCAAATAAAGCTTTTCTTTCTTTTCTCTTATCAAGAAGGCTTGAATAAATATATATATTATAGTGATGCGAGAACTTTACCATTATACGAAATTGAACGAAATTCCAAACAATTTACACGCACATGAATATATTTTATTATAATGGCGGCTCCACATTATTGCCGTGAATTCACCGCGAATTCACGGCACAGGTCATGCCCTCTACATTCACGGGATACTGACAGTCGTTCGCGGAACACGCCGCGAAATAGACCTGGAAGATGCTGCTTGCTGAACTTTTGAATTGCCTCATTATATGATTAAAACTGTCTTTATTAATTATACAAATTGCGTTTCAGACTTGCTATAAAGAAGTAGTTATCAGGATTATTATATTGACATAAAATTATTCAACACAGTGGCGAAATTTAATTTCACGGAGCCGTGAATGTGGATGTGTACCCGTGAACGCCGCGCGAAAGAGTCGCGAACTTTTTGTCGCAGGACAAAAACTGACTGATCGGGGAACAAGCGTGAACGCGCGCGAACACCGTGAAAACAGTCTACATTATCGTTCACGCCTGTTAACGGAGCTTCACGGCATTAATGTGGAGCCGCCATACAATTGTATCATATCGACCGTATATACATATATGTATTAATTAACTGTCAAATATAACAATGTCGTTATACAAAAAATTAAAATTGTGTACAAAGTCCGAAATGGACATATAGTACGCAAATATAAAGACTTGTGGCCGAATTTCGCTCAGCTGGCTATCTCTCCTAACATTTAATAAATAAGGTAAGGTAATTTTGGTGTCAGGCGCAAAATAGCTAATCACGCAGTTAAATGCTACGCTATTATCAAAAATACCTAGTTATGATAACTTACACGCAAGGTTGTAAATTGTGCACGCAATACCAAAGGGTTAAGAATTAACAAGTGTATGATTGCAATTTGGATTAGCAGCAAAGTTACTTAAAGGGTATTTTGCGCTGAACAAATCTAATTAAGGTAAAACACGTGCACAATTTCGCCTGGCGTTGATAAGCTAATGACATTAAAGACCCTTCCACCATAAACAACTAAAGGTTAGACTAGACACATAGTCTCTTTGCTCGTTTATCCAACTAAAGTTGACTAGAGTTTAACCTAGTGTTAGTTATAATTATAATTGAAATTATAAAAGTTTTGACTTATTTTACTAAAAGGTTTATTATAATCTGTGTAAAATGTCAATCAGTATTGCCACCATGACAATCATGACGTAAGACGATTATAATTGGTCGATTGCAATGGCGGCATTAGTGACATATCGTATTTGCAGTGCTACCATCATTGAAAACCGAATGAGGAATTCTATTAGCGGTTGTTATGGCGGGAATGATATTAAAATAGTGCGTGCCTATAAAAATCAGTTTATTTTTTTATTTATTTATATTTTTTTTATTTAAAGTTCACAAAACTGATATTCAATTTTTCACTGAATACATGGAAGTATTCTTAAAATCAAGGTCAGAATTGATACCTTATAAATGTGAACCTAACATGCTTCACAGAAATTTATAAATGAAATATAGAAAAAGTGTTATTGTCTGTTTTTACACAATCGAAATTATGAAAAAGTAACCGAAAATATAAAAAAATAATCTAAGTTAACGTTAGTGCTCTTTTCCGCTTAATGAAGGCAATAGATTCATTAAAGATATCTATATCTCTGCAAACTGAATTGGGTATTTCTTCACAGATACACTCATAAATAGTCTCAAGGACCTAAGTGAATAATCACTTTTTCAATAAGGTCCATGAGACTATTAAAGACGAAGTGCAACCAACTTGTTTCATTTATAACACTTATACTACTTTAATTTGGGAAATAGACCGTGAAAAGTTCTAATGGTATTACGTTGTTCAAGGCAAAACTGCTTTCGAGGAAGTGAACAGATATATTAATATTAAAACGAATTTACAAAACTTTGAGAGCTTGATTAAGTATTGAAATGTAATTAGAGCAAAATTTAAATTCCTTCCGCACCTAAGTATAAAATATATACAAATACGTCATGATTGTCATTGTGGCAATACTAATAGACTAATCTGTGTTAAATAACACAGATTACATAAGGGCCGGCAGCGCATCTGCTGGCCTTCTGGTCGTGCAGATGTCCATGGGCGCCGTTAGGCACTTCGGTGCCTGCAGCCTGCTCGTTTGCCCCCTTGTAACATAATAAAAAAAAATTCGTTTTATGTCAACAGATTTTTTGCAGCAATTTCGAATAAAACGCTATTAATATAAACGATGCACGGAGCAATGCAAGTTGCGACTCGACGGTATTATTTCTGCCGATACTTTATAAGATTAATCGATATTCAATTTTAATATAAAACCAAAAACTCCCTTGCTCTAGCGAAGCAACCGCAGCAATAGTATGTATAATTGGCTCGTGTCAACAGCCTTTTTGCTTAAATATTGTATAAAAGTCTATCAATATAGTGATGCACGGTGCAATTCAAGGAGGTAATTCTACTAATAATTTACTATACTTTTATATAAATGTATAAAATAAAGGCAAACACTTTTGTATTTGCTAGCAAACCGCAGCGGTAGTATAATTGGCTTGTGTCAACAGTCTTTTTGCAGCAATTTCGTATAAAAGGCTATCAATATAACGATGCACGGAGCAATGCAAGTTGCGACTGCGGTGTTATTTCTACTGATATTTTATTATATTCCGACGAACGTACGGTTAGCAAGCGCAGTCACGAACCAGTATGTTATCTTTGGAAAGTTTATATTCGATCATTTTACTAGAATTAATATTAGCGAAATGGCGATATAGAAATAGTCAAAGAGATTTAGTCAAGAAAAAAATTAACAATATTTCGTCGATTCTTTCTGTTTCTCTATTAGGCATTGATAAAATTTGTTATTATAAAAAAATATAAAAAGAAAATATTTAATAATAACTCAGTTCCAATTCGACCATTGAACGAACCCTAGTTTAAAACAATCTTAGCAGTTTTATTAAGTAATTTTTTAATTTTGTTTAATTAACTATAAAATAATAATACGATAAAAATACTTTACGTCCTGCAGTAGATTTCTGTTCCGTTCGAATTGTATTTCATACTCCAAATAACTCGCATCTGATAAAGAAAAACCCGGTCCTAAATAGCGCAAAAATTAATGTTGAAAATAAATCGTAATATATCATATGGCTTGATTTAATGAACGTAGCGATATCAGCAAACTTTCCGCACGACTCGATAACTCACCTTCCTGGTTCTGCTGCCACTACTGTAATAACATAAAATCGAGAGAGATCGCTATCGCGATGTTATGATTCCCTTTCGCGTACCAACATAGGTTAAATCGCAAATTGTTGGTTCAGTTAATCGGACACTTTAGCGGCACGGACGTCTCACGTACAGCTCTGCTTATGGAAAATAATGACCCTTAATGTCTTAACATAGGGATGAAACTGGCGCTCGTGACAGGCTATGATTTGTACCGCAGATGTACGTGGATGTAGGTAGAGACCGCCTACTCCGCGGTCTACAATCAAAGTTGTTACTGCGATAAAGTTTAGCGGTCCGCGGACTACGTAAAGACAATTTTCATTGAACCAACCAAAGAAATCGCCCGCGGTGTTCATAAATGTCAATACGAGCTATCGATGGTTTTCAGGAATCGATGTTGCTATCGCATTTCGGAATTTATTTTATTAAAACGATCATTTTCAATTCGGACGTTTTTTTTTGAATATTTTACCGTAGAGTATTTCCAAACGATAAATTCTCTAGTAAAACTATCTTACTAATAATAAGAAACGTTTAAAATTGAATAGAAGATTGAAACAAAATTGCAAAAAAGAAGTCTTCAATTCAATTTTTAAATTTTGATCTTATCTATGCCAACTGGGCATAATTTATTCCGCCCATGTCACGTTAGTTGAGGGTAAAACAAAGGAGATTGATCAGTGATAGCCGAAATAAATCCAAAATTTTGACACATTACCGAATAGCTGAATCAGTGTTAGAATAGAAATAAATTGAAATGGGCAAAAAGACGTCTTATATCATGCGATTATTAAATTTTGACATTTTTATTGGCAATTACAAAATTTTATAAATTACAAAAGAATAGAATGTTTTCGCTTTTACGTCAATGCATAAATCAAAAATTTAGCATCACTTCTTCGGAGTCGGTGTAGCGCTATAATTTTACACCGTCCGAACAAAACATTGATTTATCAAGCATCCGTGAAATGAAAACATGTTTTTATATAAATAATCCATCTTTTTTACACAAAGGCCCATGCGGTAGTGTCACTCCGTATTGTGATTTTGCGATATCGTGATTCGTATTCGAGCTGTTATTTTAAGATAAGACAGAGACTAATCGTCACGTCTAGTTATGGTGTTGTTGTCGCGTTTCGTTCGGTTTGTGAGACTTCCCGGTGGCCTAAACTCGTCATTAAAGGCCGGCAGCACATCTGCTGGCCTTCTGGTCGTGCAAACGTCCATGGGCGCACTTCGGTGCCTGCTGGCTGCTCGTTTGCCCCCTTGTAACATAAAATAAAAAAAACCACTATTATTCCAACGAAGTTATTCTTTATTATAGATTTCTAGTATAGTCATAGTTAATGAAATGTTATTACATATGTGTCTGTTTAAGCTTTTACTGACGTTTACTCTAGTATCAAAACTGTTATCAAAATTTCTGTTCTGAAATTCTATGGAAATCAGAGCGAGCGATGTCGACACTCGTTTGACACGTGTTCTTCCATCTAATCGCCTAAGGGGAGCATCAATCAATCATCGCTATGGCATACTGTATTCGTGCAATGAAAACAACGTTAAGGTGCCGAGAATTGTTCACTGTAATCATTGCTAACATTTCTGTAACTGTAATAAAAATTATAATGAAATAGATTGATAAACAGATACAATTATGAATTATTTGAAGATGCTGGCCAAAACGAGTGGGTGATTAAGCCACAATGTGGTTAAATTCAGAATTTAATACGTTTAGAACCTTATATTTGTACACGAAATCTAGTCACGCACTAATGTTACATTGTATTGCGAAGTATCTCTTACATTACAAATGTACCAGCAAAAGCTTTAGAGAAAACTGTAATTATTAGTGGCCCCAAACAAAATTACAGGCTGTGACCGCGTCTGGGTGGGGTAGCATCCGAGCAGTGGCCGTCTAGCGGGGCTATTTCCTAAAGATAACATTTCCTGCCTCTAACTTCAAAGATTATGAGTATAAAGAAAAAGGAAACAATAAAAACCTTCGCGGTAGTACAAGAAATAAATAAATAAAAATAAAAAGCGTTTTATTTTCTAAAGAAAATATAAATAAATGTTCACAGTTAGGTACGGTAAAATGACTTTTGTACAATAAAGTGAGGTTACATTGTAAAGTTACTAACGTTGATCATGTATTTTTAATAAAAAGTAATTTGGTAACTTAGCTATAAATAATACTAACTCATATTATTCCTTATTATATTGTTTATTTAGGTAAAGGCCTCTTCTAAGTACAAGCAATAAGGTAACAAAATTTAACGCAATGACTTGAATGACATGGTAACGGATAAAATACAAATAAACGATCAAACCCTCAAATTCATTTAATAATAATCGCTTCAAGTACATTATTTATTATTGTTGTAAGTGTAAATAAAGTAATCTAAGATGCTGGTGAGTGCTTTATTATTATTCGGTATCAAATGACTATTAACGGTTATTGTACTAACTCACAACGTGATTGAAAAGCCCCTATCTGAGTGTCGCTTTGTCAACATGTTCGTTAAAGGAAATGTTCCCCCGAACATAATACGTTTACATGAATATGATGAATATGCAGTCTAGATCGTTACCCGGTACCAATGGTGACAGAATTTCCTTTGTAGGTAAAACATTACCGGTTTTACTATTTCCAGTTATTTGTAGTTAGTCTGCTTATATCTTACTGCTTGCTGTAAAATTTTAGCAGACTTACCTTAATTTCCTTCGTAGGTAAAATGTTACTGCTTGTAATAACACGTCTTATTTAATTATCATTTCTTATTTTTAGAAAGTAATCTCACTCTCTGTAAGGTAGACGTCGCTTTCTAACAGAAAGATAACAGAGGGCCTAGCACGAACTTTTCGAACCTATGGAAATCGACAAGTCGATTTTTCTTAGGATAAAAATGTTCGTGCTAGGTCGTCAGTAGACTTTAGAGTTTACCATCTACTCCTAAGTTACAGATTTTTGGCAGATTATTCAAATGATTTTGTAAAAGTCTACTTGAATAATTGCCTTTGATTTGGTTAATTATATTTACCTACGCTGATCTAGGGAAAGAATGCACTTTCCATATGGATACAACTCGTAAGAGTTTATCCGGGATCATAAGTTTTGTCATAAATTTAATTAACTAATACTTGTAGGAACTCATCATTCTGTTGTAACCGAAAATAGTACTATGTTTGATTTTCCCATATCTTAATTTCACTGATATTAAGTTTTTCGTTGAATACTGGAAAGATATTCATTTAGTGACATAAATTCAAGGTCCTCTTTGTAATATTGTTATTAATTTTCATGGTGGTGAAACGGTTGTATTTAGTGGTTGGATGAAAGGTCCACTATAAATGGAATTTCGACGTGAAATTAAAACCGCGAACCATATTTAAAGATTCCCTCTGAACAAATGCTCGTAAGGAAAATTTCTCTCTCCGGCGAAGACGGTTCAATTAGGAAAAGGAATGCAGACATTTTATAATTACTTCCTTCCTTAATGTAAGGAAAATAATTTATATGGTTAATTAAATATTAGAATTTTCTCAATCTATCTGTATATTAATACGTGAGCCGAAAACTTTCCTACTAATAGTTTTATAAAATATGGGTTGTTAATACTTTCAAATTATTAAAATAAAACGTCACGCACACTAATGGCAAACGATTTACACACACGTATATACATTTTACTATAAAATGATGTCAAAAGGTAGTCATGACGATCTTTTGTATGTTAATTTTTAAATGTAATAATTTCAACACAATGAATTAATATTTTTTATATAGCTATAAATAAGCATATATTATACAAATCTAAAGATTTGTGTTCAAAATTCGATGTTAAGAATATATAAAAGGTCAAAAGGTCACCAATTAATAAAAATTTAGAAATTGCGTGAGGTTTTTTATTATTTATATTAATTTGATATCCCTATCAAATTTCATCTTTGTTTCGTTTGTCTACTAACTATAGACTATCTCCCGGTAGTCTATAAATGGTAGACAAACGCTATGACCGGATTTTGCGTTAAGGCCGAATTAAGGATGTCTTGAGAGCTCGCAGTTTTTCGTGAATTAATTTTTCGGTAACAGCTAGAACCTATGAGCGTATGCAGCTAAATTTCACCACAGTGCGCGTAACGCACAGCATCTCATTGCCAGCTCCCGTATATCCGAACCAATACCACATAGTAACCTTTAAGAAAAAAAACCGGTTTTTTTTCTAAAAGCGCGGCAATGCATCCGTGAACCTTCTGGTGGTGCAATTATCTGTGCACGAGAATTCACTAAGGGAAACCGCCTGCTCGTTTTCCCCTTGTTTTCCATTACATTTGGAGAGCTCTAAATAACATAAAAATCTCGATACGCACCACCTCTAACAAAGTGAGGTGTAAATAACCCGGACCCTTATTATTATGCGCATATGAATAGAAAAATTTGGTTATAAGTTTTCTAGAAGAGGCCAAAATAGTTATCAATTCTTATACATAAATATACTAAGGGATATCTTTTACGTTATGCGCTATAATTTGTTTTTAAGAGAATGTTTAAGTATTCAATGGTGTTGATCATCACACAGTTCATTTCTTTGTTTCTTCAAACATGAACGAATAAATTTATTTCCAAATAAGACAAGATCTCCGTAGTAAGGGTGTGTTATCTAAGAAAAAAAACAATCAAAAAAATGGGTGACAGTCAAAGCTAACGCGTATTTTTCTAATATAATCCGAGGTCATATATTAATATATTATGTTATAATAACGTTCCAAATTGCTGCTCAGTGTCCTAAATACCTTCTCACACGACACTGGCGAAATGCTTTGCGCATAATAGCGCGTGCAAAACCACTTTATGCAATAATAGCATAAAAAAATTATTTTGTTGACACATTATTTAAATTTAAACCTATATTTCTTAACCTACAAAAAGCCAAAATTGATAAATTACAATCCGAAAAATTCTGGTCGCAAAAATCATATTCTCTTTTAATGGCAGCTCCACATTATCGCCGTGAATTCACTCCGCGAATTCAAGGCATAGGTCATGCCCTCCACATTCACGGGATCCTGACAGTGGTACGTGGAACTCGCCGCAAAATAGACGTTTTAAATGCTTCTTGCTGAACATTCAGACTATAAAGACGCAGTTATCAGAATTATATTAATATAAATTATAATGTTGAACCCAGAGGCGAAGTGTAATTTCACGGGGCCGTGAATGTGGACATGTACCCGTGAACGCCGCGCGAAAGAGGCGCGAATCCTATGTCACGGGACAAAATACCGACTTTGATCGAGGAACTGGCGTGAAAGCGCGCGAACACCGCGAAAACCGTCCACATTATTATTCACGCCTGTTAACGGAGTTTCACGGCACTAATGTGGAGCCGCCATATTGGGATACAAATGTTTGACTTGTAAACAAATCTTGTCAGGCTTTATTTTATCTGCAAATATTGTCTAAAATATCGGCACTATGCATATACATAGAATTATTTGTCTATTCATGGTTTCCAAAGTGCTATGTTTTTTAAATTCCTTAGTGTTTGCTAAACGTTTTATTCAATTTAATCAATACATTATTTCATCTTCCTATCAGTCTGGCATTTTGTACGTCCAGGGTAGTTCTTCAAAACGTATGATCCATTTTCATGGAACTTCTGCAGAAATAAACATAACATTTCTATGTTGTTTCAGAATCGAAATAACGCAAGCCATATAAGATAATCCCCGATTCCTCGTTCTGTCCCCTAGACAAGGGAGAGCTTTGTTTTTTTTATCATCAAATTGCGCTACGGAAGACACACGTGCTGCCGAAGAAATTACGGTCCAGGCTGTTTCGGTATAGTTTAGTTTTGACGTAACGCGCAAACTTTTGTAGGGTGGTGGCGCTTTGAAAGTATTTGAGATTTGTCTTAGCTATTTTTTGTGTGGTTTTCTTTTAAAAAATCTGCACTTGTAATTCATAGGTACAATTACTTAAAAATGTATTCATACAATCAGACGTCAAGCAGTAGAGACGTGAATAATTTCACTTGTAAAATTTTAGAAATATTTTGAGCTATGCCTAGAATGTGAAAGCTTTTTAAATGTTTCTGTTCAGAGTAACCATTAGCTCTTCAAAGGCGGCTATTGAATCGAGGGCATTACAGATTTCAATCTATCCTTCGACCGTTAAGCTATTGCTTTTATTCTCACATCAACAAAAGTAATCGCATTATAATTCGGAACTAAGGATCTATCACGAACATTTGGAACCGAAGTAAGGTGACTTTACTTAGGATGAAAATGTTCGTGCTAGGCCCACAGCGGACCATTCTTAGCGTCAAAGCTGATTGTATTGGCATTGAATAAAGGCGTGTCGAGACACGCTTTTACACATTTACATTTTTAATCGAGATTAAAACTTACTTCTTTTGAGCAAGCACGAACATTTTCATCCTAAGTCAATGCGACAACTTACTTCGGTTCGAAAAGTGTGTATTATTCTAATTTGCTCGATCGGTTGTTTATAATATTATGCTCTTACTCAACGATTCATATTACATTGCGCAACGATATTTATTGTTTTAGGTCATGCTTGTTATTGTAATAAGACATTCTTATTTGTATAAAAAATATTTGCCTCGTAAACAAAAATAACAGTACATTGCTGTCGCCAAGTTTGTTAAGGTTCTTGTAAAACCATTTTTTGATGTATTTGAAAAACTTGCTAGAATTCATAGAGAGAGGGGAGGATAGATTACATCGCTATGATAAAATATCTCTTCTTGTACGCTATGGAAAAAGAGTAAGAAATCATTACTAAGGATCATGATTCCTATTTGATATACTACGGTAATTTTCCTCATCGTAAGCTAGAGGTATATTCCTTTGTAAAACATTTGGGGGCTTGTGGATAAGATTGGTCCAGCAAAGAGGCAAGTGGACCGAGAAAAGCCTTTGCCCAGGTGTCGGACTTAATAGGCCAATTTACTCGGCAATATACTTTTACATTGGATATGATTAATTCTTGGATCGACTTTTGTATTTTGAAAATAAAAAGAAAGTGGGAACTTTCCGTAAATCTCATGTCGCATGGATGCTTTCTACGTAAGCGGTGCGCCGTCTGCGGCAGATGTCCGATCACCTCGGTCTCCCTTTCAATTGCCCCGATCCTACGATTTTTTGCGTGGTACCGATTGCGATCAGGCCATTGTTGGTGCATTGTTGGGCTATGCTGCGATTTCCAATCTCCAATTTTCTGAGATATTTTTCTAGAGATTAACTGTGGGAATCTGGACTGGGATTACGAGGGGCAACATTGTGTTCGATTTACGATTGTATAAACGACTAACGAACTAACGGCATTTATGCAGTTAAAAGAAATGGTGGATTTTTAATAGACTTCGGAATGAATTGCTCTAATGATAAATGAAAAACATTTGTCGAATGGTGATAATCTGACTGAGTACGTAAATAGAATCATCTCTGTACATACTACTTCTTTATATGCGTACGTGTAGTCCCAGTACGTTTGACCGAAGGGTTAAAAAAAAAAAACTACAGATCGCCATCTGGTCGAAATTCGGCCACAAATCTTTAGATTTGCGTGCCGTGTTTAAAACAAATTTTGATTATTTTTACAAAGACATCGTTTACTTGACAGTTCATATTCATAGACTTCTACATACGGTCGTCATGACTACGCCTTGACACGAACTCATAGTAAAGAATATACATGTGTGTGTAAATCGTTTGGGGTTGGTGTGCGGATGGTTTTATTTAAATATTTTTTATATATTGTAAAATTATTATCATTCGCATATCCTCCTCAATTTCGCTCAATTATAGTTTAAATAAAACTATTATAGTTTTTTGTGGCCAAATTTGATAATACTCCGTCCGCGCAATTTTTGTGAAAATGGTACCGAAAGTTTTTGCTTCGCGTATTAATATATAGATATTTTAGGCTCCGCCCAATGTCTCCATCCACGGACAAAATCCTCATCCGTAATTACTCTAATTAAGAGCTGAAGCTGCTTCCTTTGTCGGTTTATTTCTATTTAGTTCTCTCGAACAATACGACTCTAGATGTATTCTCGTCACGGCGTACTAACCAGCTATAGATAGCTCTTAAACCATAAATAATATATATTAATGTCTGTATTTTCCGTATTTATGCTTTCATAAACAAGCTTTAGGTACATATTCAGATAACTACTTGCGAACCTATTATTTTATGCCTAACTACCTGTTTCCAGCGACTTCGTCCGCGCAAGTTTACGATAGCCCCAAACCGCCCGTGTCAATTTTCATCTTTGTACGACTCCAAGTTTTCGAGATTTCGTGGTGGTTTCGACCTTTCGCTTTTGTATATATAAATTTAAGTGTTGTTAACAATTTTAATAGTGTTTTCAAGTTTCATAATTTACTGTACTAGCTTTGTTATCTATACTTATAGATCATTATCTAGTACTAGTATGAATATCCGTACCTTAATTCATTATTAATGTTTGGTCTCCTATTATTTTGCGGAATCTTTATAAATTCGTGTCAATCAGTCAATTGGCAGAAATAGGTTAGAATGGAAGCGCCTCGTAAATTAAAAGATCTACGCTTTCGAGGATAAAGATGTGCCAGATCTTAATTGGAAAAGAAATGAGCTCAAAGCCAGGCCCCCTTCGTCTATAATATATAATTATCGCGATGTTCGATCGAAGTAAGGGGAATATGTCTAGATGACCAAATTCGTAGACAGCATCAACTTAGGCTGTCTCTGCGGTGTTACTCAGTCAATGTCACACCTTAGATCATGTCCTGCGTGCTCCTAGACCTGCACGCAAGAGTTAATTACTGCTTCTGATGCAGCGGTCAATGTCGCAGCGTTCTGGGCCTCGACGGTGTAATTTGAAAAAATAAAAACAGTAACAACGTATTTGCCCTCGAATCGATAAGAAGACGATTATGATGGTATCCACACACATCTCGCAAGAATTGGCTGTGTTAGTTCATTTGCGAGCACACGAAAAGGGCAGCGGGAACTCAATAGCTGTAGCCGAAATTGGCTAGTACTAATTACTTCAATTCGCGTCAATGACGGTCAATGTAAATACGCCTCTACAGAAGCACTGTAAATTTAATTAAGCACCGAATTCATTTCCTTTGTCTGCGCTTAGTTCATCGAAATAACATCGTTATAAAAGCCCCTGTCACCCGCTGCTACAATAATGGCGCCAGTTAACGAGCATCTGTTGCCGCCACGTTTGAAATGTGTCAATTATATACACCTGTAATAATTTTATAATTAAAAGTACATTTTTGATACTTGAATTTTTGATGTTAAGCACCTAAATCGACGGTTCAGATCGTTAGTTGTCGCGGCGACTCGAAGCGCGGAATGCGTCGACATGCTGTAAAAGCATGTATACATATATTAATACGCGTAGCAAAAACTTTCGGCACCATTTTACGAAAATTGCGCGGACGGGGGAATTTCAAATGGCACAATTATAGTTTATATAAAAATGGTGTGCGAATGCTAATATTATTATAAAATATGCCTTATTAATACCCACATTAAATTATAAGAATAAAACCACGCGTACACCAATGCCAAACGATTTATACACACATGTATAAATTTTACTATGTGATTGCGTCATATTAATTGTTATAATAAGAGTACCTAAATTTTTTTTAATCGTTTTAAAAAAGCTTAATATAATCCACAAATCTTAGTATTTTGACTGGATTTCATCGAGCCGGCGATCTCTAATATGTTAAAAAGTGTAATATTAAGTTCTAAATATTTAAAAAATGCAATATGGTGACGTGTCGCCATGCGCAACTGACTCCGGCCCTCTTTCGAATTCATTCGGTAATCCTCCATGCCCCTCGACGCACCGAGTTCGTGTACCTACAATGTTGTTTTGTGTTGCTATTTGTGTTTTGTGTCATTAATTTATTTTATGCTAATGATATATACAAAATATAAACTACAATGTTTTACATATTGGTTCGGAATCATTTTAGTTGTTAGAATATAGAATCTTTGAATTTGGTTTATCAAAAGATCAAGTTAAAGATGATGTTATCCATATTGACATTACATTATATTATTACCCTCAGGACAGGTTTTGGAAGTTAAAACATCGTTTGGTTAAGAGCTTCCCCATACGTTATCAGAGATTGTACAAACCGCTAGAGGCGCTGTTTGTAATGTATGGAGAAACTTGGAATCAAAAACATTTTACTTTTTATTGTCAATATTATTTTTCGTGATCATACTTAGCAGAAGATAGTTTATTTCATAGCTTAATTATATGTTCATACCTAACAAGACGTGCCTATCTCGCTCGCTATGTTACATACTAGTGCCAGCCAGAATCAGTCCGTCCGACGGCGTCCTCGATCGAAGACGCCGCCATACCGTCCCTGTATCGTCTGACCGTAACAGTAGTAAATAGTAAGTAACCCAACCTTCGGGCAGGAGAACGTCAGCCGGGTCCGCTAGTCTCATATAAAAACTGTTTTTTTGGTCTGTTATCTGGTGATAGACTTCAATATCAAAACATAATACGCCAAAGATTTCTAAAGCGACTTTGAAATTCTATTCTCACGCATTCGAGAATTTAATCTACAAAAACTAAAACAAACGCACGCACAATACGTTGATACCCTCCCTGATAACGATTGTTAAGACGTTCGCTATCTAACATCGTGTCCTGCAAATTGATAAGATCATGTACTCGACGGGAGGGTCGCATCGCGGACCCCGCTTTATGTCGTCATTAGATCGCATCCGGCTCTCCATTTGTACCTTCGGATAAATTTACCTTGTAGAAAATTTGCTGCTTTTGCGAAACTGTTCCTTAATCGTTCTGTGCATTTTCATAAAATCTCATGTATAGTCGACCAAAAAGTGCTTTACCATTTTGTATGACAGCTGCAAGTTAAAGAAAAAGTTTGCTAAGGGTTTTTGTTAGAAATTAACGTAATTATATAATTCAAGCATAAATAAGCCTTTTTATTAATTGAGGTGCAAACGACATTCGACCTTAGCATGAGAAACCAATTTCTTGGTCGACTATACTTAAGAAGATATCTTTTCCTGGTCTTACGAGTAATATAGATGTCCGGAACAAGCGGTGCAGAATAAACTTAGTAAAATGGAGGTATAGTAATATGGGAGAAACAAAATAAAAAGTATAAGGTTTTTGAAATCTTATAAGCCACTAGCTGTGTCCCGCGACGTAGTCCGCGAAAAGACTTTTTTAATCTGGTTCTATCGAAAATCCTTTCCTAGCGGATGTTTACTAGCTATTGCCAAATTTCATCATAGTACGTCCCGCAGTTTCCGAGATTTCGGATTACGTTTCGCTTTGATATATAAAACAGGTTTACTAAATTTAGCGATCGCCTGGTGATCGAAAATCGGCCACAATGCTTTAGACTAATATATGATTATTTAAAACTATACTCAAAGGTTAGATTTTACGTACAAATACATTGTAATATTAGAAAATTTATATTTTACCTTTGTCATGACTACGCTTTGACACAATCTTATTAGTAAAAGATACATGTGTGTGTAAATCGTGTGTGTGTGTGTTCAAATGCTTTGGAATTGGTGTGCGTGTGGCTTTATTTAAATGTTTAATATTAATATTGCATATAATCTATACTAATATATTACGCTGAAGAGTTTTTTGCTTGAACGCGCCAATCTCAAGAACTATTGGTCCAATTTGATAAATTCTTTCAGCGTTAGATAGCCCGTTTATCGAGGAAAGCTATAGGCATCGTCGTGCTAAAAATTTTCGTCAAATATTACGCAGACTAAGTCGGGGGTAACAACTAGTATTACATATAAATATATATACTCTATATAAACTATAATTGTGCCAAATTTCATTCTCCTGCGTCGTAATTTTCATAATCCAAAAGTTGTCACTTCACATGTTTAATATATACATAGATAACACGATGTTAAGTAACTGAAGTTGGGCGCCTAAAAACGGCAAACAGAGAGACAGACAGACTTATTCTAATATAAGTTCGGACTGGCACCTTGTTAGCAATGTCTTGAGCTGGCCTACAGCAAACTTGGCGATATTATGGCAAATTTATGTCAGGTATTAATAATTTACGTTAGTTGTCGCTCCGTAAGTTTGTTCTCAGTTCCGCCTTCGAGTTAGAAGTTGGCGCGTGGCGGTGACGGCTTTTCACTTGGATTAAATATTTATACGGGTTTCAACAGTAACTTGATCGTAACTTGTCAATGTAACTTCTCGCCGGTGAATGGTTTTTAGTTATTGTGAAATATTTCAGCGTTGTTCAGTTCCAATATTAATATGCGATAGTATTCGCTTAACTGCTTCGACGTCAGAGGAATATTCGCATGTATAACTTTTTAACTGATACCGTTTTGATATCTTTTTTTTTTTAAAGAATATTAGGAATACTTTTTAGGTATGTCTAATATTCCCTTTTTCCCCTCCCATTAAACTTAAATTAAAAGCTTGTATAAGAAGTGGAGCCTCAATAGTTCAACGGTATAAGGTATGGACTGAAATCCGCAAGGTACCCGGTTCAAACCCCACCGCCGTTGGGGTGTCGTATCCACTCCTAATACGAGCTTTTCATTTTGGCTTAGTAGGAGGGGAAAAGGGAATATTAGACATACCTAAAAAGTATTCCTAATATTCTTTGAAAAAAAAAATATATTTATTTATGTAGTTACAATATGTCAAAGTGCTAAATATTCACGTTGTATTATACCAACTAAGCACATAGTCTGCACCAGTAGAAGTCCGTCATATATGTTGCCGACCTTTGCAAAATGAGAGTGGTATTATTTTCAAATTCTCCTAGGATCATTACTAGCAGAACCGCCAAATTTTTTTTTTCCGTGTTTTCTGTCATGCACTTACTGTTTAGCACGACCTCAAAAGTGTGGAAGGCCTTCCAAAGCCTTCTCAATCTGACAGTAGCGAAAAATTCTTTCTTCGCGGATCTCTATTTTTCATTATTGTACGTCCTATCGGTTTCGAAGTCTCGTGAGTTTGAAGACCGTTCGTTTATATAAATCTTTTGAATCACTCCGTTTATTGATGTGTTCTGTTGCGTAGCTTAAAAGATCTAAGCGAAGCGATCTAATATATGATATATTAATGAAATATAGTGTTTAACGAAGTTCAGATTTACCCCATACAGAGAATAATGCGGAGATAGGAGATTAATAATAATGTGTCACTTAACGTTATCAGTTATCTTATTAATAATTTGTGAACTTTGTTATAGATTACGCGACTATGACGACTTTAGATTATATGACGAATGCCTACTCGAAACAGCGATAGCGTTCGATCACCTTTGCGGAATAGTTTTTTTTTTTACTTTATTTGAAGTTTTGATACGAAACTTTCAAATAATTTCCATGCCCTCTTTACTGAAATGTAACAAAAAAAGTAATATCAAATATATAAAGCAATGTTTTTTTTTTCATTATTTGTTTAGAGGCTTTTATACATTATGCCAGCCTCGTATTAAAACATACATATTTCATTATAATAATACAGTCATGGCGTTTGATCAACTTTACAGAAAGGTTTTTTTTTTAAATTTTATTTGAAGTTTTGATACTAACTTTTTGTGTAATTTTTTTTTTCTAAGTATCTGATTCCCGCGATTACGTCGTTACAATTCCTTAATACGTCCCTATCGAAAAATACGCTCTTAGCGGATGTCGAATGTGATAGGTGACGTTCCGCTTTATATACATACATAATTTAAGATTATAATATATTACATATTTTTTGGTGTACGTTAAGTATGTATTTAGCATATTCGATATTAATAGAAATATTTATGAGATTAGCAAAAAATAATTTGTGTTATAAAATTTACAGGTTTAATTTCAAAGGTATGCATTGAAATTTTTCTGTATTATTATAAATATTATATTTTAATAAACAATGTGCGAAGAAAAAAAAATTAAGAAAAAAAAGAGGTGCAAAAAAGGGAAACAAAAAACAAGGTCAAGACGATTCATCTGTGTACACAATACATTTACTGCGATGCGCTCAAACCTTACGAACATAGAGATCTGTGGAGTTTTATGCGTGTTTTTTTTTTAATATTTAATTTGTATTGATAGTTTTTTTTTTTATAATGATATTGTTTTTTATGTCCCAGTAGTTACAGTCATATCGTTGTCTTAAAGGTTGTCGCTTTGTTATTATGTATTGCTAAGCAATTATTGCGTAATGGTACGCGAAGGCTATAAGAATATACTTTGTTCGTTATTTGTTATCAATTACTGTAACCTGGGGGTGGTAATTTCTCCTTTCACCACTTTCTGGTGATATTAAATCATCCCCAACTTTATCCCCAACTCGTGAGGTTTCCTTTATTCCTTTCAGTATATATAGATTCTCAGAAGCCAGCGTTAACTTACGAATTGTCGTTCATTATTACAGTGATTGCATATCGTAAATATATCGCAATCAAATTACAAAATATAATTAAAATAAAACGCTTCGTAACATTGATGAATTGTTTATAATATATAATGCTATTTCATGATAGAGTATAAAACAATTAAATTTGAATAAATAACAGTCATGCTATTTTTAACCGTTTAGGTTAAACATGACAAGCATTATAGCTAGTGTTTGATATGTAGATTGTACAAAAACTTATTTCTGAATAGTTTGGGTGGGGACAGTAATTATTTATTGTGTGGGCTCCTAATATAAGTGGAACTAATCAATTACCAAATCCTCCAATTATAATAGGCATAACTATAAAAAAAATTATTTTCAAATCCTCACAACGTCCGTTCGATATCGAAATTAGTCTGAAGAGATATCCAAATAAAACTTCTACGTGGCATACATCAAAACATATCGCCATCTATTGGTCGTTTTCCCCACCGACCGCGCGCCGGCCGGTCTCTCTGCTTCCGTATCGTAAATCTCATATCTTCTTAAATGTTAATTTTAATTATATGCTGTAAAGGGCAATTTTGATCTGCATAAAATGAACAATATATCTAGCTTATTCAACTGGATAAGCATTTATACGGAATTCTTCAAAATAGTTTCGTGAATAGGTCATTATTTTTTTGTAATTTGTAAAAGATAAATATGGTTCCTGTGGGTTATACTTAGGAGATAGACATATGCTATCGCGGACTTAGTTATAGATGTTTTGAAGATATACAATTAGTAGTACATTATATACAGCGCACGCGACGGAGGCGCACAAAATACGTTTTTTAAGACATCTCGTTACAAATTATTGTAATTATCGGCATTTATATTCTACAACATTAATGTATTATAGATATATGTTCTCCCTCTCTCTAGTTTACATCAGTAAACAGAGCGATTCAAGGAGAAGGTATAGCTTCTCCTTGAATCGCTCTGTTTATTGATAAAAACCGCATTAAAATCCGTTGCGTAGTTTGAAAGATCTGCGCGTACAACGCTGGGAAGCGACTTTTGTACTATAGTACAATCATTATATATAATGATTTAAATAATATTACTTGGTACTCACACCTCTGTTTGTAGTTTTATGATCAAACTCTATTGAATTCGATACAGTCTTTAAAATATTCCATAAGCTGTGTCAATTAGGCCTCACTTTGGTGTCGTAGTTATATATTGTACTAGCTATTTAGATAGGGCCAGATATAGCTCCTAAATCTGGCCCTATCGTGAAATCCAATTCTTAGTGGATATCAAAAAAACTATCTCTGCCAATTTTCATCTTTGTATGTCCCGCAGTTTTCGGAACTTCGTGATAGGTGAACTTTCGCTTTTATATACAGTATATAAATTGTAAATTTCATCAAAATTGATGCCTCATAGTAAAGCTGTTTTTATATACATTGTTTTTTTTTCAGGTGGCAAATAAGAAAGGGGTCAGTAGGTCATTGCTGTCGGCTACTAAACGATGGTTTACCACTGGAAAGACCGGAACCACAACAGTTAACAATACCGTTATGTATGTATTACAAACCCGAATGTTTAACTCATTGTGGTTAAGGCTCATATGTACATACATATCGCATACTTAATCGTAAACTGACCGTTTAGGTTTGACCTGACCTGACCTGACGTTTTAGGTTTAAAGTGAGTTAATGATACAGGCAGCATCGTTTTAACGTCCTCTATCAGCCAATATAAGTATTATTTCGACATCTCCATCCAACACTGAGATACAGCTACTTTTGTCTTAATAACTAAAACAGGTTTTTGTTAGGAGGACAAAAAAAAATATTAAAAAAAAATGATTAAATGAAAACAATACCTTGAATTTTTTTCGATTTTTTTCTGAATATTTTTAAGTTTGGGAGTAATGGGACGTCACAAGGCTTCTTTTTTTATTAAATTCATTTTTTGTAAGAGCGGCTAACGAGTTTCCTGCTGATTCCTTTCGTGGCACGAATTTTCCGAATCAGTTGTAGCTTTTAAAATATTTGACGATTCAAAAGGGCTTGTAAAAGTCGTATTCCAATAAAAACATATTTCGATTTAATTTGATGTGCGGTTTCTTGTTCGTAACGCACAACGCTGCGATACGAGTCACGACTCGGGCTGTAGCGCTTGCTTTTTACCGCTGACGTAGACAGCGACGGAACAGAAGACCGTTGTAGATGCTAATATTATTACATATAATACGACATACTTTAGTTCTCGTTTTATTTTATTTTTCTTGTTTTTATATTTGTACACAATATTATAATGACTTTCACAAGTTTTTGTTTAAGTAAAAGTCTTTTTGTGCTATGAAGGTTGGCTGGAAGAGATTCCTTTATGGAATAAGCCCGCCTTTGTACACATTTTGGCTAAGTTATTCTTTGTAATTGTTCAATTTGTGTATTTTGCCTGTTTTATGTTGTGTACAATAAAGGAATCAATCAATCTTAAATTATGTTTCCGACGCCGCATTCCGCACAACGCAGCGTTTTGCAATACCAAAGCGTTAAGCTTTGGTATTGCAAAACCGCCAAAATAGAGTTCAACCTTTTATCCTTAAAATAAAATCAGATACATCTTATCTAATGGTGTAATACTTTTTGATATTTCTTTTGAGTAAGAGGGAGTAAGAGACAAGTAATCAGAGATTTAGTAAGAGTAGAAAAGGGAAGATCTCAGCTTAATTAGTGGCCGGCATTTGAATTGACAGGGTTAAGCAGTTTTTACCGCGGCCGGGTGATAGATGGGTGACCGATTCTAACACTGGTTTTCAAAAGGCACGTAAAACAGTGGGTCAAGATTGATGTCAATGAGTGATGATAGTCGTGAGATTGTGGAGACGGTGTCCACACTCTCAATCTCCTCAATCTCTGGTATCAGATAGGGTTAACGACAGGTGGGTAATAAAATGAAAGATAAACTACAATAGAAAAATTGATTCTTTAAAAAACCAATTCCATCCCGTTATATAGAGTTGAACTGAAAACGTTTCCGAGAAAAATTTTCCAACTTCTATTCCATAAGTAGAAACAGACAGGGATATATTTTCTCTAACATTTTGCACTCAAAAGTTTTGAAGACGCCGTATATAACATTCGATATTTGATGTCTATTCCAGAATTCTTATTTTCCTATACAAGCAAACACGATCCATTGAAAGTTTAAAATTCAAAATCCTAGATTTTGCGATATCACAATTGCCATTTGTTATATAGAAATTAAAGACTCAGTATTGAGCTTCGTATTTAAAGATCTAAATTCGTATTTATCACTAGCTGTAACCTGCTACTTCGTCCGCTAGTATTGTCTATTGAGTGAATTTGTTAAATTTTGATAATTCACATTTTTTGATGGAGACCCGTTTTTCTCTTTTTAAGAATCCCCGTTGGACATCAAGGAGTATATGCTTTAATTTTTGTCAGCACTCAGCACTTTGAAAGTAAGATTCTTGTCAAGCAC
>JANCMC010043217.1:8642309-8689867 GCA_024363005.1 Charaxes varanes
TAGTCCAAAAGCAAAATATTCTCTTCCACTCAGCACTTTGAAAGTTAGATTCCTGTTAACCAACAGTCCAAAGACAAAAATTCCCTTTACTCAGCACTTTGAAAGTAAGATTCTTGTCAAGCACTAGTCCAAAAGCAAAATATTCTCTTCCACTCAGCACTTTGAAAGTTAGATTCCTGTTAACCAACAGTCCAAAGACAAGAATTCCCAGTACTCAGCACTTTGAAAGTAAGATTCCCGTCAAGCACTAGTTCAAAGGCAAAATATTCCTTGTACTCAGCACTTTGAAATTAAGATTCTTTTAAGCACTAGCTCCAAAGGCAAAAAGTTCTCTTCTACTCAACACTTGAACGTAAGTTTTCTGTCAAGCACTAGTCCAAAAGCAAAATATTCTCTTCCACTCAGAGCTTTGAAAGTAAGATTCTTGTCAAGCACTAGTTCAAAACCAAAATTCCCTTCTATTCAACACTTTGAAAGTAAGATTCCAGTCAAGCACTAGTCAACAGCTAAAAATTCCCTTCTACTCAGCACTTAGAAAGTAAGATTCCTGTCAAGCACTAGTGCAAAAGCAAATTATTCTCTTCTACGCAACACTTTGAAATTAAGATTCCTTCAAGGACCAGCTATAAAGGCAAAAGTTCTCTTTCACTCAGCACTTTGAAATTGCACAAGCATTCAAGCACTATTCTAAAGAGCTCTACATCATTATCAATCTAGACTGAAAATATACAGTTCCTCGCAAATGTTGACAAAGCAATCTCGAACTTTAACGTTAGAGAAAACAGAGTGTCAGGTCGAACTGAATAAATTTTGAATCCAAACTAATACGCTGTCAGAATAAATTTCTTGTTAGACAGACATTATATTCCATGTTTTAATCACTTTTAGTTTGCTCGGCTCTTATTTTTATATATTTCATGCTTAATGCTCTCGTTATTACTTAAATATGGATTTATAGGGTTCCGTAGTCCTACAACGAACCCTTTATTCCACCAAATTATTAAATGACTACAAAAAATTAATGCAATACATGTGAAGTTTATGAGTGCTTATAAAAAAGTCTACTGAAGTCTATATTAATAAACGATTTTGACTTTGACTTTGACTTTATCTTTGACTTTGCTCTAGATTATAATTTTGTAAATGGTTCGAAAAATTATAATTTTTTTGTACTTTTGTTAGTGTGACTAGTCTCAAAATGAATAAATTCCATGTCTGTATAATGCTTTATACAATTTTTATAAAAGTTCAAACAGAGCAGTGTCTCCCGGGCTCGCTAGAGTTATATACTATAAAGGTTAAATATGACTTCATTACTTATGTAGGGTAGTCAATTAAGCCAAAGTGAACAATCTTAATTACCTCGCCGCTTATTGCCGCTAATAACCTTTCTAAGATAATAATTTTCCATAAAAGGAAAATTTCGCTTAATAAACCATTTCGTGGGCTTTGAAGGTGTGCTAAGCTTAATTTTCTCTGTGATTTTGTTCGCGCTTGAGTTGATAATTTTGCCGCTAAAATCTGCTTTGTAGATGGCAATTTACGTCGATTGTTCCGCGTTACGCGAGGCCTAAACTAGGTGTGTTATAGGGCCGGTTTCTTCATGTAATTTAATTATTAAACCCATTATCCCTCCTAGGTATCCCGCAGAATGTCAAAGATATCCGACAGAATATCAGCACTGCAGAGTTAGCGCTGACTCGGGGCCTTTTTGGCACTTAGGCGCACTTATGCATACAAAGCTTTTGTAATTGTCAAAGTTACTTTTAATGTGAAAGTCCAATCCAGACTTATTTATTCATATAGACATATTTTATAAGCACTTATGAACTTCATATGATTATATATATAATTTAATTTTTTTGTAATAATTCAATAATTTGGTGACACAGTTTACGACTTAAGAGCTAAGTTTAAAAGGGTTCCTCGCGCCCTGCCCTGAGAAGAGCCGGCAACAAACACTGTCGGATATTTTTTTGTTATCACCAATTGCATACAATGTGGCAAATAATTTTTTTTTCTTTCTTTATATCTTTACATTTTTTTATATAACAAGGGGTAAAAGGACAGGCGGTTCACCTAATTAACTACTGACGCCTATGGACAACTGCAACACCAGATGGCTCGTAGATGCGTTGCCGGCCTTTGGGAAATAAGTATTCTCTTTTCCTGAAAGTCCCGAAGGAAATAACCAAGCTGGCAACTGATTCCACAGATAAATTGTGCGATTCTTTGAGCTATTAAGGTTTAAAATATCTTCTATATATATAAAAAATGAATAGCAAAATTTGTTGGTAAGCGCATAACTCAACAACGCTTGAACCAATTTTACAATTTTTTTTAAACGTTTGTTGAAGTACAAGGATGATTTTTACGGCGAAAAAAATTCGAATAATTGCTGGGAAAACCCTAAAACAGCGCTTTTCGTTTTCTAACTAGAATGAAGAGTCAATTTGGAATCGAGTTCATATTAAATTACAAGCAGTCACTGTTATCTAAGCAATGCAGTTGTGTTCCTAACGTCAATTTGCACTTTATTACCGCTGTGCTAAGCAGAAACGATTCGTAGTCATTCGTTATTTCTATTAATAGGGGAAAGGGGAAAGGGGACAGGGACGGGAACGGGAACGGGAACGGGAACGGGAACGGGAACGGTAACGGGAACGGGAAAAGGAACGAGAACGGAGATGTTATAGGATATTAGAAGTAAATAGAAAGTAACCCAACCTTCGTGTAGGACATTATCTGCGCGGTCCGCTAGTTATTTATATTTTCATTGAAAATGAAAGACCAAAATAGTACGAGTACAAGTATACAATACAAACTTGCATATGGTTGAATGCTAGGCTAATGCTACGTTAGCTATTAAATTTCATAACGAAATGCTGGGGATAACTTTTAAGCTTTACAATACAATTCTCAGAAAAAACAAGTGAACAATGGGAACAGAATAATAGATAATATATAAAAAATATTTATTAAATATTGGTTTATTTGCGCAAGCAAGGCCGTGATTTGTGACCTTAGTATTTAAGCAAAAAACAAACGGTTTCAAACAAAGCGAAGGTCGTATTTCGGTTAAATTAACTATGTATACAAAAAGTAATTTAATTAAAACAACAAGGATTCAGTGAACGTAACACGAAACTTGGTTTTCTTTCAAGCGCGATCTATAGACGGGGCCTTCAAGAGATCTTCATAGCGTCATTTTTCTTTTATGCGTATAAATTGTTTTACCGTCGCTTTACTTCTGAGAAATTTCTCAGAAATATTGATGGTTGTCAGGCGTTAGCCCTATTTACTTTTTATTTGGCCAGGCAGTCTAGGGATTAGTGGCAGTAAAGGGGAGTGTTATAGTGGCCACTAGAAATAGCACTCTGAACCCCACATCTGTGTTACAAGTCCCGGGCTATGGTTCCTTCTTCTGGAACGCGATGGACCTTATACCCGCTTTGTGTTTGCATGGAATGCTAAGAAGTGCATCTCAATAATAGCTCCTATTTATTTCCCACGGCCTCGATCGTATCGTATAAAATTAACTTTGACTGAAGTCTAGCAAAAATAAACTACTTCCCTACTAAATTTCGTCTTTGTACGTCCCGTGGGTTTCGACATTTCATGCCTCCGTCAGGAGCCTAACGGAAGCGCACACACACACAAACACACACACACACACACACACACACACACACACACACACACACACACACAAACACAAATCACATAGGATTATAATGACACACGGATATCCATTCCTAAGGTAGACGACTTAATTATGCCTGTGTTATAGGTAACAAACACAAATATTTATATATTTTTTGTAGAAATATATTAATACAAACATATAAATAGTACACCCAGGCTCGAAAGGAAATGAACGCACAACCCCATGGCGGGTAGGCAAAGTCATTGCCAAGTGCGCCAACGAGCCATTCATCACAGGAATGAACTTAATTAACTTTAACATCGGCCTTATTTGTGAAATTGTAACAGGAGATATTTTACAACAAAATCAGTACAATGCTTGCTAAGTTACCGTCAATGGAAGAATGCCACGGCAAACAATGTTAGTTAATTAGGAAAAAATATATATTTTTCATTTCTCCCGGTTAAGGGACAGAGCTGGTTACACTTAGCACAGATTTAATAAGCTATCTAGCCTAACCAGCTTTTGATAATGCCGCATAAAATTAAAACAATTTTCCCCCATATTATGTAAGAAACTACAGATCATGTAAGCTTCAGCAAGTAAGCTGGTTCTGAATAAAGATTTATTTGTTTATTTAATATGTTTGCAATAACCATGCACACCTTAGGTCTCCCGATAAAGCTTTTCTATAATTTCAGAACCTTGAAAGCATTTGAAACATCTTTACAGACACAGATAATTTTACGATATGATAACATTTATGCTAAGATGCATGGAGACAACAGCCCAACGGCAGCGAGGAGTAGATAAAACCATCGAGTTTCTGAGACTAAGATTATTTTACGTCATTTTGGTGATATATACTGATATAAATATGTACTTCTCGTTCCAAACGTGTTCGACTACACCACTGCGACACGTTACACAAAACCGGAAACTGGGTCAATAGTCGAGGATGTACGTGATCTAAGTTATAAACATATTATGACGCGACGCAGTAGCATTTCGCCTTATGAACGAAATTAAAAAAAAAATCTTGCAATAAATGAGGTTTTGCGCGACGTGCAAGGGTTTAATAACGTTCTATGGTGATATCAAAAAATAATTATAATTGTTCTGAAACATCCAATGTCAAGTTCTTGTTCCCTCGCAAGAGTTTTACACGGGATGTGTTGTGAGCATCAGTTAGTAAGAAATAGTATACTAAAGAATACATAATAATTGTTACATTTGGTACAAAATTCTACGTCACTTTTTTATGCAATCTCCTTGTGCGATATAATATAATAAGTTTGTGAGTATTCATGTCGCGTGCGATCCTTACAAGGGTAGAGAAATGGGTCGCCGTAACAGGTTTAACGCCTACAACTGGTTTTATTAACTTGCAACCAGGAAATTCTAGGTCTAAGTCAAATATTATCGATCTTTTCTAATCTACTTATAGAATTTTATATACAAAAAAAAAAAAACAAAAACTACACAGGTTAGGACCTTCTTCTTCTTCGCGGGCTACGTTTTCCGAACTTAGTCTCTGTATGGTGACCATTGTGCGTGAGGGGGGGCTGGTGGATGTTTACTTCATCCAGCCCAGCTCCTGCCAGAAGTTGAGAATCCGCTGGGGTTTCTTCAAAACTTCTTCCAGGGACCTCGGTGACCCGAGGATTTTTGCCCTGTGGTAGTGCCTTATTAGGTAGGACCTTATTGTTGAATCAAAGAAAAAACATTATAAAAATAGACTTATAAGCTCCCTTAAGGAAACCACCAAGTACGAGCAAAAAAATTTAGCTTTTTCATTCCTTCCGGTAATTTTTACTTACGAAATCGGAGACATAGATATTGATATAACTTAAATTATAAATAGAATATTTCTATTTATAATTTAAGTTATAAAAGTAGATAACAAAAAAATATAATCTATTCTATCACGGCAATGTAGCTGAAACTAAAACCACGCTCCTGGCGTTATGTACAACGTAGTACCTTAAAATAACCTTTTTTTCTGCACATAATCTACGTAATCCAATTGTTCCCCACGACCCTTATTGGCTACAAAATTAGCTTCGATCCCTCCCCTACTATAAGGTCCTTGTCCCGCCCGTTGACGCTGTGAAGGTCCTCTGACCAACAGTATACACAAGCACAAAAAAAATAGACCCTTATGATCAATAAAGACGGAGAAGTTTTGAGGAGGTCGTGGCCTAATCAGTGGTCGGCATTTGAGTTGATCGCTAAGTTAAGTTGCTCTGGCTGCGACCGCGTAGATGCAACGTGCGGGGTTACGCAACGCCCGCGCGCGCGCCGTAGACAGCACGTCGGCTGGCGAAGGCCATGTGCAAACTACAATGTATGCACACAAGCGAATTTCAACCTTAGTGTTTATGTTACAAGACGCAATTTACGTCATAGATTGTAGTCGCTATGACTATAAACGATTTTGAACCCTATTACGAAAGCTACAGGATAAATTTTCAATCAGCAACAGAACATTGCTCTACACTAAACACCGATCGAGAAATCTATTCGTATAGAGAGTCATTTTGCTTCATACTAATACCTTTTTAAAATCTTCTATATAAAAAAAACGATGTATAGTGGTTTTGTTTGTATGTTTCCTATAGATTCTAAGACGCACGAAGGCCATGTGCAAACTAGTGTATCTAAGCGTACAAACGAGTTCCAACTTTATTACTAATACTATACAGTGTAATTCGCGTCAGTGCAGCGCCCGAACGAAAATCTATTCATTTTCCTTCATACTAGTCACTATTATGCGCTCACAACACACAGCAGACAGTTGTTGTGTGAATTTTCCACTGTTGCTCATATAAGAATTAACTGTAAAACAAAAGTACAGCATATAACATAATATATCTCTTTCTTATATAAATACTGGCGGGTACTGGACCTGGTAGACATTGTCTTGTCCGAGTTACGGTCAGACGAATGGTCCAGTACTAACGCCATCTATTGAAATTATTTCGACCATGCGACCAAATTTGCACGTTTTTGTATTTTTTAAATATTCCTTTCTTTTTTTTTTTGTTTATACTTCCCTGAAATCATGCAAATAAACACAACACAGGGGCAAATAAAATAGGCGCAGCGGTTTTGAAGTTCTAGCAAAACACATATTAAATTAGGTAGGTATATCCTGACAGCATCGACATCAACAGGGCCCAATTGACCTTTCAAACCATCTAAGAAATGCACGGAATATACACACAGAGTTTAATCCAAATCGGTCCAGCGGTTTAGGAGGAGTTAACAAAAGCTTGTACCCACGCACACAATTCTCGGATATAATACTTAATTAAAACAATTATTTAAAGTACAGTAAATCAATTTCAGTGTTCACATTAAAACTTTAAGTTAAGTATAATGAGTTACAAAAATTGTACTCATATAAATTTAAGTGTTAATTTATAATCATTTGATATGGGGTTCCAAAAAATTGGTTGGTGTTCTTTAATGTTAAGGAATCGCTTATTTAGAGCATATTTTGAGTACATTGATTGCAAATTATATATTATGAAGAACAGGGTGTCTTAGACATTAAGAAGTATTAGGTAACGATACATTGTATATAGCAAATAAGATACAATTATATCGATGGTTCCCACGTAAACTGTCATAACTCCAAATTCTCAACTTCACAGTCGATCGTTACAAACATGTAAATTGAAAAGTCGTCAATATTTACATTATATTTACATTAGTGTTTACAAAATATATTAAGTAGTGACGATTATATTGCAATTTAATTGTTTGTAATGCTCTACTGTAAAGTTGGGAATTTGGGGTTACGACGATTTACGTGGGAGTCGTCGATATGTCTCTCTATTACCCTCCGATATGCTTTAATACTAGTGACTGAACATACATCTGCAATCAAGTAACCAAGACTGTGACAGCGGTTAATACTAGTAACGTTTTCTCTAACAGTAAATTCAAAATAAGAATAAACAAAAAGACTCATGTTCATTTTGGCTTATTACCCTTTATCTACGCTGCCTTTTCACGTAAATTACCTTAGCGATCTGACGTAATTATCGTCCGCGTAACAGCCATATACTCATTCAAGCCAAATTCACCGCAATTACGCGTGCCTAAGACACACATTTGGTTGAATGGTAGGTTGACAACAAAGAACACCGTGTCCACGTGGATCGGCCGTTCGTGGAAACGTGATGATATCTTTCTATCTTGTTTTGTAACTGTGTACGTGTAACGCGCGCGTGTGTGCTATATACGTGATAATGGCATCAGAGTTTGATAACGTTTGCATCATGGCCCTCTAAACATTAACTAATGTTTAAAATAGCCTCGGTTTCAACGAGTAAATAAGTAAATTTAAAAAATAAAACTACCTGGAGAAATCATGGTCGTCCCATAGCAAGATAAATAAATATATACAGGACTAAATGACACGCGGACGTCTGTTCCTAAGGTAGACAATTTAGGTAATTTAAAATTTTATATATCGTTGTTAAAAAAATATTTTTTATTAAAAATAATATTTAAAAATTAAAATAAAAAATAGTGCCTACCGGCGCCCATGGACATCTGCACGACCAGAAGGCCAGCAGATGCGCTGCCGGCCCTTAATGACGAGTTTGGGCCACCGGGCTAAAGCACTATATAAGCACTGTTGTTTTTTTTCTCCTTCAAATAAGTAGAGCAGTACTTATTTTCGAACCTATCAAGTATTTTTTAATCCACCTTTCTTGCGTAGAATTGTTGTCTAACAATGGATGTACATATGTATGTGTTACACTTTATAATTTTTTGGAAATGATGACATTTATATACGTCGCTCACTTTTGTTACGCAGAAACAGTATCAGTTCACGTAATTCGCTTCGTTATTTGCCAACCTGTTCTGTGAATTCCGTGAAAAGATCTCATATATCAGACACCTACAAACTGTGAAGATTAATTTACACTGGGAACGTTCTGCTTTCTTTACCTAACCTAGATGGGAACAACAAATAGAGTTGAACGTTAGTTTAAAAGAAATATATAAAGCTGAGAATAATTTAGCCCATATCTTTATTTTAAATAATTATTTATTTGGTAGGTGTCTAATATAAATAATTATTTGAAATAGTTATATTGACTTAATTATTCTGAGATTTAGATATTTCTTTTAATAAGTGCAAAAATTAACTAATTTATTCATTTATTCACCAAACACGAGATCTCTATAACCGCGGGACGTACATTGATGAAATTTAAGCAAGGTAGGTAAAGTTTACAGTTAGTTAGTAGATATACGCTCATAAATTGTTTTTCGCTAGGGACAGATTAAGAGATCTCAATGTCTAAGAGATCTCGCGATTTTACGCAAGAAATTGTATTACCTATATTGTAATAAGACTGAATACAGTTCAGCGATAGGAAAAGCGGACTGAAAAAAAGCTTTTCGCTCTCTTCCGGGCATGTCAATACTAAGCATACATACGTACAATGCTCCTAGTATTCTTAAAGATTTATTCGTACTGAATTTATATGATTTTACACCAGAGGTTGGCAACCTTTTGGCAGGCAAGGGCCACATCGTTAAAATATAAGACGCGGGCGGGCCACACTTGTGAAATAGATATTTGGAAATTTGTGTCTCGTTATTTATTCAATAGGTAGACATTGTAAGTGATATTAAAAAGGCTAAATGTTAGTACAGTACGACAAAACTTTACACTTGTGTACTGAAATTAACTAACTATTATTTCATCATCATTATCATCATGCACAGCCCTGTTTCTCCCACTCCTGAGCAAAGGCATTAAATAAACTATTATTTATTAGAAATAGATTACCGTCTGTAAAGCATCGGGCTACAAAAAGAGGGGTCTAGTGCTGATCGCTGTTTTACACAAACCTGCATATAATATAAAAACACTATTACATAAGGTCAAGATGTAAATAACTTGTAAACATTTGAGGTTTGTTTATTTCTTTTTCTTTGACAAGGTAATTTACGTTTATCGTCTGCAAAATATTAAAGTAACCTTATAGAAAGTGTTTATTGTCAGCAATTTTTTCCGTACGAGGAAAAAGGTATTCGGCTTCGTAAATGTTGCTGATATATGATTTGTTTGATTCGGGTCGACACAATCACGATCGACGTTAATGTATAAAGCATATATCATTTCAGTCAGAAAACGGGTGACAATATATAATTCTAGGATATAAAATGTCTTTTATCTTTTTATGAGAATAATTAAGATGTTTTTAATAATTCGATAGTTTAGCGTCTGACTGCATTTACACCTACTAGATAGGGTGAAATACTGAAAGGGCCTAAATCCCTCTTTAAAGGCAGAAAACGCATCTGCGCGCCTTCTGGAGTCGCAGATGTCTATGAGCAACGTTAGTCTCTCAGTTGATGAACCGCCTGCGTTTCTCGCCTTGCGAACTCGTTCGCCCCTTGCAATATATAAAAGAAAACACGGCTGAAACAGTTTAGTTTTAGTATAGAATGCCTATCTATACTAATATATAAATCTGAAGAGTTTGTTTGTTCGTTTGTTGGTTAGTTCGTTTGTTTGTTTGTTTGTTTGTTTGAACGCGCTAATCTCAGGAACTACTCGTCCGATTTGAAAAATTGTTTAAGTGTTGGATAGTCCAAATATCGAGGAAGGCTATTATAGGCTTTAAATCATCACGCTACAATTTTTCACCTAATTTTACGCGGATGAAGTCGCGGCTAGCAACTACTTAGATATAAATTTTCTTTGTTGATGAAATAAACCATTTCGAGTTATGAATGCTACAATAGATCATTTTGGAGCATTTCGTTTTCGTTAATATTAACATTATGTAATCAAACAGCTAGGCAAATGACGGAATCAATGATGTTGCATTACTTACCTAGCCTGTTCAAAGTTTAATGAAAGATAGCACAATGGTCTTCCATTTTGGGTCACCAACACTGGTGAGTAACAATAAAAAGAATCTGGCAAGTGTTAGTCAGACGCGCGCACTAAGGGTTCCGTACCATCACGTAATCCCTTCTAGTTTATTTTAAGATTTATACTTTTCATAAGATTATTTTTAATTTAACAAAATCGTTTTTATGATGTAAGTACAAATAAATGGGAAATACAACATAAAGGGCCATATCTTTTGATTGAGTATTTTTAAATTTCTTCTTTATAGGTCCACACGTTCCTGAGAAAAAGGGTCTTGACATACAGACGGACAACGAAGTGATCCTATATGGGCTCCTTTTTTCCTTTTAGGTACGGAACCCTAAAAACAACCATTGGCACCAGTTAGGGTGACCTAACAGACGAATCTTCAGAGGTATCGGTAACGGCGACGTCATTCAGTCAAAGCCGAAACTAAAGAGGCTAGCCATTTGATCGGACAGCTTATTAAGCTAGCTGGGTGCGACATATTGATTCCGCTCGATCACACTTTTCGTAACGCTCTCGTCAGGCTTTCACCATCTTATTCCCCCAGTTAGGCGTGTAAAGAAGTTTTACCTCAAAAAATATATAGATAATGTATACAAAATTATATATATAAATAACTACACGCTCCATCGTTGCCTACCAGAACAGACGTCCATGTATCAAATAGTTCTATATAATAATTTATTAATAGTTTATTTTTAAAATTAGTATTGGACTAGATTCCTTACATTTAAAAACTTGTCTTGAAAGCTGTTTTACTAAAGAAGAATATGCCTGTTAAGAAATTATCAATTAATGAATAACGTTTCGTTCGGTTTGTGAAAATTTAAAGGCCGGCAAAAGCTTTTGTGAGCTTTCTGGTGGTGCAGATGGGCTTCGGCAGTCAGTTACTGTCTGCTCATTTGCCTCCGTGTAACATTAAAAAAAATAAGGAAGGATAATATTGTAGATCACAAATAAGGCTTATTTCCAGGGCGAGGGACGTCGTGGCCGGCGTGAATTCAGCGATTTTGTTAAATTTTGAAATTATTATTTTCCGCGGAGCCCTAATTATTTAGCCAACAGCAAAGTAGGCTAGTTTATTGCCTACAAAGTCCACTACCTACCAGCGAAAGTCCCGTCCGAAGTAGTCCAGCCGTTTCGAAGATTACCCGAAAAAAACAGCCAGACAGACAAAAATTTTTTAACGTGCATTTTTGCTATCTTATCGTATATATATAGTATATGCAATTAGTAAACACTAATAATTTCGACGTTAGCAACGCACCCTTCAATTTTATTTATGTGCATAAATATAACCAATACCTTGATAGGTCAACGGTAGAAAGACTGCCTACCTGATATCTCGACCTGAATACGACTTTTGTGTCGCTCACTTCTGCCATAAGCATTTAAAAAACGCTTTAATGGAGAGGTACCGAGACTACTTACGTTAATATATAAAGCAGAAGTTTTTTTACTACCTTGAACGCGCTAATCTCAGGAACTACTAGTCTAATTTGAAAAATTCTTTCATTCTTTATCATCACTAAACTGTTTCACCTGATTTTAGATAAAGTCGCGAATAACATCTAGCAAGGTATAACCCAATACTGCAGTATTTCTTTATAGAAAATAAAATCAAGTCGCAAGTTCAATGCCCTATATTTAGTTGCAGCGTTTTGTTCACTTAGTATGTATCTTATAGATTTGATACTATAATATATAGTCTTTCATTAATTATACTCCTAACACATTTACATATCGCTGCTCTTTTATATCACATTCTTGTAGAGATGTGGGGTAATAGGGAAAGTAAATAAAAAGAAAACATTATAATGGAACTTATATTTAATACATATAAATTATTTCTGTATATACTTAAAAAGCTAATGCGCTGTATGGAACTAGCGATCTCTTTCACAGCCGGCGAGTAAACTAACTAACAACCTAAGAATATTTTTTAGGTATGCCTAATTTTCCCGTTACGATTTCACACCGAGGACGAAACTTAAAAGCTCGTGCTAGGAGTAAGTGTGAATAAGGTATCAATACCCCAGCGGCGTCGGGGTTGAAACCGGCTGTCGTGCGGTTTTCGGTCCATCCCGTCTGCCGTCGAGATATTGAGGCCCATTCTGTGTACAACTAAAGTGAAATTAAAGAATATTATTTTTGTAGTTATATTATTATATATCTTGAAAATGTAATGAAATTATTAGCGTTACGCACAAAAAAATGAATACCCTCAAAATTTAGCAAAACTGCTGAAATCGAAATCACGCGGACGAAGTCGCGGGGCACAGCTAATATGTATATTAGCTCTACGTCTACAAATTAATCCATCTTCGAATCTGTCATAATTGTATGTTTATAATCTTTTAGTCTGTCAAGAAAACCGGTAGATGTCTGATAGCGCACGAGGCACCTCTCACATCAGGCTTTGGTGCTGAACTGGCGGCCACCGTACAGGTAAACCAAAAAATGTAATTTCCACAAAAGTCGCTCTTATAACATATGGGATATTGGAACCTAGTGGTCTCTTCTGTCAAATACTTTATCGTATCTGATACCTTTAAACGAGCAATATATATCTTATATATAAAATTCTCGTGTCGCAATGTTAGTTACCATACTCCTGTGAAATGGCTTAACCGATTTTTATGTCATTTTATATGCAGATTCAGTAGGTCTGAGAATCGGCTACTATTTATTATTCGTACTCCTAAGTGATAAGGGTGGCCCACGCGGATAGAGTCGCAGGGTACAGCTAGTACATATATATAATCAGAATCTCGGAAACAATATACTACATACATACAATACATAGGGTGACTGATGAGATACGATACGCGAGGAACCGATATTTGATGATCATATTTGACTAAAAGAATGAACATTAAATGTAAATATTAATTAACTACTACGAAAGCTGTCTAGATATGTACACAACGCATGGACGTACTAGCGCGGACGCACGATGATGGTCCGTTCTCTCTTCATACTTTAGTCCTAAACTGTCTTAAACAGGCAAAAATGCCAAGGCATCTATTTTACTGATTTGAATCTCTAATTTGTGTATTAAGTATAGCCAAACATAAATCACAATGAACAGAATTAAAATTTAATTTCTTATTGATATCGCATTTAATTTGTTCATAACCGACCAGATCTTTTTAAAGTTATTAATTTGTGTACAAAAATTGTGAGTGCCTTCCGCCGAACAAAGTGTATATTTTATGCTAACTTTGCTATAGATACACCGCGAAACAACATATATTTAAAAAAATAGAAATTACAAATATATAGCAATGTATTGCTATGTATTTGTGATTTCTGCCTCTGTATTAATGCCTATTTAAGTATTAATGCCTATTTATGTATTAATGCCCATTTATGTATTAATGCCTATTTATGTATTAGTGCCTATTTGTGTATTAATGTTTATTTATGTATTAATGCCTATTTCATATTATATCGAAGTTGGTCTTTGCGCAGGAGGAGTGCTTTCTGCACCTGGAGGCCCCCATCAGCCGCGTGTGCGGCTGGGACTCCCCGTTCCCGCACGTGTTCGAGCCGCTCTACCTTCCCGGCCGGTGGAGGTGCTTCGATGCTCTGACGCAGCTCGTGCGATACTGAATCAATTAAATCCAGAGGTCGTCAACGCGCGGCCCGCTACTGTTTTATAAATGACAGACTAATCTTTATAAATAAAAACGATATTCCAAAAAGATTGCACGCACATAACTTCCAAACGACTTGCAAACTTGTGTTGTTTATTTTTGTCAAGACCAGATTAAACATTTTCGTCCCTTTGTTACGGGTAATACCCGAAACGGCTGACAATTCACAAAATACTATTGTAATATACAAGCCTGTGTTATTCTGATGTACAAACTATATTATTATAAATTTTTATAAAAATCCATTCCGTAGTTTTTTTCCATGAAAGTGTCATACATACATCCATGTGTACAAACTTTTGCATTTATAATACCTACTTCGTGAGTAGACTTGAAGTCAACCTATTCCTAGCCGCATTTGGTTTCTTTTCGGGGTAGTGTATGCAGCTTCCAAATGTTGGAACAATATTCCACCTCCAATAAAAGCACTTTCATCCGCCTCCTCGTTCAAACTCTCATGTAAAAAATGGCTACGCAATTGTAATAGTAATAGTAATTTTTATTATATAAATCATGTTACATAGTTTAATATAACCCTGGCCCCTAAACTAAGTAAGCCCGTATCTTAGGAGCCAGTGCCTTCCCAAACAATGGTACAACTATTTAGAATATGTTGAGCACTTTTGAATGATTTAACAGATAATAACAAATGAAAAAGGAAAATAAAATATAAAAGTTTTACATCCAATATGCTTAGGTTGTGTGTGTTTGTGTATGCGTGTGTGTGGTGTGTGTTTTGGGTGTGTAAAGATTTCAATTGTATCGCGTGTGAATTGCGCACATGTTTTTATTGTTTTCCGGATATTATCTTTTGTCACTTTTTGTTTTGTCTGTGTAATAAATACATTGAGCTGAAAACTGTCAAAGAGGAACGAGAGACGATACCTCAGAATTTGATAGTAAGACTGAATAATTATATGCCTAATCGCATGAGGGCTGTCGTAGGTGCCTTTGGAGGCAATACTTCTTATTAATTAAACTTTTAATTGTGATAAAAACATTTGATTTCTTTCAAAACCTAGACTACTATTCTTGCCCCTCACCAAGGCGCATACTTGACTTATACCATCTTATACGCTATCACTTTTTTTTTCATAATTCTAGATTCGAAATTTAAAAAAAAATCATACGAAAGGGTTGACCTATAAATCAGATTCAAAACTGCACAAATTATTGCTCCACCAAACATTTATTTTTAGCTAGGGACCGTCAAAACTTAAAACACTAGTTATGCCGATAGATGTGTCTGGTAGTGTAGTTGATAAAAATATCCGTGCATAAATATCGAAAGTTTATCTACAGTCGGTACAATTTCAATATTAGTCTGTATAGAAAAAAATACGTGGATACGTTTCCCCATAAATTTTTAATAAACTCCAGCATCGGTATACCGAAATAAATCTGAAAATATTCCAAACTCCGCGTATATTATTTTTATCCCGCCAGCGTAAACTCTCTCTGAGAGCTAACACATTGCGAAGTTCGACGTAGTTTTCGAAAATATCGAAAATGAAAATAAAAATAGACGTGGCAATATTAGAGTGCTTTTATTTGTTTATTGTATGACATGTGTGTCTGTTTTTATCATACACATGTCAAAGATTTGGAGTGTTATATTGCTCTAGACCTGTTGTATCTATTTTTCATCACGTACCATCATATTAACAATGTATATTATTCATATATTAATACGTGAAGCGAAAACTTCAGGTACCATTTTACGAAAATTGCGCGGACGGAAAAGTATAAAATTTGGCTTTATTAAAGTTCATATACGAAAAGGAACGTGTGCGAAAGCTGATATTTTTTTGTAACCTACAATTTTAATACGTTCTACTACTGTACAATCTATAATTATTTAAAAAACCACACGTACACTAATGCCAGACGATACACATCATTTACGCACACATGTATTGATTGGATGATGTCAAAGCGTAACAAACGTATGTTATATAAATTATCAAATTTTATTTTTCCGATAATAGAACAATATATGCGGCTTTTATTTAAATATACACGTACTATAATAACATACGTATGTATACTTAGGACCCAAAAGTGAAATTAATTAAGAGACACAACTCAAAAACAAGTAATTTATTGAGTCAAGCATTTGAAAAGTGTAATAATCCCACATATTCAAAATGAGGGTAGTGTTAAGACAGCTAGTACTGCTACCTGTAATAATACTACCTGTATGTTTAACAATTTAAGCGCTATGGTAATCTAACTTCCTTTTGCGTCCTATTCTTAAACTAAACAATTACATAGGCGAATGTATTCCTCTATGTTGGCGGAACTACGCCACATTTTACAAACAATCGTATATTACGCTTTATTTGGCCTTCACGAGCGCTACCAATTCCTTAATGGTTCATTTGTTAGTGGCTATTGCCAGAATTGTCACAGTTTTTAACATAAAGCGCTTGCAGCATAATTTTACGCTGCGGTAACAGTAGCGACGCCCCAGTTTAGTTTAGAGCTTAAATAAATCACTTGAATTGTTGAATGTGCGTGAAAAGCTGTGGACTATGTTTGTGGTTTAATGTGTGGGTGGAAGCGAGCCGACGAATTTATTTTTTTTATTTTATGTTACAAGTGGAAACGAGCAGGCTCGCATACGCGTTGCCTGCTTTTAAAAAGGGGTTAAGGCCACCGGAAAGTGTCACAAACGGAACGAAACGCGACAATAAGACCATCCCTTGACGTGACTGTATTGTCGCCACTTCACGCCGATCATATGTGAGAATAAGGTACTGGTACCCAAGCGTGCTTCTGAATTCGGCTTAGCAGTAGATTCTTTTGTACAGTCAATATTTTATAAAAGTTGTGCCATTAATAAGAAACTCCGTGTATAGTATTGATCAAAAGTTTGAACAAACATTTTCGTTCAATATAAGCGTTTTAATAAAAATAGATGTCTATTTCGTTTACCACATGGCGCTAATGTAATGCGAGTTGAAGTAGCATTGGTTAACTTTGCTTTCAACTATTTGGGCCATGCATTCGTTAACTTTAGCTCAGCATGTTATAGTATATACATATCATATTGATCGAACATTGGAACAAAATTTTTGTTCATAAATTATTTATTTTGTGATGACACATGTACAAAAGCACTACCGGATGGTTCACTGGCCTAAGCGAAACTGTATGTCCTTTTAATCTATACCTATGTATATATAAAAGTGCACCCCTATTTTCCTTGGTTACGGCATCATCCGAGAACGCCAGGACAGATTTCGCTAATTCTTTTTTTGTCGTGTTGGTTATTGTCAGGAGAAAGTTCTTATGAAAGAAAAAAATTAAAGAATTTCGCGGAATATTAGATAAGTTTTGCATACTTAGCCATCAGATTAAATTGTTTATAACAATAACGGGGACGAGGACGGGGATAATAGAATGTAGTAAATAGTAAGTAACCTAACCTTCGGGCAGAAAATTATCTGCTGGGTCCGCTAGTAAGACATAATAGACGCCAATAAAGGTCTTCATCTTTATACCTTGGGTAACATTACTGCAACTTTCTTACGCTCTCAAATTTTTTTGAAAACACATTATAGCCGATGTGGTTCCTTGATAACGTAGCTTATTATTGACGGAATAATGTTCAAAATCGGTCCAGTAGTTACGGAGCAAATTCATTATAAATAAACAAAAAAAATGCTTTCTTCTTTATAATTCTAATGTAAATATAAATAGATTGCTCCCGGATGTAAAGCTCAAGCCCGAAGTACTGAAGATTTTTTTTTAAAGAATATTAGAAATAATTTTTAGGTATGTCTAATATTCCCTTTCCCCTCCTACTTAAGCTTAAATCAAAAGCTTGTATTAGTGGGAGCGACAGTACCCCAACGGCGGTGGGGTTTGAACCGGGTACATTGCGGATTTAAATCCATACCTTATACCGTTGAATACCGTCCATATCTTATTGAACCTCAAGGTTGGAGTAAAAGATTTAAAAAAAATGGGGTAACAGATTAAGCAATCTCCTTACAATGCGTACCATCTCATGTAATACTGCCTTCTGTATCTGCCCCTCAATCCAACTAGCAAGCAAATTTCTTCAGGCAGTTGTTGAAACTCTTTGCAGTAAGACCAAAATAACACACTTAAATCTGACCTAAATTTAATATACCCCTAATCTGTCGGTTTGTCTAAACCATAAACTGATTGTCTCGGTTACACCGCGAGCGATTAAAGCTCACTTTACGTTTATTGAAGCAATAAAATTCGAGCTTGATAAATGCTTGAGTAAAGATTATCTGGGTAATAAAAATTTAATGTTTACGTGGGCACGGCCGCGTTTAAGAACTACCTTTGTTACTGATCAATTGGTGGTTTGCCCCTAAAGTTAAAACCTCAGTAGTTCAACGGGTGGAATTAATTCCGCAAGATATTTCATTAGATCACCATTCCCGGTGGGCCACGGACATGAAGTAAAAATATTGTTGAATTAATTTTAGGGTATAAAAAAAATAAACAAACAACAATAAGGGAACGATTTTGAGGCTATATTTAACCTGGCAAGGATGGTCTGTCTATAATAATAATAACAATTTATTTTCAGTTCAGATAACAAGATCCAAATAACACACACACACACACACACACGCACACGCACACGCACACGCACACGCGCACGCGCACTCGTACACGCACACGCACACACACGCACACACACACACACGCACACACACACACACACACAAACAAGCTTGTACAGGAAATTTAAAAAGTGTTAGTGAAAATGTTATAAAAACCAATGTTAATAAAAACAAATTCATAAACAACACATAAAAAAAAATGGATGGTTTAAATTAATTTATTTAATTATTAATTTCATTGTTTAATTAATTTATGTAGTCTGTACTGTAATTTTAAATATATTACAAAACATGTGTGTTATACAATAATTTATAATAAAATGTTTTAATTTTTATAAATGTTAAATTAAAGAAATCCCTAAATTTAAATTTTGTTGAACATAGATTTCACGTCGGGTATATTTCAGTTTAATTTTCAAGGGGATTTTGTAACTTACATATGATTAAGAACTTTGGGTCGTGTTCATATAACAAGCTTAGTTGGTACGATATTGTGCTTTGAAATTCATTTTGAAACTTAAGCATTAACTCATATTATAAAATTTCTTACTCTTAAGAATTCATGATAAAAAAATACTTTATAATAATGTTACTTAAAGGCTATTACGTAGGGTGTGTATTGATTTAATGTACCATGTTTCTGCAGCAATATCTACAAGTATATATCGCCTTCTCCGACATTATCTAGGCCACCAGCTGATCCTATAAAATATTTATCTGCACGGCTTGTTAAATATCGAGAAAATTTGGAAATGAAAGAAAAACGTTGAGTGTAAGTAGAAACTTCGCTTGCGTGAGTAACTGCGGTCGTCATCCGTACAGCGCCATCTAGTTGGCTTTGGTGTAACCTTTTTCCACTTGACATCATTGCCATCTTGCTATGTAGCTGCCGCTAAAATATACATAAGACAAAATCGGATAGCGTATTCAATATTAAATTTTATATTGACAAGGGTCTGGTGTAATATTATATTTCTCAGTTCAATAACCCCAAAATTCAAGATATAATGTTACCTAATTTACACGTCTTCCAACTAATTGGTTCGAGAACATTACCAAATAAATATATGTATCTGCCAATATAATGTATATTGAAATAATGGAGCGGGGGAACGGGTCGTTAGGAATCTGATGTTACAAAAAATAACATAGCTTACTTTACTTTTTGAAACATAATTAGGGTTCCGCGCAAGACAATGAGAATAATAAAAAGTTAATTAATAGAATCAGGCGTTATGACGAATTGAAGTGCGCAAAAAATTTTATCCACTGACTTAAGCAAAGTAGGTTAGTTTTTCATGGGTAATAAAAAGGTAACATAACTATTGAATTCATGCGCAAGGAATCGCTGCTGAAGGAAGAAGAAGGAGAAGCGATGAAAAAGCTGCGCTATTATGTATCTAAACGAGTTACTTTATAAAGTTTCCTAGAAAAACCCCGTACAACGTCAAATACGCAAGTCTACTACAACGCAAGTGTACAATATGTCACACAAGACGTATTTGAACATGTTCTAATAAAAAGGGCATTTTATGCCTTTTATGATTTAATGGCCGGTTATGGACCGGTTGTCGTAAATCATATATTTTATTGCGCTCCTCAAAGATTTAACGTCCATGTAACATATCATAACTTGTCTTGGAATCGCTGAAGCGTTATTTGTGGTAAAAGTATTTGTAGAGTCTCAATAGGTCATCGGTAAAAAGGATGGATTGACATCCGTACGGTACTTGATTAATTTTTTTTATTATATATAATAAAAGGCAAAAGGATAAGGGTTCGCCTAAGTGTCACCGACGCCCAGAGCCAACTGCCCTATAATTCCTAAACCTCTTTAAAAAGATCAGTCACTCAGGTAAATTAACTGCCCGTTTTCGATTAGTTATTTTACCTGAGTGACTTCTATCGCTCGTGAATATATGAGCTATAAGTAGAATCGCATGTATGTTGCCGGTCTTTAAGAATTGGATATGCTGACACCTGATTCATCAGAGACGTTCTGAGAGACGCCAAATTTTTAGTCAATCGCATGGTTAAGGACTATAAGCTTTTTGATTCTCCGTGGGCTTCGGTAGCCACTTATATTCGTTATGTTACATATATGAAAATATATAATCTGTTCGGCGTAGGTGTGACCTGAATAATAGTTAAAAGGAAGGCCTTATGTATCGGTAAACAGCCTTGTTATCTTTTTAAATGTCTCTAAAGAGACGATAATGTGGCACCCGTACATAAATGGAGTGATTTATGTACTGAATTCGGGACAAAAACTTTATACTCTGTACTTTAAATTGATGATGAACAAAATACGCATAAATACAATCAAAAAATAAACGTTCATTAAAATAAACATAAAATGTGTTATCTCAATTATAGGCAATGTCTACATGCATAGAAAGCAACAAAGACATTAATATATAAAAACTGTTGTTATCAAATTTAAAATATTACGCAAAAAACAGTTTTTTAAACAGTTACAAAATGTATTACAATGAAATATAAATACAATTTGAGGAAGATAAAAAGAAAGAATTTTTGTTAAAGTTACGTGGAACCTATCAAGGGCATAATGGTCCGTTTAAATTTGTTTATGCCGTAGCTAAAAATGTCATCACTGTTTTTGACAATAGAACAATAAGTCCTTATAATTCTGTTTACTGGCGAATTATGTCCCAAGTTGGTTGAACAATTAAAAGTCCAACAGCTGATTGACTTTTATAATATAATTATGATTTTCCTCCTCTCTTGTATATTAATTCTGTGGATATATTGCCCAATAGAGCGTTGTTCGTACGATTTGTTTTCTTTATACTTAGCCAACTCTAAACATGTTTCTTCCAAACGTTACCTTTTGCTTTAAATTCTCTTTCGACTTTTTTTGTAGTAGGTTTTATTTCATTAATCATATTATTCCATCAAGTATAGTATATACACGAGTACATGACACAGGAACGTCTGTTCCTAAAGTAGACAAATTAATGCCTGTGTTATAGGTAACAGACGCCTGTTATACACAGATCCTTTTTTTTTGTAGAAATATATAAATGCGTAGTTGACTTATTTAGTTGATCGTCAACTTTGTTTAATTTTTGTCTTATTTGATTGTCAGCTATGTTTACGTCTGGCCCGTTGGCGCAGTGGGCAGTGACTCTGACTTCTGATACGGGTCGTGGGTTCGATTCCCACCTCGTATCTGGGTGTATTATCCACATATGTATGTAATTATATATTTCTAAAAATAAATATTTGTGTATAACAGGCGTGTGTTACACAGGCATTAAGTTGTCTACCTTAGGAACAGACATCCGTGTGTCATATAGTCCTATGTATTTATTTGATGAATTTTGTGCTATCTAATATTATTCCGATATAGTTCCAGGCACCGCTTAAATTGTAAATGGTGTGGCTGTGGGGCGAGTGCCGTCTAACATCATCCCCGGAATCCCCAGAATTATTACAATCTCACGACTAATATTACTCATTGACATTACTCGGGGCCCACTGAGGAGGTCGGATAATTTTAAGATCAGTATTAGAATGGATTACCCATCTATTACCCGGCCGCGGTAAGATCTGCTTAACCTAGCGATCGATTCAAATGCCTGCCGTTGATTAACCTACGATCTCTATTTATCAAAAGGAATCTATACTTAATATATAAAGCTGAGAGAAAGCTGAGAGCTAAAAAAAAAATTTCATTGTTAGATAGCCCATTTATCGAGTAAGACTATAGGCTATATATATATATATATCATCACGCTAAAATTGAATCTAATTTTTTTACCTAATATTATGCGGACGAAGTAGCAGGCACAGCTAGTATTATGCCGGAGTCAGATATAGTTTTATTTGACTGATCATGTAGTGTAGCCGGGGACTTTGTGTAGCTGCGCAAAGTTTTGTAGTACTTTGTAGTCTTCAAGGACAAAAATGTGCACACACTTTGAGCTACGTCTGGCTTCCGCATTAGATATATCGAGTTCTTACAATTTTGTTTCCCTAAAATTAGGCATAGCTTGTATCAGGCGTAATAGTTTATGCGATGTCAGGGTTTGTACCTGGTATATTACGAATTGAAAATTGAAATTGAAAATTGATTTATTTCAGAAACTTAGATCTATCAATTACAGCAAATTACAGCTGGAGAATTTCTTTTAAGTAAAACTTTACTTGTGTTAGGAAATTTCCGCTCTTCTTACATAAGCAAGTCGATCTATCTCTTGAATTCGTTACAGAAAGGTGTTAAAATTATTGAAAAAAAAATCAAATTACAGCTATAAAAGTATTTGTATGTGTGTCGTATATGTGTATCTGTGTGTGTATATGTGGATGTGTGTATAAAAGTGTATGTGTTTAGATGCATGTAAGTCTTGTTAAGTTATATTATATGAATTTTATACGAATTTCAATATGTGTATACTGTTATATACTAAATACTGATACCGTTATACTGATATCTACTAAAAAAAGCACAATTTTACGTGGTGGTAAAGTGTTACGTAATGTCGGAAATACTAAGAAAAAAGCCTTTGTTGGCGCTCTAGCGGTGTGGTGGCAGATGGCGGATCGAGCGACAGCGCTACCTAGCGCCCCACCATCCAGCAGACGCGCATCATGCTATAGTCTTATAATACAAATACAACCGTTGCGAAAATCAACACACGTTGCAACCACAAGCATCGTTTAATTTTCAAATCCCGCAATTGAACTGGGGCACGAGATCCCTCTCGGGGCTTCCAACTCTTTCCCCTGCTTTTAAGAGCCTTCATTGTCTTATAAGATTTATACCAACTTAATAATGAATAACAAATTAAATCACAACAAAACTGCATAAATGAAATAAAATGTATAAAAAAGTTCAACAAAACCAGTCTGTGTGAAACGACCCCTACAATCCCTTTTGGCGACTTAATAAATTTATGAAATAATCCCGGATTCTTTCCCGCTTTCCGGGATGGTGCAATTAAAACGGCACGACTCTACTTTTGTTATTTTTGCATTTGACTTTGTGAATTTTTCAGCTTCTCTCTAATGAATGGACAAGGGTATTTCCAGGTTGACTTCTAGCGTTTCAAACTCGGGTTAAAAACGCAGTTGGAAAAGAAATGAGCCAATTTAATAACTGTTTTGTGATGTTTAATTAAAAAGGTAAACTTTCTCGTACATTTAAGAGGAAATGACAACTTTTTTATTTAGTTAGTTACAATAATGCATTTTTTTCGCTTCGCCTGGGGATCAACAGCAAATTTCGTCACATGTTAAAGGTGGGGGAAGCAGGTCACTGAAATGTGACATTGTGTGAAGATGAATAGGGGGAAAGGGGGGGGGGGGCAACGACAGACGCTTGTCCGCTAAAATCGTGTTAACCAATATCTTTCAGATTATCTAGTACGAATGTCAACTATTTGAAGGGGGTGGGGAGTTAAAAAACCCTAAAACTCGTAAAAAAAAAATATTTGCTTTAACGTTATGTTTGACGGGTGACGAACATAAAAGTATCGAAAATGTTCGTGCTAGGCCCTCTGGCTAAAAGATCGTGTTTTATTTAGTCGATACTCAAAATAATTATCTCTTGTGACTGGGCTAGGACTGGTACTAGTGCTTGGTATCCTCTCGTCAAAAAAAGCCTTCGGAACTCAGTTATCTGACATTTGAGTGTGCTTAACCGGTCTGTCGGATGCCATTCCGGAGAGACGTTGGACATGTTAATTTGAAACGTAATGTCTAACAGGATACACCCATAATATTATTTCCGTCGACACTTACGTGAGGTCTTCATTGAGTGATATAGAAAGAGAACTTGCTTTGATAACTTTCTTTTCCTCTTTCAGGGATATCGTACTTATTTCTTCATGAGGACGTAGTAACTTAATCAGTGGTCGGCATTTGAGTCGATCTAGGTTAAGTTGTTCTTACCACGACCGGAATATATGGGAGACTCATTTTATCATTGGTTTACAAATATCCGACATCCTCCAGGTTTCGGAAGGCGCGTAAAACTGAAGGTTCCGATTAATGTTACTGAGTGTTATTAGTCGTTAAAATTATCGTTTCCGGTTTTATGGTGTATTATCGGTTTCCGGTGATGACGTCAGACGGCAGTCGAACATCTTAACCCCTCAGCCACATTCTCTGCAATTCTAGCGGACCTTGGTACTAGTACAATAACCAATAGACCAAAGAGACCAATAGACCGGAATAGCACAATAATTAATTTTAACCAACTTTTACTAGACCGGTCTAATACCAGGGTCCCCGATATTTTGCAGAGAATGTAGCTGAGGGGCGAGTTAAGATGACCAACTGCCGTCAGACGTCTTACCTGGAATCCTACAAACTCTATAAATTGTGGGGATTCCAGGCTTAATTTTAACGACTAATATCATTCAGTAATATGGTCCCGGGATAACGTTAGGTTGAAGAAGAAGCATTGTTATTCCTCGATAATCCTGCGACAGGTCGTATGGATATAATCCAGTTTCCATCTAAATGAGTTTCGCATTAGAAGAATAAAGAAAAAAAATAGTTATTCTTCTATTCAGGAAGAAACACGTGCAATAAATGAAATTACATAATAATCGGTCCAGCCTTTTGATTACTATCGTATTCGCCAAGCTTAATTATTTATCGCAAATTGTTTGTAGATATATCACTTATCCATTTTAATTATGTTGCATAAATAATGATAGATATTGTATCTTTTCCACCTGCGATTATCACATATATATTTTCAACTAAGAAGTGATTAACATATATCCATATATCTATCGGAAGGCCAGTTAGTAGGAAAATGTCGTTATAATTTATTGCTCTTATAATCTCATTTGTTTTGTATATATTAATTAATTTTTCAAATACGTATATAAAAAGGGAATCAATTACTGGTAACATTTTTATTACAATAAGATACAACTGGAATATGTTTACGCTATGTATTACTGGCTGAACTCCGCCACACAACTATTTATCTTTCAGATTATTAATCTATTCAATAATTCTTATTTTACTTCCTTTACTAATTCCTCTAGTATCATAACAATTACAATTGACAGTTGACAGATTAAAAGCCCTAATTTCCGCCATTATTCCTTAATCTTCATCTTCTTTTTTATATATGACGACAATGCACCTTACGTGCCAGTGCTGCCAGTATTTCTTGCTAAAAAGGAGGTTAGAATTTTTGGCGACAACATCTATTTAGAAAAACTAATTATCGCTTAGTGAGCGATATTCTTCCACTTATCTTTAGATTTGCATACTACATGCTTATTTAAAGCTATATAAACATTTTAATTTTTTTACAACGACACCGTTGAATTTTAAAATTAATATTTTTAGCGTTGTCATGACAACACTTTGATAGTCTTATAGTAAAATATATACACGCGTGTGTAAATGTTTTGGCATTGGTGTGCGTGAGGTTTTATTTTAATAATTTAATGCATTAATAATGCATATGTTACAAAGATTGTGTTCGCACACCAACCTTTTTATAAACTATAATTGAGCCAAATTGTACACTTTTCCATTGGCGCAATTTTCTTCAAATGCTACCGAAAGTTTTTGCTTTGCATATAACTGAATAGAAACATTTAAAAAATTAAATACTTCACTCCGTGATTGAATAATTGCAACAGCAAATTCTAAAATTAATAGTAATATTTGGGTAAAAATTAAAATAAATAAAAGATAACAGAAACATAATGCCAAGAAGATTTTTGGTATTTTCTATCATAGGCGGTCGAATCGACGAAATACAAACGCAGTATTAAAACTAGACATATTATGGTATAAATGTTGGTATACAAAGCCACGCATACCAGATTTATTTACACTGTTATCAGATATATTATTATTGTATAAAACATATGTTTATGTAACGCTATATTTATACACGATATATAGATAAGACAATTATTATATGCATATATGATAATAGTTGTTTCCCGTGACTTTGTCAGTGTAAACAGGTGTGCTAAATCAGTCCCTAACAAAAAATCCTTAGCGGATCTCTGTTAAATACCTCCTTGCCTAATTTCAACATTGTACGTACCGCGGATTTCGAGATTTTGTCTTAGGTGACCTTGCGCTTTTATATACATATACATATATAAAGATATTCATTAATAGTTTAAGTCTTAATTCAAGTACATATTTTGAAATTTTATAAGTTTTATTAATTTAACAAGTGCTATCTACAATTCACTCCGATGTCGAAAGTCAGTCAGTCAGTTATCACCATCATCATCACCATCGTCGTCGTCATCATCGACGTCATCATCATCCTCGTCGTCATCATCATCATCGTCGTCATCATCATCGTCGTCAGCATCGTAGTCTCCACCATCATCATCACTATCGTCGTTGTGACCGTCGACGTCATCATCGTTGTCACCATCACCATTTCCATCATCATCATCATCGTCATCACCATGATTTAGGGCATAGGCTTCCGTTTCATGCCAGTCCCCTGTTTACATCAATAAAACTATACTAAATTTTCAATTTGCAGCTGATGATTGATGTGAAAGGTACAATACAATACGATATTATAACACAAAATTACGCCGAGCCGGCTTAGAACCCACGTCCGTTAATGTAATACGCCAATTATTTTTTATTATATCCGAAACCGGCCTCGTTTAGTAAATAACATATCATTTTGAATACACATTTTTATGGCTAACTTTTTGCCCGCGTCTTTGTCGCCATAAAATTTGGCTATTATAAAACCTTATTTTTTATATGTCTAGAATAAAAAACAGGCATAACAACTTTTTCCTTGCACCCAAAATCATTGTCACTAAGCCCTTTTGTCGCTTTAAGCCTAGCTTAATCTCCCAGTGACGACCGCATCAAAATCTGTTCAGGACATTCAAATTCAAACTGTATTAAAATTGGATACGACAAGCAATTTTATATCAACAAATAATTAACTATTTTTTTAAAACCTACCGCTGTCTGGGAAAATTTGATTTCCTGCAGGAATCATATTCACCGTACAATAGATTAGTTATAAATAATAAATAATAAAAAATAAATTGTTGTACCCTGCTTGTCACAGATATCCGCAAAGCAACGCCTGATTCTATCTAACCCTAATCGACTCCATGATTCCGTCAAGTTACCAATGATGTTGCCAAATTTTTTAATAATAGTAATAAAAGCGAGGTCATTGAACCTTTGTGCGTTATAATGGACGAAACGAAAGAATATCGCTTCAGGCAATACTGTACTGTTATAGAGAAACAGAAAAGATAGTCGTATACCTATAACTTAATAACCCCTTTGGGCCAAAATAGCCCGTATATTGCTAAGAATAGATGTGGAAATCGCGTGTCGATATTAACAAAGTTAGATGCTAGGGTTGTAGTTTCTTTTGAAGGTTGTGTAGGTGTAATTGTATAGAAAATGAGGTAGCAACTCTCCTACTGAGGTCAGAAAAAGAAGCGTAAGTCAGTAGCAAAACATTGTATAGGGTTGTCACTTTAAAATACACATTAATCCATAGTTATATTTTAATATTTCTTACTTAAAAAGCAATCTAATTTAGATGGGTTCACACGGGAAGCACCACTATTCTTTAAAAAAAGGTTCATCAAAATCTGTTCACCCAGTCGAAAAAAATACAGTCGACAGGAGAACCTCCTTTATTGAAGTCGGTTGATAAAGAGGTAACCTTGTTTTGTTTGTGAGGTTGTAGGGGGTTACATCTGGATATACTGAACGGTTTTGAAAAGTATTCTACTGCTAGAATGGTAAAGATATCCATAAATGCTATAGGTTACTTTTTATATTGGTAAATATATATTTCAATTTTGAGCCTCAGTAGCTCTTCGGTATAAGGGGCGTGTCTTGACACGCTTTGGCCATTTTTTTATTTAACATATATTCCTAAATCCGACTGCCGACTGACGTCTGTCCCAGAACCCTCACAATCGCTATTTATTTACAACTTATTTACATCTTCTTCTTCTACCTTTGTGCTAGAAAGGGATAACTCTATATCTCGTAGTTACCAGGGGCCGCTTAAATTTCCAAAGTCGTGGCTGTGAGGCGAGTTAAGATGACCGACTGCTGACTGAAGTCTTTCCCAGACACCTAACAATCGCTATTTATTTACGACTTATTTACATCTTCTTCTTCTACCTTTGTGCTAGAACGGGATAACTCTATATCTCGTAGTTACCAGGGGCCGCTTAAATTTCAAAAGACGTGGCTGTGGGGCGAGTTAAGATGACCGACTGCCGACTAACGTCTTTTCCAGAACCCTCACAATCGCTATTTATTTACAACTTTTTTACATCTTCTTCTTCTACCTTAGTATTAGACCGGGATAACTCTATATATCGGTTTGCTACCGGGAGTCGGTTAAATTTCAAAAGACGTGACTATGGGGCGAGTTATCATGACTGACTACCTTCGGACGTCATTCTCAGAACCTACACAATCTCTATAATCTCACGACTCACTCAGTAACATAAATCTGTTGAAAACCTGTGTTAGAATTGGTCATCCATCTGTCGACTGGTCGCGGTGAGAACTGCTTAACCTCATGGACTCAAATGCCAACTACTGATTAAGCTCCGAACTCTTTTTACAACTTATCTACATCAAAAGGAAATAACTATAGTATGAATAGCCTTCTGATAGAGAAGTTGTCAACGGGAGATGGCAGTCACCCTGGTTAAGGACCTTCCATTTAGCTGCTTGTCATATAGGACGATTAACACATCGAACATATAACCTTCTCCTTTTTTGAAATCGGTTAAAAGTTAAGCATGCGTGACAATAGCGTAAATAGAGGAAACCTTACTAGTAGTAAAGAGTTAAGAAGATATTGATTTGCCACAACGTACTTCGAGGATTTAACAAATCCGGATTCCTTATTATCTCCAAGGTAGAATGGATGGATAGAAAATCATAAGTAATGGAATAGAACATTAACAGCCCTACGACATTCTTAATACAAACTTTTATCCCAGTAGTCCTAATAATGTTGAAAAAAATTTACAAGTATAAATCAGCCTCTAAATATGTCACTAAAGTAAATAAACTAGCGAAAAGCAGAGCTTTGTGAGGGCTCACATAGTAGTTCAAATATTACTACTACCACTACTAGCTGTAACCCGCGACTTCGATCGCGTGGGCCACCCTTATCATTTAGGAGTATAAAAAATAGCTAGTAGCCGATTCTCAGACCTATTGAATATGCGTAAAAAATTTCATAAAAATCGGTCAAGTCGTTTCGGAAGAGTATGGTAACTAACATTGTAACACGAGAATTCTATATATAATATAAACCATTTTGAATCTATTCATTGCCTTTAATTCACGGAAGGTTTAAAAGCCAACGAATAAATAAATATATTAATAAATGCAGAATTGTTCGCTGCTTCACAATACTTCCAAATACATAGAGTAGATTTAAGTATAGATAGAATGGATTAGAGGTAGCGGAATGCTTGCAGTCGTTTTGATCTGCAGCCGAATTGGGTCGGCGCGTCCGGTTACCAGCACCTCTTTCATACATAAGATCGGCGTAAAGTGGCGGCAATGTTGTCATATCAAGTGATGGTTTTGTTGTCGCGTTTCGTTCCCGGTGGCCTAAATCCTTCTTTAAAGGCCGGCAACGCATCTGCGAGCCTACTGGTGGTGCAGATGTTCATAGGCGTCGGTAGTCACTTAGGTGTTAAACCGCCTGTTCGTTTAACCCTTGTAATATATTTACAAAAAACATAGATGACGTTCGCACTAGACCTTTCGACTGAGGTACCATGTAAAATCATGATTTCATAAAGTATTCAGCCAGTGTCGTGTTTTATGGGAAAAACAAAAAGAAGATTAGTTTAATTGACTAAAAAGAGACGAGCCTAAATGCGGAGACGACAACGTCTGTCGGATCCGCTAGTCAAGAATAAAATTGCAAACATTTGACAAATACCATATCTACACCAAAATCTGAATAGTGAACAGTAACCATTGTACACGTTTGCTGGTCAAGGATAGTCCCGGTTCGCACACAACAATTGGTTGTGCCTTTGTGCGCTTTTTATTGACGACTGAGCTGATACAATTGTCTTGCGGCCGCTGTTATGTCTAATGGTGAATTACATCAACTTGTTAGCTGGAATTACCTAATTACGAGTCGAGTGCCTCGCCTCGAACTTTGACCGTGACTGAGTTAAATAAATCTCGAATTTAAAAGAGCTAATTAATTAATAAAGTTAATGTGGAAAAATTATTTTAAATAATTAACCAGAATATTTCATCAGCTGACCGCCAAACATCAATTTGTAGAAGGCACCCGATGATGACGATGTTGATATATGTATTTTTTCACGATGATTGATTAAGCTCAAGAAAACAAACAAAAATACATTCGCGTGTATAGTGTTAGTTAGCATATTTTAACTGTCAAAATTTATTAGATAAACGATCAATCACAAGCGTGAAAATGATTCCGTTGATTGAATGAATTCATCAACGTTGCGTGTCTATCATATACATTTATACATACATCATATTATACATACATTTTGTGTTTATATAAACGGAGTTTGCGCAGATCATAACATATATTATTATATTGTTTTTGACACTTTTTTTCGGGATTTGTTTCCTTGTTATGGCAGTGGTGGTTACTAATGACGGTTTCGTAATTTATGTCCACAATGCTCACAATTAGAAGATTTATCCACATTAACTGTAAAAAATACAATGACATTTATATCATTCATTTAGAAAAATTGTGTTTTTTATTCTCTGTGGCTTCCATTACATCATTATCTGTTGGTTTTTTCTACAATACTGCCTTTTTAAGTTCCTATATTTCTTTCGAGTACTCATTTTTTTAGGATTCCGTAATAATACATGGAACCCTTATAATTTCGCTCTGTTCGTCCGTCCGTCCGTCCGTCTGCCCGTAAGGAGGTCCCACTCTAGCATTTCCAAACTATTAGACGTAGAGACTTTAAATTTTCCATGTTGATAGAACATGCTAAAAACTCATTAGGAATATTATTTAGAACGAAATCGGACAACAGGTTTTGAAGTTATTTAACAAATACGTTTATAGCGTATCAGATACGGAACCCTTCTATATAAGCGTGTCTAGACACGCTCTTGAACTTTTTTAAATTAAGTTCGTATTTTAGTATATTTCTTTCAGGTAATCATTTTTCTATATTAAAAGGAGCAAACTGATAGGCGGTTCCGGATGGACATCCGCCCCACCAAAAGGCTCGCTCACGTTGCCGGCCTTTAAAAAGGCGGTTAGGGCACTGGGAACTCTCGCAAACCAAACGAAACGCGACAACAATACCATCACTTACCCGGACGCGCCGGCCCAATTCGACTCATACGACAAGAATACTTTGAACACTGAAAAGAATTAAAAATGAAGCAATAATTGACTTTATAAAACTGGTGTGAAATTGAAATTCAATGTCTTAATTAAAAGTTCTTTTTTAGCCGCGAGAACGAAGTCGGGAACATTATCTAATATAGAAAAAAAAATTACACATGACGCGGTATTAATTGCTTCTAACAATTTATACGCACCTTTAGCTGTTTGTCTTTTTAACGTTGAATTTGTTTGGACATTAAAATATGTATCGGGGCGATAAGCAATTACTTCGGGATGTCGTCTGACACAGCATTTAACATTGACCAGTAGAAAAATATGGGATAAGAGGTACTGTCTCTTTTATTTGTAACTAGCGAACTGTCTGTCCTGTCTGTCTGTCCTGTCCTGCCCGAACGTTGGGTTAGTTACTATTTACTATATTCAATTATCCTCCAGTTCCTCTTCACCTTCCCGTTCCCGTTCCGTCAATGTTATCAACCATCAAACGTCATAAGGTTAAATTAAAAAAGTTTAAAGGTACATTAGAAATAATGTAATATGGTGGTTAAGTATTCATAATTATTTTATATTCTGCGCACTTTTCTTAATTTTTTCCTTCATAAGAATCTTCTCCTTATAATAAAAAACAACAAAATAAGAATTAGCGAAATCGGTTCAGCCGTTCACGCGTGATACCGTGCCTCATTTGAAGAAATCGGAGTTCTTCTATTTGTAAAAATCGGGGATCATTTATGAGCCCTAATATGGTTTACTAAACCAAATTTATTCTTAAAGACACTACAACGAGTGTGGCCATTTCATTATTTTCAAAAAATGTATAATTAACAGCCAAAGCACCAATCAAGCAGCACACATTGTTAAACGTTCAACTACTATGTATGTATGTATGTATAAATCATACAAAACCCATCAATTTCTGACTAAAGGCAACGTCACTACACTTACGTAACCATAATCGCGTCGACAAGCCACCCCACCTGGACGACGCGAATATGACACATGACAGCGAAAATTACGACGATAAAAGTGAATCAATCCCGTAATTGTGGTCGTCTCGAAACAATTTCCCAACGTCTTGTAATTCCGCTCCGTGTAATGGATGTTGAATGGTGACACTTGTTCTGAGGAAAGAAAGGGAAACTCATATGTATTTTTTATATATTTCATTTTAAATATTTTCATATTTCATTCACCAGCTTGTTTCAGTCTAGGGCTGAAACTTTGAAGAATAACTAGTAAAGAACAATTAACAAATTTGAAGAATACTACACTTAAACTAAATGGATAAAAGTAAATTTAAGTAATTTTTTAAAGACAATAATTGTATACCCGTAAAAAAAGGAATTCTAAAGCATTCTAAGTATTCTGGAGCGGTACTATCGCTAATAACTATCAGGCAATTTTTTTTCTCGAAAAAAAAATGCTTCTCAAATTACGGGCAGCGGTAATTTGTCCCTCATCTTTATTCACACAGAGTCCACGAAAAAGCGACGACCGGCCAAAAGCACTCGGTTTTAATTAGACAGCCTGGCGTATTAAACGACCGACATTTTAAGTATCGTCGCTCCAAGATTTTTTTGTCTGAAAGCCATCATTTTGAATTTCTGTACCAGTCGCCATTATGGCCACGATTTACTTAATATTTTTTACGAATGCTATTTAAATAAAGCAGTTTTATTAGTAATGCCGACTTTAAACGCCCTTTTTGCAAACGATGAGCTAAGTGTTAAGAACACTTATTGCAAGGAATTTCTTGCCTCGAATAACATCTTAGTATAGACCCCTGATTTAGCTGCGACCTCCTCAAATTAATCTCTTATTATACAAAGAATATATATACTTTATATATTATTCAGTTAAAATTAGAAAAGGCCCTTCTGGATTCTCAAAAATTAGGTAAAAATGCTCCGCTCCCTGAATGTCACCACCCTTGTTTATTTTAAACCCTTCAATGGAATGGTTTTATTCGTGTCGATCGTCCACCTTTATAATTATCAATTAAAAAACCAATCGAAACGTAATCAAAATCGAATTACCGTTAAAGAACGAATTAGCGCCGAGGCACGTTCGATGGGGACACTTGTCGGGGGAAATCAATTAGTTTTGGAAATACACCGCAATTCAGAACTAATTTCGCTCTTTGGGGTACCTCAGTTAAATCGGTCAAACCGCCATTAAAATGTTTCTCTCGTCAAGTGTGGTTTAGTGCATCATTGACCTAACATGTAAGGGCAATGCAGGCAGAAATTTTCCCATATCTGTTTTGTTACTGGATAACGCAACTATTGATGCCCTAGAAATGTTGTGTTGGAGGCGCTTCTTGAAGATAAAATTGACTGCTCGTCGCACTAACGAATCCATTTTAAAAGAGCTGTTGCTATGAAACAGAGACTTTCGTTGATTAAGCAAATGCGAATCCTAAAGATGTTTGGCCATATTATCCGCAACAAAAACTCCTTGGAACGCCTAGTATTATAAGGGAAGGTACAGGGCAGACGTTCACGCAGTCGATAATCCAAAAGATGGACAGACCTCATCGAGTCTTCAACAATATGCTCCATCTCGCAATGTTCACGTAATGCCTCAAATATAGCAAGATGGAGCAGTATCGCAAAAGCCCCAACTAAATACTCACTCAGACGGTCCATAACCACGACCATTCCAGTCGTGGTCATGGACGAGTCAGGAGTCTGCGATGGAGAAGATGAATTTCCATTTTTCCTACAAGGAGGAATCTCAACATGGTGGAGTTCAATAAGTAACAAAAATCTACAAAATTAAAAAAGAAATCCGTAGAATTATTGCACCTGCAAAGCAGTTATCTATATACTTCATCAGCCATAATCAGGTGAAAGGCTTCCCCTTTTGCTCCTTGCAATATTAAAAAAAGTCCGTATAAAAGAAAAATTTCAAACGCAGCTACAGAACCTTTGTTCTCGGAAACGGCCCTCGCGCAGCCATGTTGAATAGATGACAAATAACACATTTTGGGGGCAAATTCTTCGTGGCGCAATTTTGACACGTGCGTGGGAGTTATTCATACAAAATTGAAAGACAAATTAGCGACAGATGAGACAAGCACGTCTAAAGTTAGCTGAATACACGACGTAACAGCTTTTAGGACAAATTAGAAATAAACGACGTTATAACTGCTCTTCACGCAAACTAGACGAAATTCCAGAGCGTTATTCTACTTTGTGTCTGGTAATGGAATTTGGAGAGAGCCTTTTTGTACGACGTTTACAATTTTCGGGCCAAAAATATCGTAGTCTTTGTGTAGTTTGTAAGCTTTGCAAAAAAGGGGTATCCGGGCAATTAATTAGAGGTAGCGCCACGCTTGCAGTCTTTCTGTTCTGCAGCCGAGTCGGGCCGACGCGTCCCGAGCCGCGTTACCGGCCAACTCTAGCACTTCAGCGGCGAGATATTCCATGACGGCGGCCAAATAGACAGGTGCACCTATTAAAAAAAGGCAGCCCTGAATAAGACCAAGTGTATAACCAATGAACTATAGACCTTTAAAGAACTAAAATTTAACATTCAGTCAAAAATTTCTACATATCGCATTAAAGGCTTAAGTGTTTAACTGAAGAGTATTAGCACAGCAATAACAGTAGGTCGTTAGTAACTAAGTCGCTAAAGTTTAAGTTCAATATAACTTTATATAATTATTTTACAGTGTTAACAAGGAATTCAATCTGTTGAAGATAGATTTTCATACACCCATTGTACTCACTAGCAATTACAAAGTAAACGGATTTACCTTTTGCTTGCCGACCCGTGGAGAAGGAAACGCGAAGATTGTGTTAAGTAAATATATTGCTAACTTATGACCATGGCTTTTTTCGCTTTATTTTTTATAGTTTCCTGCCTTTTCTTCAGTTGTTTGTCTTCTATCATTTTTTAAAATAATTTCTGGAGGTACTCTAATTTTTTTTCTCTACTCCTGATTGTATGTTTTCAAAATACTGATTATATTATAACTTTTCACTGTATAAATACGATGACGCCATGGATTGTGTGGTCAGAAGATCCGCAGAGGTGTCGTCGGTCTTCAAAAGGTGAATATGCATTTTTCTTGAAGGTCCCTAGGTTCATATCGGATACACGGGATGTTGTGGAACATAGGAAATCCCTTGCCAATTGCGTGCTTGTAGATTTCCGGCTTCGTAGTTATACAGGCATATTTGTAAATCTTTATAAGTAAAATCGATTGTACAAGCCATTGTCATCCTACTCTTCCTAAACTGCTGGACTTGGATGAAATTTTATGTGGACACAAGGGACTCCTAGATGTTTGAAAAGATAATAGGACGCGGTAGATTGCCCTGAGGCCGGTATATATGCTGGCTGTCATATAACCTAAATTAAGTATGTTTCTCGCTGTAACTCAAAAACGATTGGGCCAACTTGACTCCTGTCTGTTTTGTTTTATTCGCATTATATCTGGAAAAGATTTAAAAAAAAGGAAGGAAAGGAAAACTCAAGAAACTATTAAAAAAATACTAAAAGGTGTAGTGTTGATCGCATTTTTGGAATATTTTCAATAGATGGCGTTAGTACTGGACATTTCGTCTGACCATTTGGACAAAAAAACGTTGGTCGTGTCCGCTAGTAGGTAATATAAAAATCCCATCAAAAACATACATGTGAAATGGGAGCCAAGTTCAATATCATGGATATATGCAATAGGTGTCAACTTCAACGACAAAAGAAATAAAATGGAAGAGGATGCAGTTTCTGAGTTATGAGTGGGTCAAAAGTGACTTCAAATTGTTCGTATAAAATTAGACACGGTGCGGCTCATCAGTTCCGTTAGCTTGAACTTGGCTGGACACGCTACCGCGCCTCTAGGTTCTAAGCTAACTTTTCAGTTATATTATTCATATAAATAAACTGTATGTTTCAGCAAATGTGCATATTGAGATAATTATGCCGTTCGCTTTAATAAAAGACGAAGTAGGCAAGACTTATATGGACATAAAAGGACACTATTATGGATTTACTGCCGATGGTGCGGTATATAAACTTGAGAAACTATACAGTGGAGACGTGGATAAGAGTACGTAATTTTTTCTTACGCATCAAAACGTGCAAATTTTTATAGAACTAATATTTTAAATAAGCATAAGGTTCATCTGATAATTAAGCTTATAGATGCATGTAAGTAGCCTATCATATTGTCTCAAGGCTTTTAACCTTATACCTCATTTTCTCAGAGTTCGTGCAACTCTGCTCAATACGCATTAGTGTGACTGAGATTGTTTCGCCGGCTTCTATCTAAAGATCGTTAGCCATGTTCTTGCAATTCTAAATTTCAAAGTAAAGTAGTTGAAAATACTTTACTTTAGAATCTGTGCGTATGGAAGTTCCATTAGAAAACGTAAAAAATGCAAGGCAAGAATTTGACTTACAATACTTAACGTGCGAGCCACCGGTTTGTTAGGTGTAGGTGCTGTAGTATCCACTGATACCATGTAAATATTATTAAATATTTACAGTAATTATAACTCTGCAAATTAGTATATGCACGCGTCGTACTCACACTGATCACAATGTACTTAGATAGTTGTTACCAATTCAACGGTTATACAACCGTTGACCGTTGTGATACCACAACTCCCCGCATTTTTTTTGTGTGTTTCTTGCTGTTGGCCCTATTGGCCCTTCAGGGTCGCGTTCCCTAGTGGATCTGATCAGTTATCAGACAGATAAACAAAGATCCACCCCTTGGGAGGAAAAGAAAAAGGAGGTAAACAGTATATTGTGATTTATTTCATAACTAGAGAACCGCTGCCACTTTGCGCGGGTGTAAGCATTATCGAAGTTTTTGTACTTTTTTGAAAAAATTCTATCGCCTATGCTCGTTAGGAATAATGTAGGATTCTAATGATGAAAGTATCTTCGAAAACGGTCCAGTAGTTTCGGAGCCTGTTCAATATAAACAAACAATACACTAACTCCCACAAAGGCTGAGTGATTGCACCTTTTTTGGGGCATCACGCTGCACAGACTAAAAGTATTAGTAAGTGTTATTTCTTTATTATTTATTAATTAATCTTATTATAGATATAGTGTGATGCTCAAAAATAAACGTTTTTTCATTTCAATAAAATTTTTGATCTTTTTAATGGATATGGACCAATTTTATTTCAAAATTTCCGCAGCCAAGTTCACACAAGATTAAGAAATTTCAGGCATACATTTATGATTTTGAAGAGATGTTGAAAATCAACAAATATATGTTCTCGCATTATTTTACTGTCTAGTATGTTATTCTATCATATCTTATTACAGTATTCATAAGCCCGTATTATCTGATAAGAGATACGCAATACATAACTGTATCAAATTTCACGCATTTCTGTTCCTAATTGCAGAATTTACACTTGGGCCGACAGACGGACGGACGGACGGAAGGATGAACGGACGGAACGACCGAAGAATAGACGGAAGGACAGACGGGCGGCAGATTGAAACTACAAGGGTTCCTTGTAGGACTACGGGACTCTAATAAATAAGATAATATTCGAAACTTTTGTACTCTTAACTTACTCATTAGAAACAAAATCACATGGATGAATAGGATCACATAGGCCTTGGCGATATCGTCGAAGAAATTGCAAAGGTCAAATCCCCGGCTTAATTACTCGCAGATATCTTGGAGATAAATGAGCAGACGGTTATCCGGTTATCCGGGAAATAATGCCTACAGGTGTGAACCGATTTCGGGCTAATTAAAACTTTCTGCCGAATCGACGGGAGATAATCGGATTAAGGCACGTGTTCTATTGCATTTGCGATTATTACATGCTAGATTTTTATGAATATTGGCGAGGACAGAAGTGGAGGTCAAAGCTTAATCGGTTCGATTGTTAGGTTAAGTAGCTTTTACCGCGGCCGGATGATGGATGGGTGATCAATTCTAATATCGGTTTTCAAATATCCGACCACTTCCGTGTTACGGAAGCCTTATAAAACATGAGTGGGTGCCCCCTTAAAGCCACAGTCATGAGATTGTGGGGGTTCCGGGGATGATGTCAGATGGCAGTAGCATAATCAGGAATCGGCATCTGAGCCGATCGCTAGGTTAAGCAGTTCTTATCGCGGCCAGGTGATAGATGGGTAGCATATTCCAACACTGGTTTTCAAATATGCGACCTCCTTTGTGTTTCGAAAGGTACGTTAAACATGATTGGGTCCCGATTAATGCCAGTGTCGTGAGATTGTGGGGATTCCGGAGATGATGTCAGATAGCAGTCGGTTATCTTAACCCGCCCCATAGCCACATCATCTGCAATTTAAGCAGACCCTGGATAACGCTAGGAAGAAGAAATATACCTGTAGAAAATGATCAAATAAAACGCTCTCACCTTCGAAACTTAACATGAGTTGCAACTCGCTATTTGGTCCATATTCCCTATCGGGTGTCGACCGTGAGACACCGAATAAGGACTTGGTCATGCATTATTCAAGAGCAGTTAGATTAGCTTTGGCCAAAGGAAATTGGTCCTACATTGATCACGTGAACTCTACGTACACAATGGCTGTCCAAAATATCATGATGTAATATTTTGGATACAAAAATACAAACACAAAATACCCAAAAATAAATGGCTGGCCTTATTTGTTGTTTCTTTCGTCTATATATTTATTTAAATGGCTAAAACTATAGTATTCAGAACGTGTCTTTAAATAAAACATTACGTACGTACATTTTATATAATGTAAACTCAGTGAAAAATCCTATTATAACGTAAAGGATTATTTGAATGGTGATAATGCTTGGAAATAAATTGCTCTATCAAAATCTGAATTATTGTGAAAATGGTGATAACAAACAAAATACCCGACTGAGTTTGTTGCGGGCTCTTTTCAGTGCAGGGCACGAGGGACCCTTGTAAAGTTAGCATTAAATTCGTAAATTTTATGACTAAATTATTATATAACTGATAAGAGCCAGTCCTTACATAGAGTTCGAAATCGGAATTTCGATTTGGCAGATCTTATTGGGGGCGGGATATCAGTTATATGACTCATATTGTTCGTTACCTTAACAATGTTCTAAAACAGGTATTCCCAAACTGGATTTCGGGTATGGTCTGGGGGTCAAAATAGACATAAGGGTTCCGCCAAATAGCGCCAAATATTTTGAAATACCGAAAATTTGTAATGAACTCAAAGTTGCGAAACAGGTTTTTAAGCCTACATTTATATAAAAACAGATACAGGTCAAGATGCTAAGATGCTACCCCAAGATATACTCGTACAATTGTCGGACATAATACAGAAATATAAAACAACATTATAAACGCGAGTACACATTGATGTACATATGTTTTACGCTCTTTTACGGAAAAACTACTGAATTGATTTTAATAAAATTTTACAATAATATAATTTATACATCAGAATAACACATAGGCTATAAACTATAAAGATATTGTGCGAATTGTCCAAAATGTAACGATAAATGTCAAGTAAGTAGGTGAAAATTTTGCCATCTAAGAGCTATTCTGCCGTGCGCTGCAAAAACCGTTAGAGTTATTCGTATATACCGTATGTAGAAAATATTTATCCTAAATAGTTCTACCCTATCTAAGAAACCCAACGTTTGGGTAGGACAGCGTCTACCGGGTCCGCTAGTTATTCATACTACAGTAAAACATTTTTATTCTTCACATTAAAACTTTAAGTATAAAAAATGTTCAATATAAATTTCAATGTTGATTTGTAATCATTTGATATGGGGCTCCATAAAATAAAAGGTATTTGGTTGGTGTTCCGTTACCTTTAAAGTTTAGGAACCCATGTTCTAGAAAAATAACTTCCGCAATCAGCAAACAAATGGGAATCCGACCAGAGTTGCCACTCTTGCTAATCAGGAAATATATCTATGAAAAACACATTGGGAAATTTCCAGCCAACCGCAAGCTAGCAACACTTAAAGTGTGTGTATAAATTGGGTTAAAATCCGTATAAATTAGAGGACAGCCCGCGGCATCGGCGCCGGGAAGACGCGCGGCCGCACTCCGTAAATCGCAATTTGCAACGCCTAGAAATTGACGCATTTGTTCTGCTTTGAAGACTTGAAAATGTTTAGAAATGACGCAATAACTTGGGTAAATAAATTTTCAAATTGAAATAAATCGCGTATTATGCCTGGCCGTCCGATACACCGTACCGTAGAGTACGGTGATAACATAACATACTGATTTTTGGGTAGACTTGCTTGCGCAGTACGAGGTCACGCCGATAACATGTATGAGGACGTACCGGTGTACCGTACAAAATGTATTGAAAATTGATATTTGATTTTGCGCCGGTCGACTGCTCAGGTTCAATAACTGCCCCAAGCACGCTCCGGTCTACACAAGTATTCCTGTACAGGTTGGCCTCTCCGGAAACGGTAATGTGTATGCCAGGCCTTAGGCGTATGGAATAACATAACATAGGCCAAAAGTCATTTAAAATTATGGGTGTACGACTGACACTTTTGCTATTTTCAGCTTTGCGTTTAGTTATGATGAAAAAATATAATATCTTCTCGCTAACTTTGATATATATCTATAAAAAAACATATTGGACATTTTCTACTCATAGCAAGCTAGCAACTCGTAAAGTATGTGTATAAATTGGTTGAACTAAGTAAGTTTTTTTTCATTGTTTTCGTCATGAGCCTTTAATACGTCTAAAGTTTTTAGGATTATTCGAATGATAGAGCCATTGAAAGTTTTAGTTATGTAGTTGTAGAATTAATACAGCGACAATAAAATAATGTAACTGTTATGTTTTGGAAAGTTATGTCTAAATGTTTGTAGCTCTTTGTATTCAGCTTTTGCCACTTCCGTGCACTTACCACTGTCAAGCCTTACAATATTGCTAATCGTTTCTGTTCTACCCATCTACCACTCCGTGTTATGCCCCTCTTTGGAACATAAATGTATTTAAAACTCTGCAGTTATTGGTAAAATGGGAGTTTTGTTTGTATATGAGTATTGTATCTCATAATTTTATTAATACGTGAAGCGAAAATTTTCAGTACCGCTTAACGAAAATAGCGCTTGTCGAAGAGAATTTTCTCCCAGGGAGTGGATCTTCCTTTGTTTGTCTGATAGCTGATCAGATCCACTACGGGTACGCGACCGCGGAACTACCCTCCATAGCGTCAACGGGTTGCATTAGCATTCATTAAAAGCATGACACGATTAAAACTTGCCTCCTGTGGGCCTATATGTTAGAGGCAGTTGAGTTTAATTTGGGTTTATTTGCCGTTTCTTGTAGTCATTTAAAAGGTCATGCGCCATCATAATATTGCTACATATTAGGTATGATGTTTTTTATTCATAAAGAAGATAAAAACGAAAAATTAACCCAATAGTATGTTGAGCTTCCGAATATTTACCACAATGATATTTATTCAATTATAGTTGAAGTAAATTATGCAATACGAATACGTAAGCGTTGTAAAAGTTTAATAAATGTTAAAAATATTAGGATATATTGTCATGGCCTCTTTAATATAGCGTAATGCCCCCCCCCCCCTCAGATATTGCGCTCCTTTAGATCGTCATTGCCCCTGCTAAGCTCAATGCCACTGCTAAGCTCATTGCCACTGCTAAACTCATTGCCAATGCTAAGCTCATTGTCACTGTTAAGATAATTGCCATTTCATAAAAGAGGTCATCCATAAATAGCGTCACACGAATTTTACGATTTCTAACCCCCTCCTTGTCACAGATTGTCACGTTTTCTATAAACCCTCACCCTTGGTGTGACGTTTCAAATTTTCCAAATTTATGCATGTATTTTTAAAAACTAAAAAACAGCAGTTTCAAGTTTCATTTCAATTTTGTCTTGATTTTGACTTGTGACGTCACAAAGCCTTTGACCCCCCTCTGATCGTCGTCACACAAAGTCACATTTCAGTGCCCCCCCCCCCCATTCCCTTTAACGTGTGATGTAATTTATGGATGAGCCCTTGTGTCAATTTTCGGGATAGATATAAACTGGACCTTGGTGAAGGACTTTGGCAACTTTTTGTGGCGAAAACGAAATTTGACAGGGATAAGTAGGGATTGAAAGTTGAAGAAAACAACCCGGACGAAATCGCGGTTAGCAGCTAGTATGTAATAAATCAAAACTCATAATTCCGTAATAGTTGGTTTGTTCCCGACGAGCGGTTGGCGAATGCACGCCATGATTCATCGCAAGATTGCCGGTTGTTTTCCGACTATACATCCAGAAATATACTTTTGTAAACATGTACGTACCTACTTCAATATCGCCATGGCTGCGGTTATACCTTTTGTTTATTTATTTGTTTATTAAGGTACAACAACACAAATATTAAACTTTTACAAAATTCTGATATATGCACCGATTATAGACGTACAAAATATTGCCAGAGGATATCTCTATTCGTAATTTACATAAATAAACGTAAAGATAGAACAAAATAGCAACAAATAGATACAACAATGTTAGATTTAAATCAAAAATTTAATCAAAAGTTTACAAATCTTGTTCCTGAATTTGGCTAGATTATCACAAAATATGTCGAGTTCCTGTGATACTGTTTTTAGGGTTCCGTAGTACTACAAGTAACCCTTATAATTTCGCTCTGTCCGTCCGTCCGTCTATCTGCCCCTAAGGTGGTCTCCCCCCTAGCATTTCCAAACTATTAGCCGTAGAGACTTGAAAATTTCCATGTTGATAGAACATGCTAAAAACTCATTAGGAAAATTATTCTGAACGAAATCTGACAACAACATGTGAAGTTATTTAACAAATACGTTTATAGCGTATCACATACGGAACCCTTCTATATAATCGTGCCTTGACTCGCTTTTGGCCGTTTTTATTGCTCCCTATGCCTTCATTTTTAATCAACTTTCAAAATAGAGTTACTCAATTCAACTTTATTTTATTTTTGGTAAATGAAAGCTCAAACCTTCATTTGAAGTTTCCTTTTGAACGTAAATGTTAATCTGATGAGATCCAACTCCAAGCTGTTTTATCTTTAATATATTCTTCGACTTTTTAATAGGCCTCTGGAATAAGCGAGTTTTTATAACATGTCATTTAAATTTATCAATAGGCAGATTTGATATTGCACCTGGAATTTAGTTAAAGAAACGTTTATTCGCGCCCACAAACGTTTTTTGTACTGTACTCAGACGCAGGAACTTTCACTTTAGATATTTTCCATCACCATTTTAATATTACGCCGAAACTCTAACATAGTTTATATTCACCCTTCTTGGCTAGGGATCAAATAGAAAATGACTATCATGAAGATCTTAAGACAAAAGTAGATAGCAAAAATCCATATAAATAAAAAATATTTTATTTGGCCAAAATGTTACAATATAATTTAAAAAAAAAGAATGAATTATTCCACCAAAAAGGACCTTGTCTCAGCTTGGTGTTGCAGTTTATATCTGCGGCGCTGGTTTTTAAGCAAGACCCAAACTTAAAACCGGTGCTACCTCGGACTATCACGGACCATACACCTAAACGTTTTCACCTATTTTTAAGCGGACGAAGACGCGGGAACAGCTAGTAAAACATATTTTTTTGAATAATTTGGATACACAAAAAAAAACTAAAAAAAATCTTGTATTGTTTATATTTCTGTAAAAATGTACTTAACCGCATAAAGTCCTGTAAAATGTTCTAGAAAGTGCTTGCTCCTTCTTTTTCACTTTTAACGTCTGCCATAGCGGTCTTCATATTATTGTTTATAGATAAGTATGTATTGCATATCCATTGCAATAATAATTTTATTCGACGTAAATTACCTTATAAGAGTAGAATTGTTTACTATTAATTTAAAAATACCCACATGAAGTGCATATTATATATTTATTATATGCGTGAGGAGAAAGCAAAGCTTTATGAATTAACACAGGTATTGCGTACGGTTGATATTTGAGCATGAAAATGAGCTTTAAATATAGAAGATAAAAAATCAGCTAATAATTGAATATCTTAAAATAATTTCCAACAATGCATAAAAGTAGTAGTGATATGAAGCAATAAAACGTTAGTTAAGAAAATCGATATGTGTACGTATGTAAAGGCTTGAGAAGTTTTACTTCTTTGATTGCACCAAAAAAACATCATCAATCTCGATAAATCTCGATAAAAAGATATGAAAAACCTTAATATTTTGTTTATTTAGTACCCAAAGAAGTATTACTTCTCACATAGTCTTATTGCAAAAAAGAAACATCGCACTGTATAAATACAGATCATTGATTAATAAGTTGATTGGTTTTATAAAGTATGATCTTCTGACGGTCATTAATGAAAAAAATAAATCATAGATACATTTATGATAAATTTTGTTCGTGAGATAAGATATGACAAGACTCATTCTAACGCCATAAATAAGATAGAAATATTATTAGATACATCAGTCTTTTCGTGCCAGTTATCATTTAAAGTGTATAAAAAGGAGAGCTAATACTTTTATAAGAAGAAAACGTGATAGTGAGTACAATCAGTCTCTTATCACAATCATATTGTATATCACGTCAATCTAAACGGTTTCGGCTTTTACTAACACTTTTATTTCATAAGATCTTATTAAAGCGACATTGAATATTAAACTTTTCTGAAATTTTAAGAAAATTAAACTAATACTTTGTCCAATTTTTGGTTCTGGTATCTGTTATATTAATAATATTACTAAATAATAATACTTTTACTTGAAAATGAAAACTGTCTTCAAATAAGGAACTAAAAAGCAAAAAATACGAGGTACTTTCATACGATTGAGTAGACACCTACTGATGTGTCTTAAGTTGGTACCAAGCCAAATAGATTCATATATGAAGCACAATGAGCTATTGGTATATATAAAATACAGCGAAGTTTAACTTCGGTGGTCTTAGGTCGGCTTATCGATCTTTAGACCAGCAGTTGATTATAATGGCTTATATAATATGTCCATATGGTCTAATATGTACTATGCATGTGTGGAAAATACCTATTCACTCTGGTTTTAAAGATAAATAATTAAGTAAATAAAATAATTTAAAAAAAACAGTAGATAACAGTAAAGGAAACAAAGAAGCGTAATAATGCTTCGCACTTGCTATATGATAGGCGACGTATAACTTTGGCTTTAGGGGGCTCGTGGAACTTTATATTTACGTGTACAATAGATATACAAAGAAGTGTAACTTCGGTGGCTTTAGGTGGGCTCGTTGGAGATTCGGTACTCGCTGGGAGGGGTCGCGGTGGCGGGCACGGCTCTCACTGTGACCGCTCTGGCCTCCGCCATCGCGGCCGGCGGCGTCGGCAAGAATGGCTCCACTGTCGCTGTGAGCTAGCTAACGGTACACGTCGTCCGAGAAGCTCCATGGCGCGATTGAGTGCAATGTTGCACGAAATTTCTTAGTCTTGTTTATGAAGCCAAAAACCGTGCATCATTGCTTTTCTTTATTCTTACTGCACCTCGGTATTTCGACCAGAAATATGGGCGTCACAAGTCTGTGACGTACAAAACTTACAAATTGCGATACACTACATGCGTTCTAATCGGGTAAACCCGAATAACTCCGGTATTATGTCGAGCATTTTAAAAAAGCGCTGATTCTTATTTCATAAAAGGATAGTGTCAGCCAAGAATTTCCGTCACTCCTCAGGGCCTCCTTTCGTCAAAAGACGAAAACTGCATCAATAGCTAAAGAAACCGTATTTCAACCAATTGTACATACGTTTCCAAGTCTTTATAATTTCGTAAAGTAATCTAGAACGTAATACGCAAGAATATATATTAAACAAGAAATATAGCTGAATTCATCGAGCTTCTCGGATCACGCGCAACGCCAAGTACCTTAGGCGCAATGGAATATACTATCTTATTCTTTCTATATCTTGTCTTTGTGTAGTAACTGAGCGTAAGTGATGTGTCGAATTGTCGATATCTTAAAACGTTACATTGATAATTGTGTCGATAAGCAGCTTTTATAATTAGCGTATTAGTTGCGTGGTACATTTTCGTGTGCTTATAATTTCAAGTCAAACATTAAATTAATTTATACACATTGACTATATATTATAGCATTTTAAAAATCATTATTTGATATTTTGATTGCAAAATTAACAACTTTAAATATTGATCCAAAGTTTGAAGTTCTTGGAAACTCAACGACAAAGATGAAAACACCGAATTTCTCTGAATTTTTACGCAAAACGCCATTTAGATATTGTCCCTTTATTTCTAGCACAGTATTAATAACCTTGTACAGAATTAATGAATATAGACGTGTATATAGAATAGTCGATATTTTACTATACTCTCGTGTGTAGGTGTCAGTACATATTAAAATCTGGCTATTTACGA
>JANCMC010043217.1:8689967-8743212 GCA_024363005.1 Charaxes varanes
TGGCAATTGAAAAAAAAAATATTCAATGTTAATATTTCGTCAATCCGGCACATCTCTAGAGTACTTTTGCAGTGTAGAGTTTAGCTATCATAGATACTTTTCCTTACACACACGGAATTGTATGAGTTTTGTTAGATATTTTCTGCCTCTCTCTATCTCTCTAACTGTTAATGTAACCCATTTTGAAAAGGTGGAAGTGTGTAAGGGCTTACCAGTAAATGTATCGAGCTTTTATTTTGTCGTTTTACTTTGACTTAAAGACTGAGATGCATTTTAGCTTTATTATCATGTGGGTTTTTTTAATAGCATGAACTTTCTTCTTCTCGACGGTTATGTTCAGTGTTACCAAAAAATAAAAATAAAAAGTTTTTTTTTTTTGCTACATTGAACACGACCCGTATTTAAAAGTCTACGGTAATATTTAAAGTACTGTGTTAAATGTTGGATTAAAGCATTGTAATGTAATATTGTTGTGGTCGAATTATTTAGTACTGTACTGTATATCATGTGGGTCTTCACTCATTCTGTCCAAAACAATTTTTTCTATACCACCCAGCTCATGACTACTTTCCCATTCCGCAATAATACCAAAAAAACGTTGATAATTCCACAAACGCATAATTTATTTATAAAACCTTTTAGATTTTTCACATTTGTGTACATTAGGGGTTCGAAATTTTGAAAACTGAGACTATTTTCTATCCCTATCTAAAGTAACGTTAAAGATGGCTTTGATTCGCGTTCTTAGGTTTTTTTTTTTTATTACTGGAAAAGAAGACAATAAAAACAGAAACGAACTCTTTTGCAAACGTTTATACACACTACCCCGCTGTCCTAACTCAAGACCCACATTTCTTTTGTGAATGATGTAGTTTTTTTTTTCTATTATTTTTTCTTTCAAATTTCCCGCGTCATAGATAACGGGCACAGGCATGCCCCTAAGCATCTACGCAACCACGTTCAACGTCGCGGGCGCTCTGTACTTTACCGTCAACTTCGTCGCCACCTTCCGAAATAGAGGATGCGGCAAAAATGGCTCCACAGTGGCCGTAAGATTTGTGTGACATATGTACAGCTGCCGAAATGCGAACAAAACGGTGTGGGAATTAAAGTATTGATGTCATCGATAAAAATTCTCATATATAAAAACATTTTAATGTCCAAATAATATCATATCTATATATGTATATGTAAAAGCGTAAGATCACCTAGCACGAAATCTCGAAAACCGCGAGACGTATAAAAATAGAATTTGACCAGGACGTAGTTTACAGTTAGCCGACGTCCGCCAGGTACAGATTTTTTTGTAGGGCCAGAATAGGGACGTCTTAAGGCGAGTTTAATTTTACGCGGACGAGGTGGCGGGCAACATCTAGTAGGTCTATACTATAGACATCACAAATAGCAATCGAAAACACTAACTAGTGTCAGAAATATCAACGACTGCACACCAATCATTTACTCAACACTCATCCACTTAACACTTTTCTACTCATCACTTATCCATTCATCGCTCATCCACTCATCACTCATCCACTCATCACTCATCCACTCATCACTTATCCACTCATCACTCATCACTCATACACTCATCCTCTCATCACTTATCCCCTCGTCACTCATCCACTCATCCACTCATCCCCTCATCACTCATCCACCCAACATTCATCCACTCAACACTCATCAGCTCTCATCAACTCAACACGCAAAACTTATCCACTCGACCACACATTCATCACACTACTAAATTCAGGTATAGACCTGGCGTGCCGGGGAGTAAGTAGACCAAATATCTTATTTTTTCTTGGTCTACGGACAGAGCATTTTGATAAACCGACTTAGACGGAGGTCGAAATATTTCTTAAAATATAATATTACAAAATATTTTGAATGCCTTACATTTTGCAAGAGTAAAATAAAGAAGTTTTAGATTAATAATTCCAATAAGCCAGATTAATTTTAGCCGTTTTTAGTTGTGTATTTTATGCGAAACAAGCTTGTACTACTGACTTTTATATTTTTTGTTTAGTACATTTTTAATCTTTAACGTATGTATGGAATGAATAATCACCTAATTAAGATTAAGTATATTAAAACTTGATCTACTTTTTGTCAATAGTCTAATTGATTTAGACGAAAAACTAATTGAACGAGCAAATAGGTTGTGAACTCGTGAAGTAAATACTTAGTATGTCCGGAAAAATATTCGGAACGACATATCGAAATGGTGGACCCATTTTGATATGTTAAAAAAGAAATGTTATTGTTAAAAGTGTACGTAATTTAATTAGGTAAATTTAAATATTTTTTTTGACAAACACAAAATTTCTTTCAAGAGTTCAGGACTTATTTGTGTGTCAATAAAAAAAGAATTCCATGCCTGAAATACTGGGATAATTACTCGTGTGAAGGTCAAAGAGAAAACCTGAATTTGTAATTTTTTAAAATTTGGATATTCTTTAGAGTAAAATTTCTACCCCAGGGCAGGGTTCGGCAACCTTTTGAGTCGGAAGAGTAAAAAATAATCATTTTCAAAATTTCAAATTTTTTAAAGATCAACAAAAGTTTTCACGCGCATAATTAAAGTTTTTACGTAAAAAAGGCACTAATCCATTCATTAATAATTGTACTAGCATTAAGGACAAACTTTTGTAGTTTTTATAATGCTATTATTTATTGTTAATTGTGTACTTTATGTTGATAAATAAAAAAAAAAAAAAAATCTACTTATTCATACCTATGTAATATTTTTTCAAAGCCAATTAGATAATATGTAGTTCAGTGATTATCTATATAAATATAATCACTGAATTAAAGAGATTCAAATCCAAGGAGCCGCAGCTTGCCGACCCCTGACCTAGGGGGAAAAGTCTAAGTACAGATGCTCGTGTTTCTCTTATTAGAGCTGTGGCCAAATTGTCGGAGCAGGCGGTGTCCACCGACCGAGCACCGAAGCCGTACTACCACGAGGGTTTTAACCACTGCGCCTCGCTGTGGCGGCACGCCATGACTAAAGAAACCGAAAACTTTGCCATGCTGCTCAAAAACAATCAGGGTGAGGCCAACGGCCTTGTAGAGCTGGGGAAAAAGGTAACGAAAGAAATAGGAATGTTTTTAGGGTTCCGTACCTCAAAAGGAAAAAAAGAACCCTTATAGGATCACTTCGTTGTCCGTCTGTCTGACTGTCTGTCTGTTAAGACCCTTTTTTATATATGATAATGGGCCAACGGGTAGGTGTCTTTCACGGCACTACCGGAAGGCTCGTAGAAGCCTGACTGACCTTTAAAAAATGAGTGTGCTTCAAGAAAAGAGCATGCTCATTTCTCAAAGGCCGGCAACGCATCTGCGAGCCCTCCGGTGTTGCAGTTGTCCATGGGCGTCGGTAGTCACTTAGGTGAACCGCCTGCTCGTTTGTCCCTTGTTATATATAGAAAAAAAAACATCCGATCCATATTTTGCCACTGAGCCAAATACCTAATTTACCCACAAGAGCTTATTTCTCAACATCTATGTAGTCTTCTAGTCTAGAGGTATTGTGGTGCTGTCTTGAGAGAAACTTTAAAACTTAACAAACAATTTCACAATTTTATTTCACAAATAAAACTTTAACAAAAAGGTTTGTAAATAACCAATACATTTATTCTTAAATGACCTTGAGATCTCATTGTATTAATTTGAATGAATAATATTGTTACATATTTTGAGCAATAACCCAGCTTTAGTTCGATATTGTGCGTCAACAATTATTTTGCTTTGTACAGGCGGAAGGTCATTTTGTTAAAAAATCTAAACAGAATCCTGAAGCGGAAGCAGATGTCCATGGGCGCCGGTAGGCACTTCGGTGCCTGCTGCCTGCTCGTCTGCCCCCTTGTAGCATAAAAAAAAAAAACGAAAAAAAATTTACAGCTTAACCTGCAAAGCTTTACCGATACGTGTGAATTAAAAATCGTTGTCGATTAAATTGCACAGTTTTCTCGCACAGATTTAACGGAACAGATTTTTCGCAACAATTTATCGAAAAGTTTGAAGCGGCTATAGCAGAAATCTTAATCTCTCTACCTTAAATCAGATTATAGGTATTGTACAGTTTAATATAATACAAAAAGGAGCACGTCTATACTTATAAGGTGCTGCATGGGGATTTGCAACAATGATTCACAGTAAAATCAGTTCTCACGGCTCAGTTTTGTCATCGGTTTATTGACTTTGATTCGACTTGTTTGTAACAGGCGCTTCCTTTGTTTGTCATACACGATGTAATGATTGTGTCATTACATCGTGTATGAATATATAAGGAAACCAAGAAAACTTTAAACTCAAGGAAGGAGGTTTCAGTTTTTGTGAAGTATTATTTAAATATTCTTTTATTTAAATTTAAGCACCCTTCCCTGGAATCTGCTCCATGCCAATCAACCTCTAAGTAAATTCAGATCAACTGTTTCGACCATTGGTATATAGGCATATTCATATTGAAGAAAAAAAAAGTAACAAAGAGACACTTCTATTTAATTTTTATGTATGGGGATACATAGATAATTAAGAGATAATACGACCTATTTGCTTTTAGGTTACCTGGTAAATTGGTTTAACACTAACATATAAACATACTAGCGCGCGGGTGAATGGCCAGCGCAGCGTGATTTGCGGTCATACCTACTGATAACGAAGTGACGTCACAGACGACTTATACGTCCGTGATAATGAATCGTAAATTATGCTTAAAAGAATTAAAAATACGCCTCTGTCAGCTACGCGCTACTAAGTGAGATTGCAAACGTATAGAAATAGAACCTCAATACCTCAAGACTATTCTTGAGGTATTGAGGTTCTATTTTAGGGATGGATTATAATCTGCAGGGTACCCGGTTCAAACTGCGATGCCGCCGGGTTATAGCCGGCGCACAATTTATACTTAATATAAGTTTAGTTGGAGCGGCAACAAAAATCTTCTTCTTCCTAGCGTAATCCCGGTTTAGTCCCAGGGTTCGCTCAAATTGCAGAAGATATGGCTGCGGCCAAGTTAAGATAACCGAGTGCCGACTGACGTCATCCCCAGAACCCCTACAATCTCACGACTAATATCAAGTGATAATTTCAGAGCCCACTGTTTTCCCTACCTTCCGAAATACAGACGATGGTTACATTTACGGCTTTTAAAAATGTTTAATTATTCACTATCATTATTCATATCGTACATAATTTTTAGTTACACACTTAATGCCGGAGCTAGACATAGCTTCATTTGAATGATCATGTAGTGTGGCCGGGGCCTTTGTGTAGCTGCGCAAAGTTTTGCAGGAGTTTGTAGTCTTCAAGGACAAAAATGTACAAACACTTTGACCTATGTCTGGCTCCGGCCTAAGAAGTCTGTAATCTTATTAAGAAATAATAATATTACAAAGACTAAAAAGAAATTAAAATATAGGATTGAAATACTTATTTGAGAGGTTCCTTAAGCCTATTTTTAACGAGTAATGCCCTAATATATTAAACTTTGAAATCTCTATAGCTCTACTGTAGTAGGACGAAATCCAAACCGCAAGGAAGTCTATAGTAATCCTATAATCTATCCAAAAGACGTAATCGTGCCGTCTTATTTTCTAAACCGTCTAATACGAAAATTTTCAATAAACAACTCAAAAATCAGTCAACATAAAGTTGAAGAGTTGTTTGTTTACTTGAATGCGCTAATCTCAGGAACTACTGGGCCGATTTGAAAAATTCTTTCAGTTTTAGATAGCCCGTTCATCCAAGAAGGCTATATACCATCACTCTAAATGTTTTCACCTAATTTTAAGCGGATAAAGTCGCGTGCTCAGTCATAAATTATATATTAATTATCACATGATAAATATAAACACGTCGTAACAAACGCACACGCACGCACAGGCGCACACACACACACACACACCGTATTTACTTTTTCATTTAAGCGTTTTTATAACCTTGTTTAGACGTTTTATTTATTTTTAATTTTATTTAAAAGGGTTCACCAGCAGTTGGTACAACAACTCGAGTATTAATTAATAAAGTATTATTTACTAAAATATCAATTAATAAAGAAAACCAATATTAGTTTTTTTTAATAGGGAAGGTGGCTGTTACCTATAACACAGGCATTAAGTTGTCTACCTTAGGAACAGACGTCCGTGTGTCATATAGTCCTGTAGATATTTATTTATATTTATATTACGATATTAGCCATGCGATTTTCAAAGAATTTAGGTAACGTCTTGGCTGCGTAGCGCTACGTTAAGCCCTGAGATTTCTCATAACAATTTTCCGATTTTCCGACAATGGTTACTTTGTACTTACTTTGTCCTGCAACCCATGAACGATTAGCTGTGTTGCTCATAGTAACATTGTTATAAATAAATGATATTGGGAACGCTGTAGTAGTTTTAGTGGAGTCACTAGAGCAAATTGTGATGAGATTAGGATCTTATTCCAATCTTTTCCGGTCAATGTCAAACTATGTCAAATTAACTATAATCATGATCTTCCGGTGACTATGTTTCCGGATCACTATAACATAGGTATCTTTAAGGCAAGGGTAAATAAGTCCATTCGAAAGCACGTTATACCCTAGACTGCATCAACATTACGATCAGATTTGATAGCAGCGCATGCCTATTCGACAAAAAGAAAACACAACATATAAATCTGTGTCCTCCGATTGTTATCGGGTTAACTGAATCGCCTTTTAGTATTGAAGCAAATTTAAAAACTTATTCGCGCCAAAGGCAAGGACAAAAGGAGATCAGTAGTATCGCATCGCATAGCATACTGTGTGATAATTGCTGAATTAGCGGGTTCAAGTTCGGACGGGCGACAATGAACTTGGCCGGCCGTGACTCATGCATTGCCATCACGTTACGAAATCATAAACAGTGGATCTGAGAATGCAACCCAATGCCCAATGTATCGACACATCCTCCGAACTGTAAATGACGTAGCTATATTGGCGCTATTTATAAACTGGAATGATTTTGTCAGATACACCTCAGTTACGTAGTTTTATTTGACAAGTCATTTTGGTATCAAACAAATCAGCCAATCCTTGATTGCCTAGACGAGTGCACATGCCGAATGAGGAAGTACTATAATAATGCTTTTTAAAGAGAGGCTAGGTAAGCGGAACATTAGTCGTCCAGCAACGAGTTGGGTCGACGATTTAATATCCGTCGCGGGTCGAACCGGTCCAGATTGGTTCAAGACTGTAAAGAGTGGAAGAAGTGAGCAGAGGCCTATATCCAGTGGTTAGTAGTGGTTGGGACCGTGGACGATGATGTTGATTAGAGAGGGGGAAGAGTATAAGTCATAAGGTTGGCAACGCACTATTAAACAAGAATATCCAATATCATCATCACCATCGTTCACAACCTATGTTGATCCACTGGTGGATATAGGTCTCCTCCCTTTTACGCCACAATTATCGATACAATATAATATATAAAAATATGTTATTTACATATTTTTATATATTATATTGTCCATCGGCTTATACTGCAGAGGACGGCAACCTTTTGACAGGCAATGACCATATCGTTAAAAAATGAGATTCGTAAATAGAAATATCCATTATACATACAAAGCGATACATAAAATAAAATTTTAGTAATTCACAATAAAACTTTCGCTCGTGTAGTGATTATTATCTATTTATAGGGACTAGATTGTCATTTACAAAACAGTCGCGGGCCACAAAGAAAGGGGTTGTGGGTGACATGCAGCCTGCAGACCACGGGTTGCCGACCGCTGGCTTAGAGCATCAAGGAGGCAGGCAACGCCTTATGCTTTTTTGTTATCATCTGTCCCACTTTTACATAAAAAAATCTATGCAAGAACATATAATGTTCATGACTGACAGCTAGTAGCGACCGTGACATTGAACACGAAAGAACACGAAAGTGTGATCGCGATGTCGTGGTTTTGTTCCACCGTTGCAAAGGACGTACTAAATTCACCTCCGACTTCAATGCCACCGCAATTTATTCGTACAACAGACGACAACTGTCGCAGTCGAAGATTGCGATCTAACTTGTCTGCTTTCAAGTAGGTTTATTGGCATAAATACCAAGGTCACACGAAATCGACAGGCGAGACATGCAATCTCTTTGTCAAATCTACGAGAATTCTTCACGTGTATGATGGTATGTCCCATTTCCTCATAGCATATCTGACGGTACTTGTTGATAAAATGTCATTTGGAAAGGAATTTTACAAAAGTGCTTATAGATATGGCTATAATGAAAATAAATAAAAGCATCTATAGTAATAATACAGCTACTAGAAAAGACTGTCAGAAATAAACACTTTAGTCGTGAGGTGCGCTTTCGTATAGGAGAAACACCAAAGGTGTAATAAGCTAGAAGATTAAGTAATACTTTAAAAATAAAACAGGTATTTAGTCTGTGGTGAAAAGTTGATTGAGAAAAAAAATTGTCATAAACTTTTGCGACTTTAATAAAATATTTAACTATGAAAATTAGATTATCATCGAATTAATCATTGTGACGTATCGCTCCTAAAAATATGGTATCAGCAGAAATCAAGTTTGATTTTTTAATATGTATAACCTAACAAAAAAATACGCAATAATTATGCGTAGCGCAACCGATTTATGTTGAACTCTCGCTTTCTATCGTAATTAATCATATGTTGAGCTGTACTGGAGGTACTGGATCTACATATAATGGTTGTCGAATGGGAAATTAAAAGGCGAAACCTTGGCCCAGATACTTTGGGTGTGGTCGTAGAGACGTGAATGCGTGTAACACGTATAGAAATGCACGTAATTGATTTATTGCAAATTGTAAGCGACAGCTTTGAATTTAAGCTTTCGTGATTGACACGCGTTCAAGGATAATATGACAATATGCATATGAATAAATAGAAAAATATGACAAGATCTTTAATTGTCGTAAGGTTAGAAATTATATCATCATTATGAGTTATAAAATTAATGTAATTTTAAAACATAACTTTCTTCGCCGTTGACTCTTTCGTCTACTGGAAGGTCGCAAACTGGATCGTAAGAAATGTCATAACGTTTTTTATGATCAAAATCATTCCATTTATCTGTGTCAAGTCCTTCTTAAGTACTTGTATTTATTAATATTTTTTTTTTATTAATAAAGCTTTAACAAGACCTTGAAGTTATTTTTGATTTCTTTATACTATTTTTAGACTTTTCTTTATAAAGAAGTATGTAGCATTTTCCTACAAAATATTGATATATTCAATATGGATGTCATAATTGAAATTTATTTCAATTAAAGCAAGTGTCACAGAGCGTGTCAAGATATGCCAATATAGAGGGGTTCCGTATCTGATACGCGATAGACGTATAAGTTAAATAACTTCAAAAGTTGTTGTCTGATTTCTCTTCAAACATTTTTCCTAATGAGTTTTAAGCATGACCTATTAACATAGAAAATTTGAAATATATACATCTAATAGTTTGAAAAATCCTAGGGGGGAAAACCACCGTGCAAACACTTTGAACGCCAATTACTCGAAAGTGGTACCCATAATAAGCGTGCCAAAGCCGTGTATATAACCTTGCCTTTATTTTAAACGAGCTACTCAATGTTACCACACACGATGGGGTTGATTGAAAAAAAAAAATTAACCCGCCTTCACATGTATGGGAGCCAACACTATTATGAAAATTATTATTATTTTCTGATTAAAAAATAAAATCTATACGTAATTATAGATTAAAAAATAAAATCTATATTAATACATAACTGTACCAAATTTCATGCATTTTTATTTCTAATTATACAAGTTAGACATGAGTGGACAGACGCGGATGGGGACAAAGCGAAATTATAAGTGTTCTTTGGAGGACTATGGAACCATAAAAAGAAAATTGCTCTATAATCCAAAGTTTATTTTTTATTGTAATTGTAAGTAAGAATATAATACACGATTTCGAACCTCGCTGTCGTATTCTATCGACTTCTATCGTGTTCAAACGAGTGCCAGTATTCCTTTTTTTCGAATTTATTCCATCGTTTCTTATTTTCAGCCAGTATCTTTTTGATCCAACGCAAACCTTTTATATGAAACTTAATGGGAGAAATTGTTAACGATTAATAGAAAGCCCCAACGAACTAGACCAAACTAGAATATTACTAAAAATATAATAAATACATTTTAAATACAAATGTTTATTGAACTCCGACTATCGCTTATTTGCGGGGGTGCAAAGAATTGCACAAGGCGTGAAGAGTATCCGATATCAAAACGCTGCAAACGAAGTTACGAGCAAGCGTGCGGGTAGTGTCGGGGAATCAATTGAGTTATGTAACATTATAAGGCGACTGGCTCCCGTTCCGCGTCACGTCCCACACCCTCACTGTACTGACGCATTACTCTTTACACCTATTTATTTGGCCAGTTTACTTTTGTGCAACCAGCGTAATTAAAAACTCGGTGCCCCCTTCAATACCCTCTTTGTAGTATCTAATCTGTGTATTGGGGATATGACGGTAGCGCGTTTAGGGTTAAAATCGAGTACATTTTACCAATCTTTTTTGTTTTGTCCTCAAGTAACGTGACAGTGGTAGAATAAATTATGCCCAATAGGCATAGATAAGAGCTAGAAAAAAGAATTGAATTGAATAGGTACATCTTTTTTATTTTTTTTTCGGAACAGCAGAATATAAATTAAAAACATTGGAATATCGTCATGAAAATAATAAAAATAAAGTAAAACATTCTTCAGATACACGTTGTCAGCCATTTGGAAGATATTCGGTGCCAGCCATTTAGAAGATACCAGTTGCCAGCCATTTAGAATATATGCATTGCCAGCCATTTAGAAAATATGCTTTGTCAGCCATTTAGAACATACGTGTTGCCAGACATTTAGAAGATATGCGTTGCCAGCCCTCTACAAGGCAGTTTTTAAATTGTAAATATAAAAGAAAAAACTACTGTTCAAAGTTCAGTTACAGGATATTTCTTCTATGACAAATGTTCCCATTTTGTACTTGACATAAAAAAACAGATTTGCGGCAAAGTGTTTGAGTAAGCACCGCGTATTTTTCCACTGTATTTTCTAGTCGTATTTTTCATACCTTATTCTCAATAGGACAAGGAAAAATCGTGTCATTTTTCCTCTTAAGAAAGATTTATGCAAAAGCATCTGTTAATTAAAATGTTATTTATATATGAAGCAATAAGATTTTAACGTCATTTAAGTAGTTTCAGTAAATTGTTAAATTATAGAGGTCTCGATAGGTTAACAGTAGAAAGGGCTGAAATTCATAAGGTACTAGGTTCAAACGTATTTTTTTATTATTGTTGACACAATATTAAATTTGTCTAGTAATAAATTTAAACGAAATGTTAAAACAGTATAACCGTTAGGCGTCTCATACAGTCGAATACTACATAATTATTTTTTTTTAAAACGACAAAACTGCTTGGAATTGCTTGGCTTTGTACTTTAGAGTAACAAGAAAATGTATTAAGTACAATTTTGTAAAAACTATTAAAAGGGGGTTAACGAGCTTCTAGATTCTTCTCATAGTTCAACTTTTCCGAATCTGGGATAGTATTTTTAAGTGTTTGACGATTCAAGGAAGCTTATAAAAGTCTACTTGAATAATTTGTTTTATTTGATTTGAAACAAGCCCTGACCTCGCTGGTTCTATCTATACATTCATAACACAATCCTTTAAGAAACTTAATTTTAGTTGTAACGAAATTAATAAGATTACCTCAGAATATTACTATCTTTTTTAATATACATAATTTTCGCGTCACGTTGTTTGTCCGCGATGCACTCCGAAAGTACTAAACCGATTTTAATCAAATTTGCACACCGTATGCAGTTTAATCCAACTTGAAAGATAGAATAGCTTACACTACAATATATAGTCGCAAATAAAAATGAATCGCTGACATAAATGCACGTGCATAACTTCCGAAAGGCTGCACCAAATTGAGCTTCTGTTTTGTTGTGTTCGTTATTGTTATGGCGCGGTTTGTTTGATAGAAAGAGAATGACAAAGCGAAAGTGAAAAGGAAACGGAACGGAAACAGAACGGCGACGGGAACAGGAACGGAAACAGAACGGGGACGGGAACAGGAACGGAAACGGGAAATAACGTTATAGAATATAGTAAATAGTAAGCAAGATTCGGGCAGTACTACGTATGCCCGGTCCGCTAGCAAAGTATAAGTTGGTTTTGTTTCATATAGCATTAATTGACAGTCTAAGTATTTAATAAGAAATTACTTTAAGTCAATTTTCTCCTGTTACTTTCTTTTTTGCTGTGTATTCTATAAAGAAGTAGCGATAAATTTTATCTTATAGTTGTTGACGAGTAAGCGTTGAATATAAGACTATTTAGAGACATGTAAAGTTTCCCAACTAGGTCGTACATTATGACGCAAGCCTCTTCAATACAATAACATAGCTTTGACGGAAACTTCGGGAAGCTCAGGATATGGGAAACGGAAGCTGTCTGCGCACGGCGCTGTGGAAATGACGTACTTTGTTTCTGTCGGCGCGGGCTGAGAAATTCTGTGAAGAAAATGTGAAGAATAGTGTTCAAAGTCAAAGACAAAAGTGAAGTCAAAATCAAACTTTTGTTATACACTCGGATTATTTTTTTGTGGCTTGTAATCAGTAAAATGTGCTTTAGTTGATGTGTTGGTAAAGGTTGCAAAATTTCCCCAACTTTCCTCATGAATTGTACAATTTTCCTTTTTTGTGTAATTTATTACTTCCTGCCTATTTACTGACCCGTTGGCGCAGTGGGCAGTGACCCTGCCTTCCGCTCCGGAGATTGTGGGTTCGATTCCAGTCTCGAGTCTGGGCGTATTATCTAGAATAAAAATGCGACGGGCCTATTACGCAACATTGGAATAGTACTGGAGAGAGGGAGACGGGTGTATGTTATTATATGGTGTCAGAGATAAATTATTTAAGTTAATTAAAATCAAATTATTCTATAATCAATTTTTAATACTAAAATATTTAAAGGCAATCAATGGCACTACTGCCACTAATTATACTACTAGTACAAATACGAGTTATGCTATATATTCCTTTTAGGATGTTTGTAATTTGACGCCTGGTAACCGTATTAATTTAGGGCGACGCTCGTTCATACAGGTGCTTGTAAGCGGATTCATTCAGATAATTTCAGCGTATGTGTGCCAATGTGCCGACTTTCATCTTTATCGCAGCTATTTTCGTCTGTCAATAACCTCGTTCATGAACGAAAGTAATAAAGTTTTTGTACGGAATAGGGCCGTCGTGCACTGCAGAAACTTAACACCAACTCGAAACAAAAGAACCTTATTAGATGAATGCTTTATTTGTGTTATTTTGTTTATGCTCAAATTTTGTACGGATTCGGTCCGTTGCGAGCTGTAGAAACTTAACACCAACTCGAAGCGAGCGTCCAGGAACGAATGTAATATAGTTTTGTACGGAATAAGGCCGACACGCACTGTAGAAACTTAAAAAACGAAAAAAAAAATCTTAAAGTCAACTCGAAGCTAAATGAACGTTTACGAACGAATGTAATGAAGTTTTGTATGTAGTAAATCCGTTACGCACTGTAGAACTTAACACCGAAAACATAATTTAATTTTTGTCAAGGATTTCATCAAATCCATCATTTTATTTCGTTCACTACACATTGTTTTTATGAACACATCACATTGTATATAGGCCTAAAAATAGGGTGAAAGATAAATTATTACAAAGTATGAAGTATTTATACAACAATAACCTCTTAAATCTTGTTCTGCCATGTGTGTGATTGATGACACTATTTAATTAGCGATATCACAAATAATTAATCAATTACGATGCTTAATCGTATTTATTATTTAAATATGTCATGATGATGAGTGGCAACCTCAATCTATATAATATAATGGCGTATTCTGTTCTGGGTCCTTGGTTTTATTTTCTTTAGAAAAGGGCTCCTTTGAAAAATCAATTTAATATGGTGTGACATCATTTACATAGGTCGTGAGTTTATATCCGTAGAGAATGTTTTGTTTAAAAAGAAAATCAAAATCAAAAAAGGAAAGTTATGGTGAATTGATTTTTTCCGAAATTCATAATCGAACAGGTAAAATAGTTCATCGCCTAATTTATGGAAGGCATTGTAAAACGACTAAAACCTTAAAAATTTGGCGAATGATGAACAAAATGAAATATATAACTTAATTAATTACATACTGATAAATTTTGTAATTGTATTCAATTTCTACTCATTAACGGCCTCGATAGCTTAGCGATGGCAGGACGGACTGAAGTCTATACGCAGTTGGGTATCAAACCTTTTATATATTAGAAGGGTTAAACGGGCAGGCGGTTCACCTTTGTATCTACTGATGCCCATGGACATCTGCATCGCCAAGAAGCTCGCAGATGCTTTGCCGGCCTTTGAGATGAGGTTTGGGCTTCCGAGAACTCACACAAATAAAACGAAACTCCTTCAAGTCCTCCCTCTATCACATTCTGTAAAAAAGCTCTGTTGCAGTAGCGAGAGAAATAGTAGTATACTAGTATTATAAACATACTATAATACAGTCTAGAACATTACACGTAACACAACAGTCTTCATAGATAATATATTTATTATAACGCATACACCGATAAGATCACAAAAGCTGTTATAAAATTGGTGGCCATATTTGTACATCAGGTGCATGAAATAGTCCAATGGCAGGTGTATCGGAGGTCACCGTGGCATTGTTACCCAAATGGTGCGAGTTTATTGCAAACTCTCGATACAGTATTCGTCTTCAAGGTCGAATGATATCATTTCGCGAAAAGGTTTCGTGAAAGTTAGCTTGGTCTAAGTTAGAAGCGATAATTTCTTTTTTGGGGAAAATTAATCATTTAGAATTATTTTTTATCACTTTAAGGCTTCTTTGATATTCCTAACGTACCTGTTCCGTTCGACAATAATTCTCGTAGCCCACTTCAGGTGCATAAAATAAAGCCGAGTTCCAATAGAATAAAAGTAAGTAAATAAAAGAAGTGAAAATCCAAATTTCGAGAAGTGCATCTAAGGTACATTGACATTTGTAAGGTGTAAATCAAAAGTTGCTTTAGCATTAATCTATTTCAAGGAAAGAGATGAAATAACCAAGTTAGATAAGAAAGTATTTAACCAATAATAAATTACCAGTAAGAGCAAAGAATGTTAAAGAACATCTGAAACGCGTGACACAGCATTGCCGCCACTTCACGCCGATCTTATGTAAGAAAGAGGTACTGATACCCGGACGCGCCGGCCCAATTCGGCTGCATACCAAAAGGACTGCAAGAATGGTGCTACCTCTAATTAATTAGAGTTAAGAAACTAGCTGACACTTAAAGACAAATTAAAGATCATGAATTTGTTTTTATCCTTTTGTTTCATACACGTAGAGATAGATTGAATAGATCAGTTTTTTAGAGTTTTATTCTGGAACTGGCATACTTTTTTGTGATATAATTTTTCTTAATAACCTCAACTTCCGATCCGCAGGTATAAGCTTTCAATGAAACTAAATCCGCTCTGCCCCTACTCGCCATTTATATGGTTTACTTTGCAGTAGTTGGAGGTTTATATTTCTTATAAAGATTTATGAGGGAAATAGGGATGCATTTATATATATAAGAGCTGGATCGATTTCCATAATTCTTTTTGTTGTTGTGTTTGTTACTTGTAATTATAAAGAGAAGGTTTTTATGAGAGAAATAGTTGAGAAAATTGCGCGGTAAATTAGAAAATTTAAGAATACTTAATCACTATATTAAATTATTTCTTCTTCTTCTTTCTGTAATAGATGGCTTGCTTTTGTGCATATGCACAACTTATTTCGCCATGTCACGTTCAATGGAGAAGACACGAGGGAGATTGGGCAAAATTATTTCTAATGTAACCTTATGGTGTTTGATATAACCGGGAAAAGTACGGGACCGGGGATGGGATTAGAGGTACCCCAACGTTCAGGCAGGACAACGTCTGCCGGGTCCGCTAGTTCTAATATAGTTTCCGTAAGCGTAAAGCTTATTTGGATAAAAATTTAACTATAGTCCCGCGTCGTCGGTGTATTAACGGAATACCTTACAAATCTCAGTCCATTGTTCTTCCGATAAGCTATATTAAGTATCTACTAACTGTTTACCCCCTCCTTAATCTAGCCTTATCAAAAAATCCGGTTTTAGCGGATTGTCTCTCTTTCCCAAATTTCATCATTGTACGTCTCGCGGTTTGTGAGATTTAGATTTAGATAGATAACTGACCTTTTATATATTTAGATATAAGAATGTAAGAATGCAATACCTCTTATATTGTCATTTTATGAGTGCCGCGGTAAATCCCTAATAATTCATAACTCCTATCGGTTGTTGCACCCACGAATTGGGCACTAAGTTAAAGTTGGCAGCTCCTAAGTCTAGACAAGTTCTAGATATACGATGCCTGGTGTGCGTGGGAGCCGTTGGCCTCGAACAGACAAAGTCTCCTTGATAAATGTATTACAGTGCTGGTAAACTCTTGCTGGTTATCACACTTTACTGTACATCATTACTATTAAGTTATTATTAAAATATAAGACCATTAAAATCCCCAACAATTTATAGTTAATCTCCCCAATTACAATTCTTATATAACATACTGAAGAATAAGCAATTGTAATAAAACACAAATAGAGGTAGTAACAGTTGTTTAATCACTCAGCACTACTTATTTTAATAATATAGGAAATACCTATTTTATTTCAATATACGAGTCGACGTGTCAACCAACCACCAAAAGCGCGCCAACACAAGTCAACTGTCATCTTGACAAACTCCATAGACATAGATCTTATGCTATTTTTATAGATGAAGTTTAACATCATATATTAATACTTTTTATAAATAAAATTTATATAATAAAAACAATTAATTTGAGTGAAAATTATTAAACCTAACACAATTATAGATTTTATATCAAATTGATAGAAACATTTTATTCTGATATAAAATCTCCCTACCTACCAAACTAATAGTAACCGAAATTAAATTTATTTTAAACCAAATTTGATGAAAAATAGTTATAATACGTAAAAGGCCATATCCCCCTCATTTTATTATGTAAGAAAAATTGTAGATCCTTAAATTGGGGCTAATGATAGTTTTTAATTTATGATATTAATTATAAATTAAAAGTAACTCTGTTTGTCACGTTATCACGCCTAAGCTACTGAACCAATTATGATAAGTTTCCGTATAGATATAGATTGAACTTTGGACAAGGGCAACAGCTACTTTTTGTTGCGAAAATGAAATTCCAAAGAGGCAAAACAAAAGAATTTTCAAAATTGGATAATCTTATCTAAGAAATCTTATATAAGAAACACGAGAACTGATAGTACGAGATTATACAAAAAAATTCTCGTGTTCCTTGTTTGTTGCCGAAAATTTTTGCACATATTTGGTAGGTCTCATAATCGGTCGTAAGATATATTTAAACCTCTAAGTGAGCAAACTTACTTCGTACCAACGTGCGATCAAACATATTGATGTCTAAAGATGGGTTTAGACCAAACGAACATAGAAACAGAGACTTAGAACAAGAGTGTTCTTTCTCGATCTTTTAGTGTAAACAAAAGCTCGCCTTTTAACCTTTAATAAGGTGTGGAACCTTTGTTAACGCAGACAAAACAACGAAAGAATGCTCTGCCTCAGTTTAAACTAAAAGAATTTGATAGAAAAGGGATAGAACGAGATTGAGCTCGTTTGATGTAAATCGGGCTTAAGAAGTGTCCTTAATGAATTCGCGCGATCGCATCGAACTTCAGGCCCGCCTATACTGATTTCAGACCACTCTTTGCAAAATAGAGGCATATTCCACTATAAAATCGAGTGAACATCCACAAGTTAGTGATCACAAAATATAGATAGATAGAAAACGCTTTATTTTACACAAGAGAACATAGAAACAATAATAATAAGATAAAAAAAAAAACAAATTGTAGTACAGTACGATTTGGCGGTCTTATCGCTACATAAGCGATCGATATAATATGTTAAACAAAATTTAGTCGCCTTTCATTGAAACCTTTCAGTCAGTTAATTGTAATAATCATTCAGCAATTACTTCAAAGATGTTATAACTGACATGAACAAGGTTAACATTTGTAATGTCAGGAATTTAGGGCACATAATCTGTGTGACATAATTCTCTGAAGATTAACAACCTGTATGAGTCATCTCAATAAAATAAATTAAACACCAAGTGGCACATAGATGCACTTAACAAATTCTTTCCCTGATAGATGTGCAGTTGGAACAATTATCCTCATGAATTCTACAAAAAAAATTGATGTCATGGTGAATTTGCAAAAGAAGCTGGGATTTTGAAAAAAGTTGAAGAAACATCAAGTTTTGCTATAAAATATTTTTGAAAAATGTACATACCTAAATAAAGGGATTATTATGACAATTGCAATAAGGAAATTTAAATAATATCTGTGAAAAATTAACATAACACAGTTGTGTCATCAGATTCAACCCTTTGCAATCTTTTGTGATTACATTGAAAAATAAATAAATAAAACAGAGTAAATTCTCAGTCATTGCAAATTGAACAATACATAATCATCAAATTCATTTTGATTCTAAATAGAACTTGACCTAAATTTTAATACTAACTTAATATATCTACCGAGGTGGATTTAATAAAATATACCTTTGTATACATATTATATAGCTTGTTTTTAAGGTTTAATCCAATAATGAGTCACTCTCAATGCCATATTATAGCAGAAATATGAATCAATTTGTAAATTGCGACATTAATAATATCAAAAAAATTAACATATCCAAATGATGATCGCAAGTTACTTCTGTATCATCTGTTAAGACTGTAGTAGTTATAACATTATTTATAGAAGAAGCTTAATTAAAATTCATTTATTCATTTCAAACATATTTACATGTTTAGTCACATTATTATGCATATAAATATTAAATTGAAAATTTAACCCAGTGACAATTTGTTTTGTGCTAAAATATTAATAAAATATTAATAATATGGTTCTGAAAAATAGTTAACAAGCTTATTTAGGGCTGTTCTACAAAATGAATTGAAAATTTTATTGGGATACTTTGTGTTTAAGTATGCTATACTGCTATATGTTTTAAAGATTACTCACGTCCTAGGCCTCTTTCTAGCTGGCAAAGAACAGGCTCCAGATGGCCCTGGCTCGTGATAGGCAGGTGGCGACTTCCGGCGCAAGTCGTAAGGGCTGTGATGGCCGGCGGTGGTGGCAGCTGCAGCGGCCGGCACGGGTGGTTACCCACCACCGCCGCTACCGCTGGGTCCAGCACATGCGGTGGCTGCCATAGCACTCCCTGTCACGTTGTTGGGGCACGGCACTGTTTCACATGGCTCACCTGTACATTAAACATTTATACTCAATTAGTTGCTCGAAGAGACTATGTTCCGTCAAAAGTTAATTGCATATTATTTTTTAGTAATACTTTCATTCCTAAATTTTGCACTTAGCAATATTCATTCTTTTTTATATAGATGGATACAGTAAATATAAGAAATGGCTAAGAGTGTGTCAATACACACTTTTATAGAAGGGTTCTATGTGTGATATGAGATAAAGGTATATGTGAAATAACTTCAAAAGTTATTGTCTAATTTCTCAATTTGCTCAAAAAATTTTCCTAATAAGTTTTTAGCAAATCCTACCAACATTTCCTGTCAATATCATGTCTCTAGTTTGGATATACTGATAATACACATTGCAACGACTTTTTCAACTACTTCTTGACTGCTATACCGGCGCGGGCGCTTAGCGCCACCTCGCGGTGGACGCGCGAATCATGTCGTGGGACACAGATTCCAACAAATACATTCAATATCGACAATTCGAATAGCTGAGTTTAATAACATCGAACATATTTGCGAACACAGTAAGAACATAAAAAATGTCTTAAAATCCAATTTCTTAAATAATTTAAAATAGTTTTTAACGTAAATTTAATACCACTGATTAAACCACGACCCCCACCACTAATTGCACTGATAAAGTTTACTAAAACATGGCTGTTTATGCCTATCCACTATTACGTCATCGATGACATGTGACACAGTATAATATATTAAATAATAAACATACTATGTCACGCAATCGAAGGTATAAATGACCTATTAGTGCAACTGTGAAGTGAGTCATTAAGTAATTAATGACTCACTTTGCATAAGTGAGTAATCACTTAAGTAAGTATCGAAGTCTATTTTTTCTTCCAACTACGCAGTAATGTAATCATTTCTCATTACATAATCGAGAAGAAAGTACGTCTTTTCTGTTTACTACCTAAACAGTGCTATAATGTTGTATGGCATTTCTATACTGCACTGTATCTTTATTTTCATATAAATTAACCAAAAAGGTTGAATGTCTCTCATTAAGTTTTTTATAAAATGTATGGATCAAAAAGATACTGGCTGATAATAAAAATCGACCGAATAAAACCGAAAAAAAAAAAACGGCGCGCACTGAATACCACTATAAAACTTTGATACTACATGTTTAAAAAGAAAGGTTTAAAAAAATAGAAATAGTATTTAGATAAAGGAAGTAATTTAGATAAAGGAAGAGTAAATTATTGCACCGAGTCGAAAGTGCGTCATTCCTGCAAAAGTGTCATGTTGGTGCCCGAGTAAATGCGAGAGCGCTAAATTAACACGAATGTATTCTTCCTCCTTCCGCAATTTTCTCAAAATGGTACCAATTTTCACTTCACTTATTAATTTAGAGATTAAATCGAAATTTACTCTATAGTTTCTCCCTCCGAATTCAAGGTTGTTGTCGTCCCGTTCTACTTCAATTTGGGTCCCTAAAGCCTAAAATAAGGGCCTTGTTCTCATATGATAAACATTCAAGTAATTTATTTCTATTTTTCTAAAAAGGATTAAATTGCCTTTCAAAGATACACGATAAAGGCGTAGTTGAATTACATTAACATACGAATACATAATCAACAAGAAGAATATTTTCTGTCTAAACATTTTATTTAGCACATGATAAAGTAATTTCTTAAATCTTTCTGCAAAACCAGTATTTTTTACGTGATTCGAGGTTTTTTTTTCGTACAAAATATTGTCCTAATCTTATATAGATTTAAGGCCCAGAATCTAAAAAAAAATCTGAAATAGGGACGTAAAAAATTGTCCGTCAAAAAACTCTTAGAGATTTTGTTTAAAGTAGTGGCCAAGTTTGAGGTTGTATTTATTTAAAGAATAACTTTATATTCAGAATCTTAAGTTTGACCAAGTTTTTGACCTAACTCAAGTTTTGACTTAGTCCTCTAAAGGAATGAAAATTTATAGACAATATTTTTCAGTATAAAAGTTGGAATTCTTTAAATTTTAATCCCTAATTTTGCACATGAAGAGTTATTCAATACACTAACTCAGATGTTGACTGTGATTGAAAATTAGAAATTGTAAATTGCTTGTATTGTGGACTAGTCATGGTGTTTATAATGTATTTAATTTGTTTCTGATTTTGATCAAACAGGAATTGTCAAACACCAGCACTGGTTATCCGAGTTCAAGAGGCAGAGAAAGCGTCTGAAATTAAATCAAAAATTTATAACCAGAACGATATGAATGGACGATGCAAGTTAGTACAAGTTAGTGAAAAGACAAATCTGGACAAAAACATTTTCATGAAAAATGTTGCCAAGAAGAGACCATATGCCTCGTATTGTCAAGAAGCAGCAGATTTGCTGTAGCAGCAGCAGTTGCGGAATCTTGTTATGTTAAGTGATGGTCTTGTTGTCGCATTCCGTTTGGTGTGTGAGAGTTAAACCCCTCATTAAAGGCAGCAACGCATCTGCGAGCTTTCTAACGGTACAGATGTCCATGAGCGTCGGTAGTCACTTAGTTGTTAAGCTGCCTACTCGTTTTCCCCTTGTAATATTAAAAAAAAAATCTCCTGTGTAGACAAGCTTTAGCTCTACACGCCAACACTCTACAAGTCTTAATTTTACAAACTCTACACTTTATTCATAGTATTCATGTGTCTAATTAGGCACATTCATGTACTCGTATATAGAACAGAATGTAGATTTTACAATGGATACCGTAATATAGTATATAAGAGTAATTATTAAACATCTTACGTTAGAAAGAGAATCTGCTAATTTCGACTTCGACGATTATTAGTTTTGTCGTTGTATATAAGAGTTAAAGTGTTTTCATTAAGAAAAGGTTACGACAAAAAGAGGTCAAGAGCGTGTCAATATAACCTTATATAAAAGGGTCCCGTGTCTGATAGTCGATAACGGTATTTCTTAAGAAAGTTCAAAGGTTGTTTTCCGATTTAGGTCAAAATAATTTTCCTAATGAGGTTTTAGCATGTCCTACCAACATGAAGAATTTCAAGTTTCTACATCTAATAGTTTAGAAATCCTAGAAGGGGCGAACACCTTGCGGGCATACAGACGGAAGAACGGACGGACGAACGGACGGACGAACACAGCGAAACTGTAAGGATTCCTTGCAGTACTACAGACACTTAAATTTGGTTCACACGCTCACAATGCTTTTAATCTTAGATCCATTTATTGTGAAAGGACCCTCCAAAGATTGGACTGTAACCAGAGGGTCGATGATAATGGAATTTCAATCAGGGCGCAGCCAGCTATTGACAGTGTAAGACGTTTTGTGGACCGGCGACCTCCCGCGGCACGATTGAGGCCCCCTTAAGGGGACACCTGAATAAATGCCGTGCGATAGGTTTATAATGGACAAATAAGTATGGTTGGGACGTGTAAATATTGATGTTTATTTAGATTTTAGATCACTGAGGTTGAGGAGAGCTTGAGGTTTTCAACTTGACTGCTATTTTTGGTCACAAATATTTAATGAATTAAAGATTTTTGGGAGACAGGTTGGCAGGAGTAAGGAAAGGAAGTGTAGATGGAGATTTAGAGATAACTTCAACCCGAGCTGTTTATGCGGTGCAACTCAAACGATGCCGCATCTTTTATCGTGCCCTAAGTGCCCTAACACCTGCACTTAAGATAATTCAATGGGTACCTCCGATAGGGGAGTGGATGTAGCTACGTTCTGGGCCGCGACAATAGTGTTTGCCAACGAAAGGCTAAAAAGGAGATTGGAGATTTGATGCCACACCTTACATCTTGAGTTAGCTGTTCGAATAAATAAAGACCTGGCTAAACTCTGGCTAAAACCAGACTAAAGATTGCATATTTATTTTTAAAAAATCCAATCACATACTTAAAAAATTGATTTTGAATTGCATACCCCCAAATATTTGCATTGGGTAAGAATTATGAGCGATTAGAGGTGATCCGTAAAGCTAAATTAGAAAAGAGCATTGTTTAAAGACGATCTGAAATGTATTGAATTAAGAATCTTTTAGAACAGAAACCTTGTTATTCCAATGAAAATATAAAAGCTGTAGATTTTAGATGCACCTACCTTAGTTATAAGAATACTTTGCTCGATGAAGTGAAGATAAGTGAAATAGATGATGATTATGAAGTTATAAGGTGGTGTTCACACCAGCTACTTTGTCATTAAGTCAGCATACTCTTGTAGCATCATCAACTTGTCACAATCAAGGCGTAATAAGCACCGTGTGAACTCCCCTCTATATTCTAATGCCAGTCTGAATATTCCATTAGGAGCCGCGACAAAGAGGGTGAATTATTCCTCCAAGTGGAAATTAGGTGAACGCCATTCCGAGGTGATTAAATGCGGCGTGGAAAATTGTAACTCTTAAGCCGGATTTGCTTTTTGCGCTCTAAATACGGCATACGTTCACATCGAGTCGTCACGACTGTTCCATCAGTTTGTAGGCTCAAATATTAACGGCAGTAAAAATCACTCTTGAGAAGATATTAAATTTCACGGGAATACAAGTAATAATGCGGAGCTTAAACAATATTCATTTCGAATACACTAAAAGAAACATAAGCAAATTTTACTTTTTATAATTTATAGTTTACGACCCTTTATAGTTTAGCATAATTATGTTAACGTTTAAGTTTGTATTGGATACAATATTTATGCATACTTTACAACATTTTTTACAAAGTTTCATTAATAAAAAATACCAAATATCCAGTAAACAGTAAACTAGTGCGTAATTTTGTTTTTTTTTTTTTTTTTTATCGAATATGCACGCACTTGACTACTATCACACCTGATTATAAGTGTTAGTGTTTTGTTTTTTTATATATAACAAGGGGCAAACGAGCAGCTGGTACTCACCTAAGTGACTACTGACGCCCATGGACAACTGCAACACCGGAGGGATCGCCGATGCGTTGCCGGCCTTTGAGAAATGAGTATGCTCTTTTCTTATTTTTTTTTTCTCTTTATTGGGGAAACAAACAGCTACATTAATACAGGCAATATTTAAAGTAAAGTTCTTACATGCGCCAACAAAGTTTCCACTTAATGTTATTAACAATTGGAAGGGAATTTAATTAAATTATGATCAAAAATGAAGGTCCTGGTCACTTGAAGGTCCCTAAGTCGTATCCGTTCGTAAATACCAAAGCTGGTAGCTGATTAGTTTATGGCTATATAGTGTGTTTAGTTTATGGCTAATTCATGTATAATTTTTTATATTTGGTTGAATAAAAGAAAATACGAGCAAAAAACACTGTTTTGTAGACAGGACAATCGTCACGATTGCGTGTAAACGCGCTATGCCATCATTAGAATTTGTTTTTAGAAGTTTTCGGTGGTCTGATTAGTGGCTTTTGTGGGTCTGTTGATTTTCATGATGAAAACCGGATATCCATGTATGTGGTTCATTGTGAACGGGTACTCAAATGCGGTAATATTATTTAAAAGGGTTTCGAGATGCCTGTCTGAACTTGCCTTTGAATAATATTCATGATTAAGCAATGAAAACGAATTACATTTATGAATCTTTACAGTGACGCAAGAAAAGAAAAGAAACAGACATCTGTCGTATATAAGCCTTATTGCACGAAGTAAGACTGGATTTGCGTATCAATGGCGAAAGTTTAAATCCCAGCTTTTAAACTTTTGCCATCGATACGCGATTTTTTTAAATCCGCGTCCAAGTAGGCTGTTTTGCAAATATTTTTTCGATCACTTAACGACTTACTCGTGTCACACAATATACCACAGCGGAGTTGTAGCATAATGCGTGGCTGGCATTTAAGTCGATCGCTAGGTTAAGCAGTTCTTACCGCGGCCGGGTTATTGGTAAGCGACCCATTTTAACACTGATTTTCAAATATCCGTCCTACTTCGTGTTTTGGAAGGCACGTAAAACGTCTGCATTAAAATCGACTAAAAATGGTGGTCGTTTTGGGTCTTAAGTTAGTTAATAATACAGGTTTCAATGTCTTCTATCAGCCATTCTAAGAATTATTTCGAAATTTCTATCCAACTCTGAGATACAGTTATTTTTGTCTTTCAACTAAAATAGATTTTTGTTAAAAAGTCAAACAAATAATAAAAAACCATACAAATATCATTATCATTTATCTCTTCATTAACTATAATTAAAATACCTATTTTGTTAGTATCATCCCGTTTTTATTGAAATATAAACAGAATAAGTCGTAAATGACAAAACATTTTTTGCAATTGCCCCAAAAATCAGCTTTTTTGAGTTAGGTCAGTTTATGATTAAGCATGAAATTTATTCGCTAAGATACTCCTTACTCTGTCGTAAAATTTACACATAGAACATTACAAGGATCCCACATATTTATAATCATTCCCTTGTATCTGATATCATCGTACTGGATATGCAATTAAGATATCCTTAACAGAAAAGTTGTCCCTTATATACGTATATGCACTTATATACACATAGATATTCGTTACTTCTTCGCTGTTAAGTTTACACTACACACATAACATCAATTATTCGCGCTCGCTCGCTAACGTCTATAGTGCCCTAAGCGCAGAGGTTATCAAGTGATACATTATAAGGATCACACATGCTCATCACCATTCACATATAACTGAGATCATCATACGGGATAAGTAGTTAAGAAATCCAAACAAAAAAATTGTCTTCTATAGATGCATATGCACTTAAATACACAAAGATATTCCTTACTTCTTCGCTGTTAAGTTTACACTACACACATAACATCAATTCGTCGCGCTCGCTCGCTAACGACTCTGGTGCCCTAAGCGCAGAGGTTATCAAGTAATACATTATCGGTATCCCACATATCCATCTAACTGAGAACACCATACTTGGAGCATTAAATTGGACTAACTTACACTGACCTACGCCCCGACCTGCTTTGAACTAGCTGACAGGAATTATGGTGACCACAATTCTGTATGACTGGAACCCTAGAATTGTGATTTTTAAATAACAAGGGGCAAATAGGCAGACGGTTCATCTCAGTAACCACCGATGTCTATTGACAATCAAAAGGCAGGCAGAGGTCTTGCTACCCTTTAAAAAATGAGTATGCTCTTTTCTTGAAGGTCGTATTGGCTCGGAAACACCGAAGAATTAGTAAAGTATTCAACGAATACATATATTTAAATTTAAATAAAATTCTCCACGGTTCTTTTTTTTATGTTACAAGAGGTAAACGAGCATGCAGCTAAGTGCCTACTGACGACGATCTGCACGACCAGGAGGCTAGTAGAGATACGTTGCAGGCATTTAATGACGAGTTTAGGCCACCGGGAAGTCTCACAAACGGAACAATAACATCGCTTAATGTGACAGCATTGCCGCCACTTCACGCTATTTCATGTGAGGAAGAGATACCCGGACCGGACACGCCGGCCCAATTTGACTACAAGCGTGATGCTACCTCTAACTTTGTCAATTCTATTCTATATAATATGAATGTTATAAGACACTCTCTAAATTCTCCGTAAATTTGTCTCATATATAAATAAATTCGCCTTATCAATAGCGTATAAGTCTTTGTAATAAATAAGGGCAGTAATCTTTAGAAGAATAATGTTTTTCATTAAGTTTAAGCCTCTGTAGGATGATCGTAAAGGATTTACGTAAATAACAATAGGATACCGGCGACGTACAACACCAAAGTTAATTATGGAGATTTGCTTTAAATAAGGATAGAACTTGAGGTTCTACTGAAGAGCTGTGCACTCCTCAATTACAAAGAAAGACCTTCAGTCTAAACTTATTAAGATAATCCGAAAGCGTTCTTGATATTTCAGAATTTGTACGCCAATAGTATAAATATATCGACAGAACATTACTAGGGAACGTTACTAATATTGAACGTACAGTAGGAATTAGTGGAACTGCTACTAACTCTAGTGTACTGTATCACGTTGATGTACAGGTCAGCAACTAGCTTAACTCGTACTCACTGTAAGCAGCTTTACACTAAATTGTAGGTGAAACAAGAATACCAGACATAATAACCGATTAAACCAATTAAAATCATCATTGATACTTTGTCCTCGTAAATCCAAAATGATGCTGACACTAGCCACGCAACACGTGGCTACATTCCGTCCGCGCCAAACGACGCTGTAGCGGTCGAGCTTATGTGGAAATTGAAATATAGCCTTCGCGCTGATTGGTTTTTGTGTAATAACTTCATTTGGATCAAATTATCGCCTCAAGAGCACAATAGCGAAAAAAACGCTCTCAAATCAATATGATACTTGTTTTAAATGGAGAGACAGGTAGCTTAATCAGTGGTCGGCTTTTGAATCGATCACAAGGTTAAGCAGTTCTTACCGCGGCCAGATGATAGATGGTTTCCACAATTGTAACACTGGTTTTTAAGTATCCAACCTGCTCTGTGTTTAGGAAGCCACGTAAAATAGTGGGCCCCGATTAATATCAATTAGTGATGTTAGTCGTGACATTGTAGAGATTGTGGGGGTTCCGGGGATGACGTCAGACGGCAGTCTATCATCTTAACTTGACCCAAAGCCTATTCCTCTGCAATTTATACGGACCCTGGTACTAGGCCAGGACGACGCGTGACGCTATGAAAAAGATGACTAGTTTAAATGCAATACAATATGAAGTCAAGACGGTAGAACGATAAAAGGACGAATATTTAAGATACTCCTAACGAATTGCAAACCGGCTAGAGCTTATCGTCATACCCTCTTCTAGCACAAGCTTTATAGTTTAGAAACTTTGACTTCAGAAGGGTTTTTCTAAGAAAAAGAACATTCAATCTTGAAAAAAGTTCCGAGAGTCTTCACGGAAATTTTTTAAGGGTTATATAAAGTGGAAACAAGAAAACATTATGTAAAAAAAAATCCTATATTTTTTACAGCCTTAAGAAGTATTTTGTATATAAATAAGACGATAAGAGTATATTATCGTATAAAAATTTTACTGTCATTTTATGGTAGGAAAGTTTTTCTTTGAAGTTCTTTTCCGACAAGCATAAGGCATATATATTACGATTTTATAACAATACTTACCCCTTTCATGTTCCTTAAAGCGATCATATTGCGCCTTTTCAATAATATAACTTACCTGAAATATAGAGAACATTAACATCATTCACAACACAAAAGTCAACTTATTTAACATCAAAATTCAAGTTTAATAACCTAAGACAGAACAGCCATCAAGTTATATCAAACTGAACAATTTTTACCAATCGAGAAACTTATTTGTAAAAGTTACTTGATACAGACAAAATTAAGCAAGCAAATAGCAGCGCCACTTCAGATGGTGATATAGTTGTGTCAATAATATAAAATTTAACAACAAAATTTATCAAAACTTACAATGTTTCATCGCCTAGGATAGCATAATCGTTAACCGCAAAATAATCAAATTTTGTATAAAGTTATAGAAAAATGTAAAAAAAAAATATTACCGGAAAAAATATGCTGCGAAAATATACTCGCGGGCAACTGAATCAACTAAAGATTGATTTTGAATTTTTTGTTCCATTATTTTTATTTTCTCATTATTTAATTGAAAATTGCTGTTTTATGACAATACTAATAATAGGATATTCGAATAAAAAAGTTTGATGAAAATAGGAATAGCCATTTTGACAAAAAAATTACCTTTTATGCCAATATACATTTAGTTGAACGCGACTATATTTTAGTAGCGAAATGCATTCAGCCCTAAAAAAAAAGCAAGAATATTAAAAGGGGTAAATTTTCTAGAGCAGTGGACTCAAATTTAAAGGTCATTTTACCTCAAAGGCGGAAAAGATAAATAAGGTTTTGTAAAAAAAGGTACGATTATTTATTTTACTAGTAGGCATTACGGCTTCGGACTTAAAGCAACGACGTTTTATGATCACGTAACAGTTGTAAGGTGGTTACTCGGGCTAGTTTAAATAATGAAAGTCATGGCCAACGCTAGTGATGTTTAATATTTTGGCCTATATCGATATATTGTATGTATCAACATTACTAGCGTGCAATTAAATCGACTCAAACCCATGCCGTACATCGGCACAAAAGGTTATTTATGCAGAGAACAGTGTTCTTATTTTCATAAAACTTTTTTTTAATTGAAAGCCTGATTGTTATTCTCATAAAACAGCAATTTTTAAATAAATGTGACAATAAAAGCCACAAAACCAATCTTCTATGCCAATATAAGTTTTGTTTCGATTTAATTGCACGCGAGTGAAATTGATCTTCATAATTTAATTTGCTCAATAAACATTTTGGTATATATTTGGTGACTTTTAAATTTTTTCTAATGGGTTTCAATTTCAATAAATATTTTCTAGATAACGGTAAACTATGATTTAAAAAAAATGATGTATTTCCTTCTTTATCTTTCCGTTAAAAAATTGATTGGTTAGTGATATAAAAAATAAATTATAATTATGAATCGATAAAAGTTCAAAATTTGATCAAATTAAATCTTACTGGCCATCTTAATTGTAGAACAGATTTAGAATCACTATCATACAATTCTCATATTTAGCCAGAATTGCATACAAATAAAGACATAAAATCTATACTAATATATAAAGGTGAATAGTTTGTTTACTTAAACGCGATAATCTCAGGAAATACTGTTGCTATTTCAAAATTTCTTTCAGTGTTAGATAGCCCATTTATCGAGGAAGACTATAGGTTATATATCATCAAGCTAAAACTGAATCTATTTTTTTTTATCCAATTTTAGCTGGCACGCTAGCTAGCAGCTAGTAACGTAATAAATTAAACATCGATACCTTTCGGACATCACTAGTCACTGCCCAAAACGCCGATACCTATTAGGTGTATTGTTACATACAGACAGTTTTGAGCCGCAAAAGAAAACTGATACTGCTACTATATATTATATACTCTATGCTAGTTTTGCTACTTTTTTTTAATTACGATTAGGTTTAGGCACCTACTTTTATTATAGTTTTATTGGAGAGAGAACTTCCGTGTTTCGGAGGCACGTAAAACATTGGGTCCCGATTAAAGTCACTGAGTGATATTAGTCGCGCGATTGTGGGGTTTCCGGGGATGACGTCAGATGGCAGTCCTTTATCTTCCGTCGCCCCACAAACGAGTCCTTTGAAATCTAAGCGGACCCTGGTGCTAGACCGGAATAATGCTAGGAAAATGAAGAAGAGAAGTTTTTAAGCCTTGCTTCTGTGACTTCTGATGATGCTTCGTTTTCGAAGCGAAAAGTGCGTTGAGGGGCAAGAGACGAACAGTACAGTCCTGTGCTGTGCTTTGATAGCAGCGTTAGTAGTATCAACTTTGACAATTCTTAGACAAAGTTTTTCTTCTTTTTCAGGTATTTATAGGTTAATTATTTATTTATCTCATTACAATGGACATACATTCACTAACACTAATTAAAGACATCATCATAGATTTAAGAGAATTTTTATATAACTGATACACCTTTATGATTTTCATTCATTTAGCGGATATTTTGGCCAAACAATTTAATTTTTTCTATAGACTTATTTATCTATATAGTTATTATCTATTTGACTGGTCTGTTGGCGCAGTGACCCTGCCTTCCGCTGCGAGGGTCGTGAGTTCGATTATCACCTTAAGTCTGGGTGTATTATCTATATGTATATATTTATGTATATTTCTACAAGAAAACATATTTCTGTATTACAGGCGTTTAATTATTCATTCGTTATGTTTTCGTATTTGTTGTTTTAAATGGAAATAAATATTTATTCGTAGTGGTTTAAAGCAATCCCCCCTGGGAGAAAATATGTAATATGCAATTGAAATTCATATCGCAACCGACAGGGTAACATCGTAAAAACCAACTGCACTGGAAGGGGTAGGGGCTCAGTAATGAGGAATACGATGTAGAGAGAGATATGATGTGATTGAGGTTTTTTTTAAAATTATAAATGACAACCGACAACTATGGACAAATTCATTGCATGAAGTCACACAGTCGCGTTGCTAGCATTTGGGAAATGATTATACACTTTTCTTGAAGTTTTTGTAGCCAAAGGAATATGAACATTCGTCACGATTTTATTAAGGGTCAAGAATAATAAAGTAACTAGGAAAAAATATTTTTTTATTGTACACGGGCAAACGTCTATACACTATACTTCATGCAAAATAGTAGAATGTATGACAAGATAACAAAGTAGTGTTTTTACGGATTCTACGTTAGAATCCTAAGCGTAGCGTAGCGAGGGATTCTTACATAGAATCCTTTAGATAGATTTCAAAGTATATCGCCCGAGGTAAAAATAATTTGCTCTCGAGTCATATTTATCTACTTTTCATCCCCTTTCTTATAATAATAAATAAATGAGTAATACTCCAAAGGGGAGAACGTTATTTAGTTATGGCCAATTCTTGAAAATAGGGCAAAAACTCATTTTCCGGAAACGTTTTCGCTCCTTTTCTGTTTTTCAATAGAATTAAATTGTAATAGTCCTTTAAATATTTCTCCCGGAATTTCTTTGGTTATAAGTTTAGTGCGACGTTGTTAGCTTTTATATTTATTGATTCAGGAGTTAATGCATAGTCACTTCCATATATATAAAAAACTCGTTATTTTAGAAAAATACTACAAAATATGTACTGATTCAAGAACTGACACTTAAGTCTGAATTTTTTTTTTTCAGTTAGCGCGGAGGCTACTGCCGTACTGCCAACACGTAACAGCCAGTGATTCGTACAATTTGCGTACGATTTCTACGAATGATACAAGTTCTAAATTCAAATTTAATTTCCTCCTATTATGCCGGAGCCAGACATAGCTCAAAGTGTTTGGTACCTTTTTGTCCTTGAAGGCTAAAAAGTTCTACAAAACTTTGCGCAGTTATAAACAGTCCCCGGTCACACTGCATGAACATTGAAATGAAAGCTAATTCAAATGAAGCTGTCTTAAAAGTTTTTAACAGAAAAGAGCTACTTTGCTACCAGTTATAGAGGAACAATGCGACACTTTTCGAATAGAAGGGATGAAATTAATATTTTCTTTCGGCTGTATAGGCATTGTTTCTTTTGTTTTACTCTTCGCTTACATAATATTTTATCAATACACCTAAAACCAATTATATTTAATATTAAATTTAAGTAAGTTTGTTTTTATTTGTCTAGACTTTTGGGAAGGAATATTTTATTAAATATTCCTTCCCAAGGGATATTTCATTGTTTACATTTTTGCAATGTTGTTCTTAAACAATATCTTATTGGTCTTCCACTCCCGATGGAATCTTGTAAATACAATTTGATATTATCTCCGAAATTGCTCCTCACATTTTATTATCAACAGCAAGTAAACGAATTCAACAAACAAAAGTTAAGTTAACGGTTATTAATTACGAAAAGTTAAACAAGATTAATTTGTAACATCACAACTAAGCAAGTTATTATCCGACGAGCGGAAACTCAAAAGAAAACAAAGACATACTAAGAACGCCGCCCGAAATCCCAGAACCTGCTTAAAAATATTAATACGTGAGCTAAAAACGTTTGGTACCATTTTGCGAAAATTACGCGGACGGATGAGTACGAAATTTGACATAGTTATTCAAATTGAAATGATATTTTACAAGCTCATTTGAAATAAATATCATTCAAATTTGTTATAGTTTATGATTAGCTCTACCCCGTGACTTCTACCGCATGATTTCAGGGATTTAGTTAAATTTTGAGGACTTTTGTTGTTTTGTGCGGAACCGTAATTATTTTTCTAAAACTGGGGTAACCTATGTTACTCCTTGCCACATCAGCTACCTGTAAGTGAAAGTTCGGTCGAAATCGTTCTACCAGTTTAGAAGAGTAGCCGGAACTAACAGATAGACAGACCGACAAAAGTTTTTTGACTCGCGAGTTTGTTGTTGGTATAGTATATAGTCACATGCAATTAGTAAAACAAAATTATTTTATTTTGACTGCAACGTCATCAGACCCTTCAATTGTATTTATATCTTCTTATTAATTTAAATTTTATTAACATTATTTTTATTTGCTCTCTGTTTAATTGGGACCATTAAAACATAAAATTTACTAAACTACAAACAAAAGTGGCTAAGGGATATTAAGACACGCTTATATAGTAGGGTTCTGTATCTAAAACTCGATAAAATTATTTATTAAATATCTACAAAAGTTGTAGTCCGGTTTCCCTAAAAATAATTTTCCTAGTTAGTTCCAAAACAATATAAATATATGTGGAGCGTATTTACAAAAAAAAAGAGATAATGTGGTATTATTAGATAAGGGGCCATCCATAAATTACGTCACACGAATTCTACGACTTTTAAGCCCCTCCGCCCTCCTGGTCAAAGGATTGTCACACTTCCTATGCTCCCACACCCTTAGTGTGACGTCTGAATTTTCCAATTTTATGCATGTATTTTAAAAAATAAAAACAAAACAGCAGCTTTAAATATATTTTTTTAATAACTATCCCTCCTCCCCTCACGTGTGACGTAGTTTATGGATAACCCCAATCAAATAATTGCTTATGGTACTAAAGAGCTACAGCTGCATATCCAAAGAGCTGCATGTGAACGGTGTGGTTGCGGACCCCTGGTTTAAGATATCTGCTCTAAAATTAAGGTGTAATATTCCATCTAAACAAACATTTATTGCAAGTTAAATAAAAACTTTTAAATAGAGTTTTCTTTTTCAGCTTCATTCGGCGGACTTCTCAGCCTGATGCTGGGGTTTACACTTATTTCAGGATTTGATTTTGTCCTCTTTTGCTTTATACGAGTCGTATACGATTCCATTACAAAAATATTCCCCAACGATGAACTATACCCGCAAACTGGCTTGGCAGGTAAAGGTTACTTCATCAACGTAGAAGAATTCAAAAAATCTACTGACCGGGCCAAGAAAGCTAGGCAGAAAAAAGCCTATGAAGACTTAAAGAGACAACAAGCTGAGCTATTCTATCCTAAGATTCGGTATTAATGTTACACCTACCTTTTATATTTAATATCGATATGAATATTTGTGATAATGATCATTAATATAATCTAATTAGATAAATAAGATTGATCGCTATTAATTATTTTTTGTGAACATAATCAAAGCTGAGGCTTATAATTTTTAAAAATAAATGGATTTTTATATGATTTTTATTTAACGAGAGATCGCCGGCTGTCGGTCGAAATTCACCCACAAACCTTTTTGTGTACAATGTAATATATTGTTCTATTCACGGAAAAAATAAAATTTGACAATTAATAGAACATTCGTATGTCACGATTCCGCTTTAACATCACCCAAGACATGTCTGTATAAATGATGTAAATCGTATGTTTTTACTTTATTAATTTAATATATTCATATTGCATATTATAAAAAAATATTAGCGTTCGCACACCTTCTTCTAGATGAACCACAATTGTGCCAAATTTCATACTCGTCCATCTGCGCAATTTGCGCAAAATCGTACCAAAAGTTTTCGCTTTACCTATTTTCTTTTAACAGTGGCAATTGTTGAGATTCACTAGTATCTTGTATTAATAATGTTGGTTTAATCTACTGGGTGGATAATATTACTGTTAAGAATATTTATAACTTTATTTTCTCTTTCAATAACGACATTTCGGTTTCACTTATGTACGTTTTCCTTTATGACGAGTAAAACGTTACTTTATCTATGCTTACAGCAATGGATGAAGATAAGAGGGGGGGCACGTATACTTATCTAAATTCTGTCTTATTATAGAGTATTATGTATATGATTACCGTCACTTTTTATGCAAATATATATATTGAAACATTTAAATTACATAACAGACTATATTATGCACATGTTGAGATATTTTAGAATTACAGAATATTCGGTTTCTTGCATGAAAAACTTTGCTTAAGTCGGCGAATTAATGACAGATGCTTATTCGTAGATTTAAGTAAAGCAGTTTAGTCTTTCATGCATGTCATGGATTTCCGCAAATTTACGACTTATTCTATCAATTCTTACTAGGTTTATGTTAGTCTTTGTTCAGGTTTCTGCGAATTTTTCACACCAAGTTCAATTTGAGTGAAATAATTATTTGTATGGGTAAATATCCTGTTCAATGGCGTTTATAATAATAATAAATATATAGGACTATATGACACACGGACGTCTGTTCCTAAGGTAGGCAACTTAATACCTGTGTAAGGGTAACAGACGCCTGTTATACACAAATATATATTTTTTTGAAATATATAAATACATACATATGGATAATACACCCAGACTCGAGGTTTTTTTTAGAAATATATAAATACATACATATAGATAATACACCCAGACTCGAGGCGGGAATCGAACCCACGACCCCTAGAGCGGAAGGCAGAGTCACAGCATTCGCACACCTTCCTATATATGAATTACTATTGTGTTAAATGTTATACTCCTCCGGCAAATTTCTTAAAATGGTACCTAAAGATTTCACTTCACGTATTAATATATAAATAGAGGTTGAATTTAAAATTCATAAGTTATAGATTACTATAACGTACGACTGAAGATGAAAAATCTGTCTATATTTTTAAAGCACTGCCATTTTTGAATGCATTATATTTTATTAAATAACTAGTACTTTATACGTAGCTTTGAGGGATATCTTTTTTTCTTGAAGTACCATTTAAAAGAGTTCCAGGCTTAAAGGGTACATAAAAAGTTTGGTTAGTTAATCTCTTACTAACAGTAAATCGATGGATGTATTTTCACTATTTACGATAGTTCACACCACACGTTTTTAAAAGTTTCTTAAGATTTACAAACGTAAATTACGTTTCGAAATAAGTATATATAAATATAAAATTAAGCAATGAACAATATAAACGAACCACGTTGGTATATTGAGGAAATATATATGCCCAAATCGTATAAAAACTTTTATTGGAAAAACAACTGTACGGGATCCAATTCCGCCGAATAAATTGATTAAAAGCAATACAATATTTATCCACGGGTTGAACGTTTGCTTGCTAAGTGCCCTAAATTATCTCATATTACATTTCGAATTTCATTTCCTTTCATAATTTGATAAGAGCCTTAGTTCATCTCTCTTTGTTTTACATTCTTATCCAAAAGCTGTAATATATAATTGATTTTATAGTTATTCAGAGGTATTTTCTAGATTTTCAAATCAATTGACGTAAAAAAATTAAATTAAAAACTCGGATACCTCTACTCAGGTATGTTCGTTGTATTCAGTAAATTGATCCACTATGCCATAACTCCCCCTCCCTCTTCAAATACCCAATTTTGTAATACAAAAATCAAAACTTTTCATTTGATACCCCGCTCATATATATTCGCTTCCTATCGTTTATTTGGGTTCACTATTTTCACACCCCACAACTTTTAAACGGCTCAACCAATACAAAAAAAAAAACTAAATTAAAATCGCTTCATCCGTTCGGGAGCCATGATACAACAGACATACAGATAGACACAGACACACAAACACAGACAAACATCAAACATATAACAGCTCTCTTTATGCGTCGGGTGCTACAAAATCGAATCGCACACTGGTAGGTTGCTCTAAACATAATCTGAATTTGTCAATTTGACATTTAACATTTTCCAGAAATGTGTTAAAAATATTTAATACATGATAACTTAACATTTTTATCGGAGAATCTACTATCTACCAATATACAAAATTCGCGTCTTACTACTCCGAAAGGGCTTGACCCATTCTTATGAAATTTTTTGTGCATGTTTGGCAGGTCTGAGAATGGGTTGTAACCTTTTTTAAGCCCCTAAGTGATAAGTGGGACCAACGCGAACGAATTCGCAGGAACAGCTAGTATTATATAAAAATCTTCTGTCACGGTATTCGCGATAAACTCTGAAATTACTGAACCGATTTTGATCAAATTTTGTAGCTAGCTATAATAAATAATCAATTAATGATAATATCAAAAAGGATTCCTTTTTATTTAAGCAAGCAGCCATTTTTAATAAAAATAACGAAAGGATCGTCGCCATGTTACATTTACTTAATATGGCGTATTCGGTGCAGATGATATTCGTAGCCACGTTCGGATTTCAATAAAATTCCTCGTGGGCGCACCTGCATGCAGAAAGTTCAACAAATGAGACTAATATTTCTATGGACCGCAAATTTCCAATATTTTGACAGCGGCGCATGTGAACTAGGGTGTAATAAATTGGATTTACGTCGGACGTAGTGTGGAATTCCATGAATCGCAGCATGAAAGGATGTATTCCAGCCATTGCATGGAATATACTAATTGGCTTGTATTGCTTTAAACTTATTTCAATACAATGCAATTCAACACAGCGCGCCTGAAGTCCACATACCTTGGCAGCTTTCCACACAGCGTCACAAGGCCCAAAGAGCTCGGCACCGCGCTACATAGATCAACACTGCACCACACAGCTCCACACAGCACCATACAAGCTTGACACAGCAATGCATGGCTCAAAGCACAATAGAGCTCGACACCGCTCAACTCAGCTCCACCTTACCAAATAGATTACACGTTCCGCACCCACCGCAATTAACATAAACGCGTTTTATTTTGACAAAGGAGGTTCTAATATAATCTTCTTACTTTTCACCGCGTCTCTTAATTTTTTTTTTTAATACTTTTTTGTAAAGTGTGTTTACTCGCTTTATTATAACTCGGACTGCGCGATAGATAATTGGAAACCACTAAATAAGGAAGTACCCGCGACTCCGACAAAATTTTTAATTTATTTTAATTATATTTAATAGTAAAATTTCCTATATACACTCTAATTTTAATAAACTTTTAAAATACATAATCTTTTTTCTCGTTTGAAAAACTAATCTATACTAATATATAAAGCTGAAGAGTTTGTTTGTTTGCTTGAACGCGCTACTCTCAGAAACTACTGGCCCGAATTGAAAAATTCTTTCAGTACTTTATAGCCCATTTATCGAAGAAGACTACAGGCTATATATCATAAGGATAAAATCTTTCACCTAATTTTACGCGGACGAATTCGCGGGTAACAACTAGTTTTATATTTGAAGAGTGTAAAAACAAATATTACATTATTATAATATCACCCCAGTTACTAATAGTATAAACATAACATAAACAACATAAACAATCTATGGTTTGTATGAAAAATGCCGGCGACGCATCTGCGAGCCTTCCAATAGTGCAATTATCGCCTACGTGACCTGTTTCCCCTTGTTATTTACGATTATATTTGTTTCTTTGTTCATGAATAAAGGCATCCTGCTTATTTAGTAAAGATTTGAGTCATTATTAGATACTAGCTGTGCCTGCAACTTTGTCCGCGTAAAATTAGGTAAAAAAATAGATCCAATTCTAGCATGATAATATATAGCCTTCCGCGATAAATGGGCTATCTAACACTAAGAGAATTACACAAAACGGACTAGTAGTTCCTGAGATTAGCGCCTTCAAGCAAACAAACAAACAAACTCTTCAGCTCTATATATTAGTATAGATGAAATAAATTTACACCCGTTAACATTTCAAAACCAGTTTTTAATGCTTGAATTATAATATCTCGATAAGAAATCTAGATCTTTTAGTGTTAAAAACTAGTTTTGAGGATGATAAGCAACAAAGTGGTATAAAGTAATCTCACACCATCAAAGAAGTTTACACATTAAATCAATTTTAAAAGATATCTACAAAATCTTACAAATGTTTGTTGCTTAAAAGATCACTATCTTTTCGGAGATATTTTTCAATGTCTTAATACAACAACAGAGTCCTGGTATCACATATTTTATGATTTTCTCACAGATTGCGTACATTAGTGGATATTTGTATTTGTTTATGGGGTTTTTATTCGTTTATTAGTTTGTTATTTACTTTAGCGTAAATAACAAACACTTAAATTTATGTTGGACAAAATCTGTCTGATAAATTTTTATCTGAACACAAATCGTTGGCACTTAAAAATGTTCTTCTGATATATTTTTTATGATATAAATCCTACTATCGACTACGTAGTGGATATATATGCTACACTATTTTGCCAAAAACCTTTATGTATTGCCCATTTCATAAAGATGACAGTATCGAGCTAGCGATGGTAAAGTTGATTTCTGATGTCAACTATCGATATCGATAGACAACACTTCGGCAACACTATTTAATTTTACCAAAAATCTTGATCTACGTAACACGCGGTACATTTCACAAAGATAACAGTATGGAAGTATCGATGTTATAGATATATAGATCGTTTTATCAATGTTATAGATAATTTCTGAGATGTCGATGGATAAACTCTGAGAAGTAGTTCGGCTGCACTATTTCATTTTACCGAAAATCTTAATCTACGAATCGCGTGGTTCATTTTACGGAAATGACAGTGTCGAACTATCGATAGCTGTATCGATATTATAGATATGATTTCTAAAATCAACTATCATGGACAAAGGATATACAATCTAGAATAATTTAAGCAATAAAATTTCCGTTCATTTTTGGGCCGATATAAGTTTACAAAACTTCCACAAACATACTTCTCATCAGAAAAACCGAAACATTTCCGTTTATTTGACATATTGGTATTGCTAAATATAGATATTTTTCTGATAATCCTCACAAAATATAAATTTGCATGGTATCACGCCGTCCGTGACAGTAGTGTCACCATCCTTTCTCTCCTCCCCATCTACCTATGTATCCTTTTTTTCCATCCCTTTCCCCTACTCCTGTCTTTTTAATTAGAGTTAGGGCAACGCTTGTAGCCGTATTGGGCCGGCGCGTCCGGGTACCAGTACCTCTTTCTCAAATGAGATCGGCGTGAAGTGGCGGCAATGCTGTCACGTGCACAAAATTAGGTTTTTCTACGACAGCACGTTTGATGACAATGAAATTATCGGCTTTATGTACTAGAATATATACGGCAGCGATACTCTGCATACCAAACTCACAGTGTCCTCTTCTAGGATGGTTCCTGGCCTCGTGCGAGTATTTCTTTTATTAAGGACAGGCTCCAGACTGGTGGTAGCACCCATCCACGGTCTCTGTTAAAATTCGGGTATTTTTATGGCTACTAGGTGTTTTTTCCTATACAACACAGAAACTTATCAAAACCGATATATTGGTTTACGCCTATATTATATATGTGCTTCGCCACTGCCGAGCCATTTATGTCCATGTTTCTTACGGTGCATACGTGCTCAGATATTCTGGGGCGGATATTGCGTTCAAATTACATCGTGGAAACTCGTCGCGATATCCGCATATTAATTTAAAGTATAAAAATACAAATAAAAATATATTCAGTTTTATTAAAAATGTTAAGAATAGTCCCTAAAGTGTATACAAAATGTGTAGGTATAAACACAACTTTATGAAGGATGAGATAAATAATTTAAATAAAAAGAATTTTGTATTCTACTGCATGTAACACTCAGTATGACAAAGTAAGATGCGACGTGCTCTTGAGACGACGCTGCCTCGTTGAGTTGTGTTTAGTGCTTTCAATGCAGATATTTTAAAACTTTATGCGTTTTCACCCTTTGCAATGAGATCTTATTTGTCGTAATGTGTTTTAAGATGCATTTGTGTCTACGCGTATAAATAAAATTAAGGTGTTTGTTTGCATCATATATGACCCTACATCCAGCGCTTATTATAAACATTGTACCTACCATTTTTATTTGTCTGTCTTTTTGTGAAGGTTAACCACTGACTGACTACACCTTTTTTAACGGAAACTTTATTTATATATATAAAAATATACATAACGTATGCACGTGCATAAATTTCACAGACTCATTTTTATTGGCGACTATAAATTGAGATGTAAACTAACCTATCTTTCAAGATGAAACTGTACACGGGTGGCAAATTTGAATAAAATCGGTAAATTAGTTTAGGAGTCTAACTCAATATTGATAATATAAACTGGCGTCTGCTACCTTTAACACAGACATTAAGTTGTCTGCCTTATGCCGGGGCCAGACATAGCTTCATTTGAATGATCATGTAATGTGGTCGGGGACTTTGTGTAACTGTACCAAGTTTTGTATAACTTTGAAGACTTCAAGGACAAAAATGTACAAACACTTTGAGCTATGTTTGGCTCCGATATTAGGAATAGACGTCCGTGTGTCACATGGCCCTATGTATTATGAATTATTAGTCATCACAACGAAACTATGTGGACATCTTCTAAATGTCGTTATCGCAAAATGTGGTTTAAACGAACGTTTAAAGTCCAAACTTTCGCGTGAAGGGTTCTACAGTCGTTTAACTTTCGTTTAATGTAAGGTTTATGTAAATTTGAACTGTAAACGCGATTCCGCATTGACCGGAGTTTTATCGCGCTGCTGTAAAATTACTTTTTATATACACACATAAATTATAAATATCGAAGTTTTTCGTATATCTGTGAATTATCAAACGGTGTTTTTATAAAACTTTTCGAACGAACCTTTGCAATTTTAAAGTAGTTAAACAAACCGGTTTTCACATGGACCCAAGTTTTATAGCATCGTAAAATTAATTTTTATTTCGGAAGTTTTTGTTACATTAGTGAAATATTAAACAACATTTTCTAAATCTATATACTTACTAAATAAAGATGCAGAGTTTGTTTGTTTGTTAGTTTGCTTGAACGCGCTAATCTCGGGAACTACAGGTACAATTTGAAAAATTCTTACAGTGTTAGATAGCCCATTTATCGAGGACGGCTATAGGCTATATATTATCACGTCAAAATTGAATCTAGTTTTGTTCATCTAATTTTATGGGAACAAAGTCGTGGGCACAACTAGTATTCCATATTTTCAGAGATGCGAACCGTAACCAATTGATTAATTCTATGAGATGGTAAAAGAAAGTACCATACTGTACAGGGTTATTTCTGGAATTAAAGATGGAAAGAAAACCTACCGAATATGTGTATTTCCAGCAATAGCCATTATCATACTATGGCCCATAGTACTGCATCATTTCGTGGAAGTTTCAGGTATACAGCTACCAAATGCTGGAACAATCTTCCTCCGTCTCTTCAAAACTTAACTTCCATGAACAACTCTAAATTAAAATATAAACTACACTTATTTGACTTTCAAATACAGAACTGATGATATAGATATAGCTCATCCCCCCGAAATCATGCTCCCGGTGTATTAACAACCCATACATGGGGGCGGCGGGAGGCAAAAAAAACGAAATATGACACGCCCGGATGGGGGTGTAGTAAAATATCACGTGTATCTATTTTTTCGTCAAACGCGCGATTTCTAAACTGAAAAACGGCGAACACAATCTGCAACATTTCTGTCTAGACGTTTTTATCATGATCCATAATTTTAGAATAGAATAAGATTATACTTTATATAATCTTGTTTTATTAAAATAATGCTAAAAAGATCACGTGACAATGGTTGGATGGCCCCTTTGTGTCACAATCTAAGTTAGGTATTGGTACCTTCACGAATCATGCGCACTAACATTATTGGTACCTTCTGATGGAATCATAGTCAAGCGCGGCAAATCGCAACACTCAAAATTTTTGATTTTGTAAGGCACTCGTTGTCTTTTGCACATTAGTACAATTGGCCCTTATTTAAGCTTATTCTTTATGTCCATCTATGCTTACAACTTGTGCCGGTAATTCTATTAATGTAATCTGCGTTATATATAGAGTTTTAAGTAATTTTCCACATTTCAGAACCGCACGTCGTCAGAGTATGCGCCTGTGAAACACCATTGGTTCTATCGGGTGGAGTTTGAAGGAAAGTCAATATGGCGTGGTTTCTCTGTGGCAGATTCGAGGGCGTTAGAAAGCGCCTTTCTCAGTCGTGAGTATTGGATTAGAACAACTTTACCTTTTTTCTTAAAGTGTTTCTCCTCACTTGGGATACTAGAATTCAAAAACCTTGGTCGCTTATGACCAAAAGAACTAAGTTCATCACAAAATTTTCATTCATTGAATTATGTCTTTGAGTTTATAGCTATTTGGTGTACAAAATTATTGAATATTTATAAAACTAATAATTAAAATAGGCCATTTTGTCCTATTTTTTGTTAATTACATATGTCTTATCTTTTTGACCAATCTTTCCATTTTAGCTGACCTCAATGAGAATACGTTGGTGGCCACCGATGGCGGTAGATATGACGTGAACGTCATGGCGCGCCTCAGGATAGCTGTGTACTGGTCGGATAAACCGACTAACGTTATGAGGTAATTATGACGTGTACATGTTCTGACAAGCTTGATGACACTTTATTTATTGTAGAACCTCCATCAATATATATAGGTAACTAAAAAGATTTGCTACAAATGTATACTTTTCTATAAAGAATGATCGACATGAGATTCATAGTCTAATCGCGACGCATCTCTTTGCGGCCCACGATTGTTTTGTAAATGTGAATCTACTTCTTATAAATTGTGCGTAAAGTTTTTTTGTGATATACTAAAATTCATTTTGCATGTGTGGCCCGCCAACATCTAATTTCTTAACGATGCGGCCCTTGCCTGCCAAAAGGTTGAACGACCTCTGGTCTAGTCAACAAGTACTTTTTAAGTCAAACTTTTTTCTTTCTCTCCGAAAAATATAAATGAGGCGTCATTCGATTAGGAATGGCGCGTAGATGATTTTTGAAAAACAAAAGGCAATCATAATCTTTCCGTACTATAAAACATATTTGCTTTCCGTTCTTGAACGCTTAGTTCTTTTAAACTACGCAACGGATTTTAATGAGGTTTTCATCAACAGGCAGAGTGATTCAAGGGGAGGGTTTATATGTATAATATGCATAGAGCACGTGCGAAGCCGGGACGTGTCGCTAGTTAAGAATAATAAGTAATATACAATAATGTACCTGTGTGGAACAGCAATCAATGACTATAAAGCTTGTATCGATTGCTGTTGAGCCTAGACCTCTTACTCGTTCATCTACGTAGATATATGTTGAAAAGCCCTATATAATTATTGCAAAAGTAACATCATTACAGGTGCAGCTGGTTCTACAAGGGCACTACTGATCCGCGATATGTACCGTACACAGAATCTATAGCCGATAAACTTGAGGTAAGAAATAAATCATTATTCTATACTCAGCCAATGTGTTGTGTATTTACAAGTAAGATTCCTAAAATTATAGACATTTTCATCATCACTGGAAAAAGTCCGAAATTAATCTCGCATAGTATAACATTGTCAATATCAATTCTTCCTCTTCGGAACACTAAAACGAATTCAGTGGTCGATCCTGAAAATTGCCACAGATTTACAAGTCTGTAAAATGAACGTCTCCTCTATAGGAGGAATATCGTCACGGCATGACCACAGGGGTCGCCGTCGTCGTGGTAGTCGTGTATCGTTAAATCTAACCCACAAACAAGATAAAAAAAACAAACAAACAAAAGTGGATCGGACCAGTTATCGGTCAGATAAAGGAAGATCCACTCCCTGGGAGTAAAATTTTGATTTAAAACAACATTATAACATCGAAAAAGTGACTGGTAGTGAATAAAGTCCCACTAAAGTCGGGTTACAAATGAGAACAGAACAGTGCGTTCAGTCGGTTATCTTCCTGAGAACAGTCTTACTCCGGGTCCCCTTTATTAAAATTTGAACTAAAAACTACATTATAACATTGAAAAAGTGATTGCTAGTGAAAAAAGTCCTGCTAAAGCTGGGTTACAAATGAAAACATGACAACGCGTTTGGCCGGTTATCTCCATGAGAACAGACTTTCCGCGGGTGCCCTTTTCCTTTTTGTCGTGAAAATCCCTCTCTGATTTTCATTGCTACTCGTGTTTAATTTCTCGTACAATTGAGACACAAGTATTCTAATGTATAACTAAAATAATTAAAAAAAGTGAAAACGAAAATTAAAAAAAAGGAAAATATTGCTATTAAATGCTCTTATTATTAAGATTTTAGGCTCTACTTTTTATGAAAAACATAGACAAACAGACACTGTTGCAAGGATAAATTTACGATTTTAAGATTTTTTCCTTTACTTGTGCTACAAGATGTAGCTTATTGCCAAATTTCAAGATTCTAGGTCAACGGGAAGTACCCTATAGGTTTTGGGTCTCCTTGCAAATGTATGGGAAAAGTGACATAAACGACCATATCTTTTGATTGTGTTCACTTGGAGGGTTAATTTTTTCACAACTTCAAGGGACCGCAGACTTCAGTATATGGTATTAATTTCAAATTTTTAGGTCTTGCCGTTCCTGAAAAAAAAAGGGTCTTGACAGACAGACAGACAGACGGACAACAAAGTGATCCTATAAGGGTCCCTTTTTATCCTTTTGAGGTACGGAACCCTAAAAATGAATTAACTTATAGGAAAGGGTAATTCTATTATAGCCAGCACTTTGGTACAGGAGGCAGTAACTGACTTTCGCTTCAAAGTTTTGATTTCGATTCCTGCTTCTAGTATAGTTGTATTATGTATATAAATATCTATTTACTAGCGGACTCGTCCTGCCTACACGTTGCGTTACTTACCTATAATATTGTCCCCGTTTCCCTTTTCCGTTCCATATAATGGTTCGCTATTTTGTCGTTACTTGCTTAAACATGAAAGATATATGTATATGCTGTCGCAGGCCTTTTTGTAGAACTATTAAAGATAAACAATTCCTTCATTCACTGTTGTAATACGGTATTTGCAGCGTACGCCAGAATAGCTCGCAGATGGCAGAATTTCCTCCTAATTACTAGACATCTATCGTTATATTTCGGAAAATTCACACAATATATTTATAATTTATAGCCTAGGCGTTATTCTGATGTATAAACTATATTATTGTAAAGTTCTATTAAAATGCACTCAGTGGTTTTTCCGTGAAGTAGCGTCAAACATACATCCATACATTCACGTGTACAAACTTTCGCGTTTATATTAGTGGTATTAATTTAAATTAACATATACATATAAATAACCTGTTGTTATTACTACGATATAATATTATTCATTACCAATTAATGGGCAATAAACATTGGTGATTAGATATGCTAATTAAACGTTTCTCATCTTGTTTACATGACGTTGGTTGTAAGCGTTGTATTGATACATTTTGTTCCTACATACGACGCGGTTTGGAAAAGCCGGTCGCAGATTTCTGATTTGGATCGTACTAACGAATTTTGGTGTAATCATCGGTTATAATTATGATTGACGGTATTTAGCCTATAATCCGTAAAAATACCGGCATTTAGATAATAAATACTTAGAATAAATTAGATTGTGTGGCACACAATTAATAATTGTATATACTCGACAATAACTGATGTGACATTTGTTAATTTGCATTCAATTTGAGAAACATTGACGTATCGCGGTAACTTCGCTTAATCTATAATTAAATATAAAAATCGTTGACTACAATCTAATGGTTTTAGGATACTGTTGGGCTTACCGCGGTTTTGTTCAACTTCAGATATATTCGCACAGGAATTAATAGATGATTTTTACGCAATAGTCTAAAAAAAACTCCCAGGAGGTGGATCTTTTATTATCTGTCCAATTAACTGGTCAGATACACTATGGGTACGCGACCCTGAAGCACCCTAGCTGCTAATTTGCCTCCCCCTATACCGTCTCGTGACAGTAGTGTCCGCATCCTTTCTCTCCTCCCCATCTACCTTATAAAAACCAATTACGTATTTCCCGCGACTTTACCGGCCTAAGGCCTTTGAGAAATGAGTGTGCTCTTTTCTTGAAGGTCCCTAAGTCGTATCCGTTCGGAAATACAGACGCTGGTAATAATAATGTCTATAGGCGACAATTACCACTTACCATAAAAGTTTCCATAAGTATAACAATGGAAACAGCAGCGATCCCCCATGGCGCTGTTCGATGTATACGTGAACAAGTGTATACTTCTATACATTACTATACTTGCATGATGCAGGTGCACAATTGTATAAATTTTCACATTATATCACCTGCCCCAGATACTGCTATGACAGCACGCGGTAGCTATGTTTATATTCTATACTTCTATTCTTTTACTACTCAACAAAAACAGAAAGTACTGTAAGCCCCTCTATAACGCGGTAGGTTATTCCACATTGTAGGTTGTACGATTATTCTCGTATAACGCGTTTGTACAGCCCCGAATGCGCACTTATATATATATTATTATATACTACTACTACTATATATACTATTAATACTGTTATATACTAGCCGTGCCCGTGAATTCATCCGCGTAAATTTACGTAAAAGATATTCAATTTTAGCGCTCTTCGGTAAATAGGCTATCTAACACAGAAAGAATTTTTGAAATAGGACCAGTACTTCCTGAGATTAGCGCGTTCAAGTAAACAAACAAACAAACTCTTCAGCTTTATAGATTAGTATAGATTAAAGAATAATATAAATGCTTTATAAGAGTGCCGTGTTATAGGGGGGACTACAGTAGTTTCTTAAAATACGTATATATTATCAGTTAAAAAAATTATTTATAATAAATATTTGAGCCTCAATTGCTCAACGATAAGAAAGGCAAAATAAAAGCCGTGAGGTGCTAAAGTTTAATCTTCAACCATACTAGACTAGGGCTTATCCTAGACTTAAACTTATGCGTATAGGACTTTGACACAGAAATACTAATTTTAATCACTTTAAAAAAAAAATTCTAATTCAAAGATTATTTTTAAAACTAGAAACAACACACAAAAGTTTATTCCCAGAATTCTTAAATATAGTCTATCTAGTACCTTCTATTTGTCTAAGTAGGTTAACACTGATTTCACTAGTAGATTATTAAACCTCAGGCAGTCTAAAATAGACGTTCATCAAAATAACATTATTATATGTTCAAAAAGTTACTTTGTATTAGTTAGTGAGTAAACAAACATTTGACATACAATGTAACATTGCTAACAACAAACTTGTGTAATGCTATATTTAACTTACAATTAGTCTGCCACATTATTTTCTTGTAGTATAACATAGTAATATTCGGAATGGCATATTCAGAGTTATACAAGGTTATAGATGTTATATATTTTATCCAGGGGGTGGATATTCCTTTTTATCTGACCGATAATTGGTTAAATCCACTATGAGAACACGATCCCGGACTACCCTAGCTGTTATTGTCACTCCCCCTATACCGTCCGGGACAGTAGTATCCGCATTCTCTTTCTCCTTTTCATCTACCTTTATATTCTTTTACACCATCCCTTTCTTTACTTCTATCTATTTCTCTAATTAGCGATAGCGCCATGCTTGCAGTCCTTTATCCCGATACGTCCGTGTATCATTACCTCTTTTTCACATAATCCGCGTGAAGTGGCGGCAATGCATTCAAGTGTTGGTCGTGTTTCGTTCGGTTTCCGGTGGCCTAACATCCTCTTAAAGGCAACGCATCTGCAAGCCTTCTAGTGGTGCAAATGTCTATGGTTATTAGTAGTCACGTAGGTGATGAATTCGCGTGAAAACGATATATGATGAATATATATTTGATACACAAAGTTTATAGGTAATCCAATTGAATATACCTTTATATTTTGTGAATATGATTAAATTGAATTTAATTCATTAGTTTTGCTTGCATGTGTTAATACTACATATTATATAGCAGTACGATAGGTCGCGGTAACTATGATTCCATACTTTTATTCTATACCTCCATTCTTTTCTTACTTACGAAATTTCGAAAAACGCGGGACGTACAACGATGAAATTTGGCCAGCAGGCTTAAATACTTAGTAGAGATTTTTCGAGAGAATGAGATTAAATAGGTCTAAGGGATATCGGAAGTCTAATTTAAAACGGACCAAGTCACGGGAACAGCTAGTAGAAAATACTGGTGTAAAACATTCAAAAACTTTTGGTTACAGGTTTCAAATACTGGTTAAAACTGTATTCGTGAAAGTATTACTGGAATTACTCATTTGAGTTCCTCAAACTATTTCCACTTACACGTTAGAACTAACATATTGCTATGCAACTATGTTTTTATGCTCTTATTCTTCAAAATTCCGTTTTATTATTTTACAGCCCACAACCAAGTCAGATTAAGAAATTTCCTTACCATTAGTTGCAATGTTAAAAATACATTTAATTTCAGCTTAAAAACCAACCACATGAACTGCAGAGGCAGTCATTATATCCTCAACCATAGCTTTTATTACAACTGTTGCAGCGTAAAACTCGACTGCATTAAGTACAATGTCTAAAGCATTAATTGTCATTAGGTCTTCTCGTGTGTAATTGTGTCCGAATTTTGGTCAGGCATGTTTTCCAAAAAATCTAGGATCCATCCTCGACTTCGAAAGGTCGATACTTCCGAGTCATTTAATATCTTCGATCGCAAGAAGTTTAAACCAAAGTGTATATTCGACTTCAACAGGCCGGAACTTCTAATTGACTTAAAATCTTCGACTCAGGCTCATCTCAAAAGGTCTACGGAACCCATAATGTTAGACTAGCGCTTCGCTAATTCTCTGTTTCTTGAAAACGATCAACCCGTGGGACTACTTCACTTTCGATCCCATTACACGATATTTTTATTCTATTATAGGATGACCACTACTAGTTATTAACATAGCCTATGGGCTGTCTAGTTCTTGTTGACTTCTTTTTTTAATTTTTACTCGGCAAAGGTTTATATTTATTCAACTTTTGTGTTTGACCATAGATAAAGAAATATACGCAGAGTATTCTTTAACTTTATGGAATCTTATAACACCATAGACCATTAATTGTTTTTTTTTTTACTTTTCTGATTGGTCCCACTAAAGAAGCTTATAATCAGAAGAACATCTAAATTGATAAGAGCTTCTTTTTCTTCTAGTTTAAGTGTTATGACCAAACACATTACTGTATACGACCTCCTCAAAGATCTTCAACTCCCAGGAAACATGCGTTCACACAGTAGGTACCAACATTAAAAACAAAGTGCTTTTTTTCACTCAAATTAAACAACGCAACGGTCTCGAGCGCAGACAATTAAAAACTCTAAGTACATCGACATTGCATCTAATGTAGCTCAAACGCATTGACAGACGTAACTGTTTACGTAAATGGAACGAACTGTCGCTGTCTCCCTCGCACGCAGTGGCCGACGCATCTTCCATCCCGTACGGACGCTCTCACGGACCGTGGGAACCTCACCTTTTGGTGCGATGTATCGATTTGTTTTGTCATCGGATACCGATTACGATTCGGGACTACTCGATTGAGATGCGAGAGGCGTTCGCTTCAAAATTGACAGGAACTTGACGGCGACATTTACATTTGAGTTTGGGAAAAATAAACAAATGTGTAGAGCAGAAGATGTGAACGCTGAAAGATCGATTTAAATACCCTTTAAGGCAAAGTTGCTGCTGTATCCACTTATCTTCGTATGTAAGATGTATGTTAACTTGACCATGCATGACTCATGGATTCATAAAAAAGATGAGGAAAGTCTAACGAACCATTTGGGGTTAACCCAACAGCAAACATTTTGTTTTCTCAAATATTTTTATTAAAAAAAGAACAAGATTTACAATACATGTACTAGGAAAGCATAACGCACTAAGGAATTCCGCAAATGTTCCTTACTTATTTTTCCCGCGGTGAACGACTTTCAGTTGCCAATGCGTGAAATAGTTATGTTGCGTTCACACGCTTTCGTTTTTAATATAAGGTAAAGAGAGAACAAATATTATATAATTTAGGTACAAAAAAAACTAGACTTTTGAAATATGAACACTGTGATGGAGCCTGCAAACGTTGTCTTTCTTGTCAGAAATAAATAAAAAAAAAAAATAATAAGCTTTTTTTTAAAAATGAAATAAGAGACAGATGTCCTTAGCAAAATGTATGTACCATGTTCGCATAACCTGTTAACGGGTGAAATGGACGTTCCTATTTGCCGGAAGCAAAACATCTTTCAATTGTAATATGTAATACAAAGGAATTAGCTATTCACAACTTGTACGCGCTGCGACAGTTGTTTATGCGAATAGGCAGTTCAATTTTCAACCTTATACGTATGAAATTAACGGTGCAATTGTCAAAAAATTGTTGTAAAAAGTAATTTTGTAATTTTCTATTGACGTCTCGATTCCCACGCGCGGCTTTGGCGGGTTTCGGGGAAGTTCGAAATTTGAAAATTTCGAAAGAGTTGCCATAGACATCTGGTGGGCAGATGATTTTTACGAGGCAAATTTGTTTTAGTTCGTCGTTTCTTTCTTTGTTGTTTGTGAGAAATGTTAGCTCAAACACGTTTCTTTTTTTTTATTATTTGCTATAGGAGCAATTTCGTTTTAAGCTTTAACTTTTAGGTTAGGTTTTTACTTTTAGGTTAGAACATAATTCTAATATTATACCGATTGCTCTTATTCTCACAACTCATTCGCTATAGTTACATTTTTACAATTAATTAAACGGCGCACAAAACAATACATGGGATGAAATCCTAAATTCGTAATTTAGAAGAAATATTTAAATCTATTTACAATTTTATATATAAAGTTCAAATGTTATTTTTCCAACAGTGTATTTTACCATGTGTAAAAGATGAAAGTATCACCAATCACCCGAATTAATAAACAGTTAAAGTAAAAACCGAATTAAAAACAATAGTCAGCCGGAGTTGCAATAGTGCTGTGATACAAAAAAAATACAGGTACCCAAATATAAAAGCGCTCTGTATAAAAATAGTATCGAGTTCATCAATTCTGTATAGTTAAAATTCAACACTATAGCTTAGTAACTTTAGCTAGATAAAACCGTCACCAATTACTTTAATTCAAATGTCAAACTTGACCTTCAACCTCTTAAATATATCAAAAAGAATATCCTAATTTAAATGATAATATTTGTGATGGATTATACCTAAAATTACTAGTCTATTACTCAAAAACACACATTGATATAATACACAAGGATCGGTCAAGTTCTTTAAACCAGTCTTCATATACCAATGTTCTTTATTCGTCCTTAAGTCCAGTAATTTACGTGAATTGCATTATAATCTCTACAACTCGCTTAAATATACAAGTAGTTTTTACCTAATTACACAAATTAAACCTAGTAATAAGACTCAAAAAAATCTTAAAATAAATCCTGCACGTTAATTCCTGAGCGATTCTCCTCTAATAAATCTACCTCATACAAAATTATATATACACATTTCCAGACGATTTGACCAGTACTCATTTGCTGGAAAATGTTTCAAAAACTACTTAGTTTCTCATCTCAGCCACATTCCATATTAGCCTTCCTACAAAATCGGAGTGAGTGCGTGTTTTAATAAAAAAAATAAACTCAATAAAATGAATTTAATCAGTGCGCGCGCCTGCATGATAAAAAAAGAAAACAGTATGGTCTGTGTTTTTTCTCATTTGCAGTCAATGTTTTCTAATAGCTGACCTTCAAATATTTTCAATCGATTCCTATATGCACCTTTTTTATAGATGTATGAGATGTCAGCATAGCCGAATTTCACAACTTTTAAAATTTGAAACGCATATGGAAAATTAAGTATAATCATTCGATATAAATAATAACCATGAATAACATATTTAAGGTTTTGTTGTCAACTTGTGGGAACTTCTGACCAATCTTAAGCGCTAACCTTACTCACAAGATGGGCGCAAAGGCTCCTAAGTCTCAATCGTTCTCTATGCAAACAATCATATCCGTGTTTATGTGTAAAGCGAAAACAAGAATTTAAACACTTCCTTCCGTTTGGCATGTTCTTAAAATAGTATATCATTCAATACTAAAAGTATTGTTTGTAGATTTATATTACAACCTATAATTATATTTAACATTTAAAAATATGTTACATAGTATGAAAAAATATGCGAGATTTGCAATCAATTCCACAACAACAGCAAAGTTAACCGTTATAT
>JANCMC010043217.1:8743312-8828084 GCA_024363005.1 Charaxes varanes
AAATATGTTACATAGTATGAAAAAATATGCGAGATTTGCAATCAATTCCACAACAACAGCAAAGTTAACCGTTATATGTAATGCTCAAATATTGAGGTACTCTTTATTTACGTGCATTCTGTGAGAAATGCGTAATTAAAACGCAGTGCCATCTTTACCTCAAGGGCACACGGGATCTGTGCCCAGGGCATCCAATTTAACGAAGGAATCTAAATAGAAATGTAGTCACTTATCTTATTATTTATACAATTTTTCTATTGAGATTTAAAACACCCAAGGAGATTTTATCTATTCCATGTCGAATAGCGGCTTCTATCAATTTCATGGACCACGTGGCCCTTATTCCCGTGTACCCCAAGGTTTTGGAATGGTCTAATAAGACTGCTTATACAGTATACACTCTACCTAAACGACTCCCGGCCAAAATACTAATTCCACCTAAATGAAACATGCAGTTTTAATTACATATTATATAAATCTTTAATTACATTTTAAATAAAACTCGGTCAAAATTGTATGCAGACTTTTTAATTTTATTTTGTCTGTCTGTTTGTAAAAGTCAGAATTTTCGAATCGAATACTATCCAATACCGTGGTGACAATTGAATCACTTATCTACTAGGACAAGATCGAGTTCTGGAATTTTAAATCTTTTTACTCATTTCTGGCTGCAATTATGTATATACATACATTCGTGAATCTTGATATATTATGAAAACTATTATGGATTTTTCATGTTATATACGAAAACTCTCTCGTAAATTTGTACCGCTAAATACTTAGATAACGGCAATATTAATTGAAAGTATAGATATGCATTGTCTGCTATATTCCCTAACATCCATATAAGCTTGTCAAAATCTAGGACTCGTCACTCGACGCGAGGTAAAATCGTGGGCAGGTGCTTGTCTGGCATCAATAAAATTTCAATTTAGAAATCAAAATTTATACCTTATATCGAGACTACTGGTACATAGCATAAACTTATAACATTAAAATAGAAAAATCAAACGATTTTTTAACACACAATCCTCGTGAATTGTAATTAAATTTTTATGACTTATTGCTCAATGCTCATACTTGCATTTTATTACATAATAGTGTTTCAACTATTCATCGCGTATTTCAAAATGTGATACGACGTTATAATTTAACAACTGTTTTTCTACAAACAAACATAACTCCACTTGTTAAGTAATCATATTCAAATTATTTAGTGTAATCATTTACTTTGATACACGCATTTGTTCATGAGGATCTCAAAGAACACTATTTCCCGAAAAAATACCAAACATACAATTCATACACGATACCTAAAGTAATAGGTAGACATTGCAATAGAAAGCTGATAGTCATTTTATATACCTATACACATATATTCATTCAAATATATACTTTATCGGCATGAGTTAAGACAAAAAGTTGTTTACCACCGCGTTTGAGCTGCGTCATCCGTACAATTTCTCGTTATTTTAATTCCATTTTTCATATGCCATATTGGCATTACCTATGAAATTGTACGAAGCTTTGTTTTACTATTGCCTAGACTTGGTTTGAACTCATATCTTATATGTCGTATACATCCGCGTCTTCACGTTTGTTCAATTTACTATCGCAAAGCAGTAACACCATAAAGTTTTATAATATTTACGATGAAGTAACCACGGATATTTTATGTATTTTATTCCTACACTGTAGTTGAATTTATTTCAGTTTCAGTTCTACTCCGTCGCTTTAGTATGTGAACTGTTCATTTGCAGTCAGATCAGATCAGTAATATAACATCCTTTACGTTTACTTTTACCATCCTGTGAAATCACACAAGAAACGGCTAGATTCGTTGCATAGCAACTATGACTATACATGTTATATGAATTAAATATTCATTTATTGATCATTTTTACAGGTATCCCTGACTCTACCCAACGAAAGAATGAATTAATGAAATGAACAACTTCTTTGTGACGAAATAGCAATTCAGCATTATTAAATTTAAAGTCAATCAATATAATGCCACGATAAGAATCGCTTTTGAAAGATGGCCGCACGTCACATAGTCAGTAATAGATATTTCGTAATTATTTAAATTAATGTATTACACAAATACACATTTTAAATTCGTTAAATCATCGAGTCGAAGCAATGGATGGATGGACAAATGTCTACTTACTTATACTAATTTCACTTTTAAATTAATTTCATATTTTAATTTTTTTTTTGCCACAGCGACACTAAGTCTACCTTCAAATGTTCTATCAAATTTATTTCTATTATTTAAGAGATTTTTTTTTAATACGTTTGAATATAAATAAAAATTGTGGATTGTCCCCCCCAATTCATATTTTAACATTGGGGCAAATATAATAACGTCAATCTTAATTATACATAAATTAAGTTTAACGATAACACATTTCTATAACGCCATTGACTATGGCACATTTAATGTCTACAAATGTAGACTTCAAGAAAGGTTAGTATAACTTCGAGTCACAATTAGCTACATAAATTCCAAGTGTCTTAGCTTACTTAATTAATTCAAAGTTTTATACGCGGAAAACACAACCGACGTTTTATTTTCAGTATATAAAAATTTGAAAGAATATTTAATAACATAATTTTACCCAATTTTCACGCATCTAAATATATGCTTCACTGTCCAAGTATATTAATTGCTGCTTTTCAGCTATCGTTATTAATGAGGTAACACTATTGGACATCACTTACACGTCAGTATTCAAATGGTACGCATAGGTATCAATTTATTCAAAAAATAAATTGCATTTTTTTTTGACAAAAATATACTATATATTAAATTTATCAGGCATCATAGCATTACGGCCAATACAGTGGACTATCTGGTTAATATATCTTGTATTGGCATATATCGACGTCATTCACTTACATAGTTACATTTAACCATAGTTCATTTCGTATAATAATTACATGTTTTAAAGCAATACGAAAGTCAAGGTTTAAATATATTATTTGGGGTTGGAAAACAACCCATTTTGATTCTGATTATGACACGAATATTCCTCGTGGTATTCACCAGGGCCTCGGGACTTTACAGCAGCGGAGGTGATGGCGGTGAAGGTGGAGGGGACAGAGGCCGAGGCGAGGGCTCGGCGGGCGGTCACCGCGAGGGACACGAGCTGGTCACCGACTTGCCGCTGAGGCAGGAGAAGCCGCTGATCGCAGACTGCAGGCTGGACATGGATCCTCTGTTAAAGTGAACTTGATTAATTAGAAATCATATATAAATTACGTCCCTCGGCCATGTCACGTTTTCGAAACCCGGAGGGGGTTTCGTGTGACATCATATACTTTTCAATATTTAAAATAAAATTAAAAGAAAACGGCAGATTCAATTGTTTTCCATTTTACTATTGATTTATTGTGACGTCGCATAATTTTGACCCCTTACACGTTGGACACACAATATCACATTTTGGGGATATCCTGGCCTTAGCCTGGATGATTTATATTAGTCACTCTACTTATTAAAACACAACTGATCACAGTTTATTTTAATTATTTAAAATAATTAAAATGTATGTATGTGGTTACCGGTAGTGATGGCTGGCGAGTATCTCGTGGTAGTAGACAAGCTGCGCCGTTGGCGCCTCGCAGCGCCACTGCAGCACGTAACTGCCGCTCTCCGACATTACGTGAGATCCCTGCACGGGTACCATTGTAATATATTTGGTAAAATACTGCGTGTAAGCCGTCCTATACATATTGTCTAAAATCGTTCAATAAAGCTGGAGATAGAGAAGCAGAGCTTTTTTCAATTAAATCAAAACATATTTTATTCGTGTAGACTTTACATGCTCTTTTGAATGGTCAAATATTTTGAAAGCCATCACTGATTCGGAAAAGACCAACCACGAGAAGAATCTACAATAAGCGCGTTAGCCACTCTCATTAAAGATATTTCTTACAAAAAATGAGTTTAACACATCTTTGTGTAAACTATAAAGCACAAAGTTTGAGCGACTTAACTCCAAGCAGTTTTATTTTTAATATAGTCGTCGAATGTATAACTTTTCGAATAAGCGTGTTTTTACCACGTCGTTTAAATTTATCAATAGCCAGATTTAATTTAATTGCTGCAAAGATATCGCAAGAGTCAGAAGCCACGTGAAGTAGAACTGACCTGTATGCTCTCTCCGTCGTGACAGGTGAGGGCCGGTTCGACGCGGTGGAAGTGTTCCCCTTCCCTCCAGCCGCGCTCCTCGAGCACTGACCGAGTTTCCTCCGCCCCCGCACCGCCGACACACACTGCTGTAAACGGTTTTAGACCTTTACTATTGATATTGTTATTTTACAAGAGATTATTAAAAACAATAACGTAATTTGATTATCTAGGGCCCGGTGAAAGCATCATCTACAAATGAAATGTTTTTGCATGACAAACTAAACTACTTTGCTTTAATCCGCGAATGAATACGAGGGAAAGTCGGTGTAATGCTGCAACTCGAAAGCTACACCAAATCTGCCACCAAAGCACAGCTCTACACTGACTTTCCGAAGCATCATCAGGAGATAGACTCTACAAAGGTTATTCGTAAAGTTTACGAGTTTAGTTTAGTTTCTCATGCATGTCATGGATTTCCGCAAAGTAACGCCTGATTATATCGAAATGTTTTTCATTTATGAGTTTGGAAACGCAAACATCGTATCGTCCCTGTATTCACAAAGACATTTAGGTGAAATTTATACTTATTTCTCACATGCCTACAACGCACCTGCGGTCATTTGATGGTCCAGCCGTTCATGAATTTCTTTAACGTATATAATAAAACTTAGTGCATGATAGCCATATAGCTTATCCTATACGTAAAACAGTTCCATTACAAGTTGTATACTTACCAGCGGCGTGGTCTGGGTGGTCAAGTTCGCGATCGCTGCGGTACACGGTGAAGTAAACTTTACCGACGCGTGAAAGTTAGAAAACTCGCACTAATTACGCTGTAGTTGAAACAATCGTCAACACGAACCGTTGTGCAGTGTTCGGATTATTCCTTTTACTTGTGCAATAAGACGTTAACTCTCGTAAGTTATACGCTCATAATTTTCAAGCTTTCGAAATTTCCTTTGGAGGCACTGCATGCCCCCGCATGCCCACACAATAAAGCTCTTAGTATATAACATGATGTACCGTGATATATAAGCAGTGTTTCAAAATAATTATGAATTCTCCACACGAGTCTTATCAAAAAAATAATAAAAAGGGGCAAAGGGCAGATGGTTCTCCTAATTGAGTACCGACGCCGTGAACCAGGATATGGACGCTTTGCCGGCCTTTGAGGAATGAATATACTCTTTGGATGAAGGTCCTTTAGTCTCGGATACACCAGAGCTAACCGCTGGTGTCATAGAGATGTAATGCGAGACAAAAAAAATCCAAGAATATCGCAAAAATAAAATTGACATGCCAGGGGGTTGGGTTTCTTCCAGGAAAATCAAATAAATTGCGTGTTGTTTCCTTTAATTTACTTAAAATAGTCTATTAAATATATAAACCATTAAAAATCTTCTCCTACGTACCAATGTGTAGAAATCCAAAGTTCTGTAGGTCGATATAAAAAAATGTCAGATCATCTTTCTTATGCCGGAGCTAGACATAGCCTGTCCTTGAAGACTACAAAACACTACGTAACTTTGCGCGGTTACACTAAGTCCCCGACCACACTACATGATCATGCAAATGAAGCTAGGTCTGGCTCCGGCATTACAAAATGTCTTTGCAGCACCACAAGGCTCAATTCTTGGCTCGCTTTTATTTTTGTTGTACATTAACTTTTTAATTGACTTTCCTGAATATACAAAGCATAAATGTACTTTATTTGCAGATGACACAACATTAATAATTGAAAATAAAAATAAAAATAATGATGAATTTGTCTATGACACCATTACAAGAAACTGGCTTACGAATAATAATTTAAAAAATAAATTTGACAATAGCAAAAATTATAAAACTTAATATTAGTCATGATAAAACTAAACCTATGTAAATTTCATATAAAAGACTTACAATAGAACCTGTCAACCACAGTCTTTCTAGGTGTAAGAATAGACAAAAACTGCAACTGGAAAGATCATATTGACACGTTGTGTAAAAAAATTGATAGGTTTATATATGTCTATGTTAGATTGAGAAGAACTTGCTCTTTTGAAGCGGCTGTAGCAACATATCATTATAAACCATTTCTAACTTAACAACCTTTATATTGTGTAAAAACTTTTAGTTACATTTTGTTGCCCAATCTCCTTTGTGTCTTTTCCATTGAACGTGACATTGGCGAATTAAATTGTGCTTATGCACAAATGCAAGCCATCAATCTAAAGAAGAAGAAGAAGCAACATATCATGGATATGTGTCATCCAATCTTAGATATGGCATAATTTGCCTTGCCTTTACATCTATGAAATTAGTCTCTTTATATATAAAAATATGACACTTTTTAATACATCAATGAATCGTATAAAAGTGAAAGAAATAAACATAAATTGATTATCCCCAAATATAACCTTAAAGTTAAAGTGAGAATAGCTTTTATATGGTCATATAAATATATAATGAGTTATCAAAGGAACTTATGCAATTAAAACTAAGTTTCTTTGAGAGACGCTTAGCCTTGTGGCTCTTGGAAAAGTGTTACTACACAACAAAATAGTTTTTTATGAGTAATATAACTTTGTAACTAAATATTTCAAAATAATTCTATAATACTAATAATTCATATTTTAATACTGTTTCACATATTGTGAATTGTTTATTATTATTGATTTTGTTAATTTCTTTCCACACATTTTGTAATTTTTCATTATTATTTACTTTGTTAATTTTGTTTTCATTTTTTAATATTCACATTTTGTAAATTTATAACAATAATTATTAGAGATGTGTAAATTTTATTCGATAATTAGATTTAAATGACCGATGATGAATGATGGTATCTGAACCCCGGTAACGGTAGAATGTGTATATTTTCTCAAATAAACTTTATCTTATCTTTTCTTATCTAGGTTTTTAAAAATTCTTTTGAAAATAACGGTCAGTCCACATTGAGATTTCTAAAAGATCCGTTGAATATGCAGTCATCGTCTTTTGGTTTACTCTCAATATCAGCCATCCATAAATTGTCTTTGGAAAACATTTCCCTAAAAAAGGTTAAAGATTACTGTTATATTACTTTGTAACTATTAAATTCAATGAGTATTTGGTTTAATATACATCTTATTTTTTTTGTGGTGGATTTTCCTTTGTGGATTTATCTGTCTGATAAATGGTTAAATCCACTATGGGCACGCGACCCCGTGAACAATGAAGTTCACAGGAAAAATAGAAAAATCTCAAGACACGATAATATACACCTTATGTCGAGAGAGTTAAGCCCCCACAGCCACGTCCTCTACAATCTAAGCGGACCCTGGTATTTAACCGGAATAACGTTAGGAAGAAGAAGTAGAAGATCAATAGTAACACATTATATCGGGGTCCGAGGTCGAAACCGTCAAACAAAACTCTAAGAATCCATCAATCTCCACAATTGAAAAAAAAACAATAACTTTGTAAAGTTACTAAAATCAAATCAAAATATGTTTTATTCAAATAACATTTTTACAAGCTCTTTTAAGTCGACAATTGTTCTAAAACTACTCTTGATTCGGAACAGATTAAAAAATATATTTCTTATAAACAGTTTTGTAGTCCATCCATAGGTTTCAGAGCATAACATTTGGTGAAGTAATATATAGAATTAAATTGTTTAAGTGTTCTTAAGAAACATAGCTAGTAACAAAACTCCTTCATTAATATTCTCCAGATATTATAAACGCGAAAGTTTGTACACATGGATTTATGGATGTATGTTTGAAACCCTTAACGTATGAACTACAAAAGGATTTTAATACAACTTTACTATAATATAGTTTATACATCAGTATAACACATATAAATGATGTTGTGTGAATTGTTCCAAATATAACGAGAAATGTTAAGTAAGTAGGAGAAAATTCTGGCGTGCTCTGCAAAAACCGTTACAGTTACACGTATACAGCGTATGAAAAAAATGTTTATCTTAAATAGTTCTACAATAAAACCCGCGACGACATATATCTCTCATGTTTAAGCCAATAACGCCAAAATAGTGAACCATTATGGAATAAGAAAGGGGACGGGATAGGAAACGGGAACGGGGATAATATTACAGTATAATAGAATGTAGTAAATTGTAAGTAAACCAATGTTCGGGCAAAACAGCGTCTACCGGGTTCGCTAGTAAGTTAAATGATTATAGAAGAACGAAAATTTCGCCCAAAAACATTAACCTGAACAGCTTTTTCAATCCTCTTATTTCTGAGAAGGTTTAAAAGAAAAGGAAGCGTGGAGAAGTCAAAAGATTATTTATAAATAAAAAAAATGCAGACTTTGACGCTACTTCAAAATTCTTCAAATAGATGTCGTTCGCTCTAAACCTTTTGATTGACGTGCCATGTCCATAAAAAATACGGCCAGTGTCATTTTTATGAAAAAAAAATTAGGTTGGTTGATTGGCTAATAACAAAACATACGAAAATTTGGGCAAGATAAAGTCTGCCGGGTCCATTAGTTAGTAAAATGATTTACGTAAAGTAAAATTGTGTAGGTATATCTGAGTAGTTCAGTCAACGTGCAGTACATATATAACTAAACAAACAGACTGTTAAAACTGCTATAAATCTGTTTGACTTGGCAGTTTGTATTCACGTTAAGCACCCTCGGCAGTGGCTGACGAGCGCTCGCTTGCATTTGTGTCTATACTAGACCAAGATTATGTAACCTTTTGAGTGCGGCTGTTGTGACTATCTTACATATTCATTGCAGCTGTTGGCTAGTCTTTTGAGAGATTTATTACACCTACGAGGCAATGTGAAGAGTGCATTTGTGTGTTATCTTATTTTTGAAACAAAACTGCTTCGTCGTGTTACTTCGTTTACAGAGTGTTTCTATTTGCGTCTATACTAGACCAAGATTATGTGACCTCTTGAATGCGATTGTTGCGTTGTTGCATCTGGAAGCTGGAAGCTTGTTAATCGAGAGATTTATCATAGCTAAGATACAATGTGAAGAGTGCATTTATTTATTATCTTATTTTAAGAACAAAGTTCCTTGGACGTGTTACCTCATTTACAAAGTCATTCCAATTTTTATAATAGACCAACATTATGTAACCTTTCCAGTGCGATTGTTGTGAATATCTTACATATTCATTGCAGCTATTGGCTGGTCTTTTGAAAGATTTATTACACTTACTAGACAATGTGAATAGTGCATTTATTTATTGTCTTATTTCAAGAACAAAGTCCCTTCTTTGTAGTCAATGAGTCAGCCATGCTTTGATTGCCTCAGCCAGTATACAAATACTTGAAATATACCTAAAAAAAAACAGTCGGGAAACTAATTTTTATCAATGTATGGAAAAATCGTCATTTATCTATATTATGATTTTGTCCCTACAAAGCTGCCGAATTAAAAAGCTATAAAAATATTTATATCAATTCTATCATTCGTTCCCGAAATCCCACATTTCTTGGAATGTATTTTAATCGTTTCCGCTTGCTTAACAATTGGGGAATCTCCCCATAATAATAACAATAATAATAATAAACTTTATTTATTTCCCTTAAAGTATTTGAAGGTCTTCGTGTCCGAGCTACTTGGTGCTGCCCGGGGCGGCCGCACCTCGCCGGTTGTTCATCGGAAGGTCTATATATAGTATTCGTAAGTAGAAACTTCGCTAGCGTGAGTTGGTTTTGTATGAAGATTTTCAGTGTTTGTACTGCGGTCATAAACATAATCATTCATACAGCGCCATCTGGTTTGCTTTGGTGTAACCTTTTTCCACTCGACATCATCGCCATCTCGTTATGTAGCGGTGGCTACAATATTTTAGGGAATAGTGATGGTATACGATGTTTATGCTCTAAAAATTAATAATTATTTTGATACTAGCGTTTTAATCTTAGAGTAAGTAAAGAGATAAATAGGAGAATATCTATTTATTAATAAGTGAAGTAATAATTTTCAATTCAATTTTACGAAAATTGCACCTACGAAAGAGTATGAAATTTGACACAATTATAAGAGTCACGAACACTAAAATACATGACAAATATTTAAAGCTTACAAATGAGGACAATGAATAATCAGTGAATAACAATCCCAGAATGTGCACAAGAGAGAGATTTCCTATCACTTCGGAACCCGAAGATGTCATAAACTTTATGAAATATCACGAAAAGCACATCATAAAATGTTTTACCGTGAACATAAAATAAGTGACAATGATTTGTTGCTTACGAATGGGGACAATGAATAGTCAATGTACAACAATACCAGAAAGTTCACAAGAGATAGATTTAGTGTCACTTTCCGTTCCCAAATGTATCGTTGACTTTATGGCGTAGCCGCGTTACAAGTCGTGAAACGTTTTACTGTAAGCCGCAAGCAAATTGCACCTATTTATTGTTAACGAACGATACTTTTTAGACTGAAAACGTGAATAATCACGATTTTATGATTGTGAATGGATTTTGTTTTACACGAAAAATGTTTTAATAAAATGTTACTAGGGGCAAACGAGCAGACAGCAGTCACCTAAGTACCTATCGACGCCAATGGGAATCTGCACGACCAGAAGGCTAGCAGATGCGTTGCCGGGCTTTAATGACGAGTTTAGGCCACCGGGAAGTCTCACAAACCAAACGGAATGAAACGAAACGATATATATATCTATCTATATACATAGTAAGTCGCTTCGCATACTTGTATACTTAGATCTTTTGAAGTAAGCAACGGATTCTAATGTACTTTTTAGGACAGTAAACAGTGTTATTCATGAGGAAGATTTATATGTTTGCATAAAGCGAAGTGAGAAATATATAACATGAGGACTATTCTGTGTTTTCAATTCATAGTTTCAACTTTGAAAAAAAATTACTTTGCTTATACGTAGCCAAAAAAATTGACACGGTTTTTGGATTTACCTTCCGATCCCCAAAGGTATCGTGGACCTAGCCCTATAATCTTGTTATACATCATCGTATTACAGCGGGATCCAAATAAATTACCTATTAACTAATGACCATAATAAATGTTATATTTCATTGAAAATCAGAAATAATATAGTAGAGGCGTTCCACGTTTGAACCATTTTTTTATTTAAGGAATGTACGCACTAAAAGCTGGAACATGCTTTTGGTTGGATCTTTGTTTGAACACACCAAAGTCAGAAAAATATTTACATTGACAAACGCCGAAAATTTTGTCTTGCAAAATGCTTTAAAAGTTAGTCCTTTTTTTTTAAGAATCCTCCTATAAATAAATATGAATCCTGTGCTATTGTAATTCCTAAACTATGTTTCTGTCTTTTACGTTTAAACAAAACTAAGAGAGGGAAATAAATACGAAAATTAAGTTATTGATTTTTAAAAGAAATACTTTCCTTGACTTCTCCTACTCCCTTAAATGTACAGAAATGAAGAGGCCAAGAGTGTGTCAACTGTCGATAAAAAATAATTCTTCGTCTTTTATTTTCTTGTGGGAAACTCTAAACACTTCTCTAAAAGTAAAGATAGGTTTTAGGTTTAATGATATTTATTCTTAATAAGACAATACAGTCACTTACTTAAGAATATACTTAATATACAATTATTGCGTCGTGTTCGTTCACAATTCACCCGATACATTCATAGTTTTGAGGTTATATGTTTTGCTAAGAACATTTTGAATGTATTGAGTGAATGCGTGCGTCTTATATAATAATAAATAAATATATACAGGACTATATGACACACGGACGTCTGTCCCTAAGGTAGACAACTTAATGCCTGTGTTATATCAAATTAAAAGCTAGTATTGGGAGTGGGTGCCACAGTACCAAACGGCGGTGGGGTTTGAACCGGGTACCTTGCGGATTTCAGTCCATACCTTACACTGTTGAGCTATTGAGATTATCAATATTTCATTGACTACATTGCCCAATTTGTACCTCCATCTAAAAATAATATCTATGTTAACCAGCAATCATGCAAATAAATGAATTTGAAATGAAACATTCCCCTGGAAATGAACAACATCAATATTCTGCTGAAGGTAAAATGTAAATTATCTATTATTGCTTAATAAAACATAATATAATTCAAAAATCTACCTGGTTGTGCAATGTTCGATGGGCGTGTGTAATTAATTATAACCTAGTGCCCACCCGTTGTCATATTTAAAAAAAAATGTGTTAAAAAGAAACAATGATATTATTACTTTTTAATTTACAAGAGGTATTTGGGCAATCGGTTCACCTAGGTGACTACCAACGCCCATGGACTTCTGCATCACCAGGAGGCTCACAGATGCGTGGCCAGCATTTTAAGTTTTACTTTTAGTCTGGGCCACAGGGAACTCTCACAAACTGAACGAAATGCGACAACAATACCATCACATGACGTGATAGCATTGCCGTCACTTCACGCCGATCTTATGTGAGAAATAGGTACTGGTACCCGGACGTGCTCGCACTATTCTACAGACCAAAAACGCTGCAAGTGTGGCGCTACCTCTAATTGAATTTGTTGTATTTATTTGTAAATACAGACATATCGGAAAACCTAAAAACCCTTTGAGCCATTCTAACTTTACTGTTACCAAATAAAACCAACATGGTATCTTATGAACAGTTTGATATTCCTGAAAAAATCGTAAAACCTCACTTTACCGTATCTCAGAAGCGGGTTTCGATTTATTAAGTCTATATCCGACCTTTTTCAGGTCTTCGAAACATTTATGGACGCAAAGATATACTTAAATGCACCTGTTTGCCTCTGTAACAAGACATTACCTTTTAATTAAACAATAAATTGTTGCAAATTGTGTAAGTTAAGAATTTAAATCGCCTCATTTGTGTCTGATGTAGGCTCTCACGAAAACATTCAGTTTAATAATTTAACTTCATTTTCGTGTAACTTTGGAATTAGCTAAAAAAGGCTGTGTTAATTCGTGAGTACAAATAAAAAAAAAAATACCGAGAAGGCTCCTTTTGGCGTGAATGCCGTCTAAATTTAATAGTGATGATAAAAAATGCAAAGAAAACAGTGACGGAGTTGATATTGTCACTACGCATTTATCGTTTACCTCCATTAATTTTGATAGGTACATTTCGATAAGGTGCTTATTTAAGATGTATAGGAAGAGATAGAAAGAGAAAGATATATTACAGTAAAGATAATATCAATTGTTCTTCTTCTTCCTAGCGTAATTCCGGTTTAGTACCAGGGTCTGCTTAGATTGCAGAGGATTTGGCTGTGGGGCGAGTTAAAATGACCAATTGCCGTCTGACATCATCCTCGGAGCCTCCATGATCTCTACAATCACGTCTAATATCACTCAGTGACATTAATCCGGTCCCACGGTTTTACGTGCCTTCCGAAATACGGAGCAGGTCTTATATCTAATATAAACCAGTGTCAGAATGTCACCCATCTAGCGCCCCGTCGTAGCAAGAGCTACTTAACCTAGTAATCCACTCAAATGCTGACCACTGATTAGGCCACGACCTCCTCTAAAGAGACTATCAAATGTTGTCTACTTCTATAATACGATCAAAATATTTTCGACCGTAATTTTCCTCTTGCTAAAATTTTGTTTTGTTCCTAAAAAAATCCAACTATTGATAGAGTTTTTTAAGAAAGAAAGAATTATCTTTATTTATAAGTCACGAGACCACTTTACATACAATTTTGCTTAACTTAATATAACTAATCTACTACTACTATTGTTTTATTATAAATTATACTAGTATACATGTTAAGTGTTTGTAAAGCAGTGTGTCGCCACAAAATGATAGCTACTTAGTTGACACCGATCTTCAGTAGCTGCAAATTATTTATTCTTAATCGTATTTTGTACACATGCTCTCGGTTTTGGCTTAGAACCACAACTACTATTAGAATAATCCAAACATTGTTAGCTTTAACCTGTTTTGTGTGGCATAAATAAATTAAAAAAAAAAAGAAGTCAGTAACAGCATTAATGTAATAATAATAATATAACATTATATCAAAGGAACTGAATACTAGTAGGCAAGACACTAAAAACTATTGTATTTTAATCGAAGATAGATAAATAAACGATTTGGACGCCTTTGCGGGAAAGAAATGGATTCAGGTGGGTCAGGAAAGGAAGGTGTGGCTAGTAGAGGGGGAGATTTTTGCCCAGCTGTGGGACAGTATAGGCTAATTAAAAAAAAAGAAAGTAATATGCACTAAAAAATTAACTCACACTCAATAATTTTCGTAACTATAATTAAGGTCATTGTTTTATTCGTGGTTCAATTGATCCAGGGACAGAAATGTAATTCTAATATTTTAGAATCGATATCGGTTTTTATTTGCTCTTTACCCCAGATCGAACAGGGTTAAAAAAAACTATATCCCCACGTAGATTAATGTCTTTATTTAAAAATGTTTTTATATAAGTTATCATTGTAATGTAAGTTATATAAACTAATTAGCAGCAAGCCCATAGCAGCCGCATTGGGCAACTGTTATGCCTGCTACGAGTATGTTATGCAATAAAATAAATAAATCAAATCTATATATTATATAAAATAAATGGTAAAAAGTGGCCAAGAGCGTGTGTGTCAAGGCACGCCTATATAGAAGCGTTATGTATCTGTTACGCGATGAAGGTATTTGTCAGATAACTTCAAATGTTGATGTCCGATTTCGTTCAGAATAATTTTCCTAGTGGGTTTTTAGAATGTCCTATTAAATGGAAAATTCAAGTCTCTATGTCTTATAGTATGGAAATTCTAAGAAAGAACCACCTCGCGGGCGGATAGACGGACGGTTGTCTTAAAAAATCTTCATACAATTCCATCAAATTCATTACCTCAAACCACAAAAACACAAATGGTCAAACAAAGGTTTTTTTTAAATACGCATTTTAGTTATGTATCTTGTGTTTTTGCTATTTAATAAAAACACTTGGTAGACGAGTCTGCTATCTAAAAATCGTAATTTTTTCTTTTGCAGAGCGCTAGACGCAGTGGATATATCTTGGGAGAACGAACATCTCAAGAATATCCTTATTTCTGACGAGTACTGTGATCCCGAGAAGCCGGATAAGCCAGGAGCCTCTACCGAAACTACCCTTCAACCTTATCCCAAGTTCAATGACCTGGGACAACCTTTATGGCATGGTGAGTCCTAAATTCTCAATAAATAAAAATCCAGTGTCACTATGTATCCTCCCAGTGAATTCCTTACTTAAGATAACAACCGATATTCACGAAAGTTGACAATTATGTATAATTTGGTTCAATTTGAGAGATGGAATAGTTTTTTTTTTTTCTAAATCACTCGGCTACAGCAGCGCAGGAAAACGTCTGCCGAGGTCGCTAGTTTGTATATATTTATTATAATTAAATTAACATTTTCAGAACATTTACCCGTCGTCGGAGCTCGAATAGAAGCTTTGCGAGCTCACGGTCGCGCGCCTGCCGCGCTAAGACTGGCGGTCGCGGCCGCACGAGCTATGAGGCATAGACAAGTTAGTTTCATTTACTAAACAAATTTAATCTATTAAAACTTTTTCCTAGCGTTTTTTAAAGAACGATGTTCCTTGCGCGTTTTTCTTTCACTTTGAATATGATTTATAGTAATGTTAACTTCATATATTTTTCTTATTGGGTATGTTAAATGTTAGCCTGTTCAAAATTGAAAATTTATTTGGAATCTAGTTTACACAAACGACTGTAACTTAAAATTAGGATAACAATGACAACTGAAAAAGTTAATACTGTATCAGTTGTCACTCCCACCTCCAGAACTGAAAGAATGTTCCAGCTAAACATGAATTGTTACTAAAAGTTATACCTAAAAAGTATATATAAAATTTGTAAAATTCGTGTAACCTCATTTATGGATGACCTCCTAGTAGTATCTATGTTATTAAATTATTGTAGAGTTTCTCTGAATGATATAATTTCTCATTGCCAGGAAGTAGCACAGCAACGGTGGCAGGAAGCGGGCGGCGGTGAGGCGTCCAGCTCCAGTGCGACGAGTTCTGCTTGTGCCAGCGACTCGTGCGGAGGACAATGCGACCGCGTTAAGCTGTCGCTAGTCTGCGCGCACATGGACGCGGGCGCGTGTCTACCCTCTCCGTCTACTTGTGCGTTGTCGCATACGCAGCGATGTATTGGCAGAGGTCAGTGGACAATATATACCTATTCAACGTATACAGGTGTAAAAGACTTGTACCGCAAACGTTGTGATAACGCTGCATTTAATGTCCTAAATAAAATCACGAAAATCATTCTTCGCAGAAATGAAAGGTTACAGATATTGCCATCCTCATCTCATTCTTGAGCGCGCAATGTATCGTGAACATTGGGAAGCGATCGTCAACATATAACTTTTGCTGGCAGGATGTCTCCTTCGTGATGAGCTCGGCCCGCGTAGATTTCATCACCGTCGGCATCAGTGCCTACACGGAGAGCCCCCATGGGGATGCTTCTCTGGCTTAAGCATGCTGGGACCCAACGGTATGTACCTAGAAACAACACAAATTATTTCACATACAACTTCATATATATATCAAATAAAAAATATGTTTCACGCCAAACAACACAGCAGCCTCAAGCAGCCAGACTATGTATTTAACAAACAAAAAAGGAATAATGCAATATTGGTTTGAAAGCTATTTAAAAGCAGGTTTGTATCAAAATATCTTTTATCTTTAAAAAATAACTTTTTAAAATAACATTGTCCATACAGTATACGACGCTAAGTACTTATTAAAAATTGAGTCATTATCAAAAATATTTCACGATTTATCGTGAGTAATTTATTATTGGAAACATATAGTGTATCAATGTTTATCGAAGGTTTCGCAATCTGGTCAAAATGTTTTTATCTACAGATAGTGCAAGTATTATTAGAAGGTGACTACAGCAAGAAGCGCGTTTTTCATAGAATGACATGAATAATTTTTTGACAACACAAAAAGCAATGGCCAAAACTCTGTATGGTTTATTTTATTTTAAGTACATTCAAAGACAACGGTACCGGCTTTCTTCGTATTTAGAAGTAATATAGGATCAATGGGGTAACGGATGGATGAAGGGAAATAAAGGAACCATAGAGAGGATTGGCCCAAAACTGGCGGATGACACTTGAAGAGATAACACCTTTTCCTTAATACTGATAAACCAAAGTTATCGTAATTCACTTAAAATATGGCACAGACATAATTTGAAGTGTCCCATATTTAAACGAATTAAATAACGGATGAGATAATTTTAATGAAGGAAAAAATTGCTTAGTATAAAAATAGACTGTAATGACTTGTTTTCAATTACTATATGCTAAAGTTCTGTATACCACAGTATATAGTATACTGTCATGGTGTTGATAAACATCTCAAACTTTTTTGTCCACACAAAGATTCTACTCGTATATCCTACGCGTTTGCTAAAGCAGGTTTAACGTAAGGTGTCATCTGTTCATATCTGGTATCGATGATTTTGCAAAGGTCTTACAATCACATAAACTTTCAAGTGGTAAAAATTTTGCTCATGACTGCTGACTGATGAGACACTCGTAAAGTGCTTAGAAATAGAAAGATTGTCTGATTGCTACGACCGTTCACACCCGCATTAACTTACTCCAAGGTAACTCGACAGTTTCTCCAGGTAATTGGGGCTCTTCTGGTGGAGAGTCCACTATTTGTACTGGGTCGGCAATAGGGCCAGGGTATGGAGGATGGTGGTGATGAGGAGGGTAAAAGTATGCGGGATGAACTGGATAAAATACGACTCCTGGTCCGTAAGGATAACTGGCAGGAGGGTTACCGACACCACCCGATCCAGGAGGACCGGGAGGGTAGCCGTGTGGTGGTGTCATACCTCCCCAACCGTAATATTTATCTGCATAAAAAATTATTTCAAAATTAATATACTTCTTCATAAATTGATGTATACCTAATAATGATTATTTTTCAATATCTAAGAGAATTTATACTATTTATATATGTAAACTGAAGAGTTTGTTTATTTGTTTGCTTGAACGCGCTAATCTCAGGAGCTACTGGTCGAATTTCAAAAATTCTTTCAGTGTTAGATAGCCTATTTATTTAGGAAGGTTAACATGACGCTAAAATGAAATCTATTTTTTTGACCTAATTTTATTCACGCGAAGTCGCGGGCAGAACTAGTCTTTTATAATATATCTAGTATCGTCCAAGCTGTATGTTAATAGTAAATATGTATAAATTAGAGAACTTTGTATGTTTTGATGTTTGTTGATACTTTTGAAGTGGACGCATTTCTTTTCCGATATCCCTTCAACGAAGCCTAAATCCTGTTTATGTAACACGTATCCGATGTAATAATGTCTTTTTTTATATAAAAAGGGGCAAACGAGCAGGCGGTTCAACCAAGTGACTACCGACGCCCATTGACAACTGCAACACCAAAGGGCTCGCAAATGCGTTGCCGGCCTTTGAGAAATGAGTATGCTCTTTTCTTGAAGGTCCCTAAGCCTAAGTATCCGTTCGGAAATACAGACGCTGGTAATTGATTCCACAGAGGAATTGTGCGAGGTATGAAGTTTCGTGAAAATCGCACGGTTGTGGATTTTAGGACATCAAGGTGGTGAGGGTGAAATTTCAGATTCTTGCGAGATGTCCTGTGTTACGATGATCGACTGCCGTCTGACGTCATCCCCGGAACCCCTCCAATCTCTATAATCTCACGACTAATATCACTCAGTGACATTAATCGGAACCCACTGTTTTACGTTCCGAAACACTACGAAGGTCGGGTGTTAGAATTGATAACCCATTTATCAACCAGCCGCGGTAAGGGCTACTTAATATAGCGGTCGACTCAAATGCCGGCCACTGATTATTATTTTTTTTATTTCAAAAACACATTACAATATTGACCTCCTCATACGTCATAAGACCCTTAAACTCCAGTATTTCATTTTTGCAGCAGTTGTCTATAGGCGGTCCAGTCATTTAAAATTGACCTTTTTATAAAAAAGTGTGAAAAGACATGATTGAAACGCCATATCATTATAGCCTTTTCGGTTAGGTTACGTTGTACTTAAAAACAACAATATAATTGTTCATTAAAGTGTTTCTTGCCCAATTAAGCGCTACGAAGCTAAGCGTGGCGTTGATTGGTTTTCTATGTAACCACACGAAAGTATCAGCGGCTGCGGTTGTGCGGCTGCGGCATGAATGTGATGATATGGAAGTAAATATGCTTACTTACATAAATAAATTTTACCATTTTTTAATACTAGAAATACTTTATGCCTAATGTCCCCGTTTCCTTTTCAACTAAGCTTTTTAACGTGAAAACTTGTCAGCTCATAATTAAATAGTAAATAATAATAGGACGAGGAAAAGGTAACGCGAAGATTTGGACGCCTTTGCGGGAAATGAGTGGATTGTGATGGCTCAGGATGTGGGGAGTGGTCTAGGAGGGGAGAGCCCTTTGCACAGTGACATTACAGGCTAATTAAAAATTAATACATAATAAAGGCGTCTCATCGTAACCGCGCCGAAACAAACTCATAATGGTCTCTAATAATGTAGACATTGCAGAGACTAGTGTGGTGAGGTCTAATTCTTCACATAAAATTGAGTTAAATGGAAACTTAAAAGTTTTGGCAAAATAAAATATGTAGAAAATAAAGGTGACGCGTCGTAACCGCTCGTAAGCAAAGTCTCGTCTGAACGGTCCCTAATGAGGTAATACTGGTGTCGTTGCGGTCTATTTCTTCACATAAAAGCAATGTGTTACGTTAGTTGCGTTTCGCGCAAGTTATGCCTTCGCCGAATTGTCAATACCGCTTGTTTAATAAATCTAATTATTTTATTGTTTAACCCACTATTGTTTATGTCAAAAAAATGGTGGTCAGAAATAAATAAAGGCCTGGAGAGAGCCCAAGTATCCGAAACGGCAAGCCTATTAAGGGCAGAAAAGTGAGGATGCCCGATGACAAATAATGGGAAAAGGATAAAAAAGAAGTTGAAAAAACATCATATTAGTAAAATATGATTTTAGGGCTGTTGTCGTAATATAATTATAGTGGCCTGCAATGAGGATGCTATCGACTTCTAGACTTTTCTAATTAATGTTTTTTAAGTAATTTTGCTAAGGTTTATTATTCCCATTAACTCTCGAAAGGTCTCATATTTGTGTTGCCGGTCTTTTTATTACTGGGCCCCTGTTATCACGAGTTATATATGTTTATATATACATATGTATCTATAGTGTATTGAAAAGTTGTTAATACTTTGAGCTAATTACGTATCTAATCGTATAGTAATTAGCATTATGACTGTTGTTTAATTTGTTTTGTGAGTCAATTGTTGTTATCAGCGTGGTGGTAACGAGTTTAACTGTTAAAATCATTAAAGTTGGTACTTTGTAAATATTAAATACTATTTAATAGCTATTATTCGCAGTTTTATTGGCATTTTATTCGGTGATTTGTTTAATTTCAAGGCTTATTTTTATTTTGTTACAAAGGAACTAACCTATTTTATTCATTAAAACAGTGCCTCATCAAAATCTGTCTAGACGTTTCAGAGAAACGGGCACAAAATGTGGATTTTTTTGTCATGGGTACTATAGGTACATAAAATTACGGTCATAGGTACTGGTCATAGATTTAGCTATTGGCATATACATACGGCATTCAGTGAAATTATTAGATGTTGACGCTACGGACATATTTTAATAGATATAAGAATATAGCTATATATAGTTAGTTGCAAGTGCGTCACTCGGTCGAAGCGTATGCCCTTTTTTAACGGTACTGGGAACGGGTTGGTGACATGCGGGCCGCCTTACAGTTATTGCGATCAAGTGCAGAACCCCTTATTTTTAATTTTATATTTATATATTATATAAAAAAATTATTGAAATTGGTTTAATTTATAAATGTATGAAATTTCTTCCCGCGCACGCCTCACGTGCATCTAGCTCTATTCGCCGACGATACAGCGCTCTTCGCGACTGGAAGTCGGCACGGCACTAAAAAAAACGAAAGAATTTTAAAATAAAATATTTGCGAAGTAACCTGTCCACTGGGTTGTAGTTACACTCCTTTTTGAACTTTATTTTCACAATTATCGCAATATAAAAAATAATAATAGAGAAACAACTTCGACAATCGGCGTGCCACTAATAAAGAGGTGACAAAAAAGCCCTAAATATAGATAAGTATAGAATTTTCTGAGAAGTTTCGACTAGGTGATTTTGATGGTACTTTTTTATTTGAAAGCTGATGCATTCTGTATGGTCCCATTTCAAATTCGTCCAGTTGTAACAAATTGAAATCGGGTACTTTTGTGTAAAATTTTTTTTGAACAATTAATAGAGCTTTAATTGATATGCTGTTCTCTGTAGTCTGTATGCAGTGCTGATCAGTCGCGAGTCACTTTCCGCTCTGATGGAAGCGAGCAGTAATTTGTATCTTTGATTACGTTTTTCAATGTATCGCCGCTTTTCAAGTAACATTTTTTAATTGGTTCGCAATCGCACGAGCGAAATATCGCTCGTTAATAAACTACTTGAGTCATATTCTTTGTTTCGCTTTTACGGACTCTTTTTTATAGGTTAAGCGGCTAAATTAAGAGCCGTTTAAGCCCTTAATCTGTACTAATATGTAAAGCTGCAGAGTTTGTTTCTTAACTTGAACGCGCCAATCTTAGGAAGTACTGACCCGATGTGAAAAATTCTTTCAGTGTTACATAGCTCATTTACAGAATAAGGCTATTATAGGCTATATATAATCACGCTAAAATTTTTCACCTAATTTTACGGGGGCGAAGTTGCGGGTAACAACTAGTGGTATAACAAGGTTATCCGTAAGTAATCATCTTATTATACGAATGAGGGATCGTCTTCGTTCGTGGATACGTTTTTTCATTTTTTATATTCATCTATCTATCAGCCTTTAATTATCCACTACTAGGTATACACCTCACTCTGTTTCTACTACTCTCTCCTATCTCCAGAAGCCCGCATTCAGTCAATTCCCGCCTCTGTTCTCATAAATATTATTCTTTATATAATCAAGCGCAAAAGCACGGCTAGCTCATGGTCCAATGAAACCACACAATTTAACACCCCGGTCTGGACCAGTGTCAGTGTCGCAAACAGACATACACAAAAACTACATATATGAAGATAGATTAAGCATAGACCAAATAGTCTTCCATATAAAGGTAGATTAAACTTAGAAACCAAATACTATTCTACATAAGAGACAGATTAAGCATAGACCAAATAGTCTTCCAAATAAAAGTAAATTAAGCTTAGAAACCAAATACTATTCCACATAAGAAACAGATTCGGCATAGACCCAAAAATCTTACACATAAAGGTAGGTAAAGCTTAGAAACCAAATACTATTCCACATAAGAAACAGATTAAGCATAGACCAAATAGTCTTCCATATAAAGGTAGATTAAACTTAGAAACCAAATACTATTCCACATAAGAGACAGAATAAGTTTAGAACAAATAGTCTTCCACATAAAGGTAGATTAAGCTTAGAAACCAAACACTCTTACAATAGCTCCACGCCCAACAAAGGAAATCGTTAAGCAAACACATCGCCCCGCGGCACTAAATATTAAGTGTTAATAATGTCACCGACACCCCGGCTGCGCAGCGCCCCGGCCCAGATCAAAAATTCAACATTTGTTCCGCCCAAGTTGGCAGAAGGGTTGCGGAGTCGATTTTCAAACTCGTTACCCATTCATCGGATATTGGTGCCCTAATAACTTTATCTTGGATAACAGGCTTGTTTTAAACTTTCAAACTCGCCTATCAATTTGGTATTTCGTAATTAGTTGGTTATTTGATGATTCGACGTAATTAACAAGAGATCACCGGCTCGTCGAAATTCGCCCACGAACCTTTTTGCGTACAACGACATATTATACAATAAATTTTGACAATTAATATAACACGATTGTTACTACTATGCTTTTATATCATCCAATATGTTTTTTTTTGTAATGTTACGAGGAGTAAACGAACAGGCAGCAGGTAGCTAAGTGCTTACAGACACCCATGGATATCTGCTCGACTAGGAGGCCAGCAGATGTGTTGCCGGCGTTTAATAACGATATAAGGCCACCGGGAAGTCTCACAAACCGAACGACACGCGACAACAATACCAACACTTGACGTGACAACATTGCCGCCACTTCATGATAAACTTCACGGGTTGCAGCATTACACCGATTTTCCCTCGTATTCATTCGCGGATTAAAGCAAAGTAGTTTAGTTTCTCATAAATGTATGTGTCTTTTTGTCCTATTTTAATTTTAAGTTTGTTTTTTATCATTGTAAGCTCTTTTCTTTTTTTTTTACAAACTGTTTCTCTAACCTAGTGATTTCTAGCATGTTGTGGAAAACTTCATATAAGAGGATCGATAATATAGCATAGTATCTGTATAAATATCTATAATTTAGTTTAAGTCCATATTGTGTTACAGCCTGTTGGTAACCTAAATAAATAAAATAAAAAAAAATAGTAATAATAACAATGTGAAGTTTTCCTGGTATTTTTCAAATAAAATCAAAACTCGCACAATTCCTCTGTGGGTCAGTTGCCATTTTCGGTATTTCCGTACGACTACGACTTAGGGACTTTAAAACAAATGAGTACACTCATTTCTCAAAAGCCGGCAACGCATCTGCGAGCATCTCTGGTGTGACAGTAGTTGGTAGTCACTTATGTGAATGCCGCCTGCTCGTATGCACCTTGTTATATATAAAAAAAATACTTTAATGGAGTGTATAAAGGATCTCTTTTATTTTCAATAACGAAGCCCAAAGAGTTCCGAAGCACGCCCGCTTTCGACGAGCCTTTTATGCAAATTGAAGGAAAGCTTTGATAAAAGTCCTCTTTAAACATGATTATACTATAAACACCACTCATTTTTAATCGACTTTCGGAAGAATTGAATGAATCTCAGTTCATTTTACATCAGGCGGTTTAGTTACGTCTGGCCGCGATACATGTGATACAAGTTCATTTTGATATTCAGTTTTCCGTACCCCCAAAGGAAAAAAGAAACCCTTATAAGATCACTTCGTTGTCCGTCTATCTGACAATCCTTTTCCTCAGGAACGCGTAAAGTTATAAACTTGATATTAATATCAAATACTAAGGTCTACGTTTCGTTTAAGCTGTGAAAAAAGAACCCTCTAGGTGTAAGCAATCAAAGATATGGCGTTTATGTCACATTTTCCATACATTTGCAAAGGCAACCAAACCTACAGGGTACTTCCCATGACGTAGAGTCATGAAATTAGACAGGATAAATCCCAAAAAGCTAAATTTGTTGTTCACCAAAAAAAATTGCAGTGGCTTTTTCTAACTTAAAAAAAAATTATAAAACGTATATACATAAATCTTATAATAACTTTGTGAAGTATTACGTAACGGTACGGAACCCTTAGAGCGGAAATCTGATTCTTACTTGCCTGGTTTTATTTTGAAATGAATAATCACAAAAAATGTTAGTCTGCTGAAGAACTCTCACCTATTCCTTTTGGGAAACTCGTCTTATAATTACGGAATCACTCGCAATAAATTCCTTGCAAATCGCGCGGTTCTGGACTTCTACTTTGTTTGCTAAATTACTGTCAGTCAGAAACAATGAAAAAAGTTCATAACCTAAGAGCGTTAAAACATAGTCTATTGTTGTTTTCATTAAATTACTTAGCCGAGTGGCAAGTTACGCCCATGCCATCTTACTCCACAAAAGGCATTAAGCAATTCCAACTTATTAACTTAATCAGGAGGAAACCGACAAGTTTCCGGTTACGAGCAGAAGCTTTTATCGTATTTCCCTTGCTTCATTGTGACGTGACCCGTACGTGAAAGAGCGTAATGGAGTGGTATACTGTCCAATTAGTATATTAATTTACCTTTCCTATCTTTCTATAATGATCTACATCTTACGCTTCAAGTTTCCGGTTACTAGGAGAAGCCCTTATTGTGTTTTTCTTGCTTCTCTATGACATGACTTGTACGGAAAAGAGCGTACAATGGAGTAGTATACTGTCCAATTAGTATATAAATTTATCTTCCTACGGTGATTTCTACATCTAATACATCAAGGAACCCTTATTGTCTTTTCGTTGCTTCATTGTGATATGACCTGCAAGGGCAAGAGCGTGTAATAGAATGGTATATTGTACAATTAGTGTATGAATTTATCTTTCTATAGTGATTTCTATATCTTATACTTCAAGGTTCCAGTTAATAGAAGGAGCCCTTATTGTGTTTTCCTTGCTTCGTTGTGATATGACCTGCAAGGGCAAGAGCGTATAATAGAGTGGTATACTGTCCAATTAGTATATGAGTTTATCTTTCTACGGTGATTTTTATATCTTATACTTCAAGGTTCCAGTTACTAGAAGGAGCCCTTATTGTGTTTTCCTTGCTTCGTTGTGATATGACCTGCAAGGGCAAGAGCGTATAATAGAGTGGTGTACCCGGTTAAAACCCCACCGCCACTCCTAATACAAGCTTTTAATTTAAGCTTAGCAGGTGGGGGAAAAGACATACCTAAAAAGTATTCCTAATATTCTTAAAAAAAAAAATTTAATAAAAATGTGACACTGACACATAAGTGTACTGACCTGGTAACAAAGATGTTCTCATCAAATAAATCAGATAACTCGCAAATTGGTCTCGTATCCATACATCGCCCTGGGTAGAAGCATGACGCACGACATGGTCTGCAAATCTAAGATCTTCTGTGCTAAGGGTCAATTGCCTTCTGAGGTTCATATCTGCAGTCTCTATTCTCATTTCATTGAGCTCGACTAACACATCAAACAGTTGTCTTTTCTGTTTAAAAAGCACATTTGAAGCGCCAACGACAAAACCCTGAACAGCAGAATCGGATAACAGATCTAGATATTGCAGTGACAAATATGGTAAGCAAATATACCCATCTTCAAACAACGGCAGTGGAAAACCACACTCGGTTTGATCTATTTGTCCAGTCAGATTATAAAGTCCGTCCACGCTCATATCTCTAGCCATAGTGGGACTCTGCTGTGCTTCAGATATGGACTTCTGAGTTTTATATTTCTCACCAATGCTGTGACACTTCTCTCTTCCAGCCGATAACTCCTGTCTATCAACCACATCCGACAGGATAGATTCATCGAAACTCTGTCTACTAACTCTATCCTTCTCTTCCAACATATTACCAGTTTCTTTTGGCGATAACTCATCATCAATTTGATTGGACCCATTAACAAGTTCATCGTTGTTTGAGGGATCAACGACAACATCTATTATATGCTTTTCTTCTATCACCATTGCGGGAACGGGAGACAGTGGCCGTGATAGCCTGTAAATTGTGAAATAAAAGAATTAATACCTTAAATTACATTGCATCTTCAAGTATTTTTATTGTTTTGGTTTAAAACCTACATGTTTAAAAGCGAAAAATCACCTAACACGAAATCTCGAAAACAGTGATGTACAAAGATGAAATTTAACAAGGAGGTCCATCCGCTAAGAAAGGATATTTCAATAGGGCCATACTGAAGAGGTTTAAGGGCTCTCGCAATTTTTCGCGAACGAAGTTGCGGGAAACAGCTAGTCTAAAATGTAATTATAGTTAAAACTCAATTCTTTATTAGTATAAACTATTTAAAATGAAAAGTACAAATATTAAAGATTGATTCTTTGTTTAAGCCCTACCTCACCGAAACGCCATGGCGGCGTCGCCGGCTACGTAGCCACTGATACCTGCAATTGCTTAATATAGTGAGTAGTAGTCGTGGCTACGCTTCTAATTTTGCGACTTCGCCAAACCGTCGCCAAGTAACCTAAATTTTAATATGAATTGTTTAAATACGTAACCGACGCCGTCGCCATGGCGTCTCGGTGAGGTAGGACCCTTAATGTTTAATTCCATTAGTATTACTTGTATGCATTATGTGTATGAATTATATATGTAATATAGTGCCTAATATTCTTAACTGATAATATTAGAACTTCCCCTTTATAATTATATAAAACAGACTTAAATTAAGAAATGATTATATGATAGTTTATAGTATACTAACAACCTGCCCTGGCTTCACTTACACACCTTCCTGTTGGAAGACTGTTCATTGGTGAAAACGGAATAAAAATCTGTTACGTAGTTTGAAACATCTAAGCGACTTCGTTTTAAAGGTAAAGATAAAAAAATATTAGCAGTGGACAATTCAAGTATTTCTAGTTATCTCAAGTGTTTTTAGACATAATAGGTGTTATCAATTGATATTCAACCAAACACTTGCATTATACTAATAATTTCATTTGAATCAAAACATACATATAATTCAAATAGCAAGATTAAAACACTATGTATTTGAATACCATAAAATTTAAGACCATTTACACCACATACATGAAAAACTAGACTACTTAGCTTAAAATGTGTAAAGAATTTTTAGGTCTTAAGTCTTTACGAATATCCTTTGCAGAGTCTTATCTCATGATGATGGTTCTATGTCGAAGCAAAATGCGCGTTGTGGCACATTGGTGAATGTAGTAATGTGCTTTGGTAGCAGGGTTTGTCATTTGGTTTTTGGTTAGCAGCATTGTACCAATTTTGCCTCTTATTCTATCACGAATTTAAGCAAAGTAGTTAAGTCATTCAAACATGACATGGATTTTCGCAAAATAACGCCATATTCAGTCAATAAACTTACACCACATTAGCAGATTGTGATAATCCATATTCTAGACAGCGTGGCAAGAGAGCAGTGAGAAGGCAATACCGTGCCGGTGGTAAATACAAATAAAAATATAGTAAACAGAGGTGGTAAGTACATTGTATTCGTCATTGTTATGAATACGGAAGTTTAAATGTTAGTTAATAGCCGGAATAATTTTATCAATAAGCTTTGAATTAGTCCACTGAAATACTGCTGTATTCTATACAGATAAGGAACCATGTAAACGGGGGTTCGTTTCGCACTTTGCCGGTATTTATATCCTTGGCATTTAGAGTCGACGACGTACCGTACCTAATAACTTAGACATACCAACAGAAACTTAAAATAGATTGTAAAACGGTGTCTTACATGCTTCAGAGATGGTTTCACTTCAGACCGTCAAGGTTTAATTTAACGCTTGAAAATAATTCGTTATTTTCGATCCACTTTGAATGAATTAATGGTATAGGTTTAGTTATTTTGGTTTCCATAAAAAAAAATATATAAAACCAAGTCCGGGATCCAAGTCTAGGATAAAAAAGCCTTTTCTGCATCCTAGATTCTGGGTCTAGATCTCTATTGAAAAACAAAAAAAAAATCCTTGAAGATGCTGTTTTTAAGAGACGACTAAAGAGTGAAATAAGCAACTCTATATGTACCTAATAATTAATTATTGCTGCGTGCAATTATTTTATTTTTAACCATTGATAACATTAGGTATAGTTACCGCAATAGTGCGAATTTGTTTTGTGCATTGTAATGTTTTTATTTACGTACTTCCACGTCTTATATTTTCCCGAATTAAAGTTTTCTTATTCACACAATATTTTCTTTTATTTTTCATTAAAATATTTAATGTTGAAATTAAACGCATTTTTAAAAATTCCTTGTTTATTTCTACATTAAATTTCGTGGCGACAAATCAGCAAAACGAAGCAGCAACATTCGGACGGACAACGGACGGATTAGGAAATTGTGAGGCCAAATAAACTTAGGCAAGCTCCTACGCGTATTTCGAGGGAAGTAAATGAAAGCGTGAACGTACCATTTCCAGAGTTGTGGATTGCTTTTATAGCCTTCTTCAGCTTTGTTAGGCCATCGCGGTCAAAATCCAGCGTCTGAAACAAAGCAGGGATTACATTTTTGTTTGTTTGTTGTTTGGTTTGTTGTTTAATAAAAGACTTTTTAAAGACCCCGATACATATTTTTATTATTTTCGGAATATAAATTATTTGGATTTAAAACCCCTAACGTGGACAAAATAAGATCACATATAAGGGGAGAAACGAAGAGTAAATAATGTGAAAAGTAAAAGCACACAAGATAACTTAGTGCCATTGTGTATTTCTAGTACAATACCTGATATTCTATTCTAGTCTTAGGTATACCATTATCATTAGGCAAAATACCGTAATTTAAAATCAGTCTTTACGTATTCACTAGCGTTGTTCTACTTCCTGTTGTTCATCATACTATTCACAAACAAAAACCTATTTAATACACAATAAATTATATATTTTATATTGAATTGGTTTTGGCCTATACCCAATATACTTTAAAAATTAAAGTTTAAGCATAAAAAAAAACGTTATTTTAAAGCAGAGCCCATGACCCCCGCCATTGAAACACGGTCACTCTTTGTAAACTTTCAATAGGATCCACGAACCATTCACTACTCCGGCTCTTGAACATCTGTCACCCCAAACAACAATTATAATCAGTTCCCCTTGGATTGGAACTGCTGCGGTACTCGACTAACTATAAAATATTTCACAATTTTGATAGAGGAATCTGTAAAACTACGCGCTTCGATAGTATTTATTTTAAAATTTTATAAGAATACCCGCACAAACGTGGATAATCGCGAACTTCATATAAGTACCGTATAATTTTTTTCATAATTACATTTACGCTTACTTATTAATACTATTCATATGAATAGTGCTTGAATCTTTACCATTTGTCAAAAAATATTGAAGTTATAAACTTCCAGTTACAACAAACTCATTGTCGACGCACATTGGTGTTTTCATATGAGCGCATACTGGCAGGTCCAACGTTTCAATGTTTAAAAAAAATTATCTTCAAATTATAGAGTAGAATTTTGAATGTTCTTTATAGTATCATTCTTCTCTTGGACTCAATAAAAATCACATAAATATATAAGTATCAGAAAGAATAATATGAGATCTCAAAGAAAATAAAATTTTTACATCTTCTTGAAAATGTTTTTAAACCTGGAATGATAATAAAAGATGGCAGACAACGTCATTTTCAGTCTTTATTGTTTAAATACATAACTTATTGATTATTCGATGATTTAAACAATATATAATTCTTCATACGGAGATTTATGAATCAGCTCAGTTGTCGCTGCAAGTCTATTTATTATTTATCGCCAATTGACACCATTTTCGATATTTACGTACATATCCGGCTATAAACATATAGTTGACCCTTCAGACTAAAGTGAATTTTAGTACTTTTCAAATTATCACAGCAGCGATCAGCCGGAAACCAGTTTACTTTCTCCTCACGGACAGATATTATTAAGTTTTGTTAACACAACGAAACGTGTTTTCGTTAAAAGTGAATCATGCAGATTATATTAATTGCAATATATTTTTAACATCAGAGAGCAAATTAACTAACACATAACGAATTCTTTTTTTAAATATGTTTAGGCATTATTCTAAAAAAACAAATAATAAATCACAAAAAAAGTTTAAAGTATTGCTAAATTTAACAGAATTGGGGTCTTCCTTGTTTATTAAAGCAGAGTTAGCAGAATACATAAAAATATAAACAATATCTAAGATATGACACACCGACAGTTGAACAAAGATGTAACGCTGGAATGACGATGTATGTTAATTGTCCATGACTCACACACCTCACTTTAAAGATTATTAAGTTAACCGTAGAAAAAACCCGCATCTACTGCATATTGTTTGTAATGTTAAAAAATGTTACAAGAGATTGAATCATATAATGTCTACAACATACATAAAAGTCAATTACAATCACAATCATTTTATGACACTAAATCTTCTTTATTAATTTGCTAGGTTGGCTACTATTTTTTAGCTATGATTATCATCGAATATCTCCATAATTCTCAATGGGATATAATTATAGGCGTAAGATTCTTTCCTTCGTCCTTTCCACACGAAAAAAAACATACTTATAACATTAAATGTTTGCAAGTTTTGAGTAAAATTTAGGTAGCGATTCAATAACGAATCAAAATGACAAAACCAAATTATTACATAATTTTCTACAAATATATAATTCCTCAAAATGAAAATCCTCTTTGCTATTACTACAGATTGTTAAAAAAGTATTCCTGACCTTTAAACTCCATTTGAGTTAAAAATAATAATATGCGCTACCGAAACGTGACTGAATGGAACGAAACGAGGCATGGAAAATCATCAGTTATATGAAAAGATAGCTTGTATCTAATTGATCTAACGAAGTCCGTCTAATACTCGTAACAAGTCACGCAATCCGCAAGGTATTAGAGAAATTTGAAGGACGATAAGCTAGATTGATTAGATCTATACGATAAATGAAATGTACGGAAAACTAGAGATAAAAGAAACCAATCGATTTTACTCCCTTTTTGGGCAATCATTTTAAAGGTTATAGGGAGCCATGAGATGTCATAAATTAGATGATCATGCATAGGGAAAGGTACTATAACATCGTGAGTCACACAAATATAGAAAGTAAAAGATTGCTTTTCCTGGAAATGTCATGAGGAATAAGAGGAGTGATGAGAGGAGTTGACTTAAGTCTTGGTTTTTATTAGGCCTTTGGAAGGGATACAAAATCGTCGAAACCTTAAAGATTAGTATTTTTAGGAGTCTCGGAATTTGTGCCTAACAATGGTTAAAACTGATGAGCAAGAAAAAATAGAGATTACGTCATTTCTTAATTACGTATTAAAGTCAATTTATTAAATTTAGCACCGATGACCTTTGCTCTTGACTCGCGAGGAGATTTTTTGCGAAACTATTTATTAATTAATAACACAATTAGCTGATTATAGGGTTACCACTGTTAAAAAACTCTTTTCTTGAGTTGTTTTTAATGACATTACTTTCTCATACAACATCAAGGGCGGTAATGTCTAAAATTGTTTATACGGGTTTCGGAAAGAATTTTAGGGAGAATTACGTCTGTAAGCAGAAACGATAAATAAGATAATTCATTCCGCATAAAGGCGAATAATTTATAGTGACTAATTAATATTTATTTCGAGTGTGAACAATAAATTAAAAACAAGAAAGTTTCATGCGAAGCAAATGACATGAGTGGATGAAACAAGTATTGGAATTAGTCAAAATCTATGAAGGCGTGTATTTTATATTATTAATTTATCTTGCAGGTATGACTATTCCATTAAAAGTTATTTATTTGAAAATAAATGCATGGAGTGTACAACCCTACTTATAATTGAACAAACTTGTATAAATGCGATAGCGAAAGCTGTTGACCTTGTAACCTCGGTCGAGCGTTTGAAAACGACTATCATCTCAAAAAAAAATATCATATTTAATAGGTTCTTGAATTTTCTTTTCATTAATCCATGTTCATTGCGTAATTAGTAATTACGTTTTAGCAAACAAAGAAGCTGAAAGAAAGAACCGAAAGTAAATTGCTACACACTATACATTCCACATTCAAAGACATTACTCATTGTTATTTCTAGAAGATGTCTTATATCATACTGATCACCAATAATTAAATATAGTCTACAATCTTGATAAAGAAGCCTGAAAAAGAGACTGGAACTATAGAAGAATAATGGAAAGACAGAAAAATATAATGAAATAATGACGAAGATAATAAAATAAAACTATCACGGGCCTTCAACCCGTGGAGTACCGTATAAATGAATTAGATGCATTATAGCCATATGTTTACTTGACTATATATGTATAATATATAGATAAAAAATTTATGACTAATACTACCGGGTCTATTTTATGGAATAATATAGGGGGCGTTGTTCTGTCATTTTTTGTACTGAGGTGCTCAATATTGTTACGAGTATTTTTCTTGGCCAGACATTGTGTAGTGGGAATTTTGAGCTATAACCGCCATGCCAATTTAACATGTTTTTATTATAACCACGTTTCATTATTCATACCGAAGCTATGGATAAAAAAGATTCAAATATTTCCAAAATTTTACTTTTTCTATTGGTAATTTTAGTCGCGAAGGCAATTTGAAGCCGTTTGTCAGCCAGCGAACAGGAATAACACAGAATAATAACACTTTATTCTTGCTATAAGCATTTCTCTAAAGAGTATGTGATTACACCAAACGCCAAAAAAACATCTAGCCACATATTTTCTAATATTGATCTAGTATTACTGCTAAAATATTTTAATCAAATGCCTACGTACAACATAAAATGAAAGTTTTATTTGTTTTCACAAACGCGTTGTTAGAAAGTTAAGAAAACTCGAAACAAGATTTCAATCTGGGCCAAACTGGTCCCAATAGGCCGCGCGTCGTCAAACCATAATTGCATACTCGCGAGTATGTAAACATTACGAACCCTTTTGCAAGTAATACTTAAATGATTTTATTGTGACTGGAGGCAAATTTAACCTGACGATAAGTGACCATCCATGCCTACTTTGAAGGGTTAGGTATGCTCTATTCTTCAATATTACTATGTCCATCTCAAATCAATAGTTTACACAAATTGGCATCTATTTTATTTCTGGATTAATTGGCTACATTGATTTCCCAGAAGGTTGTTAAATAGTCTGAATATATTGTTACATATACATTTTGACTAACAAAATAAAATAGCCAAGAGCGTGTCAAGACACGCTTATATAGAAGGGTTCCGTATTCGATACGCTATAAACGTGTTTGTGAAATAACTTCAAATGTTGTTGTCCGTTTTCGTTCAAAATAATTTTATATCTATTTCGGGTTTGGTAGAGACCATGAATAAGTGCCACTGTCCTGTCTTTAAACGCTTTTAGACTATTATTGTATCCATATACAATTTTTACACAACACATTTTTTACTATAGGATAATTAACCCAGTAACAAAAAAGAGTTTAAGGAATTCGCATGCAACACTATTCTAGTTTTTATGTAAATTACTGTAAGACGCAAACGGGAAAGTTAAGTTTTTTACTATTAAACTCTCGTTAAAATCTCCAGCCTGTAAGGAAGGTATACTGCATTACATAAGCGCTTACGGAGCGTCACTGTTTATGTTTTTTATCCGCTCGTTCACACCAGTAGTGCATTAACGACGTGTTTATATTACAGTATAACACCTCTTTACGCTCCTTAACTAACAAACAATGAATCTGTAAACATGCTCTTAACGGCAAACAAAACATCCGCTGCAATTGTTTAACTCCTAGCATATATGTAAATGCTAGATTTAAAAATAAAGACCTGGAATAATACCTTCATCTCTGAGATCGAATAAGAAATTTTTTGACACTTAATAAACATAATATTTAACAATGCTTGAAGCCAACTACGTGTATATTTATCAATTTTGCAGTTGCGATTACGTATTAAACAAAACTTTGAAGAATACGAAATGGTACTTTTCTTCTTCTTAATCGCTTCCTCACTGCTGAGGATCGAGACTCCAGAGTTTTTGGGTAAGTTGCTTCCATCGGTCACGTTTTATCGCTTGATGGAGTGCGGCGCTGACAGGTATTTCTAGGGGGTTCCGTATCTGATACGCTATAAAGGTATTTGTTAAATAACTTCAAAAATTGTTGTTCAATTTCATTCAGAATATCGTAAATTTTTATTTATTGTCCAGCCTAACAGGTTGTTATTATTTATTACTTTTTTATAGCGATTTATTTAATTGGAGATTTTTAAAAAGACTTAATTTTATAGGTTTGTATAGTCGAGCATGAAATTGGTTTGCCACGCTAAGGTCGAATGTCGTTTGCCCGTCAATTAGTTAAAAGCAAAACGTCATTTTTGCTTGTTTTTCTTTAAATAGGAACTGTCATCCAAAATGGTAAAACAATTTCTTGATCGACTATACATACTGAAAAATGAAATTAAATTTTTTAAAACTGTTTTTTTAATCCATTGTTTACTTTTCGTATTTTTATGGTGTCCCTTCCTCCGTCCTTGTCACAGGTTATCACATTTTGAAAGCCCCTAGCCCTTTGTGTGACGCCTCATAATTAAGAAAACAGCAGTTACTTTTTTATCTTATTTAGTACTAGCTTGTGGTAAAACTTAGGGGTTCAAAATTAGTTTACGACCTACTCTAAAACCTACCAAATATACACAAAAATTTAATAAAAATCGGTGAAACCTTTACGGAGGAGTTTGGCGACGAACACTAATCCGAGAATTTCATATATTAGATGTTTTATAATACAAAAAAAATAATGGACGACATTCTATACTTAGCTCTCATTCGACCGAGAGCTTATTGAACGAGCGTTAAAAAAGCGTTCAAATAGAAAATATGGATTCCCAAGTTTATGTTTACAAGACAGAGCTTTATAACGCGACGCTTTTTTATTTATCTATGTTCTATTTTTAACGTCTACAAATATATACATACTTATACGGTATATTTTCGTATCGAAGACGCTGAAAAAGCGACAACGCAGAGATTGAACGCAACGGTTTTTAAACTCTCGTGTGAGTGGGGACCTCCTAAATTGATAAACTTACATTAAATAATACTTATAAGGCGTGTGTAAACACTTTCCATTACGGCTTTTTATGTTTCGAATGCTCTCTTTATTGAAATAAAAAGTCTACTAATTTTTTTTTCAATTTATTAAACTATTTACAGTTTTTATCGTCTTAAAGTGTGACATGAATAATATAGAACAATGTATGAACACGTAACATTTATATTCTTAATCTCAACATATTACGTTTTTGAAAAATGCTGCTTATAAGAAACACCCTAATTTTTATTTCTATTACATCATACAAAACATGGAAATTAGCGCAATAAAGATATAAAAACGGAGTTTGACTTCACGGACAGAGACATCTGCCTTCCACATCTCTATATAGGACGACCACAATACCATAGAGACCTATATCTATGGCCTGCACGTAATAAAATTCTTCTTTCAAGCGTTATTCCCCCTAGTACCACACTCCGCTTAAATTGCAGAGTATATGTCTGTGGCGTGAGTTAACATGATCGACTGCCGTCTGACGTCATCTTCGGAACCCCCATAATCTCACGACTAATGTCACTCGGAGACATTAATTGGGACCTACTGCTTTGCACGTTTGCCGAATCACAGAGGTCGCATAAAAGGCATGATGACAAAATTTGGAAAAATAGGTTTATAGTGCTCTTTAGTATATAGCTTTAAAATTTAAGGATTAATATTCCCACCAAAACACTCGAAGTTGTCATGACGTCACTTATAAATACGATCCCCTAAGCGTCACATCGAGGTTTTTTGCTGCGTGATTGTCAAAAGTCGAATATCGGAAAATTTTAAAACGTTGCGATCACTTATTGGAACGCACCAACACTATACATGTCATCATACGCTCTGATGGGTGTTTAAGCTTTCATGGCGGATTGTTGTATTTTTAGTAGTTTCCTTTTTTATTAATCCCTTATTCCTTTGTTAAACTTTATACATCTTATTTTATCAAATAAATATATAATTTAAATGATTTCTGTTTGCTGTCATCGGGCCTATTGGAAACCAGTGTTAGAATGGGTCACCCATCTATTACGCAGCCGCGATAAACCAAGCTATTGACTTAAGTGCTAGCTACTGATTTAAGTTTCGACCTCCTCACCATAATTATATACAGGTTTAATACACCATACCGCAAACTTTGTGATAAGACTACATTTAATGTCCTAAATAAAATCACAAAAATCATTCGTCTCGGAAATGAGTGGTAACAGATATTGCCATCCTCATCCCATTCTTGAGCGCGCAATATATCGTAAACATTAGTTTTTTTTTTATGTTACAAGCGGGCAAAGCTTTATCAATTTTCCTATTACCCGAATGTCCTGTGAAGTGTAAATCTATAAGTTTTAAGCTTCCCCGATTATTAATATTACCTATAACACAGGTATTAAGTTGTCTACCTTAGGAACAGACGTCCGTGTGTCATATAGTCCTGTATATATTTAAGTATTGAATAATATTAAAGAGTGTATTCATTTTTTGACAGGCCAGCAACGTTTAACACATTAAGCAAGCTTTTTGGCACGGAAGTCGTCCACGTGTTCATTTATAATCAAGTAAAGTGCCTACTCGATTGTACTTTCTCATTCGCGTTTAGTCTAAAACTGCACGCCTTTCCACTAAATTTGCAACGCTTGCTTATGTGTGTGCAGTAGGGTGCCCCTTATTTTTTTCATTAAAACTTTTCCTTGGGTTCAATACAATTAATAAAGATGTAATAATAATAATGATGTCATACAAGCGGCGCAATACCGCCATTCGTGGAAATTGATGGAGGAGGCCTACGTTCAGCAGTGGACGCACCCAGGTTGAAATGATGATGATGAATAAAGATGTCTTGAATCTTAATATTCATGAAATCTGGTAGAATTTCATGTATATATGGATGTAATAAATTGCATGTAGAGGTTGTTAACTTAATTAGTTTGTTAAGCTTAAATGATGTCACACTAATTTTACTTTTCAATTCCTCCTTCACATTATTGTTGGTTGTCACATTAACAAAACCTCATCACATAATTAAGAAAACAGCAGTTTATTTTAATTGTTTTATGTGGAATGTTAATTAGAGACAATAAAACCAAATTTTGACATGTTATGACACACAGCTTTTGACCCGCCTTTCCCGTTGTCACATTTTGTCCCTGCTATTTATCGTGTGACTTAATTTATGGGAGGCCCCTTATCCATCCAATATGAGACTATTCACGTACCAAATAACACTTAAATTTAATTGAGTTAATATTCATTGTAAAGAGTTTCTTTAAACCAACTTAAAACCTAAATTGCAAGTCTCATGGCTCAGCCTGGGTTCTGGCACCATAGAAGCATTTCTAGAATATTTTAATAAATGAGGCGTGATGTCGCGTGTAATAAACATCCTTTTTGCTGTACACAAACTGGGCGGTTCGGCGAGCTATGGTAAATCACAACCGGTCTGCCGCTAAGGCGGACAATTTTGGATTTGTCTCGTTCTTGTATCAATTAAGCTTGCAATCTATATACGCACCATTCCCTGGAATTCGCATCGATTTCATCGCGAGACGTCATCAGCAGAAGATAATCTTTGTAGACTAAAGGCCTTTTGCTAATAAAAAGAATAGTCTGAGGAAAATAATAACGTAAGTCTGGACGTCTCTAATTTCGTTTTTGCAATTAGCTATTGCCCATCTGTAGAATGGTTTAATCTTCATATTCACCTTTATCACCTAAAAGTTGTTTCACCCTACATATCTAACCTTATCGATTACTAGTTGTAACCCGTGACTTGGTCCGCGTAAAGTTAGATGAAAAATTTTAACGTGACGATATATGGCCTATAGCCTTCCTCGATAAATGGACTATCTAATACTGAATGAATTTTTCAGATCAGACCAGTAGTTCCTGAGATTAGCGCGTTCAAGTAATCAAACAAACTCTTCAGCTTTATATATAAGTATAGATTTAAAACGTAAGTGCATATTAGTTCCATGTCCCTGGCTAATTGTAAGAGAAGTTGGCCCCATGTCCGCCGCGTATTGGTAAGGAGGGTAACTACCTTGGGGTTTTAGTCAGTTGGAGTCCGACATAACCAACCGTCGACCCATGTAGCGGATGGGTACACTTGCCAAGTTTCCGCACGTTAAAAAAAATAAAAAAAATATTCCCTCCATAAATATTAAACTGTTAATGGTTACTGATCTCTATAAAATGCAGATTCGCGTCGGTTCGGATGTGTGCGATATATAAATGGAGCTTTAAAATAGCGAATGAGCAAACATTAATGCGGCGGATACAAAAGCTGACCTCACAGCATCGTTATTTAGGGATGGTTCATGAAAAAACTACGATTAAGCGTTAGTGGTTCAAGTCATAAGCTCATGGGTATGATTTCAAAATATGTATATATTTTGTCTCGAAAATAAATAGGATAGTGGTAATGAAATGATGTTTTTACTGCGACAAAATTATGGTAAATATATAATTTTCTACCCTCATTAAACCAAAAATCGGGCTTTAGGGAAATCTTAACAAGAAAGAACTTTCACATATTTATCTCCTCACATTATTAAGTAAATAAATTTTCCAAAGGAGAAGTTCAGCCAGTAGGCACCATGATCAGACAACTTTTTCTTGCTATGCTTATGGATAGTATAACAAGGGGGAAGTGAGCCTACCTCTACCGCGTATAAGCTGGTTTTATAACCGTTTTTAGTGAGTTCATTGGTTAGGTCAAAGTACTTGTTCGTATTAACGAGCTACAATTGTAAAATAATTATTTGGAAATAGGTGTCTAGTGATATATTTATTAAGGTAGACGTTATAAGCGATATTAAAAATTGTAAATTTTAGTACATCACGACAAAACTGTGGACTCGTGTAATGTAATATTTTTTAATAATCTATAAGAATAATTATAAAATTTCCATTTATATAGCCACGGGCCGCAACGAGTGGGGTCGTGGGCCATGCGTTGCCCACCCCTGGCCGAAATAAATACTCACAACATGTATGAGCTGTCTCAACTCATTCTCTGGTAGCGGAGCGGTGATCGTGTGCTCGTTGTTGGGCGGCATGCCCACGGTTATCTGCTTCTGTCTCACGAGCAAATCCGTCACGGCCTTGGCGAGGTCCTCAACCCGTTTGCCCAGCATCCCAGCAGTGTGGCGAACGAGACCCCACAACTTCTGAGTGCACGCTTTCTCGTAGAGAGCTTTCAGAAGATCCTTGACGGTTACAGCTTTGTTGTTCTCTTGCATACCTTTTGGATAAGTCTTGTTTGAGTACGAGAATATTTTGCTTTCATTTTGTTATACTCAATGTTCTAACTTCAAGGTATCTGGGACCATTACCTATCACGCCTTCATCAAAAAAATATTAACTAGAAGATGCTCTAGACTTGCCAAATATCAATAAACTAGGATGACCACTCACCACCAGGTTGACGACGGTCGAAAAAGACCCGAAAGAAGCTCTTTTAGAAATGGACGAAGTCCTAAATCGAGCTAAATGAAGAACGCGGAGAAGAAGGGACGACTCCAAGTTACGGGAAAGGATCTAGAGGAAGAAGATTAAGTGGAAGATAGTTTTCTTGAACAATCTACGCACAAATCGTAGTGATATTGAAGAAAAAGAATAACAGATCTGCAGTTTATGAAAACTGTTATTATACTCGATATTTAAATTAATATTTTAACAAATTTAACCTGTGATCAATTCTAGGACTATGATGATTAAGTTTGGTTGAGAAAGGTTCGTTATAGAGTTATTAAAGCGTAAAGTGTTTTCTACCCTTTTATCTACTTGTCAACCTCTTTTTCTTCCGGTTATATAGTTTAAAGTTACTTGTGAGCGATTATTAATTAAATACGAAACAGTCCTGTAAAAACAACACGGTCCAGTCGTGTCAATCCATACAACTGGGTCGGAGTATCAAAGCAATAATTATCCAACTTACGTACCCGTTTATAAAAATGGGACGACTAGGGTTTCTCTAACCCAATCGTCATCTTAGGAATAAGAATAAGAAGATCTTTATTTACAGCCGTCATCTTACCGGTATTAAATTCGAGTCCGTGCGTGTCCACAAGGTACTGCAGTATGTCGCCCTGCTCGTCGAGGTTTTCGGTCTCGCGCAGCATACCGATGAGTTCGTCCGTCTCTTGTTCCGCGTACAGTAGATTCTGAGATTCGGAAATCGTACGGTTTCGTACAGTCACGTTCTTTACGACCGCTGTAAAGTGGGATAAATTTAATGTACAAAACAAATGGATGTAAAGAACAACAGAACCGAGGCCCTCGCACGGAGGTTTTGAACCGTTCGAGTCGAAGAGTCGACTTTGCAAATATTCGTGGTGGGCCCACGCCGGACCTCTTTTAGCCCTAGTACGAACAGTTCGAACCGTTCGAGTCGAAGAGTTGACTTTGAATATAGTCGTGCTAGGCCCATAGCGAACCTATTGATTGCATTAGCGTTGATTAAAAGCGTGACATGATAAAGACTTGCCTCCTGTGGGCATAGCACTAACGTTTTCACCCTAAATACAGTCGACTCTTCGAAGTCGGTTCGACATTTTCATGCTAGGGCATTCGAATCACGCTTCTTAATATAATGCGAGTTATCTTAAGTTAGGTATAAGCAGAAAAATTATATAGTACATGGAGTTTTGCTGTACCTTAAAAAAATCTCTATACGACCCGCGGTTTTCGAAATTTCGTATTAGGTGACCTTTCGCTTTTATATATACATATAAAGAAGAATATTTTGTAATATTATACTGTATAATGCGACTGACCTTCTTCTCTCGCAGGAGGTGGCGTACTCTCCTTAGAGATTTCGATGGTTGGAGTAACTACGCCCAATGATGTGGTGGATGTGCCCCTAAAATAGATATACATAATGTAGACTGGCCCGTTGGCGCAGTTGACAGTGTTCCTGCCTTCCGTTCAGAGACTTGAAATTTTCCATGTTGATAGAACATGCTAAAAACTCATTAGGAAAATTATTTTGAACGAAATCGGACAACAACTTCTGAAGTTATTTAACAAATACGTTTACAGCGTATCAGATACGGAACCCTCCTATGCGTGTCTTGACACGCTTTTGGACATTTTATTTTTAAATGGCTATACTGTTGGTCTTATGGTCTCGCATCGCCGGGAGAGGAGAGACAAAGGGTCTCACCTGAGAAGGAACGACCTCCACCTTGGAAGCCTTATCGTCGCTGCTCTCGACACTAAATGGAGTGTTCTTATCAGTCAAGTTCGTTATCGATCGTCATTTGATCTTCTGGGTCAGACAGGAGTGAGCATTCTGCTAGTATAATTGTACATGAGTAATATCTTGGAAGAATAGTTTATGTTAGATGGGCGACCCATTCTAACACTGGGTTATATTTGATAACCGACCTCCACCGTGTTTCGGAAGGCACGTAAAACAGTTTAATCCGATTAAAGTCACTGAGTGATATTAGTCGTGAAATCGTAGAGATCTTGAGGGTTCCGAGGATGACGTCAAACGGCAATCGGCCATCTTATCTCGCCCCACAGCCACATCCTCTGCAACCTAAGCGGAAGACCGGAATAACGCTAGGAAGAAGAATATCTTCTAAAATATAAGAGTTCATCTTTCGAATCCTCCAATTTCACCTTCTTCCGCCACTTCACACTGACTTCTTCATCGGTGAGCCTCCTGTGAACTTATGACGAAGATATGTAAAATAATGTCGACGCAATATTATGTACTTTTTTGCTGAAACAGACGCATCGTAATATTATGTTAGGATAGATATCGGGAGTCCCTTGACTGCTGTGACCATTCTCATTAAACAGATTATACGGACAGATAAAATATTATAATTAAAGTTAGTGCCTCGTTTGTAGTCCTTTGGTTTGCAGCTGAATAGGGCCAGCGCGTCCGGGTAATAGTAGCTCTTTCTCACATAAGAGCGGCGTGAATGCTGTTTAATCAAGTGATGGTATTGTTGTCGCGTTTCGCTCGGTTTGTAAGAGTTCTAGGGGCCCAAACCCCTCATTAAAGTTCGGCAACCTTCTGCAAGCCTTCTGTTGCTGCAGATGTCTATGGGCGTCGGTAGTCATTTGGGTGAACCCCTGCTCGGTTGTCCCTTGTAATATGAAAAAAAAGTATATATATCACATGATCCTGAAAACACAATTCCTACGGGTACTTCCAACAGATCAGAATTTTTCGTTATTTCTTTATATTCTCCTGTTTGTAAGAATATAAATGAAAAGAAAAGTATTGTATTCAATTAAAGAAGTAGTGAAGAAATTACGTTGTAAGCAAATAAAAGCTGCGTCAAGAATTGTCTCCCACTCCGAAAGATGATTCAGGAAATAAATTACTCTGCATTTGAAAACCCATTGACGAAAAAGTTAAAATATTGCTTTTAAAATTATTACACCACTGTTACCTAGTCTATGGAAAATTCCAGCTGTTTTATTTTTAAAGAAATCTTATTTATTTTGTATGTGTGGTCACCGTACTCACGGCCAGGGATAAATGAATAATATCGTCAGCCATCATCCATCAGTGTCGCTGTTTTAAGATAAAAGCCCATGATGTGCGCAGGTTGATCATCTCTGCGTCACGTCACCAGGGACTTTATAGCGATAACCTTATCACATAAACTCAAAGTACTTTGAAATTCCGCACTCACCAGTATATAAGGTTCATTTTTTTTTCAAGAGACAATTGGGGTCACTTGATTATAAGTTACTACGCCCACGGACAACTGCGCTGCCAGAAAACCACAGATGAAGTAATACTTTTAATGCTTAATAATATGTCATAATAATATTTAAAAATATAAATAGAGAACTAAAATCAAATAATACTTCCAAAATTACCCAAGCATTTAAGTTTGAATAGTCCCAACGCACTCGCAGCGCTTCAAGCGCTGTACATCAAAGCCACTCGCATAACTTTGAAGTCGTATAAAACATTATTACCTCTCGCAATAGAAGTCTCTCAAAATATGCAGCGCTTCTGAATCGCGTAATTATATACACGTAGCAAAAGATATTCCTTTGCATTGCCTCTACGCGAGCTCGGCGCAGTGCTACACAATTGGCGCTACGTGATACAGTCGAGGCGCTAGTTGGACTTGAGTATACATAATATAAGGACCGCATTAGACGTAGCGCCATGCTTGTAGCCGAATTGGGCCGGCGCGTCCGGGTACCAGTACCTCTTCCTCACATGAGATCGGCGTGAATTTTTTTAATATGTTACTGGCTGAGGCGCTTCATGCCTTCCGAAGGTCGGCAATTAGAATACCTGTGTTGAATGGTTTTGTGTTTAACCAGAATGGCTCACCCATCTATCACTCTGACTCGGTGAAAACTATTTATCCCAGCGATCGACTCTAACGCCGACCACTGATTGGGCTACGACCACTTCAAAAGGTAAACAACATTACGAAAAAAAAATGATTTTCGGTATAAAACTTGAACAAATAAAGTGGGTTTCGTTCGTGCGTAAATATCTAATACTACTAGCTGTTCCGCGATTTTGTCCGCGTAAAATTAAAGTTGCGAAAGCCCTTAGACCTCTTCGATATGGTCCTTTCGTATATTACATTCGAAAGGGCTTGTAAAAGTCTACTTGAATAAAATATCGTTTGAATTTGAATATTAACTGTCTCCTTGCCAAACTTCGTCTGTGTACGTCACGCGGTTTTCGAGATGTCCTGTTAGGTGATCTTTGGCTTTCATATATGGAGATAAAACCTTAATAAAGTGGACTTTTTTCATGCGTAATAATCGATCGGTGTACCCTTGAGAAAAGCGACTTTTCCGCGATACCACTGACTCTAAAGTGATATGTTTGTTTCAGACAATAGACCGCGGGTCAAGAGCTATCAACTTTGTACTGTCAGCCATGGTGTTTAACGTCGTGCCTACGATATTCGAGCTGACGCTGGTCTCCACCATTTTGGGCATTAAGGGGGGATTGGCGTTTGCGGGTAGTTATAATAAAATTTTATTTATTGGTCTTTTATAAGTTTTAAGGCATTATTCACTAAGTTTTAAGGTAGTCTCGCTAAAACTCGAAAACCGCTTAACCGATTTGTATTCTGTTTGTTTTGTTTAATGATTTTCAAGGGAAATTAAAACCTATTGGGTACTTCCCGGTGACCTAGAATTATGATATTCGGCTAGAAGCTGTATATTGGAGCACAAGTAAGGGAAAAATCCCGAAAATTATAAATTTGTTTTTGCAACAGTGTCCGTTTGCCTATCTGTCTGTCTGTTCGTCATTATTATTTTTCTCAGAAACGCGTACAGGTATAAAGTTGAAATTAATACCAAAAACTGAGGTCTATGGATCCCTTGAAACTTGGTAGAAATCAACTCACTAATTATACGCAATCAAAAAATATAGCCATTTATGTCGTATTTCCAATACTAGTACATTCAGAGAGGAAATCAAAACCTACAGGATACTTCCCGTTGACCTAAAACCTGAAATTTAGCAAGAAGCAATTTTTGAAGTTAGAAACACAGTAATTGTTTTTTTTTCTGGCCTTGGGTGTGACTCTGCTTTCCGCTCTGGGGGTTGTGGGTTCGCTTCCCGTCTCGAGTCGGAGTGTATGATCTATATATATATGTGTATATATATTTCTACCAAAAAAAAAATGTTTGTGTATAACAGGCGTCTATTACCCATAACGCAGGCATTAGGTTGCCTATCTTAGAAACAGCGTCATATAGTCCTATATGTTTATTTATTTTTTACTTTTTCAATACATTAGTCTACAATAGTTTATCAGATGCGGTAATATTAATATTTCTTTTCAGGTGTCGCTTTTGGTTGTGTGGGCGTATACGCGGCGTTCACGTTGGCCGTCACTCAATGGAGGACTAAGTTTCGCGTATACATGAACAAGGCGGAAAACGAGGCTGGGAACAAAGCGATCGACTCCCTTATCAACTATGAAACTGTAAAGGTAAGTTAGCAATCATATTGGACCACCTGCTCGTTTGCCCCTAGTTATTCAAAAACACTAGCGACCCGCCCCGGCTTTGCACGGGTGCAAAGTACTTTCTCTTACTAATATTATAAATGTGAAATTAACTCTGTTACGTTTTCACTCTTAAACCACTGAACCAATTTTGATAAAATTCGGTACACAATTAGATTGGACTTTTAAGGAAGGACATGGGCTACTTTTTGTCCCGAAAATACATTTTTAAAGTGACAAAATAGGTGTGTATAAAAGTCGAAGAACACAAGGATGACGAAGTCGCGGGTTGTAGTTAGTATACATATAAACCTTCCTCTTAAATGATTGTTTATTAGAGAAAACCGCATTAAAATAGGTTGAGTATTTTAAAAAATTAAAATATTCAGCGTGATGCACATCATCACATTGTATGTTATACATGACAGTATATAATGTGTTATATATAATGATATTGTATTGTTAGAGTAGCTTCCGGTCGCGCCTGCGCAGTAACGGATATGTCAACTGCGCATGAGCAAGTTATAGCATAGTGCAACGTATGCCTTTCATATTTTTAATTAATCAAACTTTTTTAGATGCTCTTTTAAAGGAATGGCAAGGGATAGGGGAGAGTGGCAAATACAAAGGAGGCCTATGCCCAGCTGTGGGTTATCAAGGGCTGACAATGATGATGATGATGATGATGTTGATGAATGTCATTATAATGTATTGGAGATCGCCGGCTGGTCGCCCACAAACCTTTTTGCCTATCAAATGCTTAGTACAACGACATACATTGTTCTATTTGACAATTAATATAACATACGTTTGTCTTTATTATGCAGGAGTCAAATATAGAGTTTGTACATTTTTGTCCTTGAAGACTACAAAGTACTACAAAACTTTGCACAGCTACACAAATGACAAAACATTTTTTGCGATTTCCCAAAAATAACCTTTTTCGAGTTGAGTCAGTTTATAATTAAGCGTGCGTTATGTATACAAGTACAACGCAATCAGCATAATATATTCTCGAAGAAAGGACGTTTTCTACACAAGATCGTAGTTTACATCGTATTGCCCACCTGTTAATGGTGGATTGTGGTGAGGTTGTATTTATGTAAAAAGCTATGTATATAACTCGCAATGAAGCAAATAAATGAATTTGAATCGTTAAAGTATCGTTCATAGCTTGTACATTGTTATCTTAATGCGCCTTTATTATTAATACATCTGCATGACGGGAAAGACAATTCAAAGGCCATTCCCGTGTCTCACGGCTTGTGTCAGTCACATTCAATCTTAGAATAAGCCTAAGAAATTACTTTGATTTTATGCGTCTTTTAGTCACGACATGTCCACTTTAATTTATTTAGGCGAGTTCAGAGCCAGTAGCACTAACATGTCGAACCGTTCGAGTCGAAGATTCGACTTTGAAAATATTCGTGCTGGGCGCACAATGAAGCCTTCATATTGTCAACGCGGAATGCATTGGCATTGATTGAAAGCGTGACACGAAAAATATTTGCCTCCTGTGGGCCCAGCACGAATATGTTCATCATAAATACAGTCGAATCTTTGAATTCGAAATGTTCGTGTCTGAGGCAGTCGTTATACATATTTGTAAATTATTCGTTTTAAACTACATCTGCATTGGTACATCCAATCATTTAGAGCAGAGGTTCCTAATCTTTTTTTTCCTCGAAGACCACATTCAAAATATAGCTGATTCCGTTGGACTCCGTGCTACAACACTGTGAAGATTAGATTTAAACGTAAAAATTTGCGTTGCGGCTGAGTTCCAAGCACGAATAAATAGTTTTCGAGAAGTCAAGCAAACATTTTAGTACATTACTATCAAAAACAAATAAATTTTCGTGGACCTCCGCTTACGAATTGTGCGCGAAAACCCCCATTTTTTTTACGCCAACATAGACCCCCGGTCGACTCTCCCGTGGACCACTTTGGGAACCAATAATTCAGAGCATTGCACCTTTTTCTAAGAATAGAAAAATAAGGAGATGGCATTCATTATTTTTACACGCGAAGTAAACCACGTTTAGTTTATATTGTCGTACCCAAACGAAATCTTTGAAATCTGCAAACTTTAAAATGTGTTAAGAAAACTAAGTCCGTGACACGGATAACGCCGTTAAACCGTGCAAAAAGTTACTGACATCAATTTTTGTTAACTTTTTTTCACCTGCGAAAGTGCAATGGCCGTGAACTACTCTTCGTTCTTTTAGGTTTAGTTTAAGTAGAGTTGACCTCGTTTACTCGCTGCGAGTTTGCGTCTACATGTGAATGTGCGGAGACAAAACGATAGATTGTAGTCTGTCATTTCGTCATCTATGATAAATAATAGCACTTAACACGAGTTGATGTTAAAGGAGGTCGTACTTAAACATTTGAGTCGCTCGTTAGATTAAGTAACTAGAGGATATATCAGGCCGCTTATAAAAAAAAACATACATATATTTTGAATTCTGAATTAGACGAGAACGCGCGCGCATGCGTGATTTGAGACATTCGGCCGTTTCCCTAGCGATGGAACTAACATCAAAATTAACAATGTAATTTATTATAATTAACAGTATATAATGTCGATATGTGGAAGGAAGAAACGTGCTTTATTTTCTTCCCGCATAGCTCTTAGCGCGGCTGCAGCCGGATGATAAATGTGTGACCAATTCTCACGCTGGTTTTCAAATATCGGACTTGTTTCGTGTTTCAGAAGGCACGTAAAACAGTTGGACCATTAATTTCACCTAAAGCGCAATTGAAAGGTTACTAAAAGAAAATTTATTCTCATTCAAACTGAAGAGAGAGAGACTGGTTTTCAAATATCCAATCTCCGTGTTTCGAAGGAGACATAAAACAGTGGAACCCGATTGATGTCACTGAGTGATATTAGTCGTGAGATTATGGGGATTCCGGGGATGACGTCAGATGGCAGACGGCCATCTTAACTCGCCCCACAGCCACATCCTCTGCAATTTAAGCAGACTTTGGTACTAGACCCGGATAACGCTAGGAAGAAGAAGAAAGTCTCTGGTTTCTTCTTCTACCTAAAGCTCTCTCTCTGGTTTCGGTTTGGTTTCAAAGAGAAATTAGCCCAAATATTTATTCAAACAAATTTTTCCATCTATGTCTTAAATCTGTGATTAAGCAAACTTCGTGAGACAACATTTTTATGCTTTAAACATACATATATATGAGTGTGTGTGTGCGTGTGTTTATGTGTATATATCGATAACTCCCACGTAAATTGTCGCCACCCCAAATTCCCAACTTCGCAGAAGAGCGATACAAACGTGTAAATCGAAATAAAATCGGCGTTATTTAACATATTTGTGTATACAATTATATATGTATGCAAAAATATATTAAAAAGCGACTATTACATAAAGATTTATCTGTTTGTAACGCTCTAACTGTAAAACTGCGAATTTGGGGTTACAACAACTTGCGTGGGAAGTATCGATATGTGTGTGTGGTTCGTGTGTTTGTGTGTATATATATATTACACTATATTTTATACATTTCACATTCGAACATAAGGCACATTTTAATATGTCTATATACTACTGTAAATCACATGGCATATGTGTGTGTGTGTGTGTGTGTGTGTTTCGTATATACATAACCAGCTGTAGTCCTCGACTGTATCCAAGTTAAAGTCAGTTACATTTTCAGAACAAGATGTAGTATGTGTTCTTCTCCGAGGTGCAATCTATCTCTATATTAAAATTCATCCAAATTGATTCAGCGGTTATGGCGTAAAAACGTAAAAAACTTATTTGTATTATTAATATAGATTAGGGAAAAACGAAGAGACAGCTCATCTGAGCGATTACTGACGCCCACGGACAACAGCAGCGCCAGAAGGCTCACAGTTGCGTTGCCGGTCTTCATTCACACGTGTGTATGAGTGTGGATTTGCGTGGGTGTGCGATTGATTTGGAGTATGAATGAGAAAATGTATAGGCGCGTTAAAATATGTGCATGTGCGTGCAAAAACGTGTCAACAAAATACCTTGCAGAGACTATTCCTCTCTCATAATGTTATCAATTCTTAACAGTTTGTGTGTGTGTGTGTGTGTGTGTGTGCACGCGCGCGCGCGCGCTCGTGTGTGCCTGTGCGCGCGCGCGCGTGCCCTATATTTTCGAACTACCCTATAATACTAGGACGGGACTGAATAAAAAAAATTCATCCACATTTTTACATATATGAGAGCTACCCCTATAAAGAAAAAATATATATATACCATATATTTTATTATACCAAAAAGAAAATCTATATGAAATACAGTTATAATTCGAGGCAGCGCCACGCTTGCAGTTCTTTTGACCTGGAACGCATATATTCCCGTATCACAGTTTTTTTTTTTTTTACTAGCGCAGGTATTATGGCTTTAAGTTAATTGTAACAAATGTAACAGTTTCTTTTTAAACAGAATTATTGCCACTAACTATTAGCGTTGCCGTTTATATTATTTAATGAATATTTTATAGTTTCTAATATATTTCAGACTTCCTGAATTAACTCAACGTAATTGCAGGTTTACAAGACACTGTCTATTTTAACATGCATTTACAAGTGTGCAATTTCCTTCCATATAGCGATTACTGGCGCACAATATGTCCAGTTAATTATGATCTTTAACAGTATCGACTTAAGGTTCAGAATTGATGTGAACTTTTATGCATATTCAAACGTGAGAGAATCCACAGTGGCATTCAATGTGGGAGACGCATTTGAATAATGTTGACAATTAATGCACTTTCCAATATGGATGAACGTACCATATGATACCGTTTATAGAGACTTGTATGGGTTAAATAATAACATAGCGTTTCCTTGTACTCGTAGAGTTCCAAAAATTTTTGATGACTGTACCTCACCACCTTAAGTATGCTAGTACTATATATAACTGGGAATTATATGTTCAGTTGCTTGTTACTCCGTCCACGGTTATAACACGATTGACCCAGTTCACCTGCGTGTCATTGTCTTTATATCTTTAAGAACAACTACCCTCATTTACCTACACAAAACAGTAATCATAGAGGAGGTCGTAGCCTAATCAGTGGTGGGCGTTTGATCGAATGGTTTATTATTTATAAGATTAATTTCAGGTAGATTTTTAAGTTGAATAATTTTTTCTTATCCTTATATGATTTATTTACGGATTAAGTTGTCTACCTTAGGAACAGACGTCCGTGTGTCATATAGTCCTGTATATATTTATTATTATTTATTTTTATGTCATTCTGTGATTTACCCCTTCAACAAGTAACGAAACGAAACAAAAAAACAAAAACCGAAGAAAATCAGCTGAAAATTCCATTAAAATTTTGCAAATACAAAATATTCGCATAATTAAGTTTAAAACGCTACAAAATTGATTATGTTTAAAATGAGCAGGGGAGCCGTGGAAGTGGCCGCAATTCTTAATGACGAAAATTATTACAAGATTGCGATCAAGAGGCGAGTTTTGGTGAAATTTACATTTTATTGGAGGCGTAAAAGCTAACGAAACGTTATAAAGCCGAAATTACCTTACCCCACTGTTACACGATTTATCATTACTAAATGTTCTCCTACTTGAATATATTTTTTTAATTGCAAGGGGCATTCGAGCAGAGGTTTATCAACTCAGTGACTACTGAAGATCGCGGACATTTGCACAGCCAGATGCGTTGACGGCGATTAAAGAGGGGCGCCAAAAACTCTTACAAACCGAACTAAACGCGACAACAATACTATCACTTGACGTGACAGCATTGTTGCCACTTTACGCCAATCTTATGTAAGAAAGTGGTACTGGTACTTGGACACACTGACCTAAAATTCGGTTGCAGATCAAATAAAAGCGCTGGCGCTACCTCTAATTAAATAAACAGGTAGGAATAAAGAAAGGGATAGTGTAAATGTACAGGAAAGAAGAAAAAGGATGCAGATACTACTGTCACGGACAATAAAGGGTTAGTGACTACAGAAGAAAGACTATAGAGAAGAGAGAATATAAGCTAGAGTAGTCAGAGGTCGCGTACCCGTAGTGGAACTAACCAGTTACCGGATAGATAAAAAGGAAGATTCATCCACTGGTGTAAATAATTTTAACACTAGACCCAATTCTTTTCTTCATCTTAATCTTCATGTCGTATAAAATAAAGTCCTTTACCGTTCTTGTACACTTAGATCTTTTATACTACGCAATGGATTTTAATGTGATTTCATCAATGAACAGAGTGATTCAAACAGAAGGTTTATATGTATATTGCACCCGAGCGAAGTCAGGGGAGCCGCTAGTTCATTTATATTTGACAACTGTTTTGTCATGGAAACGATAAGAAGAGCCGCAGTGATATACTAAGCATTTCTTAGTGACTGTGACTCTTCTTTGATTGGGATATGTTATCCAAAATTTATTAAAATTTTCGATATTAATAGGGATCTTCTTCAACCTAGGGTTATCCCGGTCTGGTACCAGGTTCCGCCTAAATTGTAGACTTTGGGGCTGTTCGGCGAGTTAAGATGACCTACTGGCATTTGACGTCATCCATGGAACCGCACAATAACAACGCTTCTTCTTCTTTTCGTTTCAATGGCAAAACTATATTTTGGGTGTAAGAGCCTATATTTTTAAAGCCCAAAAAGTAGCGACATCAATTGCTCGACCTAAGGCGGCCATCAAGTCCTTCCGCGTGCAGGTATTGGGACACGCAGGACATGATGTAAGGTGAGACATTTTCTGGACTTCACCGCATAGGCATTGCAGATTGGTACCGTTCGCAAATCCCCATCTGAACATGTTTTCTTTACTTCAGCCAACTTGAGCCCGAAGTCTATTCAAAGACTTCCAGACTTGCCAAGGTAGTTCATGTCCAGGCGGAAGATGCTTAAATGGCTTCATAAACGGATTCGGTAACGGAACTTCCTGTCGCCAAGAGATGCACCCTCGACTTTGGCGGGTCAAAAGTCAATAACAACACTAATATCACTCAGTGACATTAATCGGTATCCACAGTTTTAAGTACCTTCCGAAACACAGAGGAGATCGTATACTTAAAAGCCAGTGTTAGAATTCTTCACCCATCTGTCATCCGGTAGCGGCAAGCGCTGAAATGTCGACCGCGGATGAAGATACAACGCTCTCTCTCCCCAAAAATTTAAATATTAACATGCACAAAACATAATTCAGCAAAGTTCATCGGCTGCACGTTTCTCGTGTATTTTTAGAACGTGCTAAATTTTTCGCTCACAATTTTCTCTGCGGACTTTTCTAGACGTGTCGTCTGAAGCAGTAAATCTTACGGCTAACGAGATAAAACGAAACAATACGCCGTCCGTACACCTCTAATTGTGTGCCCTTCTTGTTGAAGATTGTCGGACCCAGCAGACGCTGTCCTGCCCGAACGTTGGGTTACCTACTATGTCCTACATTATATTGTCCTATAATATTGTCCCCGTTCTCATTACCTTTCCCTTCCCCGCCATAATGGCTCACTATTTTGGTGTTAATGGCTTAAGCATGAAAGATATATGCTGTCCCGGGCTGTTTTTGTACATTTATTTAAGATAATCTTTCCTCCATACACTATATACGTGTAACCCTGACGGTTTTTGCATCGCACGTCAGAATAGCTTGCAGATGGCAGATTTTTCTCTTCCTTGATATTAATCGTTATATTGTGGAGATTTTACACGATATCTTTATAATTTCTAGCCTATATGTTATTCAGACGTATAAACTATATTTTTGTAAAGTTTTTTAAAATCCATTAAGTAGTCTTTCCATGAAAGAGCGTCAAACGAGCGTTACAATATTATAGTAGAATATATATACATATACAAATGTGTTATTTTTCCTGAGGGTCTTGAAAGATCTGAATGTATGACTTACGGTTTCGATGATGATAATGACCGCATAATAAATGTACAAAACATGACTGAAGAAATATAGTATAACGTTGAAGAACATCTGAAAGAAAAAAGGAAATATACCTCCTACTCATATATGTACTGAGAATCATCATTGAGTCTCTAGAAAACAAGGTGCAATTTCTAAAACATTTTTCTTGCATTCTATTTACAACGAAATAACTAAATACACGTACACAAGTACCCACGCACGTTTTTTTTTTATTACAAGGGCCAACGTGTTCACCTAAGTAATCACGTAGGTGAACCGCTGCCCATAGACATCTGCACAACCAGAAGGCTTGCAGATGCGTTGCCAGCCTTTAAAGAGAGGTTTAGGCCGCGGGGAAATCTCACGAACCGAACAAAATGCGACAACAATACCATTACTTGACGTGATATCAGTACCACCAGTAAACGTCGGTCTTATTTAGGAAAGAGGTACTGGTAAAGAAAGAGGTACCGGCCACGCCGGCACAATTCGGCTAAAACAGTAAGCGTGGCGCTACCTCTAATTAAAATTAACACGTCTTCTACTCTAGATTAATGTGTAGGTAATTATAAAATTTTAATTTAGATAATGAAAATTGTGCATTGGAATAATGCAAATCTATAAACTACTTTAAAATTAATGGTAAAACAAAAAAGTATGGCTAATAAGAAACGCTTACCATAAAGTTAAAAGACCTGGTTGTTGTATTGAAGCTATCCAAGAAATTTTTATATGTAAACAAGAACTTTTTCAGTGTGATCATTTTCATTTCAATACTCAAATTTCTACTCAAACAATCTTTATTAAACTTTTTAGAAATATGTTTCATTCTTGACCACGATAATTCAAAAAGTATGGAAATTGTCACGTAAGTGAGATGAGTTGATGTCAACATGTAAATAATGATTAAGTATTCTACTGTAATTATTCTCCGTTGAGTGTAAACTAAAATGAACTCTGATACGTATTTTGCCATCAAACAACCTGAGGACGTCAAAAGAGTAAATTTTAAATAAGAATTTTGTTTTTTGAATCCAATCATTATATCAAAATTCTTCATAGTCGAATAGAACTTCAGAAATTTGTCCTGTTTTGCGTATAGAGTTACAGCAATATTTATCACGGTTTTCATAAGCAATATCAGTGTGAAAATCACCCAAGTAAAAGTTGGTAGGCTTATAATGATCCTAACGGAACCAATTGTCGACATTACAAGTAACCCAAAACAGTAGAACTTGGCAATAATACGTAGTTTTTTTGAATCAAGCACATCAGTATAATACCCCAATAGAAGCCTTATTATTTGAAATGTTTTTATAGAAAATAAACAATGACCAAACATTTTAAAATACTCAGGTATTTTTTTCATATTAAAAATTGAATACACGTACTTTTGACACGAAAAGCGAAAATGTATTGTTTCCGTTCGATGGAGTTTGATAAAACCACTTCATTTTATTAATATTATTGATGAGTGTCTTCAACAGATTGTAGTATATTAATTGTACTTTTAAAAATATTGTATTAAAACTAACTTTACAAAAAAAAGTATTTTAGAAGAGACTAGCTGTTTCCAGCGACTTAGTCCGCGAAAAATTGCGAGTGCCCTTAGACATCCTTAAAATCCATTCTTAGCGTCTAACAATAACGGAAAAACCTACGGAGGGCAGACTCAGATGGTACGGGCACATAATGAGGAGAGACAAAAGCTACTCCGTAAGGACAGTGCTATCTATCAGCACCAAGAAAAAGATACGATCTTTATCACAAAATAGAGCTCTGTGGAAGTCAATGGAGGAGGCCTATGTCCAGCAGTGGACGTCATCGGGCTGAAGGAGGGAAGGAAGGATATAAACTGTAATAAAAGTAAATAGATTATAGCCTAATCCGTAGACGGCTTTTGAGTCTCACCACGACCGGGTGATAGATGGACTAACGATTCTAATAACGGAGCCAGACATAACTCAAAGTGTTTGTACATTTTTGTCCTTGATGACTACAAAGTACTACAAAACGTTGTGCAGCTACACAATCTCCGGCAACACTACGTGATAATTAAAATGATCATTCAAATGAAGCTATATCTGGCTCCGGCATAACAATGGTTTTTAAAATATCCGACCTCATCCGTATTTCGGAAGGCACGTAAAACAGTGGGTCCCGATTGATGTCACTGAGTGATATTAGTCGTGAGTTTGTAGAGATTTGGGGGTTCCGAGGATGACGTCAGACGACAATAGAACATTTTAACTCGCCCACAGCCGCATCCTCTGCAATTTATCTGGTACTAGAGCGGAATAGCGCTAGGTAAAAGAGACACTGTTATAGAAGCGTAGATGTTGAAAAGTTTATACATTAAACAGATTTTAACAAGTGTCATTTAAAAAAACACAACAGAAAATTGACAAAACAATATCGTATTTTTCAAAATTCATGGTCATTGTGTGTTTTTAACTAAATAGATAGAATACGACGAAATGAATAAGACGCCTCACTAGCAAGAGAAGAGCATAGGTATTAATGTCTCAAAGGCTTCCGGGCTATTAAAATACACTTATTATCCGGTGAACCCCTTTGTCCACTTTACCTTTACAATAAAAAAAAGCTTTTGAGCCAATAATAGCGTTCATTAAAAGAAAATCGCTTTTTCAAAATCGTTCAGCTGGCAACGTCCAGACATAATTGGAATTGGAAAAAGAAATACGCAAGCTTCAATTTCGATGTTCTGGCAGAGAACCAGTGCTATAGGAATTTTAATTGCTTTAAACAAAATAGCTATTTCATTACAATTCATAGTAAGTAATTCTGAACTATAATATTGGAGCGAGCTGTTACATACCATACGGGCCGCCACTATTGATACTTAATTTATACAAGTTAAATACTTTTATTACTGACTAACGCGACCGGCCTCGGTTTCGCACGGTTTTTTTTTTCTTAGTCATATTTCTTCACAGGCTAAATGACTAGGCCATTCTTAAAGTATTATATTATGTTATCTTTCATTTTTTTCTTCACTCTTCCGTTTTTATTACTCTACTGGATCCATTATAAAGAATCCGAGTTTTTCTTCGGTCGCACGGATATTTATAGTATCGAAGTTTATATACGGATTACATACGGATTCTATCATTTTTGAAAATACTCTATCGCTATGTTCATCAGGAATAATGTAGAATTCTAATGGTGAAAGAACTTTTTAAATCAGTCCAGTTGTTCAAGAGCCTATTCAATGGAACCAAATAATCAAATTTTTATCTTTATAATGTTAGTATAGACCAGGGGTCGGCAACCTGCGGCTCGCGAGCTAAATGCGCCTCTTTGGTTCCATACAAAACATGTGATTATTTAATAATACTCTAATTTGTTTGAAAAAACACTATTTACGTAAGTAGATATTTTTATTATGAATTAATACATCTTTTTATGACAAAAACTTTATCTATGCGACTACAATAATTTGTCGTTGGCGCGAAAAAAATTTGTGGCTCCTCAAAAACTTTGAAATTTTGTAAATTATTATTTTTAGCTCTTCCGACTCACAAGATTGCCGATCCCTGGTATAGACTACTGTTACTCAAATTAAGAAAAAATAAATCAGTTTCTGTTGCCAGGGAAAATGTAGTTCACCGAAACGAGGTCCGCTAACGTTGCAACCTTTTACACAAATTCACGGTCGCTTGTCTAGCTATAAAGACGTTTTACAGTTACTTGCTAATCTGCTGAAAATACAAACATACACGGAAAAACCATTTCCGAGTTCGTAATACACTTTATTCCTGCTAGTTGGACTAAAACTGATAAACGAAAAAGTTTCACGAACAACGGAAGAGATTGCTGCAAAATACACTGTTACATAGAAACTATTTTATATTTTCGAACGCGCACAGCAGCTTTTGTTCAATAGAGAAAATGACTGTAGTTTTACTCTAATATGGTAAAAGATTATCACACAAGGCAAACAGATATGAAAAATCAATACTGACTTCTATATTCTCTGTCCGTCCGTCCGTCTGTCTGCACGTAAGGTGAACCCCCCCTCACAAACCGAACGAAACGCGACAACAACACCATCACTAGAGGTGACAGCATTGCCGCCACTTCACGCCGATCTCACGTGAGAAAGAGGTACTGGTACTGAAAGAATTTTTCAAATCCGACCAGTAATTCCTGAGATTAGCGCTTTCAAGCAAATAAACAAACTCTTCAGGTTTATATTTCTAACAGAAATAAAATTACGTGTTACGTTGTTTGTCCGTGATGAAATCGTATACTACTTAACCGATTTTAATCAAATTTGCACACCGTATACAGTTTGATTCAACTTGAGAGATAGGATAGCATACATCTCAATTTATAGTCGCAAATAAAAATGAGTCGCTGAAATGTATGTACATATGCACGTGCATAACTTCCGAACGAATACATCAAATTGAATAACTTCTTTTTTAATTTCTTCGTTACTGTTAGGACTAGGTTTATATATTAAAAAAGGAAACCGAAACCGAAATGGAACGGAAACGCTAACGAGGTGTAATGTTATAAGATAATAGAATGTAGTAAATAGTAAGTAATCCAACGTTTGGGCAGGACACAGTCTGCCGATTTCGCCAGTACTGATTAAAGATTACTAAGATGTACTATGTTAGTATAATATTTTGTTTGAATATCTAACTACGTTCTTATTAAACAAATATCAAACATTATTGGAAGTTAATGGAATTTTTAATGAAGTCACTTTACTAGAAGGAAATTGATTGAAACTACATTAAATTGAAGGTTACTCGTATTCTCATCAATACTTATATAGCTGAAAGTTTGTTTACTTCAACGCGCTAATCTCAGGAACTACTGGTCCGATGTAAAAAAATATTTCATTGTTAGATAGCCCATTTATCAAGGAAGGCTGTTGGCTATATATTATCACACTAAAATTGAATATAATTTTTTTACCTAATTTTATGCGAATGAAGTCGCGGGCACAGCTAGTATATATATGTTCAATATCAATGTCATCAAATTCGTATTGGTGTTTCAAAAACTCTAAAATATTTGGTTATCTGTTTTAATTTATTTGTTTAGACAAAAGGAGAATAATCTAAACTCTTAACATATTTTCATACAAATGCCGCCTTACTCTTATTCGCTTCGTCATGCAAATAATTTTAAATTTTGACGTTCAACGTCCATTTTCTCTTCACAGAAACACAAATAAATTTTCCGAGACTAATGATATGCAATTATGCAAGGCTAATTAAAACCGTGTAATGACTTGCAAGTCGTGTAAAAATATTGTTAGCGCTAAGAAATAATTACAAATAAGTTAAACAAAAACTATATTTAGTACCTTTTTTTTTAAGGATCTAGGAATAATAGATACATAGGACTATAAACAAACGGTTGTCTATGCCTAGGAATAACTTAATAGCTGATTAGACAATTTAATATTTTAACTTTTCCGTCTCTGTATATATATGTGGTTGTTCTATTCGTAGTCCATAATAAAAATCTATTTATTAAATATGATTGCGCACGTCATATGGCTAAATACAAAATTATGGGACATAAGACAGGGTTTTATAATAAAAGTGTTTTTATAAAGGCCATAAAAATATATAATAAATTACCGAAAGATTTAAAAGAATATAAAAATATATAATTATTTAATGAACTGAAAAGAAAATTATATAATTATTTAATTACACACACGTTTTATAACATTGACGACTATTATAATTAAAATTCTAATTCATAATGTGTCTTATACCTTAAATACAATTTGTACTTGGTTGGATTTGCTGCTGAGTGGACTGTAATTTTGGTGATGTTCAGGGTCTTGACCCCTGCTTGGTCAAGGTCTGCAGACCTTGATGTATGTTGCGATTTATTGATTTGAATGTGGCAGAAAGAGGGCGATGTATGCGCCGGAGGGGCTTATATAGATGCGGAACGGTGCACCAAAGAGTATTTGTTATTTTCTTAATTTAATGCTGTGGATGTTTTCTGTGATTTGTGTTTAATCTTGAATACAGTTTTTAACAAGCCAAATATATTTTCTACAAATTACAATATTATATATCTCAATAAATTTTGGTTTTAATATATGACTTTAAATGTAATTTCAGTTGTTTTAAATTTATAAATGAACGTAATTTTTTAATATTTGCATGCCGAAAAGGTGTGATCCAGCTAAGGTGTTATAAAAAGTTACAACAATACTGTGTACCTGTATCGGCAAATAAATGATTTGATTTGATTTGATTATACCGGAGCCAGAGACAGATTCAATGATTATGTAGTGTTCACAAAGGTTTGTATAAGTGGGGGTCGAGAGACTAACCCCTTGACCCCCCCACATTAGCAGAATCCTCATTCAGGCTGCTCGTTTTAACACCCAACGCTAAATAACAACGAATTGCGGAAATATATGTTACCAGAGGAATGTATTTTTGAGTGTATGTAAAAATGGAGACTGACTTATAACAGAGACATTTCGAAGTCCTTGTGATAAAAGTAACCATAAGCTCATTTGCTTAATTATTCGAATAGTAATTAAATAGTGTTTGAGTAATGTTTGATCAGAATACGTTATCAGCACTCGTGAGTTATTATGCGGTAATATTAACACACTTACCTATAGATTTCTTTTAATATATTTAACGACTTTGAAGTATATTTATTTAGTCTTATCGCAGCTCTAACTAGGTGCAAAACTCTTATCACACAAACAGTTAATTCTATACACTGATAATTGAACAGAAATTGCACGGTACCTTTATGATGCACATACTTATACACTATATAACGCCACTATAATTTATTTGATAATCGATTTATCAAAGAATTTTTTGTTAAATGTGCCACGGGTGCACAGGATTCTAAATTTATCTAAGTCCATGAATTAACCTGTTTTGGTGTTTAGGTTTTTTTATTCATTATTGACATTTCGAAAAATGTCATTTAATGTCAAAGGAACATTACGTTTTGAAATCCAAATAGTAATAGGAGGTATAAATAGGGGTAGCTTTTATAATAATTCGGACTATTGCGATACTATTAAACTATTCAATCAAAAAAGTAATAATAGTGTTAAATATGAAATTGTACGTTTAACAAAAAACCTTTATTATTACTAGTTTATAATATTAACCATTCTATAGGTGGTAACACATTGAAGAAAAAAATCAAATTTAAACAACTAAATTAGGACTTCAGGTAACAAAGAAAATTGTATTAAGTCTGTGTAGGTATAACCTAAAATGAACAGAAAATAATTAACTCAAAAGTTAAAGTAATAGCATAAATACGACGAATTATCTTCTTAGAATTTTAACTATCATTTTATTCAATATTGCCAATGCTAAAAGGCATAACAAAAAATGTTTTACACTCACACAAACCACCTCACAACCGTGTAAAACACAAGATACAAATAACAACTTAGGCCGTCCAGCCATAGTCGTATAAATAGGGAGCATTGTCATAAAAAGTTGCTTTACGACCAAGTTTAGACGACAACTCGGTAAAAGATTTGATCATTAAATTGGTTTATTACTTATCTAATCTTCCACAAAAAGAGATGTTATGTGCGATATGCCATTATTTTGTCCAAGATCAATCAAATTTGAAATATACAGAATTTGACGGTACATATGTACCTACTTTAAGTTGCCGAATCTACTATTAAATAAGAGGATAGTTATTAAGTGACGAATAATTTTAAGAAAATAAAACAGAATTTCTATATAAGTTTAGGTAAATATGAGAAATTCTTAGTATTTCAGGATAAAATTTGTCCATTAATTAGATTTTCCAGGGAAACAACATATAAAAAGTTTTATGTCTTTAATATATAATAAATACATAATCATAAGTCGTATAATAGCGTTTAAAATTTTCAGATTAGGTTTCGTAACTAATGTGAATTAAATACTGCAACAGACCAACCCTAATCTTAGTACAGTCAAATGCAAGAACATGCAGCTAGTTCAGAGAAAGTATTTCTAGTTGAAATACTTTCTCGAGTGATTTTATTTCAATCAAAATATAAATAAAATGTACAGGCATATTATTGTATCGAATAATAATCTATCATCATCTAAGTATAAAAATGAAATATGTGTTTGTATGTAACGTCGAAATTATCCTTTTTACTATATGTAAAAGTCTATATTTACGATATATATAACAAAAACGCAAGTAAAAAATCTGACTGTTTGTTCTGAGCAGTCTCCGAAACAGCTTGACCGATTTAAACAAAACCGTCACAGTAGAAAACTGATATAACAAAGAAATCTACACTAGATTTAGAAAAATATTTAATTAAAAAAAAGATAAATTCTCAAAATTTAACAAATCACTGTATTCACGAGGACTAAGTCACGCTAAACAAAAATAAAATCGGTTTATATGGTATTAGGTGATTAGGGACTTTAGATAACTAATCTCTAGAAAAGTCTTCGATAAAAAAGATTCAACGATTCACTCCCATTTCAGGCGTTTCATAAAAAAAATTAGTATTCTTTAAAATGTGACCCTGGTTACTTGAGCCGAATGTTAAGGTCATTTAAATTGCTTAATATTTCGCGTATTCGTTACTATATTTATAAATGTTTTTCATTAATAACCAACGTAACGCCGTAAACAAGTAATTCTTTTGTTAATAACATTATTAATAATTGCCGGTTTATTTTAATTGGCAGTAATAATATGAAATTGGTATTATCTTTTGTGATTTATTGGCTCAGATATAGAGGTACTTATATAAATAACTTTGAATTGCATATTTGCGATTTGCAATAAAAGCGCCTTAAATTCCGTATTTTTTTAAAGGTTGATCTGAGTGACCGACGATGCCCATGGAAAGTGACAAACGCGTTGCCGGCCTTTAAGAAAAATAGTTGTTCGTTTCTTGAAGAACCCTAAATCGGATTCGATAGACCCCGGAGAAGTGTTTAAGTTGATTAGCAAAAATTATATAAAAAAATCATTGTCCTTCTTCTTCATCCGAAGATGTGTTTTAGCGTTCCGTAGTATTACAAGGAACCCGCATAGTTTCGCTCAATTCATCCGTCCGTCCGTCCGTCTGTCCGACCGTCCGTCCGTCCGTCCGTCCGTCTATCTGCCCAAACTAACTTCTACAATTTTCCCTTAATACGGTCAGCCTGAGTTCCTCCTGAGTCTTTACATAACGGTTTTTTTTATTTCGCAAGGGGGAGGCAGTACACCTAAGTGACGATCAAAGCCCATCGACCCTCTGGCAGTTTCTCCCCCTTGTTATAAAAAAATACAATCAAATTAGAAAATATGGGAATTTAATCTCACGATAGAGTTCCCACCCATTAGTGTAGTACGCGAAATAACCACCAGATATACAGCGCAAACTGCTTGATAAATACGTCCATATTTGTCTATCAGTATAACTGTATGTCTTATCGAAGGCCTAACTCGTTAACACTGTATGAAACTCTAGTAAAATATTTGCAAAACTGCAATTTTAAACTCTATTGCTTAATAAAATAGAGTTAAAATTTATTTGCGGACTATACGTAAAATTTGAATTTTCATTTTAAACCTTTCTCAGTATTAGACTAGGGCTTAAATTTCTGTGCGGTCATCTTAAGAGACAATTTCTTTTCTGTAAAAAATCGATTTTAAACCTTATGAGCTACAGAAATAGGGTTTATATTCGTGTGTAGGTCGTGTAAGACTTTACAATTTTTTCAATTTTAAACCTTAATATGAAATTGAATAGAGTTTAAATTCGTATGTATTGTGTAATAAAGGTCTTTTTTCGCTCAGTACTCGCACGATTGCCTTCCCTAATTGGCTCTCCATCTGTTTTAATTCATTTCGCGATAGTTTTACAAGTGTTGACGCGCGGCTCCGCCCGCTTTGGTGAAGCTTAATCCATTCATTACAGCTTGATTCAACATTTAAAGGACTATCGAGATGTTTTGGAATGTTCTGTATGATCTCATATCAATGTCATAAAAGCTTAAGGTAGTTAATAGGACGACATTTTTATATAGAGACCGAGTCGTGCGATTATTATTTATCATCAGTCATCATTCTAACATTTGTTTTCTTTCTTACATTTGTTATCATTCTTATATTTATTATCGTTTTAACAATTGTTATCGTTTTAACAACAGGAACTAATCAACAGTCAAGTGTCAAGTGCCTTAATTGATATTAACACACCTAGATTGCAGAGTAGCTTAATTTTCATCGCATGGGAGGTCCATTAAGGATGAATTTTATAAAGACAACTTAGTGGCAAACCCAGTGACGCGTGCTGCCATCTCTCGGCAGAAGACAGAGCATAATAAATCTTAAGATAACATCACAAGGAAAGATTATACGGTATACCCATCACGCCATCCGTACTTCCTGCCCGAGCAAATTAGCTTGCAAAACCTGACGGCACATTACCCCCCTTACGACACACAAGATAAAGCTTATTTTACCGTCAAACATTTCGAAAGGAAGTCAAAACTTTTTAGTGGGATATATTTTTAGTTGTTCCGAGAATTGTACGATAGTTAGTAACGGGTTCGGACAATGGACAGAAGTGGCGTTCAAATCTTAAGTGCCATTTGAAGTGCGCACCAAAAGTGCGTTACGCAAAATGTTTGCTGGCTCTTTGACTATGCTCCAAATGAGGCAGAGAGCCACGCGCTTCGCGGAACTGCGTCTATGAATAGAGAAAGTTGTATTGCAGAAGTGTCAGACATTTGTTGCAGTTCATAGAAATTTGTATGGCTCTCTGAAATAATTAAAAATCGAGAAAAAATTTACTCTATACGAAATTTTGTGTGTGTATTCCGAGGGGCTTGTAGTTGGTTTGCAGACAAATTTGACCCATTAGGTGGTGTTGCTTGGAAAAGGGAATATTAGGTATACCTAAAAAGTAATCCTAATATTCTTTTTAAAAAAAAAAAAAATTCATTCTTAATATGCGAGTATAACCCAATGGGACTCCCTGGCCATCAAATAAATGTGAGTGCAACATTACCGTATATTGTAATTTATTTCATGTTTCGCGAAAACTGCAAATAAATTATAAGAAAACCTAGAATACATTTAAGAATGGTAAAAATAATTTTAAAATATAGGTTATTTTATATTCCCCATACTAATGCGTATATAAGGTACACCCTATTGAGCAGCGATTTTATTCTAAATTCAAACGACGAGCTCGTCTACACGCGTTTTGCATGTGGAGGTTGCATTCGGAGGGGCGTGCAGTTTTAGAACGAACGTGCTATACTATCTTAGATTTTCTTTCGAATGATTACAATTGCCAATACTTAATAAGCATGAATCCAACAAAGAATTTTTAGCTTTTAAATTACTTTTATAAAAATCCATACCATCGTCTTTAATCCATTTCGAAAAGCATGCGACAATATAAAACCATTAATCATTCTCAAGGCCAGTAGTACATGACGTTGTTTTCTATATCATACCTGACTAGACCACTGCATTGTCTACTGCATGGTAGATTCTGCCAATTCTGGTTTGGCTGAAGGGGCTTCTCCTCATCGTAATCCTTATTAGCGTTTTCTTGTCTGTAGGAATAAAAGCAGTTAATTTCTAATCTTTTAAAAGAATCCAGTGATTTTGTTGAAAAGTTGTGTGATTAAAAGTAACAAAATTTTAAAAAATAGGTTCAATTTCCATTTCATTACATCAGAGCATATACGCTTTAGTTTTTAGTAATTTAGTTTTAAATTATGTTCTATATATACACTGACCTAACTCAAAAATACAGATTTTTGGGAAATCGCAATTTTGTCATTTGCGACTTATACCGCTTATAATTAAATAAAAACGTAATTATAGTGACACATTATGTATTTTAATAATAGTTAATGAAGTGATTAATGATATTTTAATGATATTTTATTATTTGTATGTCTTTTTAACTAGAAACTTATTTTAGTTAAAAGGACAAAAATAGCTGTATCTCAGTGCTGGATGGTGATATCGAAATAATTCTTACACTGGCAGATAGAGGACGTTGAAACAAAGCTGCCTGTATAATTAAATTAGTTTAGACCTAAAACGTAATCAGTCATTTTATAATTAAGCCTGCGATATATCATCTATTTTTATTGAGAGGGAGTAGGTCGTAGCTTAATCGTTGGCTAGCATTTGAGTCGATCGCTGGGTTAAGCAGTTCCTACCGCGGCTGGGTGATTGATGGGTGACTCATTCTAACACTGGCTTTTCAATTATGCGACGTCATTCATTTTTCGAAAGGAAGATATAACGTCACTGAGCGATATTAGTCTTGAGATTGTAGAGATTGTTGGGGTGCCGGGGATGACGTCAGACGGCAATCGGTCATCTTAAGTCGTCCCACAGTCACATCCTCTGCGAAGCGAATCCTGGTACTAGACCGGGGTAACACTAGGAAGAAGAATCGTTGTTATCGAGGCTAAAACGTGTATGCATAATTTCAGCTTAATTTTTTTTTCTAATAATAAATTAATGTAGGATTTTTAAAGCTAACTGTATTAAGCATACGAACCTGTTTGTAGAAAAATCTTTCATTTGAAAAATTTGATCCCAAGGCATTGTGTCACATTCGTAAAATTCTGGCGATGGACTGGTCGGGTCCAAAGGAATGCGTGAATTAAATACAAAAATTACCTTTTTATCCACACTTTATATCTAATCCCTAGAGATAAATAAAAATTTTCAGCAAAGAACTTTCGTGCTGTTTTGAGACTAAGGTTATATTTGCAATCACAATAGGGCGGATGACAAATTTAAAAAAAAGTTTTATAGTCCTCTTTAGTAGCTACTATTGCAAAAAAATATTAAAATTTCTTCAGAAATTAGCGTTTTTATACCCAAAAAATCTTTTAAAGTTAAGGATTAATGTTCCCTCCAAAACACTCTAAGTCATGACATCACTTATATTATCAGTTCCACTAAGCGTCACATCGAAGTTTTCACTGCAACCGTAACTGTTAAGCCGGAGCCAGATATAGCTTCATTTGAATGATCATTGATCATGAATGGTCATGTAGTGTGGCCGGGGACTTTATGTAACTTCAAAAAGTCAAAAAGTTTTATGAGAACTTTGTAGACTTCAAGGACAAAAATTTACAAACACTTTGAGCTATGTCTGGCTCCGGTATTACGGTTGTCAGTATGTCACGTACGAATCCTACTTCGAGAGGCAAACGTAGCAGCTGAGTTTGCTTAAACGCTTCCATCTACAAGCGTCGTAAATATTCCACGCTATGCATGGATTAAAGATTTGCTCAGTTTGCTTTTAAGAGTGTACTTCCTTCCTTGTATTTTCTATGGAAAACCATAGAAGTCTTGCAGTGAGACAATACAGAGTAATAAATAAAAATAGCCAAGAGCGTGTCAAGACACGCTTATTTAGAAGGGTTCCGTATCAGATACGCTGTAAACGTATTTGTTAAATAACTTCAAAAGTTGTTGTTCGATTTCATTCAAAATAATTTCCCTTGTGAGTTTTTAGCATGTTCTATCAACATGGAAAATTTCAAGTCTCTACATGTAATAGTTTGGAAATGCTAGGGACCACTTTACGGGCAGACAGACGGACGGACGGACAGAGCGAGATTATACTGGTTCCCTAGAGTACTATGGAACCCTTAAAAGAGCATGCTTGTTACAATATTCGTTCGCATGAGGCGTATTTTTGAGTCTTTATTATATTATTAAATTAAAATTTCTATTGTATAACTCCTACTTACTATTTTGTTGTACGCCAGAAATGGCTAAATGCATGTATCCTGGATTTTAGGACACATAAACAAATGATTAGCTGTGTCCTGACTCAACAAGCAGCCTGACGAGGCAGCCTTGGACGTTTGCCGCGCAACGTTTTTCGTTTACATCAGGTACATTTTCCTGGGGCGAGGCACGTTCTGACCGACCGAAGAATTTGCCTCACGGATTTGCCTAGAGAGGCTCGTTCTTTCAAGACACGGCTTTTGGTTATTACTGCTATCCATGGCTAACTATCCACTTATAATCTTGTAAACCGCCTGTCCACATGTATAAAGAAGTGGTTTGAAAACTTTGAAGTCAATAACTTAAGAACAATTTAATACCGGAGCCAGACATAACTTCATGAGAATTTCAATCATCATGTAGTGTGGCCGGGGACTTTATATAACTACGCAAAGTTTTGTAGTACTTTTTAGTCTTCAAGGACAAAAATGTAAAAACATTGAGCTATGTCTGGCTCCGGCTTAACGGCAAAACTGTAACAACTTTCGTTGCTAAAGAGATTTTGTCGTTAGAAATTCTGGGATAGCCGTAACTTTGATTTTAATGTAAGTAAGCAAACAGACAACTTTATATTATGAACCAGGAATCTTCTAATACTTTACTTTTCGACCATGATGTTGCTTAAAACGAAGGTATGGTATCTTTTGTCTGTTCTTTTTCTTTTGAATTTGATAGATATAAAATTCGCGTTTTGATTATCAGTATAATCAAAACGCTAAGTTAAGTCAGACCCTGCTTTCCGCTCCGGGGGTCGTGGTTTCGATTCCCGCTTCGGGACTGGGTGTATAATCTATATGTATGCATTTATATATTTACAAAAAAATATTTTTTGCATAACAGACGGCTGTCACCTATAACACAGGCATTAAGTTGTCTAATTTAGGAACAGACCAGACCAGAACAGCCCGTATATCATATGGTCCTATATATTTTTCCAAAAATGTAACCATTCTCGTTGCCAAAGTGGTTTTGACGTTAGAAATTATTCAACACTCGCAATGCAAGATTGACGCACACTTGATGGGTGTAAATTGGACGCCGGCAGTCATCCAGTCGCCACTCTGATTGCCGCATGACTGCGCCTCGTTGCCCGTCCCAATTGATGCTTGTACAATCTGAATTTATATTTACTAGTGTAATAGTGCTCCCAATGGTCTGAATATGACCACAATCACTAATAAAAAAATTATGAAAAACATTTATATATTATGCCACTACTTTCGTTCCATATTCGTTTATGTACACGTGAGATACGCGTTGTAGGAACAGGAAAAACATAGTCCTTGTTGATTAAGAATTTGTTCTATCGTTACAATTTTTTTTTATATATAGGTGCAAACGAGCAGGCGGTACTCTTAAGTAACTACGACGCCCGTGGACAACTGCAACACCAAATCTATACTATTACATAAAGCTGAAGAGTTTGTTTACTGGAACACGTTAATCTCAGGAACGACCCATCAAATTTGAAAAATTCTTTCAGTATTAGATAACCCATTTATCGAGGAAGGCTATAGGCTATACGATAATATATTAAAAAAATGTTATCATCACTGTAATGTTTTTTACCTAATTGTATGCGGAAGAAGTCGCGGGTAATAACTAGTACTTTATAGCGAAGCTGATTTGTCCTAATTGTACCAAAGTGACAATCTACGGGTAGATGTCTCATAATTGCAACTTGCTTTTTCTCGCAACTTCGTCCGCGTAAACTTGTTAGAGTTCTTAGGCCTTATTCTGGCCCCATCGAAAAATCCGTTCTTACTGGATGTTTACAAACTATAAATTACCTCCTTAACAAATTCCCGCGGTTTTCGTCATTTCGTGATAGGTGATCTTTTGCATTTAGATATATAGATTGTGCAAAACTATTTTTCTTTTGTTAATCAATTTTCACCACAGTCTAAATGCCCGTGTCATTTTTAAAGTATTATATCATATTATATTCTTTCTTTCCACTCTTCTTATTACTCTACTAGTTCCATTATAAAACTATTTGCACATCAAACCTTTTCACAAATACTCACTCTATAATATCATAAACAATTGTATAAAAATTAAGTATTATGTTTATAATTATTACCTGTCCATCAACGCGTCCTCAAGTAGGGGACACACAGCATATATATAGTCTTTGCCCATCTCTCCAATGTACTCAAAGAGGAAAGACAACGATTTGAGTACACCGTTCTGAACATTCAGCTCGGGCACTCTATACTCATTCATGAGTGCTGGCAACACTGTGAACGGGGAGCACGTTTCTGCTACTATGGCGATGGCAACTGTTGTGCATACTCTGTAACAAGTAAAATTCTACTTTATTAGCTGTTTCCCGCCACTTCATCCGCACAAAATTGCTACAGAACTTAGACACACCGAAAAATCCGTTCTTAGCGGACTATAAATTACCACTAAATTTCATCATTGAACGTGCCGCGTTAATCGAAACTTCGTGACCTTCCGCTTATATATTTATAACTAGCGGATCCGACAGACGCTGTCCTGCATGATATTCACTTGAATGCATAAACAACAATTCATTCAAATAGATCCAGCCGTTTAAGAGTTCAGTGACAAACACACATACAGTAGAATTATATATATAAAGATATATATGTATAATATTTATTTATTTTATAGATCTAATCGCCCTATAATATTACTGCCAGATTATTAGTTTGTGTATTCAACTCTAGACGTCTATAATATAAATGCGTCAAACAGGATGTGTTATTCAATGTACTTTATCAAATTTGGTGGTGGATCTAACAAATAAATAAATTATTTGTTAACAAATCTCAAAGTGCACTTGTATGACATGATAGGTAGTGCGTGTTTTACAGATATTTGAACGCTATTTTTTTCAATTGACAACTAAATAAATAATTATATAGGACTGTATGACACACAAACATCTGCTCATAAGGTAGACAACATAATGCCTGTGTTATACGTATACGTAACAGACGCCTGTTATACACAAATTATTATTTTTTTTTTGGTAGAAATACAAAAATGTAGATAATACACCCAGGCTAGAGGCGGGCATCGAACCTGCGATCCTCGGAGCGGAAGGTAGATTGCCCACTGCGTCTACGGACCAGTCTTTAAAATAAAATAAAATAAAAAACAAAGTTACCTGTTTTGTCGTTCCTGCACCTTAAGGTTGTTAAGTAGAGTCGCCAAAACATCGTGTGGACCGATCGCTTTGGCGATATAGCCGAAAGTGTTGACCGTCGCTCGGCGGATTGCTTTCTTGTGCGCTTTCAGTAACTCCAAGAGTTCAAAGCAAATCCGCATCCACTCCCGCGCCGACACAAATTCGGGTCCTCTGTCTGCAATACGTCCCACCAGATCAATGCAATTCTCTTGCACTTTTTCGTGTCTGTAAAGAGCCACACACAAATCGATTATAATTTTAAAAGAGAAATAATCTATACAAGAATGATATGTGGAGCGGAAGCTTACGATACCATTGCACGACTTTACGGAGTACGAAATGGCACAGTTATAGTTTATACAAACGAGAAAAATATATTACACCAGTTCGTCCGCTTAAAATTACTTGAAAAATTTTGACGTGATGATATGAAGCCACAACACTGAAAGAGTACTTCTGTTTGGTTGACTGCGATAAGCTCAAGAACTACTGGTTCGATTTAAAAAAATATTTCAGTGTTAGATAGCCCATTTATCGGAGAAGGCTATAGAATAGCCTTCCACCACTATTCATCACGCTAAAATTTTTCAATTAATTTTTCGCGGATAAAGTCGCGGGTAGCAACTAGTAGAAGATAAGAATCAATTTGACGGCAGTGATGTATCATTTAAAACTTTAACTTTCGCTTTTTGTAGTAAAGTCGTAAAGTGACGTTAGTCACAGACGTATGTGTAAAATAGAGACAAAGTTCTCGAAGAATTCCTTGGATTGTCAGTGCAGGAGAATACTTTTGACAGTTCATCTGCGACTGAAGTTAGATGCACAGGGGTAAACGTCTATGTTCTAAGGTTTTGTCTTACAATCAATGCTTCATTGCCACCTTAATAAAAAATAACCTTTTAAAAGTCAGTAAATCTTTGGACTGAAACTGTTGAAAACCTTAATTTAAATTAGTTATTAGTACTTATTACACTTTTCTATAAAAAATAAGGTAAAGCAAAGCAAAGAGACAACGTATCTCCCTCGGAGCGGTATTCCATTAAATTACAGTCGTTTATCAAATCGTCGCGTCTTTCATTTGGAAATAAAGTTCTCGGCGGCAAAGGAGCTTTTAGAAACTCAATTAATCAAAATAAAAATAATTAGAGGTGTTTGTTTTAACGGCGAGCTATCCCAGCGTTTACTTTTTAATTCAGTGTAAAGTCATGGATTTATACGAAAGTAATGTCTTTGGTTTTTTTTTATGTTACAAGGGGCAAACGAGCAGGCAGCAGGCAGGCAGCTAAGTACCTACTGACACCCTTGGACATTTCCACGACCACAAGGCAAGCAGTTAGATTGCCGGCCTTTAATAACGAGTTTAGGCCACCGGGAAGACTCGCGAATCGATCGAAAGGTGTCAACAATAGCATCACTTGACGTGACAGCATTGCCGCCACTTCACGCTGATCTTATGTAAGAAAGAGGTACTGGTATCCGGACGCGCCGGCCCAATTCCGCTACAAGCATGGCGCTACCTCTAATTAAGTATCTTAGAGCCAATATTTTTCTTGGTTGAACAAACCAGTGCTAGAGTTATTATAGCAATTTTGGTCTTTGACAAATGAGAATGCAGTAGTTTGTAAGCACCGAAGATGATTGGTGCTACAGATATGTTCGTATCAGGCAGGAAATTCCTTACAAATGGTATGTTCAGATTTATACATTGAAAAGTTGCAAGTGACGTGTCGAAATTGATGGAATACTTGTAATGGTAATCCAGGAATCGTAAATGTATTTCCAGTAAAGTATTTGGTTTCTAATCATATAGATCTCTAAGAATTTCCTTCTTACAAAATGAATTTCACAATTCCATTTCGAGTCCTTTGGAAAACTGAACCGGTACGGAACATAAGTTACGTCTTTATGGCTGGAAATCTAGAACACTTGAAAGTACCTATAAAAGCGCAGTAATATTTCGTAAACAACACAAAAGCTTTGTGGTGCGATGGCTTTATATTGCACCTTCCATTTATCCGTTTAAAAATGTATGGCCCCCAATAAACTGGTTTGGCTCTGGAATGGAGTAATACTTTTTAAAGTTATCTGCCTTCGGTTTTAAATAGATCCTTTGTATTCTACAAGTACAAATACATTTTATTTACTGATTCAGGATCTATGATTATTATTTTTTTAAATAGCAATTTATAAATTTGTACACATTCATAGAAAATTTCAAAGTTTTGAGTTTGCGAAATCAAGAAAACGAAGAAGGTCTGGAATATGAAACTATTTTCCAGAACACAGATTATCAAAATTGCTTTAATTCCGGAACCATACATAGCTTCATTTGAATGATCATGTCAATGATCATGCATTGTGGCCGGGGACTTTGTGTAGCTGCGCAAAGTTTTGTAGAACTTTGTAGACTTCAAGTACAAAAACGTATTTGAGCTACGTCTGGCTCCGGCATAAGAATCTACGGTACCCTAAAATAGATTTTAATATTCGCGGACCGTTCGAAAGGCGGCATTTGAAAGCTTGGACAAGGGACCCTTTGACAATACCGTTAGGGCTTGGCGACCATAACTTGTTTGATATTCCGGCTCCACGAGGTATTGGACACAGGGGCTGAGCTAGTTGCCGCCGTTTAAATCATTTATTTGTTGTTCATACACTATTTAGTCATTTCTGGCGTACAAAAAAGTTATGCAGTGAAGTTAATTCTCGAATTAACTCCCGCGTTAACGGTTAATAATTACCAAATTAAATAAGATTTGTGGTCGAAATTCGGCTAAACTTCTTAACATTTGCGATATAAAAAAAAAAAGTGGTATATATCTCACTCAACGTGGCATATAAGATATATCAATAAACAATAATTTCAAACTAGTTAAGGTGCGCAAGGGCGGTCTTATCGCTTAAAGCGATCTCTGACAGACAGGATTTTATACACACACACACACACACACGCACGCACGCACGCACGCACACACACACACATATTAACACACAAAATAAAATATTTAATATTATATTTACATATAACATAATAGCGGTGCCTTCAAATTCGTTCGCGTAATGGCACAATAAGTCTTCTACCTCATAAAGACGCCATGGCGACGTCGCCAGATACGTAATCTTGTATATCTGCGGTTGACAAATGAGTAGCCACTAGTGAGCGCGGCTACGCTTCTAATTTGGCGACGTCACCAAACCGTCGCCAAGTGAGTTACCTGAACGAAATTTTAATATGAATTGTTTGTATACGTAACCAGCGACGTCGCCACGGCGTCTCGGTGAGGTAGAGCTCTTATACTTCATATAGAGGTTTGTGCGCGAATGTTAATATTATTATAAAGTATGCATTAAAAGTACATTAAATTATTGATATAGAACCACACGCACACCAATGCCAAACGATTTATACACACCTGTATAAGTTTTACTATAAGTTTGTATTAAATCGTAGTCACAACGACCATATGTACATATATTAATTGTCATATATAACAATATCGTTGTTAAAAGAATTAAAGTTTTGTATATAGCTTTAAATAAGCTTATAGTACACAGTTCTAACGATATTTATATATATATATATATATAGATATATAAACTAAAGATATATGGGCGAATATATTTTATGAAGGTCCTTTAAAGTATAGCTGAATTAAAGAGACCGCTATAAGCTTTACTTGTTTTTGAAATATATTTTCATAGCTGTGCGATCTCCCATACATCTTGTATACGGTATTCAGAGGTTTAGCTGATGTATATATTTTTAAACGAAACAACGTTTGAGAATGCAAATGAGGTGGCTCAAAAGTGCTTCCGTTCGCCGTACATCATGGGTGAATACATGAATTTTAAACGAAATATTGACAGACATATATGAATTAATGTATTGCACGACTCATAATGTAAAGCAGTAGAGAGTACTTTACTATATTATAAGCAGTCCTTAATCGCCCACTGTTTCGGTCTCCCTCTGCTTCTGTCGCTGTCCCTCTATCTCTTGGTACTCTCTTCTAAAAATATCCCGCTACTCTTCTGATGTTGTCAGTCCATTGTGCAATGGGTAGAGACATTATTACGATCGAAAAAAAATCTATGTCATTTCTTATTTTTTTTTGTATATATATATATGTACAATACATAGTGAGAGTCACGGTCTCCTGACGCGATCGCCTGTCACGGTCGTACGTCACGGTCTCCTGTCGGGGTCTCCTATCGCGGTCTCCTGTCGCGATCTCCTGTCGTATTCTCCAGTTTCGGTCGCTTGTCTCGCTTAATATACCAGACGCGAAAAAATTGTCAAAATAGTCCTAAAAACATTTTCCCTGAATTGACAAGCTTTACAAGTAACACGATTCCTCATCGATTTAAAGTATTTTTTGTTTTCTTTTGTTACAAAAAAGTATCCTATTGACAATATAATATGTGATTGAAGCATTTTACAAGTTTCCATACTAATATTATTTCGTTGGGATGTTTCATACAAACAGATGATACAAAAAGAGCGCTCAGTCTTTAACTTGTACAGATGTTTTGAAGAAAACATTCTTGGTAACAGATATTATTTATTATTATTCATTTAGAGCCTATTTTTTCCCACTGCAGGGTAGAGGCCTCCCTACCCTCTTTCCATGAGGTTCTGTCTACGGATATGCGTTGCCAATCTCCATTATAGCGATTCAAGTTATTCCTCCATCTCATATCTGCCGCCATGTCGTTTCCGATCTGGGTTCCATAAAATAGAGACTTTGGCCCAAAATCATCCGACGTGTGGCAGATATGTCCAGCCCAATCCTACTTTAACTTGACCGCTGTTTGGGCCACATCGGCGACTTGTGTTTTGGAGCATAGTGTTGTGTTCTCTATTCTGTCGGTGAGCTGTACCCCCAGAATAACAACAACTAACACTTACAGCTAACAGACATAAGTGATATTTTTGTATTAACGGCATTTTCCTTTGTATTTTTGCATAGCCTTTACAGATGATAAAGCATTTATAAAAATATTGATTATTTGATAGTTGGGTACTAAGAGCTGACCTTTTGAAACACTAGACTATAATGAAAGAAACTACAAAGCCAAATACCAAAGTTTATCGTCGAAAGACCTCCATTTACTTTGTTCCCGCTCCCATTTATAGAATATGCAGATTTCTTTCCTCTTCTGCATTTTTATTGTAAGGAAAATGTCAAGTAATATAACTTAATACCTCAACTCTTAACTGACTTCTTTATCTTCCTAGAGTTATGCCGGTACCAGGGTTCGCGTAGATTGCAGAGGATGTGGCCGCGAGGAGAGTTTAGGTGACCAACTGCCGTCTTACGTCATTCCCGGAAGCCCCACAATTTTTAGTCGCTATTGTCCCTAGTTTGATAATAATTAGTACTTTGTTCTTCTTGTCGTTTAACTAAAACGTTTGCCTAGCTAGTATAAAACAAAGTCACTGTCGCTGTCTGTCCGTCCGCTGTCTGTCTGTCTGTATGTATACTTAAACTTAAATCTTTAAAACCACTCAATGAAATTTGGTGCGGTTTTTTTTTTTAAATAGATAGTGTGATTCAAGAGGAAGGTTTATGTGTATTTAAAGCTATGTAGGTTTATTAAAACCGAGAATTTCAATGATTTGTAGCGAGATTTCGAAAAAAAGTATTTTTATACGCTTACGTCGCGTGCGCTGGCTGAACCTTACGAGATAGAACAAAACAATGTGTTACGGAATTGTTCATTTCGTCGGGCATTTGATTCGATTGCCAAGTTAAGCAGTTCTTACCGCGAACGCGTGATAAATAACACAAGGATTTCAAGTATCCGACCTCCGTGTTTCGGAACGCACGTAAAATAGTGGGTCCCGATTAATGTTGCTGAGTGATGTTAGTCGTGAGGTTGTGGGTATTCTGGGGATGACTTCAGACGACAGTCGGTTATGTTAACTCGACATGAAGTTACAAATTCTGCAATCGAAAAGGACCCTGGTACTAGACCGGTATTACGTTACCTAGAAGGAGTTTAATTTACTTTAGCTTCCACTTTATAGGGCGCAAAGTAATTAAGAAGAAGCGACATCATAAGTTTTATTACCTCACGAGTATATTTTATTACGGAGTCGCTTTTATTAACAAAGCATGGCGACGCGTACGAGTAATATATTCAGTACACAGTGATTACAGAAAGTAACAAACGTTGCCCGAAGACGCGACGGAGTGAAATTACCGGGAGAACGAACCTTTCCATTATCAACTTGGAAATTTGGGTCAGACGAGCGAAGGCAAACAAGACGCTGAGGAATTACACGGCGAAATCTCCTTGTCGTGATGGAATTTTATTAACGTGTACTTGATTAAAGAAATGGAAGAATACAGCCTTTATTTTGGTACATATATATAAAAATAAATCCTGTTTTTATTTACGCAAATCACATCGGATAAGCCTCCTTCTCCAAAGAACCATATTCACCCGCAGAATACGCAAATAATATTTTTTGCCTATGGTCTTCTATGCCGTAAAACGACTTACCCAACAACCCCATTTCTTCTTCAAATCCTCTCCACTTCTGAAAGTAGTCAGCGTTTAAATTCTCGCTTGTTCCTTGCGTGCTGGTAAGGCGGGACCCTTTCACCCTTTCATCCATCTCCAGTCATTAAAGGCCGGCAACGCATCTGCGTGCCTCCTGGTCGTGCGGATATCCGTGACCGTCAGTAGACTCTTAGCTACCTACTGCCTGCTGCCTGCTCGTTTGCTCTTTGTAAAATAAAAAAAAAGTACTACTTATTTCAAAACTGTTTCATTCATATTCCGAACAATTAAGCGAAGATTTATCGTAACTTTATTTTTTAAAGAACCTCAGCGAAACTGTAATGATGAGATCTACAAAGCTGACAATTCCTTTGTTTTAATTTGATTGAGTTTTAAATGTTCCATCACTAATTGAATTCCTTTGAACGAGAAACGTTTAGTGAATCCTTTTATATCAACCTTTTTCCATTTATAGCGAAAATTACTTCAACCTTTTATAAAATTTTATAGCTTCGTTAGACTTTAACGGAGGTAGTTTTAATTCTGCAGTCAAAAAAACCACTCGATTATCGTGAAATTTTAATTAATGTAGAAAATAGTTTCTTTTTTTTTTCAATACAGTAGCAGTTTCTCGCGACTCCATCCGCGTAAACTTACGACGGCTCTCCTTAATCTGACAAATCCTTTCTTAGCCGATGTTCCGTTATGCCAAATTCTATCTTTACATGTCCCGCGGTTTTCGAGATTTCATGATAGGTGGCCTTTCGCCTTTATATCCATACATATACATCTTCATCCTAATGTTATCCCGTTTTAGTACCAAGGTTCGCTTACATTGCAGAGGATGTGGCTGTGGAGCGAGTTAAGATGACCGATTGCCATCTGACGTCATCCTCGCAACCCCCACGATCTCTGCAATCTCACCAATATCACTCAGTGACATTAATCAGGTTCCACTGTTTTACGTGCCATCCGAAACACGGAGGAGGTCGGATATCAAATATAAACCAGTGTTAGAAGGGGTCACCCATCTGTCACTCGGTCGCAGCAATAGCTACTTAATCACTTATGTGAGCTAACATAGAGTTTATTTCAATATATTGGGCATTCCTATTTTACTTTTTTATTTTATGGAAACAAAATCTATTTATACAGAATACTATATTATATTTACATTAAATTTTTATGTATTTTTTTTTATATTTTATTAGTTGTTTATTAATTTGTTTTTACTAACATTCGTTTTTATAAGATTTTACTACCACTTTAAATTTCCTGTACAAACTTGTATTTCTGTGTGTAATATGGACCTTGTTATCGGAAAATAAAGAACTATTGTTATTATTATATGTGTGAATTCGAATCGATTTAATCAGATTTTTTTATAAATGAGGAGTTCGTAATTTAATTAGTGGCCGGCTTCTGAGTCGGTCGCTAGGTTAAATAGCTCTCACCGCTGCGGGCTGACGGGTGGGTGACTTATTGTGGCTCTAATTGTGAGATTGGTTTCCGGAGATGACGATGAGATGACGGCAGTCGGTCATCTTAATTCGCCCCACAGCCACACGAACTGTAATCTTAGCGTACCCTGGTACAACACCGGTATAATGCTAGGAGGAAGAAGTCGGTTGTGTATAAATGGCATAGGCATATTGTGTATAAGTTTCAAGTATCCTCTATTCACAAATGTAGATTTTCATATAACTTTTTGGATTAACTATATTCATTTCGCGACGTATTCGGGTTAGTACAATGGACAGCGGGAGGTTCAAAAATTTATTTTACAAACCTATACGTTAGAACAAAAAGCGGTAAAATAAGAGCTTTAAAATTTCTAGTGAAAAATCGCGCAAAGTCCCGTTATAGAGCGTGTTTGTGACAGTTTCGATCCGCCCCGCGGTCTGCGTCATTGTCATTGCGAATAAGGTGGTTTGTTTTGATAGAAGTAGCGGTTACTTAACCAGCTACCACTTTAAAGCTTTATGGGGTGGCTGAACTGGGTTACGATGAACAATACTAGCAACGCCTTCAGGTACGCCTAACATTTTCGATACCCTTCAACTCTTCAGTTAATCTATTTTTTAAATCTTTGTTTCATTAGTACTACTACCAAACTTCAGCGGGGTACTTCCTAATACACATATAGTTAATTGACCACTATCGTATTTGATGGGAAATTAAGGTATAGTTTAAGATGTAACGTGTTTGCGCGCTCTAATATGTACTCCACCCAACTAGTGTCCAGTCTGCTCTTGTCTCCTTGTCTCGTCCTGTTTAATATTTTTTATTATAAATTGTTTTTCAACCGCTCCCTTTTATGGTGCGTGGTTACAACCTGGCCGTATTGGCTCCCATATGTCTCGCTAAATTTTTCAGTAAAGCCGTTCCAGCGACTAAACTACGGCAAATATACATTTTCAATAATAGTTTTTGCTGTTATCCAAAACCCATAAATGGCGTTTTCAATTGTCCGAGGGGCGGAAACACTTTATAAATATTTTAAAATAGTATTAAAAATGTCGTGGTTCGAAATTAAACAAAAAGTTTTCTATTCGTTAAGCAAAATGAGTGATAAATAATACATGTTTATCTACATAAGTACAATACATGTCTGCCTAGTTGCCGATACCTCTTAACAGTAGAACGTAGTTTAAGAGCAAATTAACCAATATTGACGACGTAGACAGTGCCTAGGAATCGACGTGCCAGCTCAAAAACATGAACTATTAAATCAATGGATATGGTATAAGCATCAATATTCATAAATTGATAAGATAACTTTAAAAATTTCACTGCTTGCGTTAAAAATAAAAAAGTTGTTTTATTGTTACTATTGTTTCATTTTCTCTTATGTATAAATTTAACTTAAAGCCTGTGCTAGGAGAGGATTGTGCAGGAGGGCCGTTGCTAACCTCATATGTCCACTCATTTTTGTTTACGTATTAAACTTAAATGTTGTCAAAAAGTTGACTTGAGGAATTGAGAAATAAGCTAGATTATTTTGAAGGACTAAGTACTCATAGTATATATAAGTATTAGAGCAGGACCGAGTGGTGACTTTTAGTCTTGGAGGCCAAGATGCCCTTCGGGTTAATGTGCCAATCTGCATGTGTCTATCTATCTACAGCCTACAGCGTTTCAATATTAGGATAGCTGTATAAGTGACACCTTAGTTACAAAAAACTTATATCGCCTATATTTCTGAGGCACTTCTTTATAGCTCCTTGGTCTAAAACTACACGGGTAGAACCCGGGCAGAAGTTTACTGCTGCGTATAGCCTATAACTTATCATATGTAGCTCTGCTCAGGCAAATTTGTTTATGTAACGTGCTACGTGACGCTGTGTGTGTGTCTGGGAGACGATTTTGTAACCTTTACATTTATAATTCATGTTGCAGCATTCCATAAAAATATCGACGTATAAAATTCTCTCCTAGATTTTTCTCGTAAATGCTTGTACAGAATACAAGCATGAAAATTCTTAATTCATTTTTTCCATTAATTATCATCAGTATTGTGTCGGTGTCAATCATTGAAGATTCGATATAAAGTGAAGTCGCACGCAGCAATAAATGAACTTTTATAGCGCAAGACTAAATCTTTACAATCTTTAGAGTCTTCTGGAGCTAACCAAAAAAGCACTCCACTTCTGGAAAGTCCAAAATTGAATATCGGTTTTCCATCGTAAAGCGGTTCTGGAAACATCAAACACTGCAAACAAAATAAAATAAGTTCTGCTCTAAGCGGATTCGATGTGGACAAATTTTTATTCAGTACGTGGAATATTCATAAATATTTTGGATCTATGTATTTCGAAGGTTCTTTTTTGAGACTTTGTCTGTAGATGTTAGGTGTGGAAATGTGGAGGGGAGAATGTAAGCAGCGAGTCACGAATTATTTACGCAATTACATTTCGATTTTCATGATAACTTCGGAGGCAGAAAATCGATCGCAGGTTTTAGATCTTTTACAAGTTTAAATTAAAGTTGGTTCTTGTGAGTGTGTGTTTGTGCACTTACGTTATTGATTTTAAATGATTTCTTGGTTAGTACAAATATTTCTTTGCTACTCATCCTATTCTAATTTGTTACTGAATTCTAACTAAATATTTCGTTCGTGTATTTCGCTTTGTTCAATGAATAATTGTCGCAACAGTTAAATATAATAAAGCAGCGCGTGGCGTTGTAATTTATATGGCAGCTTATACTTGGCACTGTTTGAGTCTCTTCATCTCTTTTCTTTATTCGCACAGTTATAATAATTTTATATGTACATAGTATGTGTTAATAAAACAAGTGTCAAATATGAAAAATGATGTGTGTGCGATGTGTGAAGCGATTTCATATAGTCAGACTAATGCTTCTGTCGGATTTACGCATAAAAAGTGATTCTATTATGTTTTTGTGATAGAATTTATGAAAAAGCAAGTATCAGATAGTTTAATGCCATCGTTCTGAAATCCCTTCAATACGATGTCCTCATCAGTCACTTAGAATTTGTACGATTGCGATTATAAACAGATGCACTTCATTAACGTATAGTGATTTAATCAGAGCAGTACCAATCAGCTGTAACACGTCCGCGTGTTATAGCAATCAGCGTGATATTACCAGAAGCAGGTGGTCCCGACGGACAGCGAATTTATAACTCTGCCTGACATGTTGATATACGCAGCGAACTACCTGACCGGCGGTGAATTATTCCACGCTCGGCTCGTGTTTTACGCTTTATTGCTGCCTTTTATTTAGCAGTTTTACTGTCTCCTTTTGTTGGACAGATAATGGAAACACATTTTCGGGTTAAGTAGAACGAACTGCGCGTGGATTGATTGATCGCGACATGGCTGCACGAGATTTATTTCTGAAATGAAACGTATGAATGGTTGGTTGTACATAATTTGTAAAGAATTTTAGTGTTCCTTTAAATTTGTGGAAAACTCCGCTAATCTGCAGTCCGTTCTAATTAGACATACACTTACTTCCCTTATTTGCTAAAATATGGAACTAGTAGGACGAATGTTTTCTATCAAAATGTGTTCAAAGAATTTCAAAAGTACTTAGAATGTAATGATTACTATATAAAAAAATGAAGTGATCGTTCGTGAGAATTTTTCGGTGTACGGCGAGCTAATTTTTCTTGAATCGGTAGTACAAGAAAAGAATGAGTAGAAAATATGAAAAGTAGGACAGAAAGTGTTACAATATAATAATACAGTATCTACATTCACTCAATACATTCAAGTTATCTAACTTTGACACTATTAATGTATTGAGTAAATGGTGAATGTACGAAATGGAATAATTGTATTCAAATAATTGATAGAATCAGGCGTTACTTTGCGGAAATCCATGACATGCATGAGAAACTAAACTACTTTGCTTTAATCCGCGGATCAAAATCCTTCATTCATTCGTATTCTCAAGAAATGGCTATATCATGTCTTATTGAGAATAAATATCTTTAAACCTAGCACTACAATTAAATATTTTTATAATATGTGCTTTGTGTTTGATATGTTACTGCAAGGTAAAGTCACCTATGTTCGTTGTGTTATCAGTGGATTTTATATGGTGTAGAGAACTTATATATGGTCCTATTATTTTACATGTTTTCGAAAACTTTATATCAATATACAGAAAATTAGCAGAAATACGAAAACAAATAATTAGATCTATGTCGTGGTTAATCACCCGAAACTCCTTACAGACAAGCGATTTTCCTCGCGCTATATTCCTTCACTGCGTGATTTATTGCAGGGTTTAATTACAGCCACTCGCTTATCTGACTCCAACCCATCTGCTGTTACGTATATATTGCATAAGAAATAATTCACTGACTAGTGTGAATGGATCTTTATTCCATTTCTCTAAATTTAAATTAACATCCTTTTTCATTACCCGTTTTACATAGAATCATATTATTTGATGATTCTTTTTTACGCGTGAGGATATTAAATTCGTAGATTACAAGAAAATAAAAAGAGAAAATGTCAAGCGAGGCTTTTAAGAAGTACAGAGAATGGTAAAACGTGAAATAAAATTGTCGAATGTCGTTGAGAACATACCTACGGCGGGTAATGAGTTCTGTGTCCCCGCTGAGAGGCGCGTTTGATATTGACAATTTGGGGAAGGCTGAGGAAGGGGGGGGGGGATGTAATACAGAAGTACGGCATATGAGATTTTAATTATAGCCCCAATAAGAGCAGCTATAAAGATATCATAGCAAGTATAAATGTCTATTATTAGCATATGTAGCTGGATTGATTTGTTTGTTAATTTATATACATTAAAAAGAGAAGGTTCACCTATCATGAAATCTCGAAGATCGCGGGACGTAAAAACATGAAATTTGTACAGGAGGTAGTTCATAGTTTGTAGACATCCGCTAAGAAATAATATTTCGAAAGAGTCAGTTTATGGAAGTCTAAGCGCTCTAGCAATTTTACGCAGACGAAGTCACGGGAAACAGCTACTTTTTAATATTAGAAAAATCAAGCGCTTATTCCTTAGAACTTCTAGAAAGTAAGGACCAATCTCGGAAATTGCTCTTTCATGCCTTAATCATACCTTGTGGTTCTAATGTTACTAATAAAAAGCTTAATTGCAAAAATTTAGGCAAATCGTGTTTACATAAATTATTATAAAATATTTTCCAACAGAAAAATTGCAAGTGGAAGTCAATTAGGTCTCCACGTGCCAACTTTAAAAGAAAATGCATGAAAGATAAAATTTATCTTTCTAAGAAAAGAACCTTAACTTTTATGCGAGTTGAACGCTTTAATCTAATTTTATAGTCACAGGACGTTCGTACGTACGGGTATGAAACGATTGAAAGTAATTTTCCTGCCTTTATGAACATTGATTAGGCTAATGGGATGACTTTACGTTGGAATTGGGAATTTACTTTAAGAAATAAAACGTACAGCGGAATCAAAGAGTACGGTCGTTCATAGTAGAATATGTCCATGCATAATTTTAGTCTGTGTCCTTTGAATTTTACTACGTTGCGTGCCGCTGCCGTGGCCGCGGGTGGTGCTTGTCGAAATGGTATTGTATCTGCTTTGTGTACAGCATTATCTTTCAAAGTAATTAAACCAGGAGTTTTCTTTGTTTTGCTTTCTTTGAAGAAAATAAATAATTATATAGTTATAGTTTTGATTATATCCTTTTATATCCGTATACTCTCCATTGTATTGTGTGTATTTTTGTTACTTTCACAGCATTATGTCATATGGTATTTTACTATGGGGTAATGTTGCTGATATTGATACTACATTTGTTCAGCAGAAAAGGGCTGTTCCTGCAATATATAATATGAGCCCAAGACAGTCGCTAAACATAAATTTAAGGACTTTAAAATAATGACCGTCCACTGCCAAAATATTTTTGAAAATCTTGTTTATATATAACAACATACATTAATTTTAAAAAGTGAGAGATTTTACTAGCAGAAATGTAAGAAATAAAAAACAACTAGTAATGCACTCTAATAGCCTTCGTAAAATTAACTCCACATTCAAGTGTACCTGCACGCGTTTTCATAACAAACTCTCCTACGATATTCAGGAAATGTCTTCAAATAAATTTAAATCTTTTATAAAACGTAAATTCATTCAAAAATCGTATTATAATGTACAGGATTATTTGAATGGTGATAATGTTTGGGAATAAATTGCTCTAACCAAATCTGAATTATTGTGAAAACGGTGATAGCAAAAAATTACCTGAGTACTGAGTTTAGTGCGGGCTCTTCTCAGTGCAGGGCGCGAGAAACCCTTGTAAATTTAACTTATAAGTCGTAAATTATCACCAAATTATTAAATAATCATTTAAAACATAATAATTCAAAATAAAATGCTTACAAAAAAGTCTATACTAATAAAAAAATTGACTTTGACTTTATTATATAATATCTTTTACGAG
>JANCMC010043217.1:8828184-8942402 GCA_024363005.1 Charaxes varanes
CGGTAAATGTAGTAAGCCCAATTCACTAAAAAGTGTAGTTATACAGATTGACGCGTCGTTTAATGGTTATTCAAAGCCCTTTAAATGTGACTGTATGTTAATTAGTTCTACTGTCACTTGAAAAAACATAGCTACTAGTTTACTGTTTCTTATCCGAGTCCATTTTATAAGTTCCCCGGTGTTTGTTGTACCGCGCTGTTAAGTTTCCGAGATGCATTTGCATTCGCTGCTAATTACTAAACCTATTAATCTAGACGCCTCGGCTCTTTGCATTTTACCTCGCATTTTTCTTCTTCCATAATTAAATGAATATCTTGGCTTCTACATAAAAGAGTATCTTTCTTTAAAGTGTTTTATTACGTATTTAGAATAACTTAAAACTATTGAACAAAATAATAGTTACGAAATTAATGAGGGTTATAAATATGCTGTACATCCAGTAGCTTATATATTACTAGCGGACCCGGCAGACGCTGTCCTGCCCGAACTAATGATAAACTAAGTCCCACGAAGACCTAATAATGTAGTAAGTTTGGTGAGAGACGTCAAATAAGATTGATCTCTAATGAAAAGAAGTGTCGACATCGTATCCGCGGCCTCGGGGGACATTAATTAAGAACACCTCAGAGGAGACTCATTAATTCTCAGTTGTTTCGGAATATTAAAGAAGAAAGAGGACACAGTATAAATTAAGAAGAATCACCTTTAAGATAATGCCTTTTCCCAAAATTAAACGAGTCGTTGCTAATACATATTTTATTAATAAAATGAGTAATTAAGAATTGCATGGAAAAAAAGTGTTTTAGCATATGAATCGGTCAAATAATTTTGTATAAACAACTTTGCCGAATATTTAGAGCCTTGTTGTTAAGTGGTGGGCGCGACTATATATTTAACAGTGCGGGTGCGCTAAGCCGTGAACGTGGCTCGTTAGGTTTTGATCGCTACTTAACGAGGCGACCCTAATTGCGGGACGCAGTCATACAGTACAAAAACTATTGTATAATAATGTCGAACATAATTTCGAAAATTATTTTCCACAATAATTCGCAAGGTAAATAAATTTTTCGTGTTTATCTTCAATTTTCTCATTTATTTTTGACATATGATCCTATCTGTATATATAAAAATGAATTTCTATTTCCTTTGGTCACGGCATTACGCACGAACGGCTGGACCGATTTCGAATTCTTTTTTCTTGTGTTCGTTATTGTTAGGAGAAAGTTGTTATGAAAAAACAAATTAAGAAATTTAAGATATCGGAAAGGGAAAGGGAACGGAAGGGGAATGGATACGGGACTAATATAGGATAATCGAATGTAGTAAATAACCCAACGTTCGGGCAGGACAGCGTCTGCCGGGTCCGCCAGTAATATATAATTTTTATTGGCCCGTTTCGACTGACCTGTCGACATAGTGGCCAGTGACCCTACCTTCAGCTCCGGGCTTTGGCTATCATCCCCCCTCAAATTTATATGTATATATTTATATATTTCTAAAAAAATGTATATAACAGACGCTGCTATCTATAACACAGGCATTAAGGTAGCGAAACCTTCGGACTAGATGTCCGTGTGTCATATAGCTCTTTATATATTTATTTATTATTTAATTTACTCTAAATTTTGAATTTATGTAGAGATATTCATTTAATTACATTTTGTATATAGTACCCCAAGACTAGTTCTAATTAAGTAACTTAATAAAAATGTATAAGGTAGGTACATGTTCTGCAGTATTTACCACAGTTTTTCACTTTCCTGTCCGGATATCAATAGACAATGATATCGTGGAATAGTATCTGTTGATCTCCTCTCCGTTACAAGAATAACGCGTCCCCATACCGAAATAAACACACCAATTTACCATATCCCACCAACATATTGTTCTCCGGAGAGCCCTACGTTCTGTTACGCCATCATTGTCTCCACTCTGCGACAATCGGCTTGTATATTTCATAAAGGGTACGAGATCAAACGGTGCGCCATTTTCGTGTGTAGTTCATCGCCGAAATACTTTGATTTGATTCAGAGTGGGGCTTGTTTAGAGCGATTCTTTGACGCATCGAGTACGTTCCCCGTAATACGTAATAGCGTATTACGTGTATTGATCGTCTACTTCAATTATTGCTGGAGCGAAAGCCCTTTTGAAGTAATCGACGTTTTTGTATTGTTGAAATGAAGTGGAATTGGTTTTTAGTAGCATTATTTGGTCAATTGATCATCTTTATAATATGAGTGAAGTTGATGTTGCTTCAGATTCTATTTCATAATGAGTATGTTTCTTTTCGGAGCTCGAAAAAGATGCGGGTCTTATCGTGCTATTTCGTGATTCCACAATGTGACCCTTCAGAGGAGGTGATTAAGTGAGGTTGTCAACATCTAGGCTACCGATTCTGACCCCTTGGGTCAGAATTAACCGGTACTCTGACCCCGTTCTCTTAACAGAATACATGTGATATCATCTCTACAATCATTGCAAATACAAGTGCTGCCATTTTGAAGTTAAATTAGGTGTCCTCTGAACAATGGTCACTTCGAGGCGAATTGTACTTTTCTGAAATTAAGAAGACATGTATTGAATACAACGAAATGTGCATAAGGGAAAATATTTCAAAGCAAGTGACACATTTGATAAAAGTGCAGTTCTTTGTACCGCGCCAATGGAGTCACGTGTCGGATTACTTTGATTCATTCCAGCCAACTCGGCTGAGTATGTATCGACTGCAGAAGATTTCGTTTTCTACTTTAAAATGTGCATATAGTTTTCTTATCTACGCGTTTCTATAACGCACAACAAGAGTTTACCAACCTCACCTACCTTGGTCAGCCCTCTTACCTTAATGGTATAGAACCATCTAGTGATGAGACAGCTCTAGTCTAGCGTATCTGCAAATGAGGCTTCCTGCACCTGTATCTTTCATTATGGAAAGATATTATGTTTATATATGATATTATGTTTCTTTTCAGAGTATTAAGTGTCTTGAGAGCAATTGTATAATTTTAGTTTAAATATTGGAATCAGCTCAAGGCCCTTTATTACTAATTACTACCACTAACTAGTCTTACTATACACAAAGGCAGTGGGAAGGGAGACCTCATTAGGCCCCCTCTCCTACGCGTCTGACAAACACAGTTCCATTTCCACGCGCTCTTCAAAAGATCCCCACTTGACATTTATTCGTTTTACGTTCCATATTTTTCATAATCCGCGAATTTAATATGGACTTCTGTAACGGCGGAAGCGACTCGCTCGTATAATTTAAAAGCTTCTAACATTCACAAATTAAAGATATTTAAATATTTATTACATAATATTCAATTTTACACGGTTCACATCTCTTTCATTTTTGTTTCAAGAGCATATTTAATTTTACAAAAAACTCATATTTTTTAAATTTATCTCTGAAATGTTATCCGGGCAACGGCTGTAGCCGTTAAAAAAATTCTTTTTTCGAGAATATTTTCTCTGCTTATCAAGGACAGTATTGGACGCGTCACCAAAACCATGCATCACCAGAACGTTCATTTCTTTCTCTCAGTCAACCCTTATCCGTTGTGATATTTATGGGCGCATCCCTCAACCTCTCTTCGGCTTCGAACCCTCATAACTCATCTCCTCATCCAATAGAGTTAATCTTTAAGCTAGCTTGGAATCGTTGACATATTCAGATTTATATACAAAATAACTTTTTTCAGGTACTAAAACATGACTGAAATACTACTTTAAAACTTTTGATAAGTGTAAAAATAAAAATGCGAAAATTTCGCGTTTTATTCTCGGGCAGACAAAATTACATTAGAAACTTGCAACGCATTACGGTGTTACATTAATGCACAAGGAAATAAAAAGGAAAGATCGTTTCTTCCAAAGAAATAATCTTTCCTTTTCAGGCTACTATTATCATCTAAGTTCAGATTACCATCATTATTTTTTTGTACAAAGGTATTATTTGAAAGTAGTGTTCTCCATAGTGGAGGTACTTGCTCAGTTTTGGGCTGCTCCAAATTATAAACGAGAAATCTCGTTAAGCACTCCCATCCCTACAAACACCCAAACACGTGCCAGGACTACAGTTGTATGTGTGCAAACGAAACGCAATCTCAAATTGATATCGTTCGATACGTACGTAACAGGATTGAGTTTAGAAGGAGTCGGGCCGTTTGTTCGGCGCGTGGCTCCATTATGGCGATACAAAGAACAGCACCAACATCAAAGGCGGCGCTTACGAGTTAGGAATTCCTTCCCTTTGTCGTTGGAACGTTTTGAGCCGCCTCGTTAAATGTCCTAAATTGTTTGCCGCTTGCTCTTTAACGATTTCGTGCGCGCACTGATAGATTTATTTTCGGATTTATGCCATATTTTACTTTCTGTTTTGATTTCTAAAGCCTTTATTAGCGCGGTAAGATTCCACCACGTTGTTTTTTGTACAAAATACTGCAAACATTATACGCAGTTGGTCTTTGTGAAATATTTATCCCTTTTCTCGAACCTCCCTTTTTTTTTTTTTTTCCCCAGGGGGAATCTACTCAACAGATACCCGGTCCTGAGGGGGGTGAAACCGGGTTATGTCGGGTTGGAGCGTCCCAGAAGGGGATCGCCCCGACCGAATAAAATCCTTGGGCACTCCCGCTTCGTCTCAATGGACGGGGACTGGGAATCCGGCCGAGCCTTTCTATCCAGTCCAAGAGCTACAAAACCTAGATCAACTTAAATGCTGACCACTGATTAGGGCAAAACCTCCTCAACCTGAACTATATAATAAAAATTATGTAACGCAATCTTGTTTAAACAGTTTACACCAGTTGTTTATACAAAGCTCTAGTTCTGCGAATCGCCCCTGGGACCCAAAGCAATTACGCTATTAGAGTCATTTAACTTACATGTGTTCGCTTAAATCCCACAACGTATAAGTAAAGTGCTGTAGAGTTAACTAGGTTCATAATTATGTAACTTTTTGATTAGATTGTGCGGAAAAGTTTTAATGTTTTTTCCCCTAAAAATTTGATACAATTATATGTTTACAGCATCATGATATAAGAGGGATGATGATGTGACGGGTATGACACATAAATAATGCTAAAGCCATCTGTTTTGTAAATATTGGTCAGATCTTTCCTTTTAATATTATTATCTAAATTATTATCTTTTCATTTTCTTCTATGACACTTCTTCTTCTTTCTACGTCTTGTTGAAGATGTGACAGTAGATAGAGTTGAGATAACTGACTGCCGCCTGGAATCTTCCCAGAACCCCCACAATCTCTACAACCTCAAAACTAAAATTTCACCCTCACCACTTTGAAGTCCTAAAATCTACAACTGTGAGATTTTTTCTCAATTCTCAAAGGCCAGCAACGCATCTGCGATCCCCCTGGTGTTGCAGTTGTCCATGGCTGTTGGTAGTGACATAAGAGTACCCTGCTTGTTTGCCCCTTGTTATATTAAAAAAAAAGACTAATATAACACACTGACATTAATCAGGATCCACTGTTTTACGTGCACTATGAGACACCAAGGTTGGATATTTGTAAAATCAATGTTAGAATGGGTAACCCATCTATTATCCGACCATGATAAGAAAAGATACTTAAATGTCAGCATTTAAATCAGTGATCAGTCACTGATGAGGGGAAGACCTCAACAATTACTATTGAGATATTAAATACATTTGATTATTATTACTATTCTTGGTTGATTTCAGATAAATTGTGATAAGTGCAATTCTATAAAAATTATTTTACGTCTATCATATGCACATTTTTGGTTTTACATTATTTAACACTTTTAGAAAATGATAGGTATGACTAATGTAATCAGGAAATATAACTTAATGCTCTTTATACTATTCTTATCATTTCTATTAAAATTTAAAATTTTATTTCTTGATGATATTAAGCAGATAATATAATAAAAAAATATTTTGCACTCATTTTTAATTAATTAATAGTTATTTATTTTTAATTACTAAATAATTTATTATTTATATTATAAGTATTTAGAATTTTCAATTATGCATGAATACTTACGAAAACTTTTTTAAGAAAAATATTTGATACAAGTTTTAAAATTCTAAGACGAACATAAATGTTGTAGGTAATACAATGTTTTAATAGACTATTAGTAATACAACAATCACAATGAATTTGTTACTTGTAAAAAAATAACATATACGTCCAGTTTGATAATTTGAATTTCAGTACTTCACTTGTTTTTATTCATTCGTATTTAATTTAGAATATTTCTTCCACTTATACGTAAAGATACGATAGCAATAAGTGATTTATATTTACCTATCATAAAAGTACAGTTTCACTTAAAGTGATATTTTTTAAATAGTAATGTTGAATTTGTACTATTTTATATGTCAACTTACTAATTATTATTTTGTAATGTTAAAAGATAGTAAAATTATACCTAGACACAGAATTGGTTTCAATTTTTGACTACGATTTAATTAACTGAAATGTATTTTTTAATTCTAAGTTGTTTTATTCCTCTTTAACTAATTATTACAAGTATCAGGTTTACAGAATACTTACGTTTGCATAAATTCAAGGAGTTTTATTCTATACTTTTAACATTTCTATTTATGCTAACAATGTGTTCCACTGATCTAATTCACATACACAGATTACATAGAAGATACAACCGTAGACAAAAATGTAATATAATCGCTCAGATTAACAACCTCAATTAATCTGAAATTAATTTATATGCGGCCAGTTTAGACGCTGAAATCTCTATTTGGGCAATGATAGCACTCCTTATGTCTTAAGTCGTAAGAAAAAAATGAAAAGAGGCTATATTTACAGGTTTTGTTTTGTACCACGCTCACATATATTATATTATATTTATAATGCCAGCTAGACACGAAACGATGAATCATTGCGATTTTAGTACGTGCACTTAAATCGAACGTTCCTAGTCTAGCTAGCCTCGCCTTTACACGGCTCAGATTTCCGACGGTTTACGCAAATAACATGTCATTCACGATGGAAAAAGATGATCACGATGGAAAAAGGCACATGCGATATAAGGCCTGGTTATGTGTTTAAAGGGAAAAAAAGCTCTTAGTATTCCGTGTAGAGACTGGCTTATGAACAGATAGCTTTTTCTCATACCAAAAACGGAATCCACAACGATTTATCTTATGGAAATTGCAACTGCCACCGACGAAAGATTTTTTATACACACGATCGATAAGACGCAAATGTGTTTACATAGATAAATCGCAACGATTTATCGTTACGTGTGTATCTGGCATTAGTAGTATCTTAAATATGATCATATACATTTATAAAACAAGTTTGTTTCTCTGATACAAAGAAACCTACGATTTTTTTTTATTTGCATAGTTACTAAGACGTACTTCAATTGAAGTTTGGAATGTTTTTCGAATCGGTTTGACTTTACTACAATTATTTCAAATATCAATCTTCACGTAAATAAATCTTAAATTACATTCTAAACAGATCAGAAAACTACTGGTACCAAGTAATGAAAATTGAATTACTGAAGAATAGAAAAAAGTCACGATTGGACGGACATTATGAAAATCTTTACATAAATAAATTAATCGTTGTTCGTTATTCTTGCGAAAACTCGGAAACGACTGAAGTATTTTGAATTCTGATTGTTTTGTTTGATTTGTTTTATCTCCTCGAAGATTTATAAGAAAAGAAAGAAAGAAAATTATTTTCAAATACTAAAAAATACAGACTTTTTCAGATTTTAATTTTCAGATATTTACTCGATATTTCAGAATATTTAAAATGGAAGACGTTCGTTATTATTTCATAAACATGCGATCAGTGTCACATTTAATACCGAAACCAGACATAGCTTCCTTTGAATGATCATTTCAATGATCATGTAGTGTGGCCGAGGACTTTGTGTAACTTCACATAGTCTACATAGTACTACAAAACTTTGTTAAGTTACACAAAGTCCCCGGCCACACTAAATGATCATTGAAATGATCATTCAAATGAAGCTATATCTGGCTCCGGCATAATAAAAATATATACAAAGTAGGTAATCATCAAAAGCATGGAGACTATATAAAGGAGTAACGTTTCTGCATATTGAAAATGTTAGTTGAAATAAGTAAACAACGAGGCGCTACATCAGTATCATGGTAAATGTTTAAGATGATCATTTGTTAATTAATTGCTACCTGCATACCATGCCGCGCCGTTCTGGAAAGCTATTGGTCAATTCATGTACTATTGCTACATTCATACTATACCATTTGTCTACACCTGGGACTTTCTAAACGGTTTCTGAACTAGTATCTAAACTATAGGGCATGTTCCAATATACACTGCGAGCATTGCTTAGTGCTCACTCTTGTGATTAATGCGTTTCGGTATATTGCCACAGATCCCTTTGAAAATATATGACGTAATAAATAGTCACCATTTTTGTACTGTGAGCGCTGTCTCTTTCGAGCTACAGTGCTCGTACTTTGATTAAGTGATCAACCAGAAGCCGAGTAGATATTGTTAAAAATTTTAACACCTAAATTTAACAATAACAGTATTATAATATTAAAAAATCGTGGCTTTTGTAAAATCGAAAAAGTGATAATGGAAAAATTAAATGGGAATGTCAAAATGCTGGACCGCGTTCCGTTTTAAATTGTAACCAGTAAAGCAAATGAATAAGGATACTTGAATTAAATGAATAAGGATATCCTTTACAGTATACAAAATTGATGTCTCAGCTTACAGTGCTCTCAGTGTATATCGGAACATACACTATTATATATACATACACATTATACACAAGATACGTATTTCATGAAGAAGACGGTTGACTTTAAAATTATATATTTTGATTTTTTATTTGAAAAGGAAACTGTTAGACTGTAATTTTTTTTGCTATTGCTCTTGTTACTTTCTTTGTTTGGTTATAATGGAACCATCAAATTTGAAGAAATCGAAAAAACGTAAACAACGCAAAAGTTGTGAAGAGCTAAAGAAACGGCGTAACATCGATGATGCTAATAAACCACGTGAAAAGTCATGTTGTCTAAGAAGTTGTAATTGTATAACAAGTAATCGCTTAACTTTGTATAATAAAGTTGTAAGATCCGAAACTGCAACTAGATTGCAGCTTTCAAAATCGGAAGGCAATAATCGTATGGAAATAAATGAAAATAATGGTATGATTCGTGGCAAGTTTCGAATAAATGTGTTGCCTCTGAAAAAAGACATTGAAAAGAGTGAAAACGATATTTCAGATGAAATTAGTAAAAGTGTGCGTAAATACAAAGTCCAGAAGGTGAAGACTTATGGCGAGAGTTCAGATAGTGACATATCATTTCACGTTGGAGAACTAGACGAAGATGGGATTAATGATGCACTGGAGAAACCTTATAGAGTATCTTTATTAAATTCATTTCCAATAGACGATGATGATGACGATGATCCAGAAAAAGATTTGTATCGTGAATTTATAGACGATATTGAACAGTACATTGGTGAGATAGCACCAGAGTTATTAAATCTAGACTTTCTCGAAAAGATGCGAGCACCTTTTTTAACTTTTGCTTGGCCAAATAATGATGGTGCAAATGTTGCTAAAAATTACACTCCCAAATATAGTAATGAATTAATTAAAGAGCATACAATGCGGTATACTGCTAATAGTTTTGAAGACTCCGACTATCAAACAAAGGCAACTGTACCAGATATATCTATGTGTACCTCAGTCAATAAATCATCTCCTAACTCAAGTGACACACATTCAAGCCCTTCTATTTCCTCTATTGTGTGTGATTCACCAGAACACACTTATTATCCACATAAACTGAATTAAACAAATTTTGTTCTATTACTAGTTTATTTTCACTATTCTAAAACAATTAAAATATGACTATATACAGACAAGTATTTAATTTAACTTAATATTCTCTAGGTCGGCAATTAAATCCATATGTTTAAAGGAATCTGGACATTTTGTAAATGAATCTAGAAGTTGCAATTTTTTTCCATCTTTGCCACTGTAGTACATTTGGAACTGATTTGCCAGACACTGTGCTTCTTTTCCATTGAGTACATTCTGAAAATTAATATCACAAAATTTATTATCTATATATAAAAAATCTATAGTTTTCAGAAGTCTTAGAAAAATTAAAATTGGCGGGATCGATTAGAATTCTCTTTGTTTATTCTTCCTTAATTCAGGGAAGGCTTTGAAATGAAAAAAGAGGAGTATTCCAAAGACTACTTAAAATATGTAATAGTTGGCATACAATACTAGACCTCTCTTCTGAAGAGCCAACACTTGGGCAAGACAAAGTCTGAGGTTTGCTAGTAAATACATAAAATTATTGAATTAATAAATAATATCATTATGCTTTCTTCCTATCTTCATTACATACTCCACAGGCTAAAGGACCGTGGCATTATTATCTCATTTTTTTTATTTATCGTCATCTTCGCTTTTAGTGAATCTTCATTTAAAATATCATAATATGCTTGTAACATTGGAATTACATATACTTATTATTATCTAATAGTGGATGAGAAGCAAATTTGCTGATGTGTCCTTATCACTGAACTAGCCATGCCCACGCTTCATCTGCGTAAAATTAGGTAAAAAAAGGTCCAATTTTTCGTTCTAGCAAACATACAAACTCCTCAGCTTTATATATCAGTAGAGATTAAGAAAAGTTTAAAGGTGGATTAAAGTTATTTGTACACTATAAAATTGTCCACTGATATTGTCCAAGTCTAGTTCTTAATTTTCTTCTAATTAGGAATTTTCTTCATGAATGATTTCATAGACTTAATGTTAGCACCATGATATTACTAATGTTACCTTATCATATACTCCACGCATAAGAATTATTCCTTTTTCTCTAAGCTCAGTATAATGCACCATGTTCAAGCATTCGGGCGCATTCTCTTTGTGAACCTGTAAAATGTGTATGATTTATATAATTAAGTACTACTCTAATTAAAATATTGAATAGAATTAAGAGTAAAGAGAGGAGAGCAATTAGAAAAATACATACATAAATACTAATATTTATTGTAAAGTGTGCATTATGAATATAAAAAAATTCAAAAAAGAACCTCATGGACACCAATACCAAAAGATTTACACTCACATGTATACAATTTCTATAAATGGTGTCAAAGCGTATGAGACCATCATATAGTAGAGAGCCGTGAAAAAATGTATGTTGATAATTATAACATTTAATGTGATTAAATTGTCTATGTTGTTGCACTAAGAATAAAAATCTTGTACTTTAAACAAAATAAGCACTTGATATTAAAATCTAAAGCTTTGTGGCTGAATTTTGACCAGCTGGTGATCTTTAGTACATTGTAAAGGGGCAAATGTAATAGTTATATAATAAATAGATATATACAAACCTGAAATGCCAAGAGTGGAGTAAAATGTACAGTGTGCCCATAATTTTGGGCCATAATGAATTCATAACCTTGAGATCTTGGTAATGGAAACAAAAACGTAGGATATTGCTTCATATTCTGGTGTATCATACTATATAGGTCTTTGGGAATTGTAGCTGATATAACCTCTTTGTCTTTATGATATTCCTCCCAAATAGTCTGAACCTCTGCAGCGTTTTTGTCCTGTACTAGTTCAACTTTAAATATTTTATTTAACTGTTTGTCTTCACTAGTGCCACCTTCTTTTAGGGCACTTTTTGGATTTAGAACAGAGGAATATTGTCTATGAAATAATACAAAAATATGAGACACTTGTTCAAATTATCAATAAAGAATACAAACAGCAAGCATGCATAGTAATAACAAACAACTTAAACAAAAGAAAAACACAATTTCGTTAGTTTGCTAACTCATTCAGTATGTTATTTAAACATGTGAGACTGATGTAATGCAATGTATAAATGTATAAAATCACTGTTATAACAAATAACAGTAATTGAAATCAACATTAATTTCGTAAAGATACTAAATGTAGTACTGAGAATCAAACAGTAAGGAAGGCCTTGGATATAACAGGAAAAAAAAGGGTAGGGGATGTCCACCGGCCACGTGGTGCACAACCGTAGCCAATGTTTTGGCACGGGCACAATTAGACGGGAGGACAACCCAAGACCGAGTGTCATGGCGCTATTTTACGAGGATGGCCGACCCCAAATGATGGGATAAGGCACGGTTGAAGATGAAGAAGAAGGTGTTTAGGGCTTTAAGCTCTCAGATTTATTCGATTCAGAATGGGAAATTTTAGAATGAAGATATTACAACACGAATAAAACGATTCTTCTATCTTGTGTCTTGATTGAAATGTGTGAACATCTAAATGTTAATAGGTACTTATAAATATGATTTATTCCTATTTCTTCAAATAAAACAACATAATAATTTTGTATAGCGCAATGCGGCCTTCTTAGACTGACCGCTACTCGAACTTGATCGATGTCTGCTACGCGCCGGATTATTGGATTAGATAATATTGGGAGGTTTCTATATAAATGTTTTTGCATCGTAACAACATGCTTCAAATAACACCTAATTACTTACATAAAAGGGTATTCATGTATGAAATAAAAAAAAATATCTGTACGTAAGTAAAGCAAATTGCCATCTTAGCGGTATCGTAGACATCTATTGACCTAACATTTCGTTCCAAGCAAAATGCGTATTAAACTATCACTTCATTACATTACCCGTCTATTCTCAGCTTTGATTCAAACTTAAGTTTTTAGTTTTCATACTTCATTAGCTTCAAAATCATTTTAAATGGATTTCTAAATTCATAAAGAAGTTTTAATTCCAAGCTTTTTATTTTGTACTGAAAAGCTAACTAAATCAGAAACTTTTGTACTGGTACCACTAAAAGCTAGTTGGTTATTGAAGTTTTTTATCCTATCAATAACTTTACTTTATAGAAAATTAAGCAGAAAAGTTGTGCATTGGCTATCAAGTCGATTATTTGCAGACAATAAAAAAGGTCATAACAACAGTTGGTATTTATCGATAATGTTATTGTTAATTTCTGCATTCATTAAAATATTTGCTTAATTAAACTTGGACTGATGATTTCGTTGAAATTAATATAATAGTCATTATTGCTAAACGATTTTTATTTCATAATTATTATGACATTTTGTGGTTAGCACTCGAAGTTTCAATGGCATTATTATATGTAAACTCAGTATTTTTTTGAAGGTATATTCCTATGTTCTTTCCTAGAAACTCTTTGTGAGTGTCTGTCTGTGTGTGTGTGTCTGTCTCTCTGTGTGTATCTGTGTGGGTGTGTGCAGCTCTATTAATACATAATATATATATATAAGCTCATTTTCAAAGTTAAACGCTGCCATTACAAAGCCTAGCAGAAACGTTCAGCGGAGGAAAAAATACGACAGTAAATCTAAACTATTCATCAATGTGTCAAAGAAACTCAAAGACCCGACGCGGTCGCTCGTAACTTTGAAACGGCTTGAACAAAGGAGCCCGAAAATGTAATGGGAGTAGAGTAAGAACAGGAAAACAACGGAAAAACGTTTATTTAACTTTTCTCCACACAGACACTCGCAAACTATGGCGTTGTTATTATGTACGACATAAAAATCTTACATTGGTACTTTCTGGTAATGAGTAAACATTGTATGCACAACAACAGACAAAATAAAGGCTTAGATTTAGAAAAGGTGACCCCTGTACTATACTGTACTTCGTAAACGCTAGGATCGTGAAGAAATCAGCAGTTCTAACGATAAGCCAGAACAAAAAGGTAAACAGAAAAAATATAAAAAAATCTGGGTGCTACTCTTAATACCCCGGTAGAAAACTTATAATACTCAAAAAAATCGTAATCATTTGGAAATGTAAAGTTTCTGTTACAATTTTAACATATTCTTTAATACTTCCTTAAAAGTATCCTAGGCAATGAAACTCAGTCACAAAAATTGAGTTCACTTCATATTTCTCAATGAATGACCATTCAGACTACAATTCCAAAATTCCCGAGCGAAAATGTCGCAATTTCTTTTGTTAGACGGCACTAAATCATTTCCGGCGCTTATTTCAGTAGTAAAAATTATTCGGTATTTAAACTAACAATTAGTATTTGTCATATTATATACCATATATTTTGTAGTCATATAACATATATTTTGTATTTACTATTAGAGATTATGGTAGATTCCGATTATTTTCGTATAAGATTACTTTGTACTAAATAAAATTTGTAAAAGAGAAGACGCTTTCGAAAGCTTGTAATTAAGTACACACCCCCAAGGAAAAGACAACACGTCAAATTAAATTTATCAAATTAACTATAAAACTCTTAGCATGTATCAAAATCAATTATATTGTTTTGGTTTAAGTCGCAATCGTACAAGTGGAAATTATTTCTAAGTTATTGCACGCAAATACTTCTGATAGTGAAATAAATAAAAATATGATTTATGGCTTTATTGACTGAACCAATACGCTGTTTTTATGTTTTACAATTGTTGTTACACATAACGCTGTAGATATTATTTTCTTTAAATATATAGCCCTTTCGTATATTTACCATGAAAGGCATATAATGTATTTATTATTCGGTAAGAATTTTAAAGCTATAGATATTTTTTTTCTTTTGGTGCTACATTAATTCTTTCAAAAGGTTAAATACTAAAATAATGTTGTTTTTTTTTTTCAGTTTTTAATTGTCTCTTTATTTTCCCATTCGCATCCGCTCACAGTGAATCAATTAAGGTAAGAAATAAATTTGTCAGTGACTCTATCCAACAGTTTTTCGTAAGTTATAGGGAAATAATAAAATATACCTTTAAAAATGTTAATTCATTAAAGCAGCTCACATTTCAGTAATACATGTAATGAAATTGTGTCTTTGTTTTTCTGGTCAAATGTAGAGTTTGAATCTCAGATCATACAATTATTTCTATGATCTGGGGTTGGAACGTAGAATAAAACAGAAACACATATTATACATATTATACCACAAACAATTATATCACAAAACTTACATATTGCGCTATCTATCAAAAAACCCGCACCTAGTGAAAAAGCCCGGTATTTATATTCATGCATATTCATTATAGACTAGCTGTGCCCGCGGCTTCGTCCGCGCAAAATTAGGTAAAGAAATAGATTAAATTGTTACAGCCTTCCTCGATAAATGGGCTATCTAACATTGAAAGAATTTTTCAAATTGGATCCTGAGATTAGCGCGTTCTCCTCTTCTTCTTCTCTTCAACGTTACATATTACAGTATAGAAGTTATAAATTCAATCAAAATAAAATTACATAAATTACACATACACATTAATAAATCGCTAAATACTTATAATCACAAATAGGATACGAGGGGAAGTGAAAATGGTACTAACAATTAAACGGTTGGTTCCTTCTAGAATGAAGAAGAATGCAAAATAGCCGACTTATGTGTACACGACAAAGTGCCGATGTGTGGTATCGATTCGTGCGGAGAAATGAGGACTTTTATAGACACCTGTGATTTACATGAGTTTAACTGTGATAGCAAAAAAGGTATACAAGTTAATCATTTTATTATAATTATGTTACTACCAACTTTAAAGGACCACTAAACTATTATAATTTGCGAATAGTCCGCCTATGAACTGTCTGTCTAAATCTTTCTTTTAAAATAGAATGAAATAGTTTTTGAAGGCGGTTTTCTTTATATTTAAAAATAATTTACATTTTATTACTGATATTGGTGTTTTCGTTTTCTTTTGTATGGATCTTATGCCGGAGCTAGACAAAGTTTCATTTGAATGATTATTTCAATGATCATGTAGTGTGGCCGGGGACTTTGTGTAGCTTCGCAAAGTTTTGAAGATGTTTGTAGCCTTAAAGGACAAAAATGTACAAACACTTTGAGCTATGTCTGTCTCCGGCATAAGACGTATTCGGTTAGTAACACCAGATGTTGTGCTAGAATTTTCCTTGCAAACCTTTATCAATCAGTTGAAGAGATTTATAATAAGGAAGACATATATAAAATAATATTGCATTATGTGCTGTGCAAGGTCTATCATCAATTTCGAATATGGTTTTCTTATATACAAAAATAGAAGTTTTGTTTTTGTAAAATTTTTAATGTTGTAACTATTTTATTAATAAAATTACTCGCATCTGTAATACATTTTTAAACCCTTTATAAAACAGTATATTATGTTGTTTAAGAAATATTTACGCATTGTAAAATGCTTTCTTATGAACGATTACAGACTTTAGACAGAGGCCTATCCATGAATGCTGGGTCACTTGCAAGAGAGGAAGGTCCTTCAAGAAACCGGAGTATAGAACGGATTGCAATGTGAAACGCCTGTTAACGGAGCTTCACGGCCCTAATGTTGAGCCGCCATAAGACAATTCCGTCTTTTGACCTTTAATAATAATTGTAAGTAGAACTTAATAGAAATCTGCAAGTAGATACGGCGAACGAACTGTTAGTTATCTAGTCCTCCGTTTGTTAAATCAGTTACCGTCCGATGTCAAAAAGAAAATTAATAGTAAGAACATAAAAGATGTCTTCAAATCCTATTTTTTAAACAATTTGAATAACTTTTTATTGTAATTTTAATACCTTGGCCTATTCTATCTTATATCGAAATTTTAATATAATAACATCTTGTACGTATTTACAATAAATTTTCTATTTATAATTTAAACTAAACGCAATCTACTAGCATTAAGGACAAACTTTCGTAGTTTTTTTATAATGCTTTTATTTATTGTTTGAAAATGTATTTTATATTGATAAAAAAATAAAAAGAGATTCTAATTTTCTTATCTTGGCTCAGCGTGAAAGTTTGTGTAATTGATGTGAACAATGTATATAAATACAGATTATAAAGTAAATGTAGTCGCCGCTGATGTTTGGACATAATTCGTGCATAAAAATCCATTGGACAGATAAGTCAACATTGACCCAACCACGTTTGAGTGGCGCTGTTATCAGAATGATTAAGTCACTCCGATATATTGTCAACACGTCGGTATAACAACTTGATTTTGGGAAGTAAGTACACACTGCTACGTCAGCACAAGCTCGTGTTTGATCAGCATTGATTGATTTATTGCTGCTCTACGAGTTAATTGCCTTATGTTCCTCTTCAATGGAATTACAAGAGAAGAGATAAATTGCAGTGTTTATTTGAGAGGTTCGATACACATGCAACGTATCGTATTAAAAACATGATTTTGGAAGTAAGTGCACAGCGCTACGTCAGCACAATTTCGTATTCGATTATCTTTGATTGATTTACTGCTGCTCTACGCGTTAATTGCGTTATGTTCCTTTTCAATAAAATTACAAGAAAAGAGACAAATAGCAGTGTTTATTTGAGAGGTTTGGTACACAGGCACCGTATCGTATTAAAAACGTGATTTTGGAAGTTAGTACACAGCGCTATGTCAGCCCGACCTCATATTTGATCAGCATTGATAGATGTATTGGTATTCTACGCTTTCATTGCGAATTTTTTCTCTTTACCGCAATTACAAGAAAAGAAATAAATAGCAGTGTTTATTAAAGAGGTTTGATTTTGGAGGTTACTAGGCAGCGCCACGTTAGCAAAAGCTCGTGTTTGATCAGCATTGATTGATTGATTGAGTTAATTGCTTTATGTTCCTCTTCAATGGAATTACAAGAGAAGAGATAAATTGCAGTGTTTATTTGAGAGGTTCGATACACAGGCACATCGAACACATCGTATTAACAAATTGAGTTTGGAAGTAACACAGCGCTATGTCAGCACGAGCTTGTTTTTAATTTTAGGCTTTGATTGATTTATTGCTGATCTGTGAGTTAATTCGTTATATTTTCTCTTTAATGAAATTAAAAGGAACGAGATAAATAGCAGTGTTTATTAGAGATATTTGATATACATGGCATGCCTCGTATTAACAAATTGATTTTGAATGTACACAGCGCTGTCAGCAGAAATTCGTTTTTGGTCAGCACATATCGATTTATTGCTGCTCTGCTACTAAAAACTTATGTGACGGAAGTAAAATTTTCCTCTGAAGTATTATTTTTTAAATAAATTCCTCGCTCAAACGGCCACAAACGGTAGAACTTTTTGACAGGAAAATCGTTTGAAATTTACGTTACGCCGCAGGCGAAACCGTTTCTTGGAAGATTATGGGAATAAATTATGGCGCTGTGATGAAATGAAATGATATATTGTTATATGAACGGCCTCATAAATAATTTCAATGAATTCGGGCCCACGCAGCGTTACATTTCTTGTATTGAGATTTACCAGTGTTAACAACCATTTTCGTCTACTCTTGAAAAGTACTTATAATTGTATTCTTGTATAAATACAGATTGGGGCTTTACAATTTTTTGTACTATTCTGAATTAGACTCAGATTTAGTCAAATTTATGAGACTAACCTATAGAATTTTTACATTTTTATTCACGAAAATATTCGTGGCTGAAATGAAGATATAGATGTAAATTACGCATAGTTCAGAATTGATAATTTACATAAATATATTTTCTTTGAAACTAACATCATCATTTCAGCCTGGGTGCGTCCACTGCTGAACGTAGGCTTCCTCCATCAACTTCCACGAACGGCGCTGTTGCGCCTCCGCCCGTCGAACCATGGGACGACCAACCCAATCTAGGCCACCCCTCAGTTAGGTTCGTGGACCACCTGCCATCACCACATCTAGCCATGTGTCCTGTCCATTTTAGTTCGACCACCTATACCTGTATAGTATTTACTTACTTATAATAATTATTTAAATGTAGCTACCGTTTCCCGATAACCGAATCGAATAGAATAAAAAATATAGTAGAATAAAAATCTTAGAGATATCCGTCTCGGGAACAGAACTCGCTATATCTTATTACAATCAAAGCGTTCTACCAACCCAGGCTGCAGTATATATGATTCGACACGGAAATGCAACGTAACATTCTTGACAACATTCCTTGCGAACGTGGATTATATACATTTTATTATATTGCTTCTTAACCAATATATATCTATACACACACATACATACAGAAAAAGGCAGGAGCATGTCAAGTGACGCCTAATGGGTTCCGCATCTGTATTTGTTAAATAACTTCAAAAGTTGTTGTTCGATTTCGTTCAAAATATTTTTCCTAATTAGTTTTTAGCATATTCTATCAACATGGGAAATTTTAATTCTCTACAGGTAATAGTTAAGAAATCCTAGGACGGGTAGGACCACCTTGCGGGCGGACAGACGGACGGACGGACGCAGAGCGACACCATAAGGGTTCTTTGTAGGTTCTAAGAAACTCAAAAAAATAGAATGCTTAATTTTCTTAATCTAGTCTCCTTTGAGTGTTTGAGAGACCTTCAAGAAAACAGCATACTCATTCTTTAAAGGCCAGCAACGCATCTGCGAACCTCCTGTTAACGCAGGTGTTATTAGGCCTCGGAAGTCACCTTCTGATAAATCACCTGCCCATTTGCACCCTGTCATAAAATAAATTATTTACAGTCGATAAAAATTATTAAAATGAGTATATAGTATATAGTATTAATAATAAATTTAATTAATAAACGAAATTACTAAAAATACACAATATTCATATTTTATATACACAATATACGAAAATATTGGTATTTAAGTCAAAAATAATTACTTCTATATGTGTTACATATGTCGTATATCTGGTTCAAGTTTTAATGCTGAACAAATTTTTTTTTTAATTTCAATATTCTATAGAATACCGCTTAAAATTTATACAACTTATTATTATTCCATTTCAAACAAATATATAATATATATTTTATTGAATCTACTAGTTACTTTTTAAATTTATAAACAAGTACTTAATATATAGCTAGTTAAAACCCGCGATTTTGTCCGCGTAGTATTCCATATTTCTGTACAATTTACATGGTTTTTAACATTTTGATTAAAATAGCTCTATTTATTTCTGTCAAATAAGTATATTCGTCGAAACACATTCAAAAATGCAACGACAATAAACGTTCAAGATTTAAACCCTGACAGCAATTTGTTTGCGCCCTTTAGTTCCACCTGACCTCCACATTAGTACAAAGCATAACTCGTCATTTTGCACGTCGGGAGGCCTCTATCCGCGCAACAATGACTTTTATGTTATGCTAATAAAGACGATATTGGTATGAAAGTGAGTTTTCGATCTCAAGGTTGTCTACAATGAGTAAGACAGACTGCACTTTTCCTTATCCCTTCGTGTGCGATCGGTTTAGGTTGGCGACACACTTGTGATTTTATGCGACTATCTTCCACTAAGCAATACCGTATTATCGTAAGCAATCTAAAATGCTTAAAAAATACAATAGCAATATTTAATCTATATATATATAAAAGTGAAAGGTCACCTATCACGAAATTTCGAAAACCGTTAGACGTACAAAGATTTGGCAGTGAGGTAGTTTATTGTTAGTAGACATCCGCTAAGAACAGATTTTTCGATAGGATTAAGAAGGTTTCAGGGCTCTCGCAACTTTACGCGGTCGAAGTCGCGGGTAACAGTTAGTATCTTATAATTGCAATATAAAAAAACTTAATGGCGAATTCAATAGCAAGTCTCAATAGCTCAACGATAGAAGGATCTACTGAAATCGGTTCAAAGCCCGCTGGGCTACCACCGCAGCCGCACCTAACTCAAGATTGAAAAAAAGTTGGTTGTCTGTAAAGTTGGTTTACAGACAATAATTTTACGTCATAACGCGGAATAATTAGGGCGATCTTGCCTCTCTATCACTTGTTCCACGTTCTCCCTTGCACGCTCGGCTCAGGCGGAACGTGACAACGAGTTGTGCTTTTTTATGCGTGCAGCCGACGTACATCGATTTATCACGACAAAAAAAAATATTTTTTAAATTTTATTTGGAAGGAATATTCTTCGACAGTAAACTGGTTCTTAACCTGTCAAAGCTATACGCGAGACGAACGTTCCGAACATTCCGATTAATGTATTATCTTCTTAAACTATATAATGAAAACATGGCTTGAATTCGTTCACTTTTTCATTCGTATTCCAAAACTTTGTATGTTTCATTTCCAAATTGCGTGTACAAAAGCGTGTACTGATCACGCCTTCTATGTCTTAAGATCTAATGGAATCTATATACATACATCTTACGTCACTTTTGCAATTTACTCGTAACTGTGAATAAATATAAAAAGAACAATCTCTCTCTCTCTCTCTCTTTTCTTTGCTATATATCCCAAATGGTGGTGGGGTCAGCTTTCCTACTTCTTGTTCTCCACTTAGCTCTATCTTGAAAATTATTTTCTTATAGTCGGCATATCCTCATATCCTTTAGCACTACATCTTTCCACCTTGTTTTGGGCTTACCTCTAGATCTCCGTTCAAGGATGGAAAATTGTAGAGCTAAGTTGCCTACATAGTCAGGTGGCCTCCATCTGACATGGTTTTACCACCGCAAAAGCATAAAAATATAAAAAGTACAATAAAAAACTTAAATCCATTTCAATGGAAAAACCCGAATGACGCGGGAATAAGTTCGCGAGATGGAAAGTTTTGCGCCAGCTCGCCACATTCAAGGAACTCAATAAAAATTGCTTAATAATGGCTCCATAGCATCCGGCTTGATGTAGTACCAAAATATTACTTGTGGTTAACAGTTTTTTTATCAAACAACGTAAATCATGTCTGTGGATCATATTATGACATTGAATCTTAAATGAAATGATGCCGCTTATTCATATACTGACCGATTAAGTGTTAGGCCTAAACTGAGCTCACGATGCAGGCTGCTTCGTTCCAACATCCTCTGTTAGACAACCATAGAAATATTTCAATATCTCCATCCAATACAGAGATACAGCCATTTTCGTCGTTTTAATAAAAAACTTATTTTGGTTAAAAAGACAAGCAAATAATAAAATATCAATAAAATAACTTTTGAATATCATTCATCACTTCCTTAATTATTACTAAACTACATAATTTGTTACTATAATGCCGTTTTTAACGAATTATAAGCGGAAGGAGTCGTAAATAATGCAACATTTTTTTGCGATTTCCCAAAAACCTACTTTTTTGGGTTAAGTCAGCTTATGACTGAGCGTGCGATGTACTAAATTATTATCAAACAGTATTAATCATTTTATAGTAAAAAAAACTTCATAGTAAAAAAGCTAATATATTTCCTTCACCAGCAAACCCTGAACGCCATAAACGGTGAAACTTGTCTTCGCCAGTGGAATAGATTTGTTTGCGTTCAGTTAGGGTCATCGCTGTACGACCGATAGTTGCTATTTCTATGTGGCAGGAAATTAATTTGATACATGTGACAATCAATACATAGGGAAGTAATCTATGTATATAAAAGCGAAAGATCACCTAACAGGTCGATATCTCAGGAAACCAAGGGACTTACAAAGATAAAATTTGGATTGAGGATATTTCTTGTAGAAGTTAGTTATTTTACCCCGCCTCCTTTTATGTTAAGAGAAAACTTTGAAGTGATTAGAAAGGCTTGCTGATGCATCTTCTTCTTCTTAGCGTTTCCGGTCTATGGCGATTTATGGCGGTCTATGGCGCGAATTAAGATAGCTAACTGCCATCCTCGGAATCCCCACAATCTCACGACTAATACCACTCATTGACATTAAGCGGAACAAAATGTTTTAGTTACCTTCCGAAACACGGAGGTGTTCGGTTATTTGAAAACCGGTTTTAGAATTGGTCACCCACCAATAACCCGGCCGTTTAAAGAACTGCTTAACCTAGAGATCGATACAAATACCGGCCACTGATTAAGTTACGACCTCTTCTTGCAGATGCCTAAACAAATATTTAAAATGAGTCTTTTCACTATGGTCCCTAAGCTACAAATATGCGTTCTTAATTACCGTATACGGTTGTGTTATGCGAAGCAGATTCCTAACAAATCGCACGGTTCCGCATATTTAGACGATGAGGTGTTGTGGTTGAAATTTCGTTGCGATATTTTTTTTTTTTTTTTTTAAAAGAATATTAGGAATACTTCTTAGGTATGTCCAATATTCCCTTTTCCCCTCCTACTAAGCTTAAATTAAAAGCTTGAATTAGGAATGGGTGCGACAATACCCCAACGGCGGTGGAATTTGAACCGGGTACCTTGCGGATTTCAGTCCATACCTTATACCGTTGAGCTATTGAGGCTCGTAACTCCTTCATCTTACATTAAAAATAACGCGCTTAACAAACTATATAGCAAAAAATTATTATTTTAAGACCCTTATTCTCAATCATATTTGTAAGGACTTTTTTCTATGTATAATTCATGTTCTCTGGTATTATTGATATTTTAAATATAAATTTAGAACTCTTATTATCTAGTAAATTAATCTGGTACATGTTAAGAAGTAAAATGTAAACGAAACCACAGTCAGACTTAGTAGTAATGATTTATTAATAGACATAAAAGAAGATTTTATATCTACCTAGTTAATAGAAATATTTGAAATCGTTTTGCCTATGACGAATGGAAATTTATTAATATCTCTGAAGTTAAAAAAATTCATTAAGATTGGTTGAGTATTTAAGTCCTATAAGAAAGACCTTCACTGCATTGCAAATAACCAAAATCGCTGTATATTTATGATATTAGTTATGGATTGCAACTTACAAGTATAAGTTTAATTTTCACGCTATTAATGCTGAGCACTTAAAACATCAGCTTTATAATGAGTCCAATTCATAAGCACGAACTTGCGACTCGAGCTTATAAAACGGCGATAAAAAGCGCATAAACCAACACCTCGCTAATTCCTTAGAAGGAAACACAGTTTTAGTACGCGGGGCTCTTGATAATAATTCTCATTCAAATATTTGCTCGTAGCTTAAGCACGTTCCGGCGACGGTGTACCGTAATACTCTGTAATTATAGCATCGTTATTGAATATCAAAATGGCTGCAATAACCCTTATAATAATTCAATTATTCTATACTACGTTCCGTTGTTGGGAGAAACGGATTGTAATAAGGGTACAAAAGTCTAAACTTTCTAAATTTTATATAATTAATTTCCTTATGATTATTAAGGGTATTAATCTTCTTTTATCTAAACTTTGTTACGTCTCTGTCTTACACAAAAATTGGGTAGTATACAGATTTATGTTATTGAAGTCAGTAGTGTGTTCAATAGTAAAGAAAAGAGGCTGAATTATGGAATCTGTCAATTAGGTCAGTTATCTAGAAGAGTTCATTTTCCAATATGACCAAATCTGGATTGAAATTATTTGGGTTAAACTAAGCGTAGCAAATATACGAAATTTAACAACATCAAAGAATACAACTCGGACGCAATCATGGGAAACAGTTAGTGCTATACATAATTGAAGAGGAAAACAATAGCAAGCGGATTATAACTGTGAAAGTTTAATAGTTTCGTGTCGTTAACTTGTGAAGTTTTAGAACTCGCCGGTTTGCGTACAGTTACGGTAGTTTAGTCAGGATACGAGTTGCGAAACAACGTTCGCGTTAACTTTAACAATATCGCAAATGTATCGTAAAAGCAATGTGAGATTTTTTTATTTGCTTTAGAATGCACATTTTAGAAGGTCACAACATAATCAGTGGACGGCATTCGCTCGTTAGGTTAAAAAGTTTTTACCGCCACTGGCTATTAGATGGACGATCCGTTCTAACATTGGTTTTCAAATATTCGACCTCCTCCGTGTATTGGAAGGCACGTAAAACAGTGGGCTTGGATTAATGTCATTGAGTTAGATCAGTCATGCGATTGTGGAGATTGTGGGGCTTCCGGTCTTGTCCTCAGAAGGCAGCACGGGCATTCGTGAGGGCGCGGGCGGTGTGCGCCACACGGCGGAGGAGGTGCGCTTGAGTCGTGTGCGCTCGATGGTGGGGAAGATTTCGCGCAGGTCAGGGGTGTGCTCACGAACCGAGAAGAATCGGTCCACGATTTTGGAACAGATTCGGCTCTGCCGGGCGAGCTGGAGTCGACGTTGCTGAAACGAATATACCCGTTAAGGTCTGTTAATGTGCAAACGCGCAAACAACAAATAAGAAAATATTGATACAGGTGTTGTATCGGGCGCTTCGGGTTAATACCCACGTACGGTAACAGCGTCGATGCAACCGCGGTCACCAGCTTGTTTCCCTTAGTATTAATTAACGCTAGAATCCCCTATAGACACTGTTAGTCTTAACCTCAGACAGCAGTCATTAGGCTAGGCTAGTTAGTGCTGTCTGTCCTAACATAGGTGGGAAGTCACTATATTAGTTATAAGTGAATAGTAGTCACTGGCGTAATAAGTTTTATTTACAAATATATTAATTCTAAGTAATAAATTCGTTTTCCTCGGACTCTACGCTGCGTGACAACTTAATTTAGGTCGCATATATCGTATATAATAAATATATACAGGACTATATGACACACGGACGTCTGTTCCTAAGGTAGACAACTTAATGCCTGTGTTATGTGTAGGAACTTGACAATTTGTAAATAGGTTCGTAACTTTATCCTGCACTAGATGTACCCCTCGACTTCGCCCGCGTGTGCCAATGTTATCGCTTAGAGGTTTAAAAATAGTTTTTGGATGAGCATTAATATTGTGTTTATAAAAAGACCTTCCCAAATAATGCATTGTTTTAGCAGAAATTGGATTAGCATAAAAAGGTTATGATGAGCCAACCTTAAAAGATAGACATATGCTGTCGCGAACTTTTATTTAGAGCTTTTAAAGGGGAACAATTTTGTCATACATGACTTTTGCGAAACGTTAACCATTTACGCAGCGCACGCAGCGGAAGCTCTCAAATGGGAAAAAGATCCCTGATTTTGAAACATTCTTCATTGAAGCTCCGCTCCTAGTGGACTTAGCGTGATAATATATAGCCTATAGCCTTCCTCGATAAATGACTTATCTAACACTGAAAGAATTTATCAAATCGGATCAGTACTTCCTGAATTTAGCGCATTCAAACAAACATACAAACAAACTCTTCAGCTTTTTATATCAGTTTAGATTGATGCAATTTCAAGGTCATGTTAATCAGTAACAGCATTGCTATTGCTTTCGTTGCCACTAAGTTATTTAAATATTATCTGTGGATAACTGTGGTAAAAGAGTATATGAGAGCCAATGGACTCACAATACGGGATGTAAAAGATCGGGCAAAGTGGAGGCGTAAGACCGGTAAAGCGGACCCTGGTCATATACCGGGACAACGCTAAGAAGAAGAAGAAGATTATCGTCATCGTCATCGAAATCGATGTGGAAGACTATATATATGTATATATATATAACTATACATCTTTCTAGGCCGCCATAGCTAATTTGGCAGTGGCTGACCCCCTGATTGATGAAGATACAGAGGACGGCGCCGTTTTTGGAGATGCACCCGCCCTGCTGGCACATCTGCGCGACGCGGGTTTGGCCGCACTTGCAGAACACATCCTGCTGGAGTTTACAGCGACTATACGGGATTATAAAATTCAAAAGTGAGTCCCGAATTATTAATTATTGATATTTTACAATAATTTTGGAGGAGATTCTAGCTTAATCAGTGGTCTGCATTTGAGTCGATGGCTAGGTTTATTCCAATTTTTTTATTTATTTTAAAAGTACATTTACACACTTTACAACTTGAATATTATACATTTACTTAAATACTAATATTAGAGACATAATAGATGATATGCAGGTCTATAACAAATGTACATAGCATTGTTATAAAAAACACGATAGAAAAAAAAATTATATAAAAATAAGATTAAGAATTATATAGTGTTTATATTAATTTTTCTTATTTATGGAACTCACCAATAGATATTTGATGAGTTTGCCTTTAAAGGAATCAAACTAATCATGAAATATGTCAACGCCAGGATTTAATTTACACAATTCATTATATATAGGTTAAGTAGTTATTGCCGATGGGTGACCCATTCTAACACTGGTTTATATTTGATATCCGACCTCTTCTGCGTTTCGGAAGGCACGTAAGAAAGTGGGACCCTATTAATATCACTGAGTAAGTCGTGAGGTTGTAGAGATCGTGTGGGTTCCCAGAATAACGTCAGATAGCAATCGTCCATCTTTCTTCACAGCTCACTCCAATCTAAGCGGACCACTTTATTGGACCGGTTGATTAAAGTTAAAAAAAAAATTGACACCTGACGTCAAAAAATCTTTTGTCCCCGTCCCGTCCGTTGCCACACAATGTCACATTTCATCGATGCCCACCTCCCATGAACGTGCGAGGTAATGTACGGATGTCCCCTTGGTGTAACGTGGAACGAGGCTGTACCCTATAATTGCCCATTTTCAGGTGGCATTCAATGCTTACCATAGAGGAGGTGGCCCTAAGCGTGTCGGGTCCTTTATGCGGGCCGCTGTCGTCGATGTGCGCGCGAATGGCGAGCGCGTCCGTCAGCCTCGCCCCGCGGCTCGCGACTCAGCTGCGAGGCCTGCTGGCCACTAACGTGGACGACTACCTGTTCGAGGTAATCCATACGTTAAATTATACTAGCGTGTGTGACCGAATATCGGGGTCGGTTAATTTTAAATAAAACTTTTGTATAAATAATATTTTCTTAGAGTAGCTTCCGGTTGCGCGTGCGCAATCCCGGATATGCCAACTGCGCATGTGCAAGTTATAACGTAAAAGTCAGCGCGTCATTCAAATCGTGATTAGTCCAAAACGATCTGTGCTAAAGAATTATTCAAAAACGATCATGCTTAAGAAATTTGATTTGAGATATGAGAGATTTAAAATACGGTGGAAGAGCATGCCCGCGGTGGGCGCTCGGTGGCTTAAGCGACCAATAGATGGCGCTATAATTCGATATAAAAAATAAGCCAATGTTCAGGCAGGACAGCGTCTGCCGGGTCCGCTAATATACATAAATAGATAATTATTTAAGTAAATAATTCTGTTATTTCATTGTGTCTCGTAAAAATAATATTTGACTTAAACGTATTTTTCTACATACATCTATAAAAGTTATTACCGTGGACGAAATGAAAGCTAGAATACAATAAAGCTTTATTTATTTAAGTGGATTTCGTGATAATAAGTTATTTAATCAGAAATAATTAACGTGGAGGCATATGTAGTTATGCAAAATAAGTAAATTATTTTAAAGTGGCTGTTGCTTGCCCGCAACTTCGTTTGCTTTTGATTCCCTTAGCTCTTATAACATCTGCTTCCTGTGAAAGTTTCGTTAAAAACGGTTAAGTCGCTTTGGAAAATACCAGTTAAAAAAACAGACGAAAATTTTGATAACTTTCGAAGTGACAACATCGCTTCTCCAAACGCGTTGGTCATTTTTTGAGATGGAAAAAATCGTTGAACTCGCGACACTGTTACCAAGACCGACACCTCTGACGTTCCGTTTCACTTTCATCGTATTTTTTCTGTTATAATTACCTATCATTATACGGTTGCATTTATTAAAAAAATTTACAAACAGACAATTAAATTTTATTTATTCCTTAGTTGATAAAGTTTCGTAGCCGTCGTGTGTAGCGAAATAATACGCTATCGATATGTGAAATATCCACTGAAATCGGTTCAGTAGTTTTTAAGTTTATACCCGAAATTACAGCGGAGGCTTTATGTTCGCGAATAATGAGTTGTCCAAGCGTGAAATTTTCATTGAAATCGGCTCAGTGACTCTCGTGTTTATTAACGTATGACGATTAAACAAATAAAAAACATTTCCCAATCGGATTCATGGGTTAATAAATTTGTTATTAAGTAAATAGTTAATATTTTCAGCGCCGAATTTTGAATTGTTTGTTTTTTATTAATACTAGCCTTCTATCCCGGCTTTGCACTCGTGCAATCCTTGTTAAGGTAACTATATTTTCTACGTTTTAACGCCTAAACTGCTGAGCCGTTTTTGATTAATTTTGACACGGATATAGATTTGACCTTGGAGAAGGACTTAAGCTTCTTTCTATAGCGAAAATGAAATTTTAAAGGGGTTAAATAGGGTTTGAAAGTTTATATGAAAGTCGCATAAAACAACGTTGAAAAAGTCACGGGTTGAAGTTAGTTGAAATAAATATTCAGGGAATCAAAAAGTTGTCTCACAGATAATTTAGGTTTTTTAAAATGGGGCAAACGGGCAAGCGTTATAACAGAGGGATGGCGCTCATGGACGTCAGCATAGAAGGTTCGCAGATGCGTTGCCGGCCTTTGAGGAATGAATATGCTCTGTATGTAAAGGTCCCTAAGTCCTATCGGTATGATATAGTAAGATAAGAAATTGTGATGGAATAGCGCGATTGCGGTTTTTTGGACATCAAGGTGATGGGGCGAGTTAAAATGACCGAATGCCGTATAACGTCATTTCCAGAACCCCCACAACCTCACGACTAATATCACATGACATTACTCGAGACTCACTGTTTTACCTGCCATCCAAAACACGGAGGAAAATTTGAAAACCTAGTGTAATTGGTCACCCATCCATGACCCGGCCACAGTAAAAACCGCTTAACCTAGCGATCGACTCAAATGCCGGCCGCAGATTAAGCTACTACCTCCCCTTACACTAATAACAACATATTTAAGCCCCATAATTAACATTATCGTATACCTGTAATTAACTCGTGTAATTGGTTTGCACAGACAACATTAATTACACGCCTTATTAAAAGTGAACTAATTAATTCTAGACATAATTAATATCTGAACGAACGGCACCCGATTTAACGAGGCCTGTTTGTTGTTAACTAGCCATTTGTTGTGACTAAAAATCGGCTTGTAGTCGAATTGGAATAAATACATACAGGACTATATGACACACGGACGTCTGTTCCTGAGGTATATAACTTAATGCCTCTGTTATAAGTAACAGACGCCTGCAATACAAACATATTTTTCGCTTAGAAATATATAAATACATATAGATAATATACATATATACTTATAGATAATATACCGGGACTTGAAACGCGAATAAAACCCACAACCCACGGAGCGGAAGGTAGAATCATTGCCAACTGCGCCAACGTAACAGTCAAAGTATTATTATATTATATATCTCTGTAGGCGCATAAAACAACTATCTATTCGATTTGTTCATCTCCTGGTAGTAAGTATGTAAGTATGAAAATTTCTATACTATAAACACCCGTGCAATTCCGGGGCGGGACGGTAGTTGATTGTGATATGAGATAATTAAAATTTTATAATGGTAAACCCGTAATAAAATAGCTATGTACAAAAACTTTATTTTTAAAAGGCGTTTCTACACACGATGGGGTTGGATGAAAAAAATTTCCATTTCGCATGTACGGATGTAACCCATCAAAGGTAAAATTATTATTATTTTATGATACCAAAGATAAAATCTATACGCAACGCATAACCGTGTCGAATTTCATGCATTTCGGTTCATAATTGCAAATGTTAGACATGCTCAGACGGACAGACGAAACTTTAAGGGTTCATCGTAGGACTACGGAACCCTAAAAAAAGTTTAAGGTCTTCCAAATACTAATAGTTCTTTCTAATTCGTCTTGAGTCACTCTAAGGCGGACTTAACGTGACCAGAAAATAGAACTAAAAAACTTTCTTTTGAACTGAGACATTTTCTGTCCAAGAGTCCCCATAGGTCAGAGGCAATAAGAGGCATAATATTCCAGATTTTTCCATCCCTATCCCGCTCTTCCCGACCGTCGATGTCCTACAAGATGACTAAGGGTGCATTAAAATGTCAATGTTGATTTGACTATCAAAGATTAACTGTAACCACTTGTATATGACAAAAACTACCAATTTGAATTTTCTAAGGAAATAACTTTATCATCATCATCATCATCCACAGTCTTTTCGCTCCCACTGCTGGGTATAGGCCTGTCCCCGTTTGTACCACTCTTTACGATTTTTAGAAAATCTGGACGAGATTCGACCGACGACAGATGTTATAGGAACTAATAACAGACTCACAAAAACTTCCCCAAAGTCCAATTTACATCACCTTTGACCAATTAAAGTAATATAAATATAGTTTCCCTCAAAAAATAAATATCAAAGTTAAACAAAACTTTATTACACACACGCGCGCGAGCACACACGCGCACACATACACACGCGCGCGCACACATACACACACGCGCGCACACACACAAACACTACGTGAATATTGTATTTCAATCTAGTACTAATAATGTTTAATTTGTTACTCTCTTAATCGTTACTTAATTTATAACTTTTTCCTATTCATTCGGCTCTGTTATTTTTGTATGTGTTATTTTAGCGCAATCCGCCTTTGACCTTATTGATGTTTTGTGTTGTATAACTCGTTGTCAGGTACTTGTAACGCTGTAGAATTACTAATAAATCAATAACACAAAAAAAAAAAACCTATATTTGCACAACAACATACACATATAGGACAAAAGAATAAAATACAAAGCAATAAGGAACAAAAGAGTTACACAATATGTATTTCATCGAAACAAAAGGCCTCGCTACTCAGCACGAATGCTGCGGCATTGATTTTTGTTACATACACTAACAATTAACTCCTACCAAGCATTATCCCGGTAGCACTAGGGTGTAAATTTGATTAAAATCGGTTAAGTAGTTTAGGAGTCCATCACGGACAAATAACGTAAAGCGTAATATATAAATATTAAAATAAGATAAACCTTAAATTTGTATGTTATATAAATTGAAAGTTTTAACAAAAACCGACTTCTAATTAATTGATAGAATCAGGCGTTACTTTGCGGAAATCCATGACATGCATGAGAAGCTAAAATACTTTGCTTTACAACCCGAAAGCTACACCACCGAATCCGCCACCAAAGCACAGCACTACACTGACTTTCCGATGTGCCTCAACAGCATTACACCTATTTTCCCTCGTATTCATTCGCGGATTAAAGCAAAGTATTTTAGCTTCTCATGCACGACTTCTAATTATCAGAACTGAACCAAATTGAAATCGGAGCACCAGCTTTCAAATGAAAAAGGATCATCAATATCGGTTCATCCAGTCAAAAGTTCTGAGGTAACAACACAAAAAAATACAGTCGTAAGGAGTACATATTACATAAATTACCTGTGGTCTTTTTAATTTTAACTAAAGTCATATTTTGAATATAATATATATACCACCAATGACCACCGTAGACCAGGTAGGCCGAGGAAGAGGTGGCGCGACGACTTGGACGCCTTTGCAGGAAAACAGTGGGACATTATAGGCTGATTAAAAAAAAAGTCATATTTTACCAGGGTGGCATAAGTATAAGACAACACTATCATACTTGCCGATCTCCACTCGTTCATATCCACGAAAATATCGTAAATGTCTATGAATATCCTTACATTGTGGTATAAAACAGTTGTTCGTGTACGCTAAATCTTTTAAACTATGCAACCGATTTTGATGCGGTTTTAATTAATAAACAAAGTGTTTCAAGAGGAAGGTTTGTATGTATAACTAGCTGTTTCCCGCGAGTACGTCCGCCTAAAATTGCGTAAACCCTTAGACCTTAATCTTTCCCTATCTAAAATCCTTTCTTAGCTTAGATGTCAGCTAAGTATAAACAGGCTCAAATTCCATCATTGTACTTCCCGCGATTTTCGAGATTTCTTATTAGGTGACTTTTCGCTTTTATACATATGGGTGAATTGCACTTGAGCGAAGCCGAGGCGGATCGCTAGTGTGTGTCAAATAATGCTTCATTTTAGCACAGATTAAAGAAGGTACTGAACCATATTAACCTATTTAGGTTGCAATATAGCCAAATTTTCAATATACAGGGTGTAAAAGACATCGTACCGAATACGCGTCCCATGGGTTCAGTACATGATTCTAGACTTCCCTGGTGGTGAAATTTTTCGTCGTCTTTTTCTTGAAATGAACAATTTTTTTACCATTTTTTAAACTGAATACTTCATAATATCATTATTACCATCTGTCGCAAAGCGATTTTAGATCAGAAACAAATTTCTTTAATATTTTTACATCAAACCGCAATGTAAATAAAACTTAAAAGTACGTAACAGGGTTGGCGCGGCGCCGGTCGTTGACTTGTATTGCGCGTCAACATTTTGTTGACGATTGTTGCCCAATGTTCAGGATACATTGCGCGCTCAAGAATGGGATGAGGATGGCAATATCTGTAACCTCTCATTTCCGAGATGATCGATTTTTGTGATTTTATTTAGGACATTAACCACAAAGTTTGCGATACGGTGTCTTTTACACCCTGTATAATTATATAGGATGTTAATTTTGTTTCACTCAAAGCTTGGCGCTAAAAATAGTGAATTCGGTGCAGTGTTAAGGTTAGCCGACTGGAAGGACCTCTTGATGCTGACGTGCGGATACTGCCTCCGCCATTCTAGTACCTGAAAGTAAAAGTTATAGGATATTTACTAAAAAGGTATGTAATATTTTTTTATAAACCATAGATATTCAAAATCATATAAGCCAATCTGAATATTATCTTTGAAAAACACAGATAGCAATATGGCAGATTTACTAAAGAGCATCTATTTTTTTTTTAACCATAGGTATTCAAAATTATATAAACCATTCTGAATATTATCGTAGAAAAACACAGATAGACAATAGACGTAGACAGGCCGAAAGACAAAATCTTAAAGGAGACCCTTTAACGTTTGGAAGCATGTGGCCATATTGTTGGAACATCTAGATGATGACCCACAAAAAGGAGATTCGAGCTCTGTATTAATACATACTACAGATGGCCGGATGGTCAATTTTTTTTTTAAGAATATCAGGAATAGTTTTTAGGCATGTCTAATATTCCCTTTTTCCCCTCCCACTAAACTTAAATTAAAAGCTTGTATTATGAGTGGCTGGGACAATACTCCAACGGCGGTGGGGTTTGAACCGGGTACCTTGCGGTTTTCAGTCCATACCTCATGCCGTCGAGCTATTGAGGCTCTTTCGCCCAAAAATCGATTGATATCGGCCGTAATGGATTTACGCAACATATTTAATTTAATCTTACAGCGACATTAGTTTATTTCACTATTAACATACATACGTACGTCATGATTTGACGTCGTCATCACCTTGTAGTAAAATGTATGTACACGTGTGTTTAAATCGTTTTACATATTTATACTGCGTATTCTATAAAATTATTAGCATTCGGAAACCCTCCTCTATATGATCTACAATTGTGTCACACTTCATACACCTCCGTACGCGCAATTTTCATAAAACGGTACCGTATATTATTGATACACATAATATTAATGTATAGATATTTATTTTCTGTCGCCAGTAACTTTTATTTTTTTGCGTAACAGACTAGCTGGTTGTTTGACATACGTGTCTGATTACTCATAGTTATATATTACACAACATCATTGTTAAAAACATATATAATAAAAATCAAACTTGCAGATTTATTGAATTTAGTAACGCATATGATAGGAATAGATATTTACCTGAGATTCTTGAATCTGATCACAGAAGCTGACGTCCAGTAACCTGAGATCGCGACATTCCGCTAGTATGGCTTCTAGTTTTAATTTAGATATTTGTTTTCTATATTTAACATGTAATGCAGTGCATTAATTCAAAGTAACAAAAGTTATCAATCAATCTTGAGGTTATTGGCTCCGCTTAGGAGTACAATCTATGCCCTGTTCTTACTGAATCAGGGCAGGCGGCTGTTACCTACAACACAGGCATTAAGTTGTCTACCTTAGGAACAGACGTCCGTGTGTCGTATAGTCCTGTATATATTTATTTATATTTATGTCTGCTGTAGAAATTATTGTTCTAAACGTATTTTTCTTTTTTTTTTCTCAATACTGCTCCTGAACTGTATATAAATTATTTTAAGTAAAAACTTCTTACAAAAGATGCTTATATAAATAAAGTAGAATATTTACTGATATAGGCATATGCTTATATAATATTAGATTCTAAGTGTTGTAATTACTGTTTGTATCTCAATTAAAGGCAAAAAATTAAAAAACATATCCACAGCCTTTTCTCTTCCACAACTGGATCTAGTCTCCTCTCCGTTTCTACCCTTCTCTACGATCTAGGGCTAATCTAAACCAGGTTTGATCCGCGACGTATATTATGTCGTCGACCCATCTCGTTGCTAGACAGAGGAACATGGCTACGGTAGTAGAATTGATATCAAAGCGGAAAAGACCCTTTGATATTATAAAATTATTTTTTAATTTATCGATAGGTCTCTTTTTACAAAGACAAATCTGTTTACGACCTGAACCGTAATTCATTATAGGCGTCAACAGATTATAAATCATAATTCTTAATTTATTTAGAATTTGTCCATAATCAGAAGTAGTTACAAGTCTGCGCTCCAGACTATACGGTCGCATTTCTGCATATCGTATCTTTAATGAACACTCTTAAGCGTTCAGTACTTAGTGTTGGCGGCTGAGTCGTACTTTGATACGAGTGAACGAGTCGAGTGCGCTTTGTGGGATTTGCGCTTTGTTCGCGACGTTGCTTTTGTAACCAATTTTCATACTAATCTAAAGTACTTTTTGTCAATATTCTATTTAATTATATCTTAACGTGTATGAAGCTTATTTCTTACATTTGTTCCATAGTATTTTATCTACATGCTTAATTTGAAAACCAAGTTTGTTTGACAGAAATTTTCTCATCAGTCAATTCTGTTTGCGAGCCGAACCATCTTGGACGACGCAAATTTTTAAATAAGATAAAAGTATGTTGGAAATAAGTCTCAATTGGAATGTATTTAAAATAGTTACGTTAAGTTTCACATGTTCAACAACTGTATGACCATATACCTGAAAAATGTTTTTTTTTTCATAAGAATATATTTTACGACTGTCACTGGTATACGACCAACTCTCCAATATTTCTTATTTAATACAATATTCAAATCTCGGTCGTAAAAACTCAAGGCAACACAATTTTAAGTGCTACGGGATCTCCATAATCATGCGTCGAACTAACACAAAAGAGGGTTTTTCCTTGTGTAACAATGTAGGCCTAAGGAAATGCTAATGCGGGGTGCTTACAAATTGATACTCGATCGTCGCTCATATAAAACACTGCAAGATCGCCCCATGAATAATAAACAATTGCCAAACGGTGACGCGGCTTTGATGCTCACCGGCTTTCTACGACGATTTTTATCGAGGCTTTTCCTTGTAAAATATTTCTTTTGTTACAAGTTAAGAAAATAAATAATTATATTATTTTACACGCACTAAATGCGTATTAAAATGTAACCACAAATTTATGATATCAAAATAATTTGTAACTTGGAATAAAAGAAGAAAATAAAAAATATTGACAGACCCAAAAATTATTAAAGAAAAAAATAACATAATATTTTTAAGTATTTAACATTGCTACATTATTTCGATACTTATAGAAGATTGGCTCTATGTTAATTGTTACAAAACAATTATTCAGAAATTCTTACATATTTTGGCTTAGAATAATTTTAGATTCTACGTATGCATAAATATATATATGACACACGGACGTCTGTTCCTAAGGTAGACAACATAATGCCGTGTTATAGGTAACAGTCGCCTGTTATACACAACATTTTTTTTTTAAATATATAAATGCATACATAAGGATAATACACCCAGACTCGAGACGGGAATCGAACCCACGACCCCCAGAGCGGAAGGCAGGGTCACTGCCCACTGAGCTAACGGACTAGTCAGTATGTATGTACGTAATCCTATAACACGGTACTCTTATAAGGCATTAATCTGATTCTATAATATATGATATTATAATGTAACTAAAATATTATTGAGGAGATCGTAGCCTAATCAGTGGTCGGCATTTGAGGCGATCGCTAAGTTAAGTTGCTCTGGCTGCGACCGGGTGATAGATGGGTGACATCGGGACGAAGCGAAGCAGCCCCCATCGTATTAGTCGTCGTCGTCGTCGTCGATGATGATGAGTACGACGAAGGGCCCCTTCATAGTGGGGGATAAGTTTAATCTGTATAAAAGAACTGCTTGTTTTGTATAAAGCCATTCTTATATCGAGTAGAACGATTAGAGTAACTAATTTTAGTTTTTGAATATAATACATCTCAGTAACAATTTTTTTTTGTTCTTTAGGCTGCGGCCCAACTCAGTTCGGAGTTTTTCAATAATTTGTTTTTTTTTTTTGAATTCTTTTTAATTTTTATGCTACAGCATAAAGTTGGTAGGAAAGCTTACAAGTTTGTTAATACAACATCCTATACGATTATTTATTCCATACACAACAAAATATAAATATAAAAGACTGTCTTACAAGTTATTAAAGTGAAATATTATGATGACAAAAATACCTCAAATGGAGCTGTGCAAAGAAAAAATAATTTAAATGTAAAATTCACTGAATAATCAATATGAAATCAGTGTAAATAATTATTTCCCTAATTATACGTGTGAAATTAACAATGGTTTCCATTCGAAACGTATAATTTACGAGGCGGCACGTTGAAGACGCGTGCCATTTATCACAGCGTGCCGGACTCGTTGGCACGTTGTAACCTAACTTTCCGTGTGATCTATTTCGGACATTTTTAGTTTGTAATGGAAAAATACTGGACACTTGGTTCAACGGCTAAAAGGATTGAAGTGAACTATGGTACCCGTACATAAAATTACGCTACTGAAAATTTCTAGGGAAAAAAAGTAAAAGGTGTCAAGGACTATACAAGCCGTACTAGCATAATATATTACACTAGTGACCTGTCTCGGCTCCGCGTGGGTATACACATACAGTATTGAATTTATATACTGATTCTAAACTTTTTGAACATATTCTTTAGTTTATAGTTATCAGGGATAACGAAGCATTCTAATGGTGGTCTAGTAATTTCAGAGCATATTCACTGCAAACAAACAATCAAATCTTTCCTCTTTATAATGTACTAGATGTGCCCGCGAGTTTGACTGCGTAAAATTATTTCAAAAAAGTGTTCAATTTTAGCGTGATGAGATAGCCTATAGCCTTTCTGGATAAATGGGCTATGTAACACTAGAATCATTTTTTAAATCAAACTAGCAGTTCCTGAGATTAGCGCGTTCAAACAAACTCTTCAGCTTTATATATTAGTATAGATAATACGATATTCATTGAAAAGAAAGGAAAAGAATACTAAAGGAACAACATGCATTGATACTACAAAGATCTGAAAGTTCTTATGGGGTTAAAGACATTATGATTTTAAACGTTGATATTGACGAGTGCCGCTGAACTATTTCGCATCGCAAAAGATAAAACGCAGTATGCGAAGCTGTCTGCAAAACTTCATTGATCGGAGAGGCACTCAAAGAAGAAAGAAACGTTGATAGATTTTTTCAAAGACATGCCTGATGCCGTTTTGATTTGATACGGATATTTAACACCTCCTTCATGACCTGCCATTTAATGCCATCCTTCCTGAGATTGGATATCATGTTGGCAATCTAGACCTTACACATAACTGCGCTAAAAAATAAGGATCAAGTACTCAGTCCGGACCATGTCCGGAAATTCTTAAGCCAAGAGGACAGTCTCCTTCCAGGGGCCTACTTCCATGTACGTTACCCTGTCTGGTTAGTTGGAGCAAATCGTACTTATCGGCATGCATTGTATGCCTCAAATATTGCAAATTTCGTTGTTTTACAATCAACAAACTAAGATATTTAACATCTTATTCAGGACTCAGATGGTAATTGATTAATAAATATATATGTACACAGGTCACAGGTATGTGACACACGGACGTCTGTTCATAAGATAAACAACTTAATATGTTATAAGTAACAAACGCCTGTAATACACAAACATTTTTTTAGAAATATCTGAATATATACATAAGTATAGAGGGTCACTGCCTAGTGAGGGCCAGTAGATATATCTTCAATTAATAGCAAGTATATATATATAAATACACTAGCGGACTATTTTCTGCCTCTTATTATTTACTTCTATTATCCTATATCATCCCCGTTCCCGTTGCCGTTCTCGTTCCCGTTCCCGTTCCCGTTCCCGTTTCCGTTCCCGTTCCCGTTTCCGTCCCTGTATAAGTTCAAATTGACTCTACATTTTAGATATAAAACCTTTGTATGGGAAAAAGAAAAGGGCTATTTTTAGGGTTTTCCCGGCAATTATTCGATTTTTTTTCGCCGTAAAAATCATTAGCTATAGTGGCTGTAATTTGTGTTTTTTCCGTCTTATCTTAACCAAGGTTATAGGAGGATCCCCCATAAACATGACTATAAATAATTTTGATAATAACCTTGACAATGAAGCTGATAAGCGATAAGAAGAGAGATTGTCTACACATTATTAGACGCCTAAATTCCTATAAAGATATTTTTTTATCTCATCTGAACGTAGGCTTAAAAATAATTTTTAAAATTGGTTCTCAAATGACGGAGAAATTCGTGAAAATAAAAAAAAAATTAAAACGTCGAACATATAACCTCCTCCTCCTCCTTTTTTTGAAGTCGGTTACAAAATAAGCTATAATTATCATTTCATACAAATTTACTTTAAACACTATTTATTGCTTTTTAGGGTTTTTTTTTTCTTAAATGTGAACCAGTGCCTCAATGTAGTAATTCCATTGCTCTCGTAAGTATTTTTTAACAGATACCTTTATCGCGTATCAGATACGGAACCATTCCATAAAACATGTCTTGACATGCTGTTGACCATTTTAATTAATATTTTTTTGTATTTAACTTTAAAACTAGCGCCATCTTTCCAGATCCACCAACACTCAATAAGCGCGATCGCAAGATGCTTACGTAGTAACGTTGTAGTTCTGACGTGCACCAATAGATGTCAGTGCTCGACCAAAATTGAACAATTTTCGAATCTTAAATATAAACCTGTATTGTAAAATTATGTTTCTAAAACGTAAAAAATGGTAATTAATTTGACTGTAGCAGCATTTTTACGCATTCTTATATAGTAACTATATATTGTTTCGCTCGGACGCTCGCCTAAGCTTGACCTACTGAACTCCTGCCTGTATCTTTTTAATAAAATTTTGACGTGAAGATTTGGACGTGAATCCTAATTCACGTCGAAATCTTTATAGCTAATCTTTTATGATGCATTTTAGGTTCCTATATGACTAATTATTGTAAGTAGGTATCTTAGAATGTGTTATGAGATGATTGTTTAAGTTTCAGATTAGTTAGGATGGCCGAGATGTAGGAAGAGCTGGCAATATAGAACGTAGGTTTATAATCTATGAATGTGTCTATGGGACTTTTTACAAAATGGCGTTACTGGATTGGTAGAACAGAGTTGTAGTGTCCGATTGTCGTGGCGTAAAATATAGAAAAAAATTAAAAATCTTTGAAGAAATAACACTTTTATTTGCTCTTCCAATCCCGCATTTATGTTTAGGTGTATATCTGTATATCCTATTTTTCCTATTTAACTTATATGTAAAGGTTTTACGTTATGGATAGCTAAAAGCGACTGAAGCTTTGCGCGCTCGCTATGTTTATAAATTATTAATGTCCTTATGTATTTTCTCGTTTTCGCTACCAGTTGCCGTCGGGAATACGGTATAAACTATCTTATGACTTTTTGTATTAAGGTAGAGATAGTGTATGCCGTGTTATATGTTTCCTGCGCATATATGTATTACTGTGCTCCCACACAAAATATGTGGTGAAAATTCTTCTTCAGAGGCCCTAGCACGAATATTTCAAATCGATCGAAGTCGACGAGTAGCCTTTGAAAATGTTCGTGCTAGGTCCGCAGCGGACCCTTCTTAAACCGAAGCGAGACATAGCTCAAAGTGTTTGCATATTTTTGTCCTTGAAGTCTACAAAGTTCTACGAAACTTTGTGCTGTTGTCGTTAACGTGAACGTTAAATTCGTGCAACTTCGGACACTAATGCCGGAGCCAGACATAGCTTCATTTGAATGATCATGTAGTGTGGCCGCGAACTTTGTGTAACTGTACAAAGTTTTGTAGTACGTTGTGGACTTGAAGGACAAAAATGTGCAAGCAGTTTGAGCTGTGTCTGGCTCCGGTATAACCGTTGAACGCCGTTGTTCCTGCAAGTCTCACAGTAGAACTAACACCCACCTTTTAGGGAAAGTCGGTTAAAATTGTTTGGCAATTTGCACGCCACAGTGCAGGTTACAATAACGTTGAGTTATCGCTATTGTTATGATAGCAATATTCATTACTGGCGCTTTTAATGACCCTATATGACCGCTAATGAGTGGACACCGTCTGGCGTCATTAATTAGGGAAACAGTCCGGTGCACCATTATATTAGTGCTATACAAACATACTAGCTTTGTGTGCGTGCGTGCGTGCGTGTGTGCGTGCGTGTGGGTGTGTGTGCGTGTGTGTGCGTGTGTGTGCGTGTGTGTGCGTGTGTGTGTGTGTGTGTGTGTGTGTGTGTGTGTGTGTGTGTGTGTGTGTGTGTGTGTGTGTGTGTGTCAAAGTCGACTCGCCGACTTCGAACGGTAACAAATGTTCGTGGTAGGGCCTCTGTATACGCAGAAAGGCTATTGACTTAGACGTCTTGCCAGTTTTTCTATAAAACTCGCGGACCCGGCAGACGTCGTCTTGCTCGATTTACGGTCAGACGAAAGGTCATGTACGAATGCCAGCTATAGGACGTATTCTGAAGTTGCGTCCTAATCTGTGTTTTTCAGTATTTTTAAAATATTCTTTAGATTTTTCCTGCCTTGCTTTTTTCTTAAACACTCCCAGATATCATGTATAAAAATCAAAAAAAGACAGAAGTCAAATAGGCCCAGCCGTTCTTGAATTATAGCTAGAAATATACTTCATATAGGTTACATACCGATAGCAGCGTCGTCTACCGGATGACCGTTTTCTCTGCAAACCATCTACTAATCCTTTGGAATACACGCACAAAATTTTATCCAAATCGGTCCGGCGGTTTAGCAGGAGTAGGGTGACAAAGGCTTTGTACAGTCGATTTTTACATATATAGATATCTCTGGTGTAACTTGTTCCATACCAGTGCTTATATAACAAACACAAACGCTAATACCCTCGACGGTACCCCGTCAAACACAGAACGTACAATGCATTAAACAGGTATATCGGATCGGGCAGCGGGGGTGCCGCCGTATCTGCGTTCGACAACTGACGACACTGCCCCAGTGCCTGATAGTGTGACTTACGTAAATTTTATATGCTTACAAGCTATAAACCGCGACTTTTCCCGCTTAATTTCAATGATTTAATTTACTTAGAGGAACCCTTATATATATTTTTTAATATAAAGTACCCTATGATTTTCTTTGTAACATTACCTATCTACCAGTGAATGCAAACGGTTATTATTGACCTATGGTTAGTCAAATTTATAATACGTAAAAGTGTACGTCAAACGGCTTGTAAGTTGCGTACCTTAGGGAGCAGACAAACGTGAGTCTATTTGCTCCGTATATTATCGTATTTTATTATAAAACATACCTAAAAGACAAGTTTGTACACGGACACGACACGACGCCCCGCCGTGTACGCCCTCATTATCCTAACCTGGGCTGATATCCTTGTAATCTAAATTGAGTACGCTTATATATTTATTAAGAGACATTTTCCCGTAACCTCGTTTACTCGAGTACTTGCGAATTCATTTAAAACGATACTATTTTACCGATCATGAATGTATTGGCGATTTTCTACATAAGAGAATTATATAGAACTAGCTGTTACACGCGATGAATTAGGACTTTAAAAATTACAATGCAAACTTTCAAACCCTATTTCAACCCCTTAGGGCTACAATTTGCACAAAAGCAGTATCAGGTAATTACTAATCTGTAATCAGCAGCACAAGAATAAAGTTGCATGTTCCTAGCTTCAAAAATGGCGATGTTTAATCCCCTATTTCACGCATTTAAATTTTTATTTTCGCGACGAAAAGTAGTTTATGTTCATCCCCAAGGTTCAATCTGAATCTATATCAAAGTTGGTTTAGCGGTTTAGGCGTGAAAACGTAACAGACTAAGTTACTATGAATGTAAGGCATTTAATTAGTTTCATATAAAAATGTGGTATAATAAGCCGACACAGTTCGGATAATAGATAGACACCACCCCACTTTTCTTTCAAGTCATCATCCTACCTATCATCATCAGTTACGCGGAAGCTCTAATTTTGTCAACTCCTCTCTTGACCGGATCTGATTGAGACGGATATTAAATTAGTCTCTTCAATTTCCTTCATACTTAATCTATATAACAATAAACCAATCTAAACTCGACTATCACTTGTAATCGACTTCCTCATACGTAACCTAAACTCAATTTCATATATTTTCTGTGTTAATAATAGTATCGCTGCTAGGAAACGATTAAGGCTTACGAAACAATAAAAACTATTAGCGACAGCTACACCGTCATCTGTTACCTCGAATTCTATTTGCGGTTTGAATAAATCATCCCACCAATATAGGGAATGAGATATTGCGTACACAGCAGCTAGTGTCGCATAGATTAACGCAGAAACTCGACGCATTAACTACTTCCTCATTTAGTTGCTCACAGGCGAGGTCTTTGTTCTCGTGGACTATAATAAGTTTGTAATTTTTACTCTTCTTGTTATATATGCTAATGCTAGACAGAGAACGGAATGCTGTCAGTCAGAGGTCTACCTCACCGAGGCGCCATGGCGACGTATTGGCGACGTCGCCAAATTAGAAGCGTAGCCACGATTAATACTGGCTACTCATTTGGCAACCAAATATAAACCAGTGCTAGAATGGGTCACCCATCTATCACCCGGTCGCAGCCAGAGCAACTTAACTTGGCGATCGATTCAAATGCCGACCACTGATTAGGCCACGACCTCTTCGATAGCATATATGCTATATACTTAAATAAATATATATAGGACTATATGACACACGGACGTCTGTTCCTAAGGTAGACAACTTAAAGCCTGTGTTATAGGTAACAGACGCCTATTATACACAAATATTTTTTTTAGAAATATATAAATACATACATATAGATAATACACCCGGATTCGAGGTGGGAATCGAACCCACGACCCCAGGAGTGGAAGGCAGGGTCACTGCCCACTGCGCCAACGGGCCAGTCAGTATAGTATCTAGGATATACATAGCACATATGTATATAGCAGAGTATCTAGGACTAATTTAGATAAATATTCTCCATTAAACAAATTAATTTTGGCGTACAGAGAAATAAATTCAGTTGATGTTGATATTTCTCATAACACATTTAATATGTTTAAGATAAAAATTAATGATCTTTTAACTTAAACTATTTAAACTTAATTTATCTTTTTTAACTAATATAGTTATTGTTTTAGTATTTACAATTTTTGAAAGGTGTATGTATGTGCCTGTAATGGTGTATCATACACGTATATATATGTAGTTATATAAGCCCACTGAAACTATGTAAAATTGTTTTTTTAACTATGCTGTTGGCACGTCTATTGTTAATAAATAAACAAATATGTATTTTATAATGCATAGATGGCGCTGTTACTTTCCACTATATGGATCCGTCTTATGCCGGAGCAAGACATAGCTTCATTTGAATGATCATTTATTTGAACGATCATGTAGTGTGGCCGGGGACTTTGTGTAGCTGCGCAAAGTTTCGTAGAACTTTGTAGTCTTCAAGGACAAAAATGTACAAACACTTTGAGCTATGTCTGGCTCCGGCGTTACAAATATTTAATAGTTCCACATTTTACTTACTTATCGCACACTTGGTCATATACTGACAGATTTCGTATTAGGTCTAAAGTGAGTTAATGATACAGGCAGCTTCGTTTCAACGTCATCTATCAGCCAATCTAAGAATTATTTCGATATCTCTATCCAACACAGAGATACAGTCATTTTTGTATTTTTAAATAAAATACGTTTTTTGTTAAAAGACAACCAAACAATGAAATATCATTAAAAGAACATTTTAATAACATTTATCGCTTCGTTGACTATTACGAAAATACATAATTTGTTACTATAATGCCGTTTTCATCGAATTGTAAGCGGAATAAGTCGTAAATGACAAAACATTTTTTTTGCGATTTCCCAAAAATCAGCTTTTATGAGTTAGGTCAGTTTATGACTAAACGTGCGATATATATGATAGGAAATTTTATGTTTTATTAGAATAACGGTAAAAGAGACAAACATTGTATATATAATATAAAGGGCTTTAATTACTTGAGGTGCTCGGTTTTATCAAAGCTGTGTTATCATCGGATTAAGAAAATATTTCTTTTAGCTCTAGTTGAACGCGCGACTTTGTCTGTGGGGATCCAGAGATTTTGGTTAAATTTCGAGGATTTTTAATTTTTTGCGGAACCTTAGTTCATAAAAAAAGTCAATTCTTTTTCTAAAAATAAAGAAGCCTATATAGGCTTCTTTATTATACATGCTGTTGTAGGCGACTTTCGCAGGCTGATAGTTGTATCAGACAGTGAAAGTCCCATCTTAACCGTTCACAAACCATACCACATACATACCGACAGACAGACAAAAATGTTTTCATTTGTGCTTTTGTTATATGCGTCGGACATATGCAATTAGTAAAAGAATTCAATTTCCACTTTATAAATAGACGCTATTTATATTTATTTATAGATAAATACCAATATAAAATTAAAAAGTCTTATTCTAATATAATCTGGAGAATATTTAAAATCGAACATGGCGGCGTCCTCTCGATTTCTTTTCGCGCCGTGATTTTCTCTTTTAAAACGGGAACTTTTATAAATCCCCGGGCATTCGGAGCGTTTTGCGTTTTTCCTACGAATAAATTGCTTTCGTGGGCCAATGCGGGATTAAAATAATTTAATTTTGTTAACATTTGCTTAAAAAATGCATTACCCTCGTATTGCTTGCTGGCATTCTCTATACCATTGTGGAAACGTTTTAATTCTTGAATTTAAATTGTAATTCAAGATCACTTTGCGGATTAAATTTTGTTTACATTTTTTTAAGCCTGATGTCTGCAACCTTTTGGCAGGCAAGGGCTAAGTTCAGAATACGATTAAAGAATTCTTCTCTAATTATTACAGTCTTCTATCAAGCCCTCAGAACCTGATCAGGCTCTGTTCGATCGACTAGACTGCTTCCTTGGCATAACGCAGAGGTGTGGACTAAAGAACCTTAGATCTATTAAGGCATGTATCTCGAGGTGTTAACCGTTGATTTTAAGGGTAATTTCACTATCCGAATTTCTCAAGTCGAATTTCTTTGAGTAGTGCAATTGTTCATAGGCATAAATAGTCAGTTATAATCAACCCCACCAATTGTCCTTGGAGCTAAAATGCCAATACTCGCTAACAAGCTTACGTGCGCCGTTTTTGCAATTAGCTCAACGATGAGCTCGTTTCTTAACGATTTAATGAATAATTTTACATACGCAAATTTTGTGGATATCGTTTTCAGTTATTTTCAAATAACTTTCGTTACCGGGAAAATTGATTGATTGCTATCACATGTTGCTTATTGAATTATTCATAACGAAGCTTTTGCATTTTGATGAAAATTTTCACTGAACTGGGGCAGATGTGGCGTAGTAGGTGCTCCTAAACATATATATATTCCGAATATTCTATAATATCCTAAAAGTGATATTAGGAAGATAAGAACTTAAGAATTCGCCTAGTGTCTTAAGCACTATCTTTTAAAAAGGCAACGATGACTATTTTATTCAACGTACGCCTAATAAGGATCCTTATATATTCTTTATAAAGTTGTTTATTTATACCTAATTTAAAATATCTGTATGTTACATTTATGTCATGTTTTATGTATTTTACTTAAAGGATCCTTAAATCAATATATAGGTATTTTTTATTATTTATACGATCTTGAAATTAAAACAACAGGACATTCTGCTTATGTGGCGGCTTTTGCGTCGATAGGTTGGTGATATCTACAAAGCAATCCTTTATTTTTCTATTGTTACGATATAGTATGACATAGGGGCGGCCGTAACAAAAAACAACGGAACCTTTGTGCTCCAAATGGAGAAATTGATTATTCTTATCACCTTTGCTTTACATAAAACTGCGAGAAAAGAAACAAAAGCTGACCCAGTGAAAATAGAACACGTAAAGAACTAAAGCATTATATTTGATTGGCTAATACAGTAGTGTTTATTTTAGGGGAGATTTGCTTTGTAATCAGTCACTAGGCAATGTTGAGATTTTTATTAATTTATATATGCTTTATGAAGATTAGCTGTGCATTCGTCGCTGTCTTTATGTGGGAATCCTTGGATACATAACCTACATCAATGTTACAAATTTTAATGCGAACCGTTTTTACGTAACTTCATGTTGCCCATACGTTGTTGGGGGTAACAAAGACAGAATAGAAGAAAAATACCTGTTTAATTACTAATTAATAAAACTAGTTGCAATTATACTTGTAATGTTAAAAAACTTGTTATCGTTGATAACAACAAGGGGGAAAGGCTTCCTGGTCGTTCGCAACCCGTTGGTCCGACCAAACCAAGGATGCCACCTCCTCTAACAAGTTCTTCCAGGTGGTGACGTCAAGTTTAGACTGGAACCAGTGGAGATGGATTGTCCGAGAAAGTGAATCTTGTGATCACGATCCTCAGTAATAAGGGAACGGATAAAGAAGTATGCCACAAAATAAACAGCAGTTATTATATGAAAGATTTAATTTCTTTAACTCTACCAGTTTGGAATCCTTTTTAATCCTTACTAGCATTGTAAATGTAAAAGTAACTCTATCTTTTGCATTGTCACACTAAAACCACCGAACAAATTTTGATTAATTTCGATAAAGAGATGCATTGGGCGTTGGAAAGGACATAGGCTTCTTTTAGTCACGAAAATGAAATTTGAAAGGGCCGAAATAAGGGTTGAAAGTTTGAATGAAAGTGAAAGAAAACAACCCTTATGAAGTCGCGGGTTGAAGCTAATTTTGTAATAAAGGTAACAAACATGTACCTTTTACCTTGCTTCGCTTCCGCTACTTTAACTTCCTCTAAAACAAATACCCACAGTTGTGGGATTTATTGAAATCCAACTTGTGGCCATTAGATAAGATACTCGCTAATAGTAAAGACATATTTCGGCTTTAAATTATGCATTAATTCTCATTAATAAAATCCTAATCCTCTCCCAAACTTTAATCCATCCCTCGTTTCTCTGTCGTCCGACTCACATCGAAACTCATAACTAAATTTTATGTACACCTCACACCAGTGAAGTGATTCCACTATTTATCGCACGTACGTGATTTAAAAAGAAACAAAGAAAAAAGGCAGTTATTCGACAAATGACTGATGTGATTAGCCTACTTCCAATCGTTTGGGAGTTTGGAAAAAATGAATGAACGGTTCATTAATATTATTAGTCACTTAAATACTAAGTCAAAGATTCTGCATTGACTTTTGCTGATTAAAGGTAAGTATTTAAGAACGTCTATTTTTAATTATTGTTATGGTCAAATTGATTTAAATTTGACTAAATTTTCGTTATAAAGGAAATAATGATATAGAGCTTCTATGGCATTTATAGATAAGTGGGAAATATTGATACATTTGGGATGTCCCCATTAAATTTAAAAAGATCCTAATAATTTAAAATAAAACTTAAAAATGTATACGTATTTGTAACAATCAATCGTTGTTTGTTAGTCTCGCTAAAAGTCCAAAAACGTTAATCGGATGTAAATTCTGTTTATTTTGTATTATCCCCCCTTATTTCAAGGAATGTTTAAAAGAAAAGCAAGAAATGCATAATTAGTCGCTACTTCAGAATACTTCAAATAGATGACGTTCGTACTAGATATTTTGGCTGACGTGCCATGTAATATTATTATTTCATAGCACATTCGCCCTCTGTCACGATTTATGGAAAAGTCTCAAAGGAGATTAGTTAACTGGGCTAATAGCAAATAAGACAAAATTAGAGTAAGACATCGTCTGCCGGCTAAGCTAGTATGAAATATTTTAGACTGTTGACAGACGGACTAATTTTACTCCGTATACTTTAGATCTTAATTCTAAATTAAAAAAAAAACACATATGAGTAGGTATGAACATACTCACATAGTTACATAATTCGGTATTAGGCTGACATACTTTCTATATTAATAAAACTAGTATTAAGAAGTTAAATAATTCATGCGTCCCTAGAGTACTTTTAAGTCGTCTATGAATTTATATATTTCTACTAGCGGACACGGCAGACGTTGTCCTGTCCGAACATTGGGTTAGTCTTAAGATGTAAGCTGGATAGTTTACATCTTAAAACTAACCCAATGTTCGATAGGATCATCGTTCAAGTTGGACCAAACTGCACATGATGTGTAAATTTGATTAAAATCGGTTATGTAATTTAGGAGTCCATCACGGACAAACAACGTGGCGCGTAATTTTTATACATATATTAAGATATTACCTATTAGTGGACGCGGTACAAGTTGTCCTGCCCGAATTTTTGCTCGTCTTTTATTTTATTTTATTATCTACTTCATAATTGTCACGTTTTTGTCGTGTATCAGAGTTGGAGTGGTATACGTATTTTGATTTAGTTTTCATAATTTCCCATCCCTAAACCATAATAAGAGACTACGATTGCTGTTCAAAGTTTATTTTACTGTAATTTTTCGGGACATGGCTTGTAAATTTTGTATCTTTATTAATATACTCGTATTTATTGATTTATTATTATTTGGGAGTGGATTACCGCGGGCTATTGGTGAAAGATTTGATAAAAACATATCTAAGCCACGTGAATGGAGATGCAGACGACAGCGTCAGCTAAAATCATTAAATAAAGTCGTGGCGCCTGAAATTTGGCACCTCTTATTTATCATGAGACAGAGATATTTCGGCATTATTCATTTGCTTGTTTTTGGCAGTGCCGCTGTTTGGATTCGGGGTAAAAATAGATTTCTCAATATTTCATTTGCGCCCGTACTTTGGAACCGAATGTTTCCATTAACGCATCATAGCGTCAAATATAATATATTAGGGCATGTATTCATGTATTCTACATAGAATATAATAAATTACACAGAATATATCGGCTAAAGTCCACAATAAGCAGCGTTTGCTAACACGTTGAGAGACCAATGAAACAAATTTCGGCACTATTGTTGTTTGTAACAAAGTAGCTTGGTTTTAGATAAAACATGCTGTATGGATTTGAACAAAAGTTACAATTGCATAACTTTTTACCTTTGTATCCTCATTGGCTTACAGTTAAACAATCACACTATTTTCTAACAATAACCCTTAGAAAACTTTTCTTTAACTAGGAACTTTCATTAAAAATGGTAAAGCACTTTCTTGCTCGACTGTACATTGATCTATTACAATTATCTCATCATTCAGCTTTGCACTAAATTTCATACATTTAGTTGAAGTTAAGTTTCGACACGATAAAGACAAATAGCGTTTATTATAAAAAAAACAAATTAATGAATAAGGACCTACGTTGTATTAGATTATGTTATGACTTTCACTGACAGATGGCTGACGTTATAAGGAATAACAGTCCCAGTCTAGCAATTAGCGCATTTCCTGTATATAATACATATTAAGTGTACGCGGGAGAACTTGATGGCCGCCTCCGGTCGAGCAATCGATGTCGCTACTTTTTGGGCTTTGAACATATAGGCCTTTACACCCAAAATATAGTTTTGCCATTAAAACGAAAAGAAAGAATGGCGTATTTAAACAGAGACAAATAACAGATAGAGTGCGTTCAGTCCAAAAAAACGCACACGTCTCAAATAAATTTCATTATTTTCTATATATTTTTATTGCCTGTACCTGTCTGCACCAAATTTACGTTCTCGTTCCCGTTTTTGATGCTTGGACTGTTTTTTCTTAATTCTATGTCCGTTAGCTGGTTTTAAGCTACATCCCTACCAATTATCAGCCATATTGATTTAGCCGTCATTTTCCTCCATACTAGCGAACCCGACAGACATTGTCCTGCCCGAAAGCAAAAATCGATAAAAAGATAACCTAGACACCGACTGCAGCGCCATCTGCTGGGGCGGTTCGTGAATCTAAACCATCCAAAACGCATACAAAAAATTCATTCAAATCGGTCCAGCCGTTTAAGAGTTCAGTGATATATATGCTTATAGTAGAATTATATAGGTAAAGGTTGATGTATAGATTCAGTTTGTCTGTCCTTTTAGCACAACTTCCTCCAGCACAAGGCTACGCGCCCCCAGCCATGATGCCAGCGCAGTACATGCAGGTAATTTTTTTTTTTACATTACAAAGGGCAAACGAGACGGTGATCGATCACCTAAGTGCCTACTACGTCCATGGGCATCTGCACCATCAGGAGGCTCGCAGATTCGTTGCCGGCCTTTAATTAGGGGTTTAGGCAATCGGGAACAAAACGCTGCAATAATACCATCACTTGACGTACCATCAATTGACGCGCTACTTCTAATTAGAAAGACAGAAGTAAGGGAAAGGGATGGAGTCAAAGGATATAAAGGTAGATGGAGAGGAGAGAAAGTTGGGGATGCTACTGTCACGGACGGTAAAGGGTTGTGACATTAGCAGCTAGGGTGCTCCGGGATCGCGTGCCCGTAGTGGATGTAACCAGTTATCGGACAGATAAAGGGGAAGATCCACCCCCTGGCCAAAACTGTGCTCTTTTACAAGATTATGGCAGGAAATGGATCAATTATAGGTATTTAATTATGTTTTTTTTGTTTTTTTAATATATAACAAGGGACAAACGAGCAGGTTCACCTAAGTGACAACCGACGCCCATGCGTTGTTGGGCTTTGAGAAATGAGTGTGTTCTTTTCTTGAAGATCCCCACATGTACATCAAATTGTCATTTGCTAGTTAAATTGACTTTTATTTATCTTGTCATACATAGTAACTACAGAGTCTTGCCCGGATTAGGCTCGACTCTTATGCTAAATAACCAATCTCCTATATATCGCACGTTTAGTCATAAACTGACCGAATAAGTTTTAGGTGTAAAGTGACTTAATGACACAGACAGCTTCGTTTCAACTCCATTCAATACTGAGATACAGCTTTTTTTGTCTTTTTAACAAAAACCTTATTTTGGTTCAAGAGTCGAAACAAATAATAAAATATCATTAAATCACATTTCAATATCATTAATCACTTCAATAACTATTATTAAACTACGTCGTTTATTAATGTAATGGCGTTTTATCGAATTACAAGCGGAATAAGTCGTAAATGAAAAAGTTTTTTTTTATTTGCTAAAAGTCAAGTTTTTTGAGTTAGGTCACTTTACCTTTTCCTTAAAACGTGACACCGGACAAATGTTTTGCGAAACAATAATTTTACATGACACGTCAGTCAAAAGGACTATTGCAGACTTCATCTATTTGAAGTACTTTAATCCCCCCTATAACATGGTCCTCTTATAACGCCTTAAATCTATAATATATACATATACATCTATAATCTATAATGTATCATATTATATTTGTGCATTCGGGCCGTACTAGCGCGTTGTACGAGAATAATCCTACAACGCGTTTATGTGGAATAAACCGAAAAATCCATATTTTTTGCATTTTTAAATGATATTTATACTTTTCCTTTCTTTTTTTTTTCTTTTTAAAGATTCCAGGAAATAAAACAGGCTATAGAACAAAAGAAACAGAATTGTCCAGCCGTTTTCGATAGTCAGCGAGACTAACGAAATTCAATTTTATTTATATATACGGATTGTTTTACCTTATACAGCAAAGCGGCACGGGTGCAGTGTTCAGCGCGACACCCATATAGGCTTATTCTGTAAAGCAAATGAATTTTGTCGCAAAAAAGACACAAAAATATCATTTATTCAGTGTAATCGAAGTTTTTTTTATAGGATATGTTTTACCATGAGGACAAATATGTGATAAAGGTATTTGTTAAATAACTTCAGAAGTTGTTGACCTATTTCGCCCAATATTATTTTTTTAGCGAGTTTTTAGCATGTCAAAAATGTCATGAAATTTCAAATTTTTACATCTAATTAGTTGGAAAATTCTAGGAGGTGACCACTTTTAATGCGGTCAAACAGACGGACCGACAAAGTGAAATTATAAGGGTTCCTTGTAGGACTACGGAACCCAAAATACCCTACAAAATATTAATCCAATCGCCATTAAAGAAAAACCTTATTAAGGTTCCAATTTCTCAACCACCCCCAAAAACTCCAAACAGAGATAAACGCACTAAACGCCGACACATTTAATTCAATCACTTCGATCGTTATCAATAACGGCCGGTTATCTTTTCACCCCAGCTTCGATTTACATACAAATACATACAAATCGGTACAGTAATAGGTTCCGGGTCACGTGCCTAGCGGGACCAATCTCTCAAAGGGATTTCCTTCACGCTTAATAACGTTACAATCTTTTCACAATACAAGCCGCGGCGCTATGACTGAGCACCCTTAAAAAAGAGGGAAACAGATTCCAAATTTGAATTTGATTATCGAAGTGTGCCGACTATTTATCATCTGTAATGACATCCCGAAGGACGAACATGGGAGATAAGTACAATAGACCGCGCATAACGTAGTGTGACGTGTTTGCACTAACAGGTGTTTAGCCCAAACTTAGAGGGCCTACTTTTTAGGGTTCCGTACTCCAACAAGGAACCTTATAGATTCAGTGTGTCCGTTCGTCTGTCTGCCCTCAAGGGGCACCCAATAGAACTTCCAAACTATTAAATGTAGACTTGAAATTTTCCATGTTAATAGGACATGCTAAAAACTCATTAGGAACATTATTTTGAGCAAAATTAGACAACTTTGAAGTTATTTCACTAATTCGTTTATTGCGTATCAGATACGGAACCCCTTTATATGTGTGTCTTGGCCATCTTTGATTTTATTTTAGATAAGTTACATACCTAAAAGGCAAGTCAATAAGGTGCAAAAGGGCAAGTGATTCACCTGAGTGACTAGCAACGCTCATGGACGGAAACTGAAAATAAATGTCCGCGACGTTTGAACATAATATATAACAGAATGGGAAATAATAGGATAATAAATTATTATAGAGCTAATATTTCATATCATATGATTGTATTATATTACCCAAGAGATGGATTTGGATCTTATTTTTCAGTGAGTTCTTTAGTAAGGTTCAACTTTTAGTCCAAGGTTTGATAAAAAACGGTTCGTGTGTTACTTGCCCTGTCCATTTGTTACTTTTTTAGGTAATAGAAGGTAAGGGTTATTTTAGATACATCCTTGCAATAATATCTATATTAGACTACCCGTTTCCCATGACTTCGTCTGCTTAAAATTGCGAGAGCCATTAAACCTTTTTAATCCGTCTCCATTGAAAAAGCAAATTTCTTAGCGGATGTTTACTAACTAACCACCTCCTTGCCAAATTTTATCATTGCACGTACCGCGGTTTCGTGTTAGGTGACCTTTCGCTTTTATATATGTGTATATTCGACTGGTCCGTTGGCGCAGTTGGCAGTGACCCTACTTTGCTCCGGGGATCATGGAGTCGATTCCCGCCTCGAGACTATACTTTACTATACGAGATATTTTTACAAAATATATATGTGTGTATAACAGGCGTCTATTACCTATAACACAGGCATTAAGTTGTCTACCTTAGGAGCAGAGGTCCGTGTGTCATATAGTCCTGTATATATTTATTTATATATACATACAATAAGAAATCAAAATATACATTACAATGTAACTCTACATCCGTCGCAGACCGCGCTACGTGTCGTCGCTGTACTAATATTGTAATTTTGTAAGTGCGTTCAGAAATACATTATTTATTATTTTCCACCGTGTAGGACCGTTTGAGTGGAAAATATTGAGCTTTTCATTGATTGTGGATGACAAACGAATATTTGCCGTCGATAATTTTTACATTTTATTATTCTTTTTAGGGGGTGGATCCTAAGAATCAATATAGAGAATTAAAATTTTCTAGGTTGTTAGAAATTGCTAAAAACTCAATAGGAAAATTATTCAAAGCGAAATCGTACAACGACTTTGAAGTCATTAAAAAAATGCCTTTATCGCGTGTTAGATATGGAACCCTTCTATATAAGCGTGTCTTGAGATGCTCCTGGCCAGTTTTTATTTTAAAGGTATATTTTGAATCCAGGGAGTGGTAAAGCCTATCTCTCTTTGAGATCTCAGAACATCATACGTCTTAAATAAACGAATCGGGCGCGAGTTCTTGTATTCCAGACTTTTAACAAAACGACTAGTCTTATAGAGGAACTCGAACCATCGTATCCGTTTCTTCATAGCATACCCTGCAAGTTGCAGTGTTGCATAATGCCATTTATAATAGAGTCGCCCTCAATCCGTAGTGAACCGTAAAAACCGCCACCACATATCTTAACTGTTTCCTACTTAAGCCTAAAATGCTTTGCAGAAACTAGAAACTAACTGTCTAAAGTTCAATTCAGGATAATTATTTTTGTTATATCTATTATGTACAATTAGTGTAGTTTCTCAAAGGCTGGCAACGCATCTGCGAGCCTTCTGGTGTTGCAGTCGTCCATGGGCGTCGGTAGTCACTTAGATGAACCGCCTGCTCGTTTGCCCCTTCTTATATATAAAAAAAGTTACAACTAGTGATGTAACGAATAAATGTATGTATATATTTCATATAAATCATCAAGAAAATATACTTTTTAAAAACGCGGCTCTGTAACTCACGCGATTAAAAATCGGGTTCGCCCGACTAGTTTCGAACCCATTGGGAAACTCAGTTCCTGCTGCCCCACCACACTCAAGAGAAAGGAGCCCGGACGGGTTCGAAATTAGTCGGATAAACACAATTTGTAGTCACGTGAGTTAAAATGCTGTGTTTAATATTTTTGAATATTACTCACGAAGGTCTAAGTTGAAAAAAAAGAACACGTGCCTCTTCGGAACAGCGCCATATAAACGTAGTTTTAATTGCTTTAATGTTTAAAGATAATAGGATAATTGCAAATAAACGGTGTATTCAAATTAACGGGAATGGCACCAAAGAAGAGAAGGAGATTTGCAGTTATATAGTATATTGTGTAATTTAACAAATAAATATTTGTAAGAAAAACTAAACTACTGTGCTCAAATCTAAAAATCTTGTTATTAGTAAAGTCCCAATAATCTTTGTAGAGTCTATCTCATGATAATGCTTTGGTGTCAAAGTGAAACGTGCGTTGAGACACAGCGGAGAATCAGTGTAGTTCTGTGCTTTGCTGGCGGGTAAGTGGTGTGGCTTTCAGGTTGCAGCGTTGCACTGATTTTCCTTCGTATTCATTCGGGAACATTCGCAAAATCTATCTAATAAAAATTGTCTCTCTTTCTTCCTTTATCCGTTAAACCCTTAGAGTGTATCTATGGAATCACATCCTAATATTCTTTCTATTGGCAATACATTATTCGCGGTACATTTTTTCTCGTAACCCGAGCCTTTGACGATAACCTTTGAAGATGAAACGTCTAGATGCCAGTAACGAGCTTGTATGATACAGCGACGCATGAGCGGTGAACCGTTTGACCCGTTAAATATGTCTGTTGCATTTCTCTTTAAGCTCGAATAAACTTAACACAAAGGGTGTGTGTGTGCTGTTGTACGATAATTGACACTTTTTAATTATTCTATTTTTCATTTGCTACATATTCTTTTGAAGTAATTTTGATTTTAATTTTCTAGAATGGCAGAATGTCAGCTGGTTGGATAATCATAGCTCCTTATACAAGGTTCGGCACGGAACTTCCGTATTTTAAGAATTGATTTAACCAAAAATATTGGAGATCCTGTTATGTTTTAGTAGTTTACTCTTTAAGAAACGGTATTAAAATATGCCACGCTTCCCACTCCTCTTATACCGAACGCATAGAGGAATGGGAATGATAGATGTATACACTATACTACATGGTGCGTACAAGGAGGGGTATGGAGGGGGAAGGTGAGTAGAGGGGGATGAGGGACGAAGGAGTATTATGGTGGAGGATGGAGGGAGAATTAGAGGGAAGGAAGGGGAGTAGACTCCAGTAGTGCTTCGGAGCTGACACACATCAATCAAAGAAAGAATCAAGTACTACTGGTATATAGTAATATAACTTTCTTAGTTTAAAAAAAGATAAAACCAAAATTAATTGAGATATCATTTTTTTTATTATATAGCACTATTTTGGAACTATTTTTTTCCCAGAATTTTATTGTCATTGTTTAATAGTAGATTGTTGCACTGAGCGGAAAGTGAGTCATTAATGCACGAGTGTTATAATCGATCTTTTTGATCCAATGCATATATTACACTGAATGGAAAACATTAGAACTCTGTGGTAAATTTATATAAAAATAAAGAAAAGGTTCAGTAACGATATTTTATACAACATTACTACACTGCTTTGCTTCTATGCAGAAAAGGCGTCCTTTGTGATCGGTTATGTAGTAATTAATGATCACATTACTGCGCAGTGGGAAGAAAAATAAGTAACTTCCTACTTAATCCAGGCGTCACATTAGTACCTCCATTTTTACTTTGGCTATCGAGGTTTCAAATTCGAGTTACATTCAATAAACAGAAATATTTTCATCGCATGCCGGTAACTTTTTTGTTAAAATTCATTTTTGTCGAGACCTCTGAATAATACAGGAATTTAACAATGTTGAAATACACGCGGCCCTTATCATGCCATGCATGCGCCTCCCATCTGAATGCGGCCCAATCACCCGTGCACTCCCGCCATGCATGCAAGATAGCACGTCTCATTGTTACTACATCACTAGTGTGTTTCGTGAAATAAATATTACGGGAGTCGAAATTCGGCCACAAATCTTTAAATTTGCTTACTACATGCTATATAAAAGCTATATACATTTTATTAATTTATTGTACAATGATTTGATAACAATTATTATGTATAACCTTACTTTAAGACAATCTAATAGTAAAATGTATACATGTGTGTGTAAATCGTTTGGCATCCGTGTGTGGGGCTTTATTGTAATAACGTAATGTATTAATGATGCATATTTTATAAAAATATTGGCATTCGCACACCATCCAGTTTTTAAACTTTAGCTGTGCCAAATTTCATACACCTCCGTCTGCGCAATTTTTGTAAAACGATCCCAAAAGTTTGCATGAATATGTGTATGTATACTACCAGCAAGGGCGTCGCCAAGCAGGAGTACGGAAGGGCAGTGCCCCCCCTTCCCAAGAAATTTAAAAAATGTAGCCAAGTCCAAATAATTTAAAGTCCTGACTTTATTTACATGACTTGTTAGACCGACAGGCAAATGTCACAGGTAGAAATTCGAAAGAATGTTCTAATCGACCTATTTTCCAGCATTTCGTTCAGGCAGTAGTTCTAACTAGTATTTAAAATTCATACTTTTCCATCGTCGATTTGGGGACTGCCCCCCCTCCCCGCAGCTCATGGCCAGTCAGTGGCCGGCGGCGCTCCTGACTACCAGTATATTATTATTTAACTAGAAAGTTAACTCTAGTTTGCTTTTGTTTGTTTTAATTTAACGCAATTGTGAGACTTAATTTGGGATTTGATTTTATAATACTTAAGTTGTTTTTAGCTGTGATTTTAATGCAAATGTTTGAGTTGTTTAGGGTTTTGATTTTAATTATTTCAATTTTAATAGTTGACTTATTTTTACCTTTGGTTTGAAGAGAAATGTTTGAGTTACTGCACAGGAGGCCGTAGCTTGGCCGGCATTTGAGTCGATTGCTATTTTAAGTAGTTTTTACCGTGGATTATCTTATTAATAAAGATTAAATCTTTTGTAAGTAAACAGATACATATTATTTTTTAGACACAATTTATTAGTCGGTATAAGCTAATAGTCTTAAGTTAACACAACAGCTAGCGACGCCATTTTGAATAATTACTTTGTAATTACTTCGTACTACTTGTAGTATTTTTTATTTTATTACATACTATATCTTTATTATATTTACTGTACCTACAGCACTTCTCATCACATTAATCTCCTACTATTTAAGGGTTTCTGGAAGAAATCTCTTTTAAGAGATAAGGCATCCTTTGTTCACAAAATTTTCTGTTACATATTTTTATATTTGTTATGTTGGTACATAAATTGTAAGATAAATAATTTAATGAATTTTAGTCTCTAATTTATTTATTAAAATCCAATCTATTTATTAAAATTAATTTTGTTAACTGCGATAACGGTCGAACGCGTGATACTACAAAAAATATTGTCAACTGAAAATTACTGTGTTCACAAGTAAATATGATTTGATTTGCATCGAGTCGGAAAAATAACACCTTCAAATATAACAGCAACCCGTTTCTGTGCAGTACACACGGTGAAATGGCGCCATGAATTTAGATTGCAGGTTTATACCTAAATCAAAATTCATCCAATATTTGGGTACATACATGAGAGAAATGTAATCACTTTCATCGCGACTGTACCGTGCGTCCACAAGTTGAAATCGCATTAATATAATTGTCCAACCCAATCCACGTCACAGGATCGCTGAAATAGACTACATTATTGACTAACGCATTATTTAGCACTTTGGATAGGCTCGACGAATTTAATTATTTCGTACAAATTTACTAAAAGATAAAATCTTTTCAATGCTTTAGAGCAGACTTTGTAAAGTAAAGTTAAGTTAGGGAAGGCTCAACTATGCAGTTTAGTTACGTCTTCCAAAAATGCAGGTAATTTTTTTCCTTCTAGAAGTTGTTGTTTGCACACTAATGAGTGACATTCCGTAGGGCAAAAGTGACATTTTTTTTTCGTATTTGGAATGTTAAAGTAGAGTATTTTGAAGCCTTTACTAATGTCGAAATGCTCCAATTGTAGCAATAATAACTAAAAAATTTGACAAACTAGCATTAAAAAAAAATGTTTGCTTCTGATGATAGAATATCACTCAGTAGAGTGCAAATAACAACTTCTAGAAAAATATATGCATTTTCGGGAATAGTAACCAAACTGCATAATTACCTAAGTAGTTTTTTGTTATTCATATGAGATCATAACATATCTTTATACTATAAAAAGCGGCCAAGAGCGTGTCAAGATACGCTTATATAGAAGGGTTCCGTATCTGATACTCTATAAAGGTATTTGTTAAATAACTTCAAAAGTTTTTGTCCGATTGCGCTCAAAATGTTTTTCTAATCAGTTTTTAGCATATCCTATCAGCATGGATAATATCAAGTCTCTATATGTTGGAAATCCTAGGGAGAGACCGCCTTGCGGACATACGGACTGACAAATTATTAATATGTGAATACGACTAATTACTTAAGCAGTAATTAAAGTTATTCTGTAAGATTCAAAACTTTTTATTGCGATTTATTTAAAATTAGTAACTAAAGAACTTACGTTTAATTCCTGGAAGGTAAGGGGCCAAGCATAAATTAAGTTACACCATTTTTACGATTTTCAAATTATTGTCACATTTTCGAAACCCTTTATGTGACATCACATAATCAAGAAAAAACAGCAGTGACATGTGACGTCACAGAGCTTTTGACCCTTACCCGTCGTTACGCAATATCACATTTTGGTGATATAATAATTATCTATTATCTTAAATGTCGACATACAAACGAAGAATACTACATTAAAAGTTGTTTTAATTTCGTTTAAATTATTTACAAGATAGCATCGCAAGGTGTTATTCACTATTGCAAATTCTCATGTCAAAATAGCTCAGAATCTCGCCTCGCTCTGACAAGTTCTCACCTTCGATTAGCTCGTACCTGATATTGCGAACTAAAGCCGAAGTCTTTGTCGTCAGCTTGAAGACGGATCCTTGTCGTGTTATTGGAATTCCGCAAGCGTGAGTTAGAACTGTGCTCTCAATTGCGGCATTCAAATGATTCCTGTCTTGAGTAGTTACAAATAAATAAGTATGTAATATGTAAGTAATAAGTTTGTTTTCTCTGTAAGTTAATTTTGTAACAAATTATTTGAGAAATAAATTCTTTAACCGTATAAGTTACTTAGAGAATATATTATCACCAGAATAATAGGCATTGTTAAAACAATCAAGAATATTAAACATATCTCAAAACTTCCTAATCCCTTCCTTTTCCTAGTTTTTTCACTGTGTAGTACCAAGGTTCGCAGAGGATGTGGCTGTGGGGCGAGTTAGGATGATTGACTGCCATCTGACATCATCCCCAGGACCCTCACAATATGACTATTAATATCACTCAGTGCCTTTAATCAATAGCCACTGTTTTACGTGCCTTACGGAAAATGGAGGAAGTCGGAGATTCGAAAAGTAAGGATAAAATGGGTCACCCGTCTATTAGACGGCAGCGATGAAGCCTGCTTAACCTAGCGATTGACTCAAATGCCGGCTACTGATTAAGCCGTAGCTAGAAATTAAGTTGAGATATATAAGAGGCCGTAACAGCTACATCTCAAAACTTCCTAATATTTTTTAAAATACATCTTTGTTTAGTTCAGAATTTCCGCATCGAGAAGTTATTGCGCCTGCGGTCAGTTCAATACACGATACATATCTGCACTTTGTTACCACAGTGTATAATATAACAACACTTATATAATTTTTATATTGATATTGTTTGCTATGAGAAAGTATTCAATCCTACTAATATTATAAATGCGAAAGTGTACACATGGATGTATTATGGATGTATATTTGACATATATTATACATATTTGAAAAACTGTGTACTACTAATGGATTTTAATAAAACTTTAGAATACTACAGTTCATATATCAGAATAACATATTGGTTATAAATTATAAAGATCTCTTTTTCATATAAAACAAGGGGGCAAACGGGCTGGCGGTTCATCTAAGTGACTACCGACGCCCATGGACAACTAAACTAGCTGAAGACTCGCGTATGCGTTGGCGGGTTTTGAGGAATGAGTTGCTAGCCTTGTAGAGTCAGATCTGCACGATCTCTGGGCGGGCGACTAGCAAGAGACGGCGCGGGACCGAAACAAGTGGCGCGAATTCCTGTCGGTGGCCAAAATTCGTTTTGGGCTTCTGAGCCGCTCCAGTAAGTATGTTTATTGCAAATGGGAAGGGAACACACCTGTTGGACTATAGACAACTACACTGCAGCCCAAAAAGTAGAGAAAACATACCCAGGTGAAGTTTACGGACCGCAGAAGGACTTAATGTCCGACGCGGATTGAGTAATTGGAAGGAAATATAAATTCTACACGTTAGACGTTAGTTATTCGCGGTTGCGAACTTTCAAGCGAAACTCTGGGTACTTTCAACTAGTTCTGAATGAAGATCTTACTTTATCCATAAAAGACCGCAATTCACATAAGACTGTCACCTAATCGCAGTTGGATGACTAATGTGCGTGAAGTCAGTTTGGTTCTACCAACACATTCCTCGTAACACCTATGTTTCTATCAATCAGCCTTTAATCGCCCACTGCTGGGCATAAGCTACCTTTTTTTGTGGCACTCTCCCGTATCTCTCGCTACCTGCATCCAATCACTTCCCGCCAGTCATCTGATTTTGTCATCCCATCGTGCGACTGGTCAACTGTGATTTTACACCCAATCTAGGCTACTCAGTAACTTGAGTACAACATAAAACCCGCCACAACGCTAATAGAACCCGGTATCCGCAGGTCTGAAGCCGGGCGAGGTGAACATCGTGCTGACGGGGGCGGGCGCGGGCGCTCAGTACAGCGGTGCGGGGGCAGGGGCGGCGCCCGTCTACCACATACAGAGCCTCGCCAACCGCACAGACATCAGCACCGGGTACTTACAATGCGTTATATATATTTATATAAAAACGTAATGTCACCTATCACGAAGTTTCGAAAGCTGCAGGACGTAAAAAGATTAAATTTGGCAAAGGCTTAGTTTATAGTCAATATACATGTGTTAAGAAAGGATTTTTCGTTAGGGCCAGATTAGGGAGTTTTAAGGACTCGTGCAATTTTAATCTTACTCGGATGAAGTTGTGGAAAACATCCAATTTTGTATAGGGTGCGTTAAAACAGAACCCTACTACCCACAAGCAAGAAAAAAAAATTATTTCTTAATATTGGTTAACATTGTAATGCGTAAAGAGTAAAATATAATTTTTCATCGGTCATATTTGTAGATGGATTTTACTTGTATAGAACCAAATTTATTCGTTAAAAGGAAAATAGTCTCCTTACAAGACCAGTTCTCTTTAGTAATTCACCGCTAAGCCGGTTGTTGATACTGAGACTATTACTGCCATTATTACTCCGCTAATACATCCGTAATTCACTGCTAAGCCGGTATTAATACGTTGCTAATACTGCCAATATTAGGCGCTAATGCGTCGCTAGCTCACTGCTAAATCTGTGTTAATACGTCGCTAGTACTGGGCTAATATAAAGCTAATTCAGTGCCAAAACAAATGTTACAATATAACTTTTTAATATCTTAAAATTGCAGGTATGACGAAGCGTACGAGGACATGTACGGCGCGTCCGATCGTTTGCAATACGGCGACTGCTTCGGCGATGACATCAACCTCTCCAATATCACCTCCGTTTCCCTTAATATCACACCAATTTCCGGTAATATCAAAACTATCTCTCCCAGTATTACATCCATTTCCGCCAATAGCATGTTTTCGCCGAATGTTGCTGTGACTACCAGCGCCAGATCTTCCGAAACCAGGACGAGCACGCTCGACGCCAGGATCGATAAGGCTTTACGGGAAACTGGTAAATATTTTAATTTTATTATCTATATACATCAATCAATCGATGTATTGTGTAGCCTCCCTAAAACTCGGTAGCCGCTGGACGGGTTTATATTCTGTTTGTCTTCTTTCATACCCTTTATTTTAGGGAAGGTTTGAAAAAAAAGAAAAGGAAATCGAAATATTGTTTAAAATTACATAAAAATCGGCATTTGGCCGCTACTTCAGAATAAATAATAAATATATATAGGACTATAAGACACACGGACATCTGTTCCTACGGTAGACAACTTAATGCCTGTGTTATAAATAAGGGACGCCTGTTCAAAAATTAAATATGTCCTTATACCGGTAGCGAACAAAAAAAAAACCTAAAGTAATTGAACATTAAATATTATGCATGAGAAACTAAACTACTTTGCTTTGGATTAAAGCAAAGTAGTTTAGTTTCTCATGCATGTCATGGATTTCCGCAAAGTAACGCCTGATTCTATCAATCATTATGCAAAGCGACGTATATTTTCTCTAAGAGATTTTGTTTTTTAATAATAGGAACACTTTAGATATACCAACTACACTCGCGTGCCACGGAATCGACTCATGACATAAATTGGCGTGAAAGATTGATTTTGCAAAAAATGGCTTTTCCTTTTTAATTTTGCCTAATAAACGATGCTTTTCATTAAAAAAGGCCGTTATCCAAAAAAACAACAGAGCTAACGTCCGGCTTGATTAGATTAAGTTGCACGCGTGTGTATTCCGTCCTACTAAGCTTATAATAAAAGTTTCTGAGTGGTTACGATTTAGCTCGCCGGGTTCAGTATTTAAACCGACCACTTATCGTATTTCAGTCCATCCCTTCAACTGTTGACCGTCTACCGTTTTAATCCACAAAAACTTAATGAATTATCTAAAAAAAATTATCCCCTAAACACTTATAAGTGTAAAAATATTCTCCAACAATGGCTATTTACTTTAACTTACGAGAATGTTAAAAAGCTTCTCAGAAATTTCATTTAAAAGGCTACATACACACAAACACATGCATATACACACAAATACACACACATGCACAAACAATCTTGATCTGATTATGTACTTACCGTGGAAGAGCGGGGATCCTCTAACACCTATGTACTTAAAAGAGGGCCTCATACCCATAAAATATAAATTAGATTTAAGTTAAAGAAATAAAGAATATTTGTTTGTTTGTTGACCTAATAAGGTTCAAAGACTATATAAAGAGGCATTTATTTTCTGTTGAAGAGTTATATACCTAAAAAATAATAAAATAATAAAGTGGCACAACTCCGGGAGTGCCGTCAAAAGTAAAAACTTGATCATAAAGAAACTGGGAACCGGTAGCGGATGTCGGTAACGGTAACGGTGTCGCAAGTTCAATAGGTTTTTCTTGTCTTAAAAGTGCCGAAGGCGCCTCCATCTTAAAAAATACGAAAGAAGTATTACTTCTAAAGCTTAAAGTTTCGGTACAAATCGCGCGTTTCATGTCTCCAAAGTTAGAAAATGTCTGTCGGCGTTCGTCGGCGACGACGAAACTCCATTAGAGGCTCAAGTTCCACAGGTTGTGTTGGAAAGTACACTGCGCCACAAATACAAGTGAAATTTATAATTAATTACTTTAATAATATAATTAAGAGGAGTTCGTAATTTAATCAGTGGTTGGCTCTTAAATTGAACGCTAGGATAAGTAGCTCTTACTGCGGTCGGGTGATAGGTGACCCATTCTAATAATGGTTTTCAAATATCCGACCTCCTCAGTGTTTCGGAAGACACTTATAACAGTGGGGTCTCGATTATTGTCACTGAGTGATATTAGTAGTTAGGGATGATGTCAGACGACAGTTTGTCATCTTAACTTGCCCCACAGCCACATCCTCTGCAATTTAAGCAGACCCTGGTACTAGACCGGGATTCTTCTTCTTCGAAGAAGAATCACTTTCATAATATAATTAACTCTAATAACAAAATATCGATAGCACAAAGGTAGTAGAAAGGTTTTTTAAATTTGCCTGTAGTGTCCCATTGCTGGGCAAAGGCCTCGACACTGTTAGACCACTCTCCTCTATGTATAGCTAACACAATCCACTCGTTTCCCACAAAGGCGTCCAAGTTACGAACATTACAGGAACCTATGAGTATGAAATTTGGCATAATTAAATTTGTACAGAGGAGAACGCCGGAAAGCTATTATTAAAAAATATTTTTTCTACAACATGAGAAATCTCAATTCTCTACATCTAATAGTTTGGTAGTTCTAGGGGGAGAACCTTGCGGCCGGACGGAGCGAAACTATAGAGGGTCGTTGTACTGCGGAACCCTTTAAAAAAGACAAGTCAACAGATGAATACGAATTTTTGATTTAAAACTGTATAAATTTTAAACCTATTGTCAACTAATATGCACCGAACACCGTGTAAATCTTCTGATAAGTAAACAAAGAAGAAAATTAAAAATCCGTTGGCGACTGTACCGCGGTATGTTCAGTCCATAGATAAGACGTATTAAGTATTCCTATGGTTTAAAAATAAATTCAGTATGTATGGTATCTAGCCGCTTATCTTTTTAACTAGCGTCGCGTGCGCGGCTTTGTTTGTTTTTTTTTTATACAGAAGTGTTAATTTTAGAGCTCTTTTATAAATGCAGTTTATAGTATGGGAGAGGCAAAATAATTTATTAGAGGTAGCTCTAGTTTTCTGTTCTTTGGGCACGTCCGGGTACCAGTACCTCTTTCTCACATAAGATCGGCGTGAAGTAGCGGCAATGCGGTGACAGGTGCGCGTGACGACCGCTTCCGGCGCGTGCGCATATTTAGGATACTTGGTGCACGACTGCCGTATTGGTGCCAACGTTATTAATTGACTCTACCAAGCGTTATCCCGGTCTAATACCGGGATTCGCTTAAATTGCAGCGGATTTTGCTGTGGGGCGAGTTAAGATGACCGACTGCCGACTGACGTCATCCCCGGAACCCCCACAGTCCCTATAATCTCACGACTAATATCATTCGGTAACATTAATCGGGACCCACCGTTTTACATGCTTTCCGAAATACGTAGGAGGTTGGATATTTGAAAGCCAGTGTTAGAATGGGTCATCCATCTATCACCTCGTCGCAGTAAGAATTGCTTAACCTGGCGAAGGAATAATGTTAACGTTATCCCGCTCTAGTTGCTACTAGACCGGGATAACGCTAGAAGTTAGATACCACTAAGTAAACCACCTAGCCATTTCTCCCTAGTCATTAAAACAATCAATAAATATAAGCCAATTATTTATGTGCGTGTGTGTCAGTAAAAACAGAATTAAACATCGAACCGTGTTCATCCCTAACTTGAGTACGCACTATCTACCGTTGAACTATTGAGGTTTCTTTTTTTGTCGTTTAATTTACGCACCACAGGCATGAGGCCCGTGCCAATTGTAATATTAAATATTATTTTGTCTTTACTCTCTTATTGTTTAATTAACTCTCTGTTTATACTCCCACGTGGGGACAAAGATGAAGAGCAGACCAGAAACTATGCTAGGGATATGAGCTATCGGGTTTCTTCTTTTTTTTATGTTACAAGGGCCAACCGAGCAAACAGCAGGCACCTAAGTGCCAACCGATGCCCATGGACATGGACATGGATGGCCTTTAATGACGAGTTGAGGCTACCGGGAAGTCTCACGAACCGAACGAAACGCGACAACAATACCATCAGTTGACGTGATAGCATTGCCGCCATTTCACGCCGATCTCGTGTGAGAAAGAGGTACTGGTACCCTGACGTGTCGGCCGAATTCGGCGACAACCGTGGCACTACCTCTAATTTAAAAAGCCGCTTCTTCTTCGGGGCAGCCATTTGCGATGAGATGGTCTTCACGGTGGTAGATGGCCGCTCTACGGTTATATTCAACTACGGTATGCTCGCTGACGGCAGTCGGTTTCTTTACGAAGCGATCAACTGTGTCGAACTATTGAGGCTATATTTTTATAACATCAACATGCAGGATGTTTAACACATAATGCATGCATGCAAACTCACACACACACGCGCGTCTTTAAACAAGACGTCTGAATGCAGCCAAATGATACAATGAGTTATTACCATATTGGAAAACACCCATTGTTACGAGTGGAGGCGGGCGCGAAGTGCATTATTACATCTTCATTACAGATACCAGCCGTCTGCATGTAACACCTACACTGGATAGACTGGTAGAATCAGGCAGGAAATTCTTAGCAAATCACACGGGTATGGATATTTGGACTTCGCGATGAATGAATGAATATTTAAATAAATTAATGAACGAATAAACTTTATTAGATTATATATAAGATTATGTACGTTTGTTTCTTACATGAAAAAGACTTCATTGCTTTTTAATTAAGTTGCATAAGAAACAGTTAGAGGAGGTCGTACCTTAATCAGTGGTCGACATTTGAGTCGATAACCAGGTTAAGTAGCTCTTACCGCAGCCGGGTGATAGATGGGTGACCAATTCGAATAGTGTTTTTCAAACATTCGACCTCCTCCGTGTTTCGGAAGGCTCGTAAAACAGTGGGTCCCGATTAATGTCACTGAGTCATATTAGTTTTAAGGTTGTACACATTGTGGGGTTTCGGGGTTGACGTCAGACGGCAGACGGTCATCTGAACTCGCCCCACAGCCACATCCTTTGCAATTTAAACTGACCCTGGTATTAAACCGGGAAAACGCTAGAAAGAAGTTAACAAACACATACAAATTAAAACACACATAACTAATACACTAATAGTTTAAGTTAACTTAGTTTAGAAAGAAAGAAAGAATCTTTATTCAGACATAAAAATAAATAACAACACTATATCTAAAAACTTAAATCTACTACACACAAAAAAGTAAAAAACAACTAAGCAAACAGATATAGTGCTGCCATGAGTCTGAAAGGGATAACTACTCAGCTTCAATCAGAGTAAATACTCTAAAGCTGATGTTTAATCAAGTTTGTTTAATCTAAGGTTAGTATCGGTTTTTGTTTCTTATAGTATAAAGTTACATACAAATATCTTTCATTTCAGTCCAGGTGGACATTCACAGATGGCACCATCCTGAGCTGAGGGCCTAGCACGATGTCTCGATAGCTTCACTTACTTTTTCAAACAATACATAAATGCTACCGTTTTACACAACTTACAACAAATATTGGTAATGCGAATGAAATCAGAACTCGCTCGTATCGAATCCTCGACGCTACGGCCATCTAAGTCGTGTAAAATGGAAGTACAAATCTTCATTTGACGTTTCGTTTCGAACGTAAAATTAATTAAAACTATCGAGAATGTTCGTGCTATGCCCTCTCTTTATGTGGTGCACCTCAAATGATCTCCATCTTTTATCATGCCCTGCGTGCCCTAACTTCTGCACATGGGGGGACGACGACGACTAAATGGCTTCCTCCGATAGGGAAGTTAATGTAGATACGTTCTGGAATAATGTTTGCTAACAAAAGACTAAAAAGAAGTGAAGAATTTATGTTCGTAGGTTTCCTCCGTTATTGACACTTCTCCATGTCTCTTACAAATGGCATACAAACGCCGACAATCTTTATACGTCGCCTAGCCATTGCGCCACGACACGACCTGAGATTATAGGACATACGTAATGTAGCAGTAATGAATATCACGTCTGTTGCAGGTGTCGCGCAAAGATCGCGTGACGCGAGGGTGTGATGCGAGGAGCGGGCGGAGGCGTTCGCCGGCGCCGCGAGTAGCGACCATGCGACGCCCGCCCACAGAACTCGCCGTCGCCTGTTTCCTGCTACTAGCAGTGCTCACCAGCTCCGCTTTGGCCGATGTCTCCAGTTTCATCAGTGAGTTATGTAAACACACACGCGCACAAACACACACACACACACACATCAATAAATATCACTCGGTGACATTAATTGGGTCCCACTGATAACGAAGGAGGTCGGATACTTGATAACCAGTTTTAGAATTTATCACCTGTCTAGCAGCCAGCCGCGGTAAGAGTTAATAGAGAAGGGAGATAATCTAACTTGAAATCCCGAAAACTGCGGGACGTACAAAGATCAAAATTGCCAGGAAGTTGGTTTATAGTTAGTAGACAGCCGCTAAAAATGGATCTTTAGAGAAGGGATGTCTAAGCGCTCTTTGCAAGTTTCATTTTACAAGGCCGAAGTCGCAGAAAACTGCCACTCTAGTATTTTCATAGCGACTAATATACAAAGAACTTCGTGGGCGGTTAATCAATATTACAATTTAGGGCTATAATTAAATTAAACCTTTTATAGCAACAGGTTGTCTAAGAAAACCGGTTGCAAATCAATATTTATACAAATTTAAAAAAACACGAATAACACGTACGTACGTGACTGGTTAACGATCACCAGTTAGCTGGTGGTTCCATAATTCAATGCGTTTCATAAGGGCACTACCTTAATTGCTATTTATTAACAACTTCAATTTTTTCCCTCAAATAATCGCTTATACGCGGTAGAGGTGGGAGCTAGGGGTATACCAGCAAAATCCCTGTGCAACCTACTAAAAAGCCTTGGCTTTTCAAAAACTATCATAAGTTCTTTATTAGAAACGAGATCTAAAACCGCACTAGTAGGATCATACCACATATGGCTAGGCAGGGGAGGAAAAACTATCAGTGAAGATGATTGTTAGTGACCACTATAAAGAGTGCTTTTAAACCTCCACCTGGGTCATAAGTTCCAGCCCCTGCTATGGTCCCTTCCTTAACTAAAGTTACATCTTTGTACGTCCGGTTTTCAAGATTTCGTAATAGGCGACCTTTCACTTTTATATACATACATACTAGCGGACAAGGCAGACGATGTCCTGTCCGAACGTTGGGCTATCTTATGACATCCCCGTTCCCGTTCCCGTTCCTGTACACGTTCCCGTATTTCCATTTCGGCTTTGTGCAGCGGTAATAAAGTGCAAATTGACACTTTGACGTTAGGAACACAACTACATTGCTTAGACAGCAATGAGTGCTTGTAATTTAATATGATCTTTATTGACTAGCAATAAAGTTCAGTGACTCTACATTTCAGTTAGAAAACGTTTGCATGGGAAAAAGAAAAGGGCTATTTTTAGGGTTTTCTCGGCAATTATTCGAATTTTTCTCGCAGTAATAACCATCCTCAGACATCAACGAACATTTAAAAAAAGAATTGCTAAAATTGATCCAGGCGTTGTTGAGTTATGCGCTTACCAATACATTTTGTGATTGGTTTTTATATATGTATCTTTAATTGATAGAATCAGGCGTTACTTTGCGGAAATCCATGACATGCATGAGAAACTAAACTACTTTGCTTTAATTATAACCTCCAACAGAGCTTAAAAACTTGCGCTAGAAGTGAGTGCGACAATACCCCAACGGCGGGGTTTGAACAGCATCCCCGCTGCCATTTGACCGTTGAGTCGTAGAGTGGAGGCTAATTTAAATGTAAAATGAATGTAATAAGCTATATCAAACGTTTTACATCATACTTATGTAAAAGCAATTCTTTTTTATTTGACAAATTGTATCAAATAGCATTAAAATCGATAATTTTATAAAATTAAAATTTAAGTACAATTTAATAGAGCCGTAAGTAAACATAACATTAGGTTTATATAACAAAAAACGAATCATAAAAATAAGTTTAGTTCTATTAAGTAATCTTCATGTTTCATAAAGACATAAAACTAAATTTAAGTTTTCGGGACAGTTTAATCTGCACAAGTAGAAATGTTATAATAATATTGTGTTCATGGGAGAAGAAATTTCATTTTAAATTTGCAACGTTTTATTCCTACTATAGTTTAAATGCTTTTTAGAGTCCGATATCCATGAAAGTTACAGAACTATTTATTTCTATAAATACATAATTGTGATATGATTATTTCCACCCTTCATTATCATATAGTTATTTGGAATTACACAATCGAATTCTATTGAAGATTATTTTACTAGACGCTTACGAGAATATTACGAAATACCAAGAATTATGAATGAGTTCATAATTTTTACAAAACAACTTTCAGAATCGGTTATCTTTTACATTGAACATTTACCTACTAATTATTTCATCTAAATTTTCTACAACATGAACTTTATCTATGCATCGTATTATAAGTGAACGTTTACATAAGCCTAGAATTTGAATTTCTCAAACAATGTACATTTGACGTAATAAATATTTACAGCCTATAAACAATTCCATTCAATCACAATGAAAAAAGTACCATCGAAAGTGTTCTATGGCACACAATAAAAAAAAATAATAATAAAATAATCAGATCATATTCAAATCAATTCCGTATACTTTAGTACTTAAATATAAAAGCATTTCTGGTTGTTTAAAAATTGAGATCTTCAACAACTTCATGTTTCTATCAGCTTTTAAGTAGTTTTTGAATTTTAAAATAACACTAAGAATGTACTAAATTAAATTAACAAGGAATGGAATTTCAAACAAAACGCTATGCGCATTTAGAACTTCGTGTACCAATTTAACTCTACGACAGACCGATAACACTACTTATTGTTCTTATTTGTTTATTACAAATAATGATTATATAATATTAAATATTGATATGGGCCTTTTAAGGTTATCTATCGCTTACTGTCCGTTTACTCATTCAACGTTAACCTAAACGCTTACGCTAAAAATAAATTCTAACAATTCGAAATATTTAACTTTAGCTAACTGTAACCTTAAAATAACAAAAAAAAAATAAAAAAAATATAGAACATTTTAAACCTATAATACTTTCAAAATTCCCGTTAAAACCGGGCAAAAAAAGCGGAAAAAATATTTGGTTACTCCCTAAATCGATCCATTTATATTTAATTATAAAAATCCAACAGTGAACACATTAAAAACACCGTCCTCTAACTTGAAATAGATCTAGACCCGTAAATATAAATCGTATTACATACTGTGATATTACACGCTACACTACACTAGAGAATACGCCAAAAATGTCCATAGTATAACCGAGAAAATTACGACATATTGCTATAAATTCAGTTCGTAATACCAGAAATCAAATTCTGAGTTCATACTTGTAATATTTAAGGTTCCGACTTCGGAACAGACGATCGTGAAGATCGGTCGATGACAACTAATTCAATGACAGATTTAAATAAATCTCTCTCCGGAACTCGTTTCCAATTACAGTAAATACGTAGTAATAGAAAGAACCACATCATCTGCGATACTGGTAGTAGACATTCATGTCACAAACAAGTTTGTTTCAGCCTCTTCGGAACTCCACAATAACTTTTATGAGACTAATTATTAAGCATAGCTTTGGAGACTTTATTATAGTCATTGTTTAATCTTTGGACTCTATTTTTCAGATCTCTGTTCGTTCAGCGATAGGTTCTCGGCTTCGTCCTTGACGTGGGAGATGGAAGCGCGATATCTGTCTTCAGAACGTGGGTAGTCATCGTACGGACTAGCTTCGCTGGAGCGATTGCTCAATGATTCTTTATTGGAAGTTTGATAATCTCCTGTAAATAAATAAATAAATAAATAAATATATACAGGACTATATGACACACGGACGTCTGTTCCTAAAGTAGACAACTTAATGCCTGTGTTATAGGTACGGGTTGCAGCATTACACCGATTTTCCCTCGTATTCATTCGCGGATTAAAGCAAAGTAGTTTAGTTTCTCATGCATTCCATAACAACCACCAATAGAAATTCATCATTCTGTTATCAATGATGGTAGCACTGCAAATACGATATTTTCTTAATGTCGCCCTTGCGACAGACCAATAAAACTCATCTTACGTCACGATGGTCATGGTGGCAATACTGAGAGACATTAAACACAGATTACAATCAACTTTTTACTAAAATAAGTTAATACATCTACTTTTATTACTATTGTTATTATTTTCTTTTTTTTATTGGGTTTTACGAACATATTAATACAATTAAAACACGCAATTTAGAGAACACACATAATATTAAGGCAAAATGTACTTAGAGGTAAACCCATCGTACACCATACATCTAAGTGAGAGAAAAAAAAAGAAATAAAAACAGACACACTTTAAGGATGTATCAGGTTTATTTTTCCTTTCTAAAATAATTACTGGAGTATATTTAAAGAGAAAAAGAGAGAGAGAAGAGTATAGGTAACATCCGCCTGTTATACACATTTTTTTTGTATAAATGTATTAATACATACATATAGATAATACCCAGACTCGAGACGGGAATCGAACCCATGACCCCAGGAGCGCAAGGTAGGAACACTTTCCACTGCGCCAACGGGCTAGTCATATAATTACAACGAACGCTATCTAATATTTCAAATTCAAATGATATTTTATTCAAGAAGACATTTACAAGTTCTTTTGAATAGTCAAATATTTTAAAAGCAACCATTAAACTATATTATACTATAAAATATTCTCCTAAATCATGTTAGAGACATACATCCCTTTTTTAGACTTAAACATTACCGTCCAAGTCAAGGTCCATTAAGGAAGGAAGATATTTACTCGTCTACGAACCATTATTAGTTTTACATTAGATAAAATAACATAATTTTGATCATTAGGAAAGTTTAGGAGTTGTGAAAATTGCACTCGATTATACTTACATCTGCTTCATTATAAGTTTGAAACATTCGATGCGAACTGCTACGTTAGCGAATGGTGCGTTGAAGCTATTTTTCAAATTAAATAAGATAAAGTATAATATTATTTTTCTCAAACATGTGAGGAAAAAGTGAATTTATATTCGAAAAAAATATACGCGAAGTTTGCCATTTACGGATTATCAAATTAAAAAAAAAAGCGCCTACAAAGTTGTATGAAATTTCGTTATTGTCGCTTTTTTCAAATTTCGAACTTAACATGCGCCTGCAATGTTGTATGTAATTTCATTATTATCGTATTTTTAAAATTCGAACAGGAGACAACAGATCTACAAAAAATTTGATTCCGAAATTGACGGCACTATTTCACTATATTTATAGTCTGGAGGTTAAATAAAAAAATTAAAATGACAATGTTTGTTTGACTTTTCTTTTTTTACCTTTTGTGTATGGCTATGTTACCTTTGCCATAAGATAAGCGAACAAACATAAATTAACTTTTAATATTAATTCAAATATAAATATTTTTTTTTGTAGAATTTTGATTTATTTCCTATGTAAACCACGGCAGAAACAACGATTGCCTTACTAGTGTTTTTAAACTTTACTCATCCGGCAATTGGTCGTTTTCTGCACCTGGGCAACAATGTTCTATTAATTATCTTTAAGTTAAACAGTTTTTCACCTCAGGTGGTATCTATTTTTTAATTATCACCTACTTATGTTAAGAAGTGATACTAAAATCATATTTTATTACTAAAATCGTATTTTCTGACTAAGCTTCTGTTAGGAGGTGCCACTACAGCGTCAGAGTTTGAACCTGAAATCTTGCCGATTTCAGTATGTCCCTTATACCGTTGATCTATTGAGGTTCTGAATTGTAAATAATAATTCTATAGAGCAAATACAATACTTGAAAATGAAACCATAATTGTAATTAAACGTGCGTTTATTAAGGGAAGCCATAGTACGGCTAAAATAACATTTTCGTACGGAAACATAATATCTCACATCCAAGGGTCTACAACAGTGTCCATGAAACATAATTTACAAATTGAAATATAATATTGCATAATTTGACTGGCCAGTTGGCGTAGTGGGCAGGGATCCTGCCTTCTGCTCCGGGGATCGTGGCTTCGATTCCCGCCTCGAGTCTGAGTGTATCTTTATGTATGCATTTATATATTTCGACAAAAAAAAACATTTGTGTAACACAGGCATTAAGTCGTCTACCTTAGGAACAGACGTCTGTGAGTCGTATAGTCCCGTATATATACCCCGCGACTTTGTTCGCGTAGGCCACCTTTATCACTTAGGGGCTTAAAAATAGGTTACGACCGATTCTAAGACCCTCCACACACGGTATCCGCGAACTCGGCCTCACAGGAAGCACCCGTGGTGTACCGACTCTCGATCGGGAGCCCCAGCCAGGGCGTCAGCTCGCCCCAAACCCTCACCTGTTGACGCTGTGAAGGTCACACTGACCAAAGGTATTACAGGATCAGAAATAAGAAATATTTATGTCATAAAACATTATTAACACAGATCGTAGTAACATTGTTTGTACACTACAAGCATATTAGCTCTGTGCTACGAGATAGATTTTATGAATTTGATTAGAAAAGATTCGAATAGTCATATGCGCGTGGCGACGGATACAGTTATAGTATAGTGTGGCGACTCAAGCCGTACTTTTAATGTTTTACATGAAAAATACTTGTACTTTTTAAAGAAACGAAACATCATTTGCACGAACGTTTACATTTAGCAATCGATACATCGTTTGAGTATTGGTAAAATTTGTTTTCAACAAATTCAAAGCCGAAATTAAGCACAAAGTTCTGTTAATATAAATCGAGGAAGCTTTTGAAGTTTACGAATCTACGTCGAAAACATTTAAATCTTTGAAAAGAGCTTTTAATTGCAAGTTGAAAGCTCTTTGAGTTCTATCTGAATTAAAGCTGTAAACACCTATCAACAAAATGAAGAGACTCATCCTGATAATGAGATATAATGCTTCAAAGACTAAATAATTCATGTTATTGGTTATAATGTCTAGTGTAATTTCTATAAAATTGACACTTTTTTTAATTATACCTAATTAAATTAGGAAAGCATGAAACGTTTACCATAAGGTAACCAAGACAACTTTATCGAACATAGTCACCCAATTAAAAGTGTGTTGAGCTTTAGTCAAAAAATAAAGTTTAAATATTAAGTGCAGCTTTAAGCTCTTTATAATTTGCATTATTAGCACCAGAACTTTCAAACCGATAGGACTTATGTTCAGAAAAAGGTCATTTATCAAAGACCTGGAACGCATCTGCCATATAACGTAGTTAAAAATTAATAATTGAAATGCTAGTGACATTTAAAAACATTACATAAAGGTTACTTAAACAACATTTCTAGTGGTCTTCAACTAAGCTATTTAATTTTCTTTGCCTGATATCATTAACATTTAATAATAATAATAAGAACTTTATCCAAAGAACACACAATAAATTTGCATGCATGCAAATAAAAGGCCGTGGACTCAGCTTATAGCTGCTTTTCAGTCCATGCCCTTTACAAATGCTGCCAACATAATGCTCTACAAAAATGTGTATATGAATTTAAAAAGAAAAACAATACTACGAATGGAATTTATATAAATATAAAACAACAGAATGAATACCATTAAAACAGCAATATTATAAGGCGATTATAGTGAAATAACATCGATGTAGAAAATTGTAAGAACGGCTTTACCAAATCATGTTGCAAATTGCTTTTTTTCGAGCCATTGCTTTCTAATTTGCATCAGATATTGAATATATTACAAGACCTTTGACCTTTTATATACATGAAAATTTTAGATTGCATACGTAAAACCAGCATACAGTCTCATGGTAAGCAGGAAGCACGACTAAGACTTAGGGACATTCAAGAAAAGAGCATACTCATTTCTCAAGGGCCGGCAACGCATCTGCGACCCTCTGGTGTTGCAGTTATCCATGGGCATCGGTAGTTACTTAGGTGAACCGCCAGCCCGTTTGCCCCTTGTTTTATAAAAAAAAGCAAGATGATTCCTTAATATTCCTATCTTCCTTGTGGAAGTGCCCTTTCCTAATACGTTCTTACGCCTAAATCACTTAACGAATTTTGATGAATTTCAGAATAAAGATGGATTGAACTCTTGTAAAATCACAACTCCACATTTAGCTGGCTCTTTTCAGTGCAGGGCGCTTCGGAATCCTTGTAAACTTAGCTTTTAATACCTAAAATTTATCACCAAAATTTTTTTAAATAATAATGTTTTAAAAACTAATAACAATATTAATTACACACGACGTTCATAGGTACTGTATATAACATATAATAAAACATTTTTGACTTTGAACCTTGGAGAAGAGTATAGGCTACTTTTTGTCGAGAAAATAAATTTAAAGGGGTTTAAAGTTTGTATGAAAGTCGAAAAAACAATGCGGATGAAGGCACGCGTCGCTAGGTGGCGTTACGTGTCTCAAACTTTAATGACTTTAATGTTTTTTTAGAACAGTCAGTCAAAGAGGAATTAATAAATGCTAATAGCATACCTGAAGTTTCATTGATGTTAAAAAACGGCGTGAAAGGGTTTCCCTCGGAGACGAGACCGTATCTGATCTGTCGAGGCGCTCCTTTATCCCCATCTTCTGCTCGAACCTTCACCACCATATCACCGGGAGCAACTTGCCTCGGTAGATGGGTGATTGGAGGTGCTGATGTGAACACTGGAGGCATATCCTGGACGTCTTGTACCACTACCACCACTTCGAGGCCAGCGATATTTCGCGTGTCTTTGCCCAGTTCCACATAGGGATCCTGCAAATAACAAAGAATTAGAAGATAAAAGTTGACTTATATTCTCACTTCGTATTAAGTTGTTAATACGACTGCTTCTAATTTGTATTCATTTATATCCTCTTTGCTTGTGATGAAAATCTTCTAGAAATGCATTTATTATAACGATTAAAACTAGTACTTCTACTCAAGTCATCTTCTTAATTATTCCTTCTTGCTCTAAGAATATTTAAGGCGTTTTCATTTTAAATAAAATGCCTTAAGTGAAAGTATCCTCATTGAAGACGATCCGATCGCGCAAACTTCAATTAGGACACTTCAGACAATTTGTTTGATCGCACGCTTGTGTGTATTGAGTTCGATTGCATCGCGCATTCCAGTTTTATTAGGAAGACGCCTGAAACTAAAATGATTTAAAAAAACGTACTTTAAAACTGTAAAAGTTACATAAAACTTACCACAGCGAGCAGTGTCAAATGATACATGGACTGAGCTTCAAAATCCAAAGGGCCGACCAGAAATATCGTTCCCTCTGTGTTCTCTGTAGACACTCGTCGCTGCCTTATTGCAAAGAGCGGCGAACCCTGAATAAAAACAAAGACAAACCGTGACAAGGGGCTTTAATCAACCTTTATGAACAGAAAGTACTTGCACACAGGTTGTTCAAAATGAAGAGCCGAGAGATGAAAATATCTCGCTTTGAAAAATGTATTTGAACCTTCGATCTAGTCTTTAGCTTTTACGTAATGGATATCGTAATTTTTCTAATGACTAAAAACATGGAACATGTGAAAGTTACTTTATTAATCGACTTCAAATAAAAGGTTCTCAACTCGACTGCATTTGTGTTTTTTGTATGTTATGCGTTTATCCCGCCATTTCTGAACCGATTTTGATGAATCTTTCTTTGTTTAACAGATAATATTTCAGAAGTAGTCCGATATAAATTCTATTAAAATCTATCAAGTGGTTTTTGAGAAATGAACAAATCTAAAAATTTTAATACATTTACATCGAAAATATCTTCGTTAGGCTAGAACTTTCTAGAACCAAACAAGCGGATTCTAGTAAGAAATTTTTTATACATATAGCCTACATTAATTCTTAATTTAACAAAGAAATCAAGTCTAAGCTAGTAAAACATGGAAATAACCGTGTTAAAATATATTTTATAACAGTTAATTCAACCGGAAAGAGTCCGCTTGCAAATTGCAGTGGAAGTAAAGACGTTTAAAATTATTACGGTCTTTAAGTCCACGACAGCAGCCTTTTTTCTAGACACAATTTTCTAAATTACCATTAAGTGAATTGGTTCAAATACTAATGTCATTTTAACCTCCATTATTATTGCGGTTTTTTTCATTGCATTGAACATAAAGTTGACTCTTTGAATATTATTTTAAAAATTATTCCTAATTAAAATATAGTCACTAACTGTATCTTTATCGTATATTTGAAACCCATTGACTCCACCGTAATGGTCAAGTTATCATATAACTGTAGCAAAGACTTTATCTAGATTTTTACGAAAGGTGGTTTTTGAATATCATCTTTTTTGAAATCCATACTTGACGTTTCACTTTGCTATCCTTTAAGTTATGAAAAAAAAATAAGTCATTTAAAATTAATTTTCCCTCAACGTAAGAGTAAATCAGTTATGGTGAATTATACGACATTTAATATTAATTTTCACTCGACGAAAGAGTAAACCGATTATGGTGAAATTCCGTCAACGCGATTTCGCTGTGAAAATAACTCCTATTAGCGGTGGTAGCGAAACTTCATTACGTGGTTAGAGCGAAATGTGCGTTGAACACGGGAGCATTATCAAGGCTGCTTTCAAACTTAACGTTTAAAAGCCGCACACTGTACGGGAATCTTGCGAAACTGTTTTATATATTGAAATGGTTTATTTAGAGCCTCAATAGCTCAACGGTATAAGGCATGGACTGAAATCCGCAAGGTACCTGGTTCAAAGCCCATCGCCGTTAGAGTATCGTCGCACCCACTCCTATTACGTAAGTTTTGCATTAAGCCTATCCAATTTATAAGATATATGCTTCAAGTCCTATTTACCCAGATGTAATAATTCAGAAAAGTAAGCAAAATTATTCATAAGGCTTAACTGTATGTATATTTTGCGATTACACTCGCAGATGTGGACGAATGACGATATTCGAAACTAATTTATCTATATTTTACATTATTTACAATTTTTTCATTAATGTTAATAAACTTTACACAATTTTATGTTACAGTTTTAGCGAAGATTTTTTTAGGTACACATCTCAAGCCTTATAGCCGATAATTTTTGATTCTTATAATTCGAATTACGCTTTAAGATTAAGTTATATATTATCTAAATTCAGGGAAGATATTGTCTATACAATTGACGGTTACCTAAAAAGCGAATCTTTTGGGTCATTATCATCTATAAATTGGTGTCCAAAATTTTCTCTCTATGTCTAGGGGTTAATGTCCTTTATGTATATTACTAATAGTTAATATTATTTGTTAATCTATACTAATAAAAATGATTTACGATTATAGTACTTTAGCACTTCGCAGTTTTAAAGGAAATATGCATTATAATGATTCCTTTATTGATGTTAAATAATTTTATACTATTATTAAACATATTTTGGAGCGATTCGATGCCGAAACTTCTGATGAGCGATGACCTTACTAAGTACCCATAAGTTTTTTAAATTATTTAATTTTAATTATTATTATGACTGATTAGATTAATTTAACGAAAGCATAGCTAAGTCTTCAGCGCTTCTGTACCGCATACTGTGCTCTCTCGGCCATTGAGTGGCTGTGGAAATACAATAACATTTATAAGATTACAAATCTTATATGTATCGGAATAAATTATCTTAACGATGACAATATGTATTCGTTCATATCGAAAACATAAAAAAAAATAATATTAGTTAAAACTTCCGTTCAACCATCTTCTCTGTTGCTCGTTCCGTGTTCTCGTTTGCACGTCGGCTCAGACGGAATGTGACACTTTTGCGTGCGTGCCATCGGAGTACATAGCTTTCATCATCACGTCAAAAAAACAATAGAAACAGTTAAAGGATACATTAAAGATCTAGGATATTTTACCTTTGAATACCTTCCATGGATATAATGAATAAATATTACATAATTTTTACTTAATTTGTGATATTGTCTTATATCAATGTAGCAAGATTTCCTCTATCAAAAAAACTCTATGAAAAAGAAAATTTAAAAAGTTGGCTTTCTATGCTGTCTACCCGTATGTATTTTTATGTACAATGTCCAGTGCGATGTGCGATTGTGAAATTAAAATAAGCAAAACAAAAGACAACGATAACGTTTCAAAAGCAATGCGGATATCTCATAAACATCAGGCGCGGATCCACTGTGGTAGGCACTAAGGACACCACCATAATAAACTTGTGACGTCACACTTACACGGTCTGTTAAGATCGATAGCTTGATAATAATATTATATCCAACTAACAGTGGCTGCGACTTCGTGCGTGTAAAATTAGGTAAAAAAATAGGTTCAATTTTAGCGTGATGATGTATAGCCTACAATCTTAATCGATAAGTAGGCTACCTAACACAGAAATAATTTTTCAAATCGAACCAGTAAATCCTGAGATTAGCACGTTTAAACAAAAAAACAAACTCTCCAGGTTTATATATTAGTATAGAGCATAGATAACTTAAAATATATAATCACACATTTAATAGACATAGCCTTTGTATGAATACACTACATCGATCATAGGCAAGTTCATACATCGGGTTGTATTTGACCGAAAATCGTCTCAAAATTGAATGCCACCACCTTTTCTATAGGCTGAATCCGCGCCTGATTTATACAGATGTAAAATGTTTATATGGTTTTAAAGCAATATACGCTATATGGCTTAAAATATTAGGTACGTTGTGTTTTATACCTATTTTTGTGACATGCTTTCTTTGGTGAGCCTTTTCGTTTGCATGCAAGGCTTTTTTTCGAACGTGATTTACGGGCATAACGTGCTGAAATTTTAAACATATAACACCATTCTGAATAAAATTAATTAAAGGTAACATTTCTCAACAAGAGACATTCTTTTCCGTCTTGTAAGGTTTTAAAAAAAAATTCAAGCAATAATAGTATAATCGACCAAGAAATTGGTTCACGCTAAGGTCGAATGTCGTTTCCACGTCAATTAGTTAAAAGGCTAATTTTGCTTGTTATGCATTACGTTAATGTCTAACAATAACCCTTAGCAAAATTTTCTTTAACTAGGAGCTGTCATCCACTGAGATTAGCGTTCGACGCGTTCAAGCAAACAAACAAACTCTTCAGCTTTATATATTATTATAGATTGTCTGTCTATGTCTTATAAAATTTACTATACCTTTTATAAATTGTCTTCCCTCTAGCAGGGGCGGGCATAGCCTGTCTCTCTCTTCTTTGTGCCATCATTTCTGCATTCACTGTCCATATGTTTCATTAATCATTAAATATTCCGAATATTTTATTTCTTATGGAAGGGAAAGTTTTGCGGGAGAAGGGGGATGGGAAGGTGCAGGAACACCTAGCTACTATGTGTAAAGGCTTTCCATGAGCTCATCCGACTAGCCAGAGGCATTTAAAAAGCTGATTGCCGAGGAATAATGTACTTATAATCCACTAGCTGTTTTCCACGACTTCGTCCGCGAAAATTATCGAGAGCCTTAGATTTCCTTAATCTGGTCCAACCGAAAATCATTTCTTATCAGATGACTGCTAACTATAAACTGCCTGCTTGCCAAACATCTTCATGCGCATGCTGTTATCAAAATTTCTTGTTCGCTGTTATGCATATATATAGACTAGAAACAATACTTATTTTTAGGATTTTTAAATGAAAGAATACCTAATGCTCAGTAAGACATATTTTCTTCTTGTTAATTTGTTTATTAAATGATAGCTAAATAAAGATGTTATTTTTCGTAAGCATCTGGATTATCGGTTCGTGGGAAACATCAACCCACGTGCAATACGCACAATGAAAATGGGTTCCATTAACCTGATGGTACATCATTTGCAATGTACGCACAGGCTCGGGTTGCGAGATCGTATTGACATCAATGCGGTTTTGATGGTTGCGATGATGCAATTTTTTTAGAAAGTCGAAATAAAGTAGAAATTTAGTAATGACATTTTTGATTAGAAACGTCCGATGGCACGTTTTGATGGTAGTAAAAGAGTTTTGATAGCACGTCGCAACGTGCCATTGTCGCGTCCGTCTACAAAAATCGACCATCGCAGTTCCGGCTACCGTGAAAGCTTTGCAGGGCCAAAAATCATTTGGTATTCCATATTCGTCATGTTTTCGTAATTGAATCCTATTTCTGCGTCTACATAAGGAGCGGTTCCGAAGTGATTTTGCTAGAAAAGTTTAATAAATAATAACATTATAATGATATATATTTAGTTAGTTGTAAATTATTTTTTTAAAGTAAAATAATTGATATTGACTTTTTAACACATTAGTATTTTTGTCATTTTCTTTCGTGGGCGGAATTCATATTTATTAGAAAACAGCTTTTGAACTCACGCGTATGTTATATCGTGATTGCCCGGCAAGTATCGAACCCGTCCGGGGTTCTTCTTCATGAACTCGCTACGAAGCGGAACCTCTGCGGGAAATTTTCCCGAAACTAGTCGGGGAATCACAATATGACATACTTCTTCTTCTTCTTCGATGCACTCTTGGTAGAGCGGTCGCGATGATCGTTGTCAAGAGAAGTTGTTATATTCTTAACAATAGCTCGCCATTTCTCTCTGCTACCCGGTAGTTTGATATACTCATGTAAGGGACCGACAACAGCGGTCTTAATTTGGTCGATCCATCGCATGGGTGATCTATCTCGACCTCTAGTGTTCTCAACTTTTCCCTGTACCACAAGTATCTAATATAACATACGCGTGGGTTTAAAAGCCGTTTTATAATAAGTATATTTAGACTTTGTTACTAAAATATAAGTCACTTTATATATAAAAACCTAGTCACTATGTATGTTCCTAGTGAACTCATTAATATACCAACTTCCATCAATATTGATGAAAGTTGGTATTTATGTGTTATTTGGTCCAACTTGATCAGGCAGCTACAGCAACGCGTGGGTCTGGTATTTAAATTAAAGATAAAAAAATATATTCATTGAAGATCACGTCTTTTTATCTTATTTCTTATAAATAGCTTACAAAATTGAGAATGTTTATAATCTTCCGTTTAAATTGAAAATACAAGACTTTTGTACTGGAGTTCTGTAATAAAAAGTCATTAGTTCCGATTGCACAGCCGCCGATAAAATACTAGCGCAGTATTATTATCGCTTGTGATTTCTCATGTATCGAAAGACAATTGATTCGCGAAATTTTTCGTGAACTCACGTTCCATTTCGTGGTTCATTGCGTTAGCTAGTGTACGGTGACGTAACACGTTTGACATAAATCTAGTCAACAATAAGAGCCGTTTAGCAATTTAAAAGACCTGCTGTGTGGAAATAAGCTTATTATACTAAATGGCATAAAGATATACTAAAGCCTTGATAGCGCAACAGTTAAAGGGACTGAAATTCGTGAAGTCCTAAAACATATTCCCAATTTTTTTTATTACAAGTAGCAAACGAGCATGCATAAGCAGTCACTTAGAAGAACTGCCGCCCATGGAACTCTGAATAACCGATAGGCTTGCAGATGCGTTGTTGGCCTTTAAAGAGGGGTTTAGGACACAGGGAACTCTCACAAACCAAACAAGCGCAAGAATACCATAATTAGACGTGATAGCATTGCCGTCACTTCACGTCGATCTTATGTGACAAAGAGGTACTGGTACTTGGACGCGCCGGCCCAATTCCGTTGCAGGCCCAAAGAAGCGCAAGCGTGGTGCTATTTCTAGTTAGATAAATAGATAAGACTAATGGAAGGGGTGGAGTAAAGTGATATAAAGCTAGATGAAAGGAGAAAAAGGATGCAGTTACTACTGTCACGGTATAGAGGGCTTGACAATATCAGCTAAAGTAGTCCGGGGTTTCGTGCCCGTAGTGGATCTGGTCAGTTATCAGATAAACAGAAGATCCACTCCCTTAATTACTGGACACACTTAGCTGGACTATTGTTAGACACACTCTTAAAATTGTGGTGGCACTCCCGAAACTCTTATCGTACCAAACCCTAAAGGTAGGATAGGCATCTTAACTTAACAAAATAATTATTCATCCATTATATCTAATAACAATGACTATAAATAACAATGATAAAATTAATAAAGATTTTGTTAATTTTATCATTTATTTATTTATTTTATTTATTTTTTACCCTCCTTTTGCCCATTTTTAACTTTAGTAACGCACTGCGCAGGTTTCAAGAATTGAACTGCACACAGTATGTCTTGCAGTGCACATTTTTGTGACATTGAGTAAGTAAGACTCGCAATTTGTCTCTAAATTAATTACTTAGCTCCTATTATTAGAAATTGGCAAATAAATTCACCGAAAAGGAATACTTTTATAATGTGTGACGAAAACTTTGCGAAGAGTATTTCGTGGCGTCGCTTTTAAAGTGTCAACGACAGCCCAACTTCGAAATTAGACCTAATACCATTGTGCAAATGGCAAGTCATTATGTCGCTATGGCGAAATGTGAAACATCAAACAAACTCGGCGACACTTCGCGACACTTTCTCCCGAGGCCGCGACGCAAACTCGCGTGCTTCGAAAAAGTAAAAGTGACATCGACGAAACCTGTTTCTAATTCTTTAGCGTCATGGCAAAGCGTACAAATTTAATAAAATTTTAAACAGTACAATGTTTTAATCTCAATTACTTAACCGTAGATGACTCTAGAGCTTTCCTCGAACTTGTGTAATGCCGGGACCAGACAGTTTCAATGAAATGATCATTGCAATGGTCATGTAGTGTGACTGGGGACTTTGTGTAGCTGTGCAAAGTTCTGTAGTACTTTGTAGCCATCAAGGACAAAAATGTACAAACACTTTGAGCTGTCTGGCTCCGGCATAAGAATCTTAATTATAGTTACTTTATACACGCGGGTACAGTACAAATATTGTCTTTCTTATTTGATGTAACAGTTACCCAGCCGCTACGTTATAGCTCAAAGTGTATGTACATCTTTTCCTTGACGACTTTGAACACTTATTTGCACGGTTCTGTACAAGCGTACCGAATAAAGTAATAAACCGTTTCAAGTATCAAGCATTTATTGTTTGAATTACTCAGTGCTCCTCTGGTATCGTTGTGAATCCGAGTGATTGAAGGCAGGATCGTCAAGCATTGGATTACGACTGCTAACATTTGCATGCCATTTCTTAACTTGTTACTAATTATTTTTATAACGACTTATTGAAACGAAAACGTAACGCCATAAGTAAAGTATGCCTACTTATTTTTCTTTTAAAAAAACAGTCGCTTTATTTATTGTTCCATCGTTAAACTGATGCCTTCAGCAAAAAAACCCGATCCACTTGTCACCTGACGAGGTTTTCGAGAGTGTTTATTTTACGAGTTAGTCGACTGTTTTGACGGGCAAGGGTAATGTTTTTCGGGTGTATCCTCGTGTGTGTAAGTATTCATATGTGAATGTAGTTAGGTGCGTGTGTACGTGAAGGTACGAATATGTATTTAGAAGTCGGCAGGCGCGCATCTAGCCTACTAAAAAGGTGATGGGCACATCCACCCAATTTTTGGCCAAGTTTCACACAAATTCGAGTCGGCGTATAAAGTGGCTTAAGATCGATATACAGCGCATTCGTACAAAGGATGTGTGTATAAAATATATGACTTTGACATATTGTTTTTTGTAAGTAAGGTATTGGATATAATATTTTCATGGTTTCGATCTCAATAGACTGTGAAGATGTGACATCACAAGTCTATTATGGTGGTGGGCATGCCCATCGTGCCCACCACGATGGAACCACGCCCGTATATCAGGCTCTGTAACCTAATTAATTAAATAGTACTGTATTATACTACTATAGTAAGTATATTACAGGGTGCAAGAATTCTCCCTATACAGTTTTCTGACGTTTTCGAGTATTACACAAAATCCCCTCTTGGACTCCTCTACCATAACGTTTTGAGTACAAGTCTTTTAGCGTTCTGGTAGAACTTTTTATAGAAATCAAAAATATTGCTAATATTGTTTAAAAAAATAAGTCATCGGTAATAACCAATAAACTCCTCATTATAAAAAGCATACTTTTGCAAAAATATCAACGAATCTTGAATCCAGTAAGTAGTATTTATAGAATTTATATTGCAGTTTTAATTGATCGTAGGCTAGATAAATGACATAGACATCTAAAGAATGCTTTAAATACTGACATACAGTAAATTTTATAACGGCGTTAGAAGAGTTAATTATAAAAATACTGATTAATAAATCAATTACAATGCGTAAATGTTCCGATATACACTGCGAACATTGTAAGCTGACACGTCAATTTTGTATGCTGTGAAGGTGTTCCTTTTTCGTTTGCTATATTGGTTACAGTTTAAAATGGAACGCGGCCCAGTATACTGTCATCCCCAATCAATTGTTCCATTTTCACGTTTGCAATTTTATAAAACCACGATTTTTCTTCACTTTTAATAGTACACGAAAACTGTTCAATTTTTTACAAGAGCCGCTCTGCTTTTGATTGATCACATGATCAAATTGCTAAAAGCACAGTAAATCGAAAGCGCTAGTCCTCACAGTACAAAAATGACAACTATTTATGATATATATTTCAATAGGGTACAGCGGCAGTATACTGGCAGTCTAATTTATCACCGGCGTGAGCACTGAGCAGTGCTTACAGAGTATATCGGAACATACTCAATATTATCTAGCATAATATTCTATTTACAGTTTATATTACAAACACAACGATAACCGCAACGCGCATGCACTTTAACTATACTAACTTTATAACTTATTTAATAAAATCTTCCTATTTAAACATTTGAAATCAATAAGACAACAAGTAGGTTAAAATTCATTACGTAGACTTGTTTACTAGTAACCAAGCTATGAATAATGCTTGCTAAAATTTACCATACTTCCTTTTGGCCTTGCTTCAAAAATACCTTTTGCTCCTATTCCGTCAATCTAATTTAATACTAAACTTGGGTGCAGATATTATACGTCAAATTTAACAACATAAGTGGAAATTGTTACGTCGAGAAGGCATAATTATCAAAGGCAATTACAATTTGAAGGTGCAATTCAAAGACAGCCTTTTACTCAGTTCGTTGCTAACTCACTGCACTTCCATACACCTCCACACCTGTTATTATAACGTTCCAATAACGTAAAATAAAAGACCACATCATTTAAAACGTCTATTCTATAATTGCCGGTTGCGGCAAATAGCAAAATAAATGACCTTAGAAATAGAAAAGCCGGCCTTCACGCTCGCTGCACGAGAATTAAAAAAATATTTTGCGTCTATTTTTTAACAGTTACAACGCAGGAAAGGGAAGTCATAGAAATAGCTGGTTAGGCTCAAGGTGTTAGATTATGCTCTCATTATAATATGAAACGTTGCAGCAATTAGCTTCGCTTTGTTCTTAACGTTCAAAATGTGTTCAATGACTATGTCTATCTTGTGTATCATTTTTTAACGTCTTCATAAGTATCAATTGTGTATTTCGTGATTTATTTTTTTGTAAATTCTAATAAAATGCTGATAAATGAGAAGGTCGTGGCCTAATCAGTAGTCGGCATTGGAGTCGATTGCTAGGTTAAGCTCTGGTTGCCACCGGGTGATAGATGGGTTTTTATTTCTCATACATTTCATACATTCTAGCACTGATTTATATTTGATATCCGACCTCCTCAGTGTTTCGGAAGGCACGTAAAAAGTTTGGGGCCCGATTAATGTCACTTTGTGATATTAGTCGTAAGGTTAGACATCGTGGGGGTTCCGAGGAAGACTTCAGATGGCAATCGGTCGTCTTAACTCGCCCCAGAGTCACATCCTCTGTAATCAAGAGGACCCAAGTACTTAACCAAATCACTAACTTACTGATAGAAAACTAGATTAACTCAATGTGAAAAGGTTAAGTTTTTGTTGGATTTGAGTTCAATGTCACAAATGGTTTAATCGATCTAGGAAATATTTTTTTAAATTTCATAACTTGATGTTTTTAAGTTTGTAAGCTTTGTATTTATATACTTTTTATATTTTATACACTATCCTCTTTAATAATTCCTTCATTTGCATACTCTACTGGTGGATAGGATGCTGGCAAGAAGCTAGCTGGCAAGGACTTGAGTTCGGGCGGGTGGATGTCAGAACCCCAGTCCGGAGTGTGAGCATGGTAGGGGATTTCGCTGTGGATACCTGTCAACAAAATTATAGACTTTTATTATTAATGGAGTAAAATATTATATTGTTTGGAAAATCAAAAACGACGCCTCGTATTGTCTAAATATTACGAGCTATCTTTGTGTAGTTGCGGAAAGTTTTGGAGTACTTTGTAGTTTTTAAGGACAAAAATGTCCAAACACTTTGAGCTATGTCTGGCTCCGGCATTAGAAGAAGCTCAATACTTAATAGTACAGTAATATAGCGCTAAGTGATATGTCCAGCTGAAATGTAGGTTTTCGGCAATTAAAAATAAACGATATCGAATTACACACCTATTTTTAATAGAAAACAGTGCACTGTAACTCCGAGGCTTATAAAAAAATATAAAAGTGATAAGTTGACTGTTTTGAACGTGATCATGTCAGATCCACACACACAGGCATTCGAGCGTCGAAGGAAATACTTTTTAAATCACTTTTTTCTTACACTAAAACAAAATAAATATCCTTACGAAGTATCTAAAGCGTTAAAACACGACTTTCATCTCAATCTGTGTTTATTAACATTTATCAATAAGGGTCATACCAAAGGAATAGAGTGATTTTAGTTCAGGAAACAGCTAGCATAATGCTTTGCGTTATGAGGCGTGCACAAGAAATAAAATAGTAGGAACCCTGTTTAGTACTTGATTTTTTTTTAAAGATAACTTTATCTCAACACTATATTTAACGCATCTATAGACCTTCTGTAGTATTTTCGTAATGCCAACGTATTGCATGCAAAGCAAGTCACTTAAGTGAACCGCCTAACCGTTTACTTATACAACTGTGCATACACTAAAATGCAGAACAAAAAAATATGGAAAGCTAAATATGCTTTGTGCTCCTACGTGCATAATTATATTTTCGATGATACTTAAACACTAGTCAAACATTCAAAAATAAAAGTAATACAGGAAATCTCTCTTAAATCAGAACGCATTAACACTTACGGCTGGTTATCTCGTGGTCATTCATTGCAACGAAACACTTAATAATTCAAATAAAGAATATGTATTACTTTAATTCATGAGTAAAGCGCGATTTAAAATTTAAATTCTCAGATGAGTTACCTCTTAATTAGAGATTCATTAAGAACCACAATAAGATAAATAAAAACTTGAAAAAGAAAATACGGCCGAATATTGATGATTGGTTTATGACCATTTATTATTATATCTATCATTTATTTATATATTTATTCTAAATATATTTTTAAATATTAGTATAAAAATAAAAAAATTTAAAAATATATAAAAAATAGATGTCCGCCGTTATTCTCTGTACTTGTTATTTGCTTCAGGGCTGGAATTTTTATCCTAATGATTTAATATATCATTAATGAATATATTATAAAAATATTAAAATTCGCATACCATCCTCTATAATATAAACTATAATTGTGTAAAAATTCATACTTCTCCGTCCGCGCAATTTTCGTAAAATGGTGCCGAAAGTTAACACTTCACGTATTAATATACATATATAGATAGATAGATATGTAATTAATAAAGTAAGTAGAAATGTGTGAACCTTATAATATTAACAAAACCATATTTATATTAGTTTTCAATAGTAATTCTTACCCGAATCGGACAGGCTGCGATAGTGACCTGCAAGAATGAAGATCACGGTTAGAATAAATAGGATTTTGTTAATATCTATCATAAGGTTCAATTTCAAAAGCACCAATCATACTTTTTTATGCTTCATACTTAGTATTTGAGAAAAAGGTTTTTCTGCAAAAGTAGATATAAAGACAATAGCCAGTTTTTATTTTACCACCACCTGAAGACGACCTGTAAGTAAGAGACACAGAGAGCACAAGAAATATAAAGTATTATATATTTCTACAACCTAAATTTAAAACCCGTTTAAATACCTTGTATTTATTATGCAATGTGTTTATACTATGTACTTAATTACAAAAATTACTGGTAATAACGCGACAACAACACCATCACTAGACGTGACAGCATTGCCGCCACTTCACGCCGATCTCATGTGAGAAAGAGGTACGGAACCCCCACAATCCTACGACTAACATCACTCTGGGCCACAGAGTAGGTCGAATATTTCAAAACGAGTGTTGAAATTGGTCACCCATCTATCACCGGGCCGCGGTAAGAACTGCTTAACCTAGCGATCGGCTCAGATGCCGACCACTGATTCAGCTACGACTTCCTCTTTATTAATTATAACGTTAATTAGTGCTTTAAAAAAACAAATTATCAGAAGTACCCGCAAAAGGTTTAAGCTTAGTCCCGTAGAGACAATTTTTATTATCATAAGTCGCTTACCCATTTGTTTACGTTTAACGTGCTTGTTTAAATAAGTAAGTTAAAAATGTCACACATCAATTGATCTGCTGATAAATTCAACTAAAACTCGTGCCAATTCATCAGTATTACAGGTGATTGGCAGAGTGATGACGTCATCAATATATTACAGCCAGCCGATACCGAATGCATAACCTCTATCAATATCTGAGTGCGGTGAATTAGTGTTGAATTCACAATTGTTTTCATTCTCACATTAATCTACACAAATAAATAAAAGTTTCATATTGTAATCTTTATAGTGTCGGGTATAATTATAATTCAAATTATTAACATACAATTATTAATATTAATAAATAAAAATCAAGTTACAACTTAAGATATCTATAAAAACAAATAATTAAATCATTTTATAAAACTATCGATTATTGACTCAGAATTTAAAGTCGAAGTTCAACCCTATAAGCACAATTAGTCAGAATTAGCCATTGATGATATGTTCAAAATGTAACATATATCCGATGGCCATGTTCACAGCGACTTATCTGTTATAGCGAATGCAGACCTGAAGTTTGAATGACTAAACGCAATATTTTCAGATATTTAAAGTAAGACTAATTCGCTTTGCGGTTTCTTGGCGGAAAACTGGCGTGTTCCTAGATATCTAAATAAACATCAGCGTCAAAAACAGTCAAACTACTCTTTATTGACACACTAGTTTACTGATAGAATCAGGCGTTACTTTGCGTAAATCCATGACATGCATGAAAAACTAAACTACTTTGCTTTAATCCCCGTATGAATTCATTCGCGGATTAAAGCAAAGTAGTTTAGTTTTTCATGCACACTAGTTTACATTCAAAGTTCAACCGGACAAGCAATTCATCAAAATTAGCCAGAGATGATATGTTCAATATGGAACAGCACATCTACGACGGCCTTATTCATGCTATTATATTACAGGGATTGCAGTAGTTAATTTGGAGTGACTAAACGCCTTATCTAGAGTTAAATATGTTAAAAACCAGCATCAAAGATAGTTCTACTACACTAAATTGACACACAATTTTACTTTCAAAGTCCAACCAGTTAAGCAATTCATCAAAATTAGCCAGAGATGATGTGTTCAATATGTAACAGTACATCTGCGATGGCCATGTTTACCGCGTCTATTCTAGTTCTGAATGTTGACTACCTAAACAAAATATATCTAGATATCTAGAGTTACGACCAATATATAAAACAAACAGCATCAAAAATAGTAAAACTAAACTATATTGACACACAATTTTAAATTCAAAGTCCAACCCGACAAGCAATTCGTCAGAATTAGCGAGTGATGATGCGTTCAATATGTAACAGCACATCTGCGATGGGTTCATGTCCGCCGCGTATATCCTATTAAAGCGAATGCAGTTGTGAATTTTGAATGGCTAACCATACAATTGTAATGCTTTAGTTGTTACAATATTTTTTCATATCTATAAATGTATTTAAAATAGTGATGTTACATAAAGCTGTAAATTTGTAAAATTTTAAAATTAAAATTATGTTTTACAGACGGCCATATGAGTACCTTTTTATTGTTTTTACTCGATGTTAGTGGTAATAGATATATGGAAATGATGCAATTTACCAAAATGTAGGTACATTAAAAATTGCACTACATTTAGTATTATATTGTTCGCATTACTCAATGCTATAGTTCGGAACTTTGTTGCATTGAGTTATACAGTTTCATGAACTACCAAATTTGAATTCCGAACTGAAACTGAAATCAGTTAAGCGCTGTCCGGATTGGAGGGCTGAGTGATGACGTCATCAATACCCGTCGCTCGACCAACCGCGGCTCTCCCAGCGCGCCATATTTAAGCGGGAAAACTGACTAGAACTGTAATTAATCTAATTTATACTGTTTTACTGGTGTAAGTACTGTCAATATACGTGCATACACCTATTTGGTGAGTTATAATTACAGTAAATATTTAATAATATTTACGTAGTATCAGCGGATACTACACATATATCCTATAGCCTTCCTCGATAAATGGCCTATGTAACACTGAAATAATTTTTCAAATCGGACCAGTAGTTACTGAAATTAGTGCGTTCAAACAAACAAACTGTTTAGATTTATACATTACTAGCGGACCCGGCAGACATTATCCTGACCGAACGTTGGCTTATTTTTAATATCAAATTATAACGCCATCTATTGGTTGATGGGTTAAGCGCGCCCGCCGGACAGCCGCTCTGCCTACCTATTTTAAATCTCTCATATTTTCAAAGATAATACATTTTATTTATGCACTGTAAAGGGCAATTTTGATCTCCATAAAATGTACAAAGTATCTAGTGTGTTTAAATTGTAAATTTTATTTTTAAACTTTTATCTTAAGCATTTAATTATAAAGAACATGGATTACATTCATGAATAGAAACATATTTGGGTTTAATATTTTCAGCAGATTTTGTTACCGAGGTGGGCGTCTGTCATGACTACTTAGCGTGGGTACTTACTTACCAGTATTGTAGGCGTAACTTCGCGCCCACACCTCCGAAGCGTCTTCAGACAAAATCAATAGTGCCACGTGGCTGAGTGGAACTTTATTGGTTAATTATTTTTATTAAATACACAAGGCTCAATACTTGAAATACAACGAGTCTTTTTTTTGTTTCGCCAAATTCATTTAACCTTTAATGTATGATCGTAATTAAAAAAACAATGAAATGTAGTTAAGTGGAAGTGAAGGTATATTTTTTATGTTTTTTATTTTCTTATGCCTTAATTTTTGAGATATTTTTTTAAAAACTCATGTCAGTATTGAAGTAGGATACTAATTAAAAATATACAACAATTACACTTAGCTTAGTGATTAGATTTTTTGTAATATATTTTTTTTAAATATTAGGAATACTTTTTAGGTATGTCTAATATTCCCTTGTCTATTCCCTACTAAGTTTAAATTAATAGCTTGTATTAGGAGTGACTACGACAATACCCCAACGGCGGTGGAGTTTGAACCGGGTACCTTGCGGATTTCATTCCATGCCTTATAGCGTTGAGCTATTGAGGCTTGATTTATTTATTTTTATTCAATCATAAAATTGAAGTGAAACCTTTCATAACACGAAGACATTTTGTAACTTTTTAATTTTTTTCCTTCAAAATTATTGACGTATTTTTTCCTAATTCATATTAATTTAAATGCATGATTCGACATAGAGATTAAGTTGAATTATAAATTCTACTTTTTTTTTACATGTTATACCAGACAAATAACGTATTTTTATCATAAAAGTCTTGATAAATATTTAAAATTAAAGTTTGTGATAATTTTAATAACTTATGAATAATTAATTTATTTTGGCAAATGCCATTTTTGATGATTAATATCTTCAAAAAATGATAATTAATACACGGAAAAGTTTCTTAATAACAAATGAACTTTAGATTTCTGGTCTTTCGAAGAATGATTAAAAAAAAAACAAAACATTTTTTTCAAGAGCGGATTATATTCATCGCTTGACAACAGAAACAAGAATAAGAACTTCTAAAACTTGTTTCTATTTCCCAATATTGTGTAATATTTCCAGTAACAAAAAGAATATAATTTAAGTATAAAAAGATTTATGACGTCAACAACTGTAAAAAAAACTCGTTTTGCGCGTGTCACTCTGGAATCTTATTAGGAAGTAGGCAATTTTAATTTGTAGACTTAGGATGAAAATGTTAGTACTAAACCGCTCACGTTGTTAATCAATTGAAATGCAAACGCGTTGACGCTAAGAAGGGCCCGCTGTGGCCTTAGCACGAACATTTTCATCCTAAGTTGAAGAGTCGATTTTACTTCGGATGAAAATGTCCATACTAGGCCCACAGGATTAGATTCCACAAAAAGATGCCGCTTAACGACTTAAATAACGTTTAGCAGCGCCGGCCCTACCATAGAGCGAACGGAGCGGCCGCTCCAAGCGCAAAGTCCAAGCCAAGGGGCATTTTTATACAGCTTTCCAAGCTACGGTAAAATAGAAATCTAGCATATATATAACACTAATTTATAATAGAAAATATGTAATGAATATGTCAAATAAATTACAATGCGTGGTGACAGAGGACATCATGTTCCTGTCTGCTGAGCACGGACACTCCCCCGCTCTGTGCCTCTAGTACAAGGTTTGATATTATAGGCCAAAGCGTCATTTGATCAATATAAATACAATAACGTAGCGTCGAAGCCGTGTAGGAATTACATACTAGAGGTATATACATTTACACGACTCTGTAGGAACAATAGCGCCCCCCAAACAGCCCCAGTATGAGACCGGCTTTGACCGCCTCGTGACCGAATATCGCAGGACAAAGAGAATGGACCAGGAGTCGGAAGACGTCTTCGGAAGCGTGTATCTCCTGAAAAAACAAAAAACATATGGAAATTCTACTAATAAAGGCTACGAAAGATGACTTCACGAAAGCGACTCGGTGGCCTCTGAATATCAGCGTTGGAAGTAGGAATTCTTCCACTTCCAAAATACAGGGTGTAAAAGGCATTGGGGCATATCTCACTGTAGGGAATTATATAATTTATTTTACTCTTATATTACTATTGTAATAAATTATTCTACTAGACACTTACCTGTATAGCGTAATAGTCCTTTAAGGTAAAGGACAATGAAGGGTTGCTGAGATTTCTCTGGCTGTGTATAGACACAGCGTCTACATACAACTGCAATAGTCTGGCAGCCCTTCGCCCGTCTTCCCCACCTTTACTCTCACCACGCACCTTAAGGAATAAAAGAAAATTTTCATTCGTACACACTACCTTAAGAGGAATTTCCTGCCTACCGCAACATTTTTGTGAAAACACCGGTCATAATCAGCCAATTTCCAAAGATCAACAACGCTTTTGCAAGTCTTCTAGTAGAGTACTTATGGTGGTACAATAACCGCAAGCCCATTTCATATACAAATAAATATATCTACGGACGGTAAATTAACGTGATAACACTGAACGTCTTAGGGCGCTCGTCCCTCTATCACTTCTTTGCACGCTCGGCTCAGGCGGAACGTGACAATGAGTCATGCTAAATCGTGCGTGCAGCCCGCGTTCATTGATAAGACGTTATCGTATCAAAAAGAAGAGTTACCAGGTCTATAAAGGCGCACACATTTCATAATATGTAAAAACAGCAACAACATTAATATTAATATAATTAGAGCTACAATATTAATTCATACAAAAAAAAATCGTTTGTGCAATTTATATTAAATTTTTGTCCTGCATAATTTTAATTTAATAGTGTTATAAAACACATTACCTGAACAATTCCGGTGACAGAAAGAACATCCCCGGGGCAGGCACTACCCACCAGATCACCTTGCAGCTCTATTTCTACAGTCCTTGGAATAGTCCCGGAAAGACTCTATAAGTAAATTTTTATTACAATAGTAAAAATTCTATAAATTAAAAATTTTACAATAGTAAAATCTCAGAATTTTTCTTCAGAAAGAGAGAAAGAGATAGAGAATTCTTCAGAAAATTCACCAAAAACATATGGATGATAAAAATTCACCCAAAGGATAATAATATGAATCTTGACTAGATTTTGGAATTTAATAAACTTAGCAAAATATGGAAAACAGGTTAAATTATAAAGTTAGTTTTAGGTAGCTGTTTATTAATGTGAGAACATGATGTAGAATGAATAAATTTTAAGTGAAGAGCTTTTATTTAAATACACTAATTAGAATTATTGAGTAATGACGTTATAAGTATGATTTATATGATAAAAAAGCTTTTGCGATAATCATACATGCGAAAAATTTCAGCTCAATCAGTTGAAGACATCAGCTCCAAAATTGAGTTGTAAGATTCCACCCTTACAAAAATATGTTGCAAGTTAAATTAAAGGTTTTAATAAATAATTAATTTTTCTATATCAATGTACAACTTACTTAATAAATAACATAGCACATTATTGTAAGACTAATTGTAACTGTATATTTAATGGCATATTTTGTGTCCATTGCTTTAAGAATTTTGAAATAAATAAATACACATTAGTACCTGCGACTGTATCTCTTGTATTTTAGCAACTTGCCAATCAGTGGTGTTTGTGAACGGAGAAGATTGTAGGGGTTCAAACTTGTGGCCGCTTTTGCAACTCTGACAAACGCTTGGCGCTGTTTATCAAATATAAACTACTGTCAATAATATTGGTTGTGAAATTTAGCATATCTATGCAAAAGAAGGAGGCTGAATAAATCGTGTTCCATTAATAAATCATGTTCAATAAATTCAGATAATTTAATTAATTATTATTCCAATTAATTAATTAATTATTATTCAAATTAATTAATTAATTATTATTCCAATTAATTAACTAATTATTATATAATAATAAGTTAGTACTTGTTCATGGGCGTTGGTAGTCACAAAGCTGAACCACCTGTTCGTGTGACAAATTTAAGTTAATTCATCATGTTGATGAAATTTTAGAGACAGCCGCCTGTTATACACAAATATATATTTTTTAGAAATATATAAATACATACATATGGATAATACACCCAGACTCGCGAGGTGGGAATCGAACCCACGACCCCTGAAGCAGAAGGCAGAGTCACTGCCCACTGCGCCAACGGGCCAGCAAAAAATAAATAGAAATTAAGGCGTGAGGAAACCCCGTTTCCTTAGATTCCAACTCAATTAGGTTATCGTCGCACTTCCTTCTATAAGCTTTATTCTTGACGTAAAATCAAAAATATTGAGCATATTTATGAGGAATTCTTTAACATGAAGTACATTGCACTGGCAAATCTCAGTACAGAGAAAACAGTCAGGTCGTTGACCTGTCTGATTGCAGGAAGATAAATAAACTAGCTACACCAATGTTTACTCAAGACTTCTCTAACGGACCACGTAAACATACCGACCAGCAATAATTCAGTATATCAAAGTTAATTTTGTGAATTAAATTCGTTATTGTTGTGGTTTTAACCAACTCTATAAAAGGGATGTTCCCGATTAAGTTAGAAAAAATTAAGTTTAAGTTAACTTATAATTTATTATTTAAATTCCTTTTTTGCCTGGCCCGTTGGGGCAGTGGACAGTGACCCTACTTTCCCCTCCGGCTGTCGTGGGTTCGATTCCAGGATCGAGTCTGGATTTATTATCTATATGTATATATTTATATATTTGTAATAAAAGATTTGTGAATTACTGGCGTCTGTTGCGAATAACACAGGCCTTGATGCCTGTTTGTTTGCCTCAGCCTTGTTTACCTCAGGAACAGACGTCCGACGTGTGTCATATAGTCCTGTATATATTTATTTATTTATTATTGTTTTACTAACTTTGACTATCCGCACCTGTTGAGAAAAGCGTGTCGATTTAATCAAAGTTAATAAGCAATACCTTTTGCTTTTGCTATCTATAGCGTTATCCTGGTCTAATCCACTTAAATTGCAAAGTATGTGGCTGTGAGGCAAGTTAAGAGGATACACTAACGTCTGACGTCATCCCCAGAATCCAAACAATCTCTACGGCCCTACAAAATCATTCTGTAAGTCAAGATCCATGAACTAGTATTTTTCTGTGTGTTTTAGATACAAATCTCTCTTCAACTATCCATTAATTGTGCCAAATGGAACTTTTCAGGCCAGCTTCAAAGCTCAAAGCTTCCGCCGGGTCACTGAGCTTTGGCTTTGTGCCTGGGATTTAGAAGTGAATGGTAAGAAAGTGTTGATTTGGGATATCATCAAAGTTATATAGACCTTCCATTTCCTTTCCTTCCTTCCTTTCCTTTCTTAAGATGTCACTATCGTCGAATTCTAAAAGATCAATTATTTATTTTTAAATTATTGCGTATTACCGTCGAGTTAACCTTTCTTTTACGTTACTTAGGTATTCGATGTCCCCGATTGGCAACGCGTCACCAGTTTACTCTTTAATACCCCTTATTCTAGAACTAATTACAGGCAAAAAAACACTTTTATCTTAAGGGCATGTAAAAACTACAACAAAACTTTTTCCGAAATTGACATATTTAATGTTTCTTTTGATGTTTTTTGAGGAAAGAAGTAATTAGAAATCTATTCAACAAATAGTGACGATTAATTTACTTTTAAATTGTATTCGTAGGTACATAAATAAATGTTATTTTTAGTTGTTTTTATGTAGCATTAATGTAGATATTCTGTCTGCCGCTGTGATTTTCATTGTTCAAATCGTATTTTTTCTATTTTTTTCTCTATACTGCTCCTGAACGTATATAAGTTATTTTAAGTAGAAACTTTTCTCGTATAGGCATATGCTTATATAATATTAGATTCTAAGTTTCGTAATTACTGTTTGTTTCTCAAATAAAGATAAAATAAAATATGAAAATTATCTTTTTCATGTTTTTTCAGTCACTTCTTTTTAACTTCTTTACTTCTACTTCTTTCTTTTTAGATATTCTTTCACTTTCGCAATCTCTTGACTTTTTAGATATTTTAAAATCTACTACAGGTTCGGAGAGATTGGGAAACAGAGAAGAATCTTTATAAAACTTGAAACGTTGTATACACATTTGTCAAGTAACGAAACTCTGGTGATTGGTTGATGGGATTGAAGTCGGTCTATAGGTTATGTAGATTTTGCAGCGACCGGGTGATAGATGGGTGAACCATTCTAACACTGGTTTATATTTGATATCTGACCGCCTTCGTGTTTCGGAAGGCACGTAAAACAGTGGGACCCGATTAATGTCACTTTGTGATATTAGTCGTAAGGTTGTAGTCTTTCCTGTATCGGGTTGTAGGCTACAATCGTAAATCAAAAAGGACCCGGACTCCATCAGATCGTCAGTCCACCTGGTGGGAGGACGTCCTGCCTTTCGTTTTCTCCACGTAACACCATATAGACCTTAATTAGAGTACATAAAATACTCTCTCCTGGATATTATTCACAGCAATGTCGTACACCATCAACAATTTATTTGCCGATATTATGATGGCATAGAATAATAAATCGACCGAGATTTCATGAAATTTTATTATTATATTGGCAGTGGCAGCTTCCAGCTATAATTCGTTGGTTCGTACAAATAAACCAGTCGATTTATTATTTTTTTTGATGATAAAAATTCGTCTGTATAATATAATAAAGGGAATATGATTTTTGTTAATTTATTTATACATTTTTATAAAATAGCTACTTTAATCATAAATTGTACCAAAATCAAAATGCCAATTTTCCAGTGATTCAGTAATTGTGATATTGAACATCATTCATCAATATTAGAACGTCAATAGGGTAAAATAAATGAAAACCAAGAATATTAGATTTAAAGCATTTCTCGTATATTTTTAATAAAATAAATATAATCTACTTTTTTTTTAAATAAAAAAAGCTTCGAATTATCAGAACTGGACAGAATTTAAATAGTACCAAACGGAAACTAGCAGCTTCCAAATAATAAAAGACTCATTAAAATCGGTTCACCCAGTCGAAAGGTCTGAAGTAACAAAAAAATATAGTCGAATTGAGAACCTCCTCCTTTTCTGAAGTCGGTTGAAAAGTGACTCAATTTCAGCTAAGTTATGGACAGACATATTTAAGTTATAAGCTTGGAATTAATTCAACAATAAAAGTATAGTAGAGTCGTCAAAAGTCGTCGTTGTGTTTATATTAAAAACACAACCTCCAATGTCCTTTGTTAACATTTTGTCAATGAGTACAATGAAAAATACTCTTCACAATCACTCACAAAACACAAAAGAAGTAGTCACAAAAGAGTATTAAGCCAATGGAAAAGGGCCTTAATATTCTTTCATTATATAAGCATTTCTTCGATTCTTAAGCATAAGAGATGCTCCCTAGACACTATACACTAAAATTAAAGGCATAATTTCTCTTCTAAACTAACCGCGATATGGTCATGGTATGAAGTGGTATATGAATACGTTATAACCTTACAACTATATATAACTAGTAAAACACAGTTTTACTGGGCGTTCCTAAACGCGTCATCAGCTAAACCGTAGAAGGAATGTCTCAAATCCACAAGGTATCCGTTCATATCCCGACACCTATGAGGCACCCACGCCTAACAAACTTTTAACTTTAATCTTAGTAGGAGGGGAAACGGTAATATTAGACATACCTAAAAAGCATTAGTAATATGTTTTTTTTAAGTATCCCTAGAGCTCCTTTAGGAGAAAAGAAAGTGCAACACAGAAATATAACAAATGTACTTGGTTCAACTTGTGAACACGAAACAGAAAACTAAGTTAAGCCAAGTTTTACCACATAACAAGCTGAGACAACGACACGCCTTAAACAGCGAAATCAAATAAAGTATGGAACGAATGGGATGAGATGAATTCCGTCTGTGCTGATAAAAATTTCAAGCGATACCAGCTTTCTTTTTGGACCAAAATCTATTTTAACAGCACAATAGAATTTAAGGTTACTCTTTTTAGAAAAGTAAAATTATTTGACGAATTTAATCCAATTTGATTCTTTCGGGCTTCTAGTAGTGAAGTTAGCCGATGTCATAAATATCATTAATCCTTTGAAATTTGCCCCTCGGTCTTCGCGCGCATTTCACATATTATATCTATTCCTATCTTCAAGCACATCTTTTACTCTAGTGTCTCTATAGAAGTATGACTTAAAAATACCTTGAACTTGTATGCATCTCTGAATGTAAATACTTCAGGAATCCGCTTGTATTCTGACCATACTAGTACATACATAGTTTAACACTAGTATAGTCTAATCTATATAACAACTTTCTTTTCGTAGATTGTTTGTGTGACTTTTAGTATTTGTCTTCTAGTGACTTTAGCACTGTTGGAAATAAATAATACAAAGACAAGACACTTTCATCTTTATTGGTTTCAAGGACGTAAGTGAACAATCCCAGATACAATTAACACATTGCTTTTATAGGCACCCACTACTTCAATCGCTTTGCCGTCATAACAGTCACCAATAGCATTTGTTAATACAATTCTCAATTATGGTAGAACTTTTCTAAAAATACTTCATTGGTGCTTCCATTACGACTGACTTATCCGCGAATTAATATGAGGGAAAATCGGTGCAATGCTGCATCCGGAAAGCTAAACCACCAAATCCGCCACCAAAGCATAGTACTACACTGACTTTCCGATGTGCCTCAATGCACGTTTCGCTTCGACACCGAAGAATCATCAGGAGATAGACTCTACAAAGGTTATTCGTAAAGTAGTGTAGTTTTCGGGTTGCAGCATTGCACCGATTTTCCCTCATATTAATTATCGGATTTTTACAAAGTAGTTTAGTATTTCATGCATGTCATGGATTTCTGCGAAGTAACGCCTGATTATATCAGTTATTCCTTGGGTAGTAAAATAAATAACAGCGAATAACTTCTTACTCGCAGTTATTAAAATACCTACCCTATACATATGGTTAAGACACAACAGAGCGGAGTGCGGTAGAATCTTCGAGAGAATAAATAAGTATTTGCTGCGCTAGCAAAGAAAACGACCAACCACATTGACCTATACATTATCTCCCAATAAAAACCTCTTAAAATAATTCTTAAACCTCTTAATATCATAGCCTGTTAAGCAAGCATTCACAATCCACCAACAATACACTTAATCGCCGACACAGTGCCTCACACTAGTTAACTGGATCCACTAACCGCAGCGAGACCCGAACAAAACCGCACACTGTGTCTCTAAATGAAAACGCCCGCCATCCTTTGACATCAAACACCGCTTAAACCTTTATTTAGTGTTTAAACTCACCATAGCCATTTTAAAGCACTTATTGTCTATTTTCTACTGTACATGACTTAAATCTAAAGTATATTACGTAGGTTATACATCCTCTTAAATACATTAAAAAAGGAGCCAACTAAGATTACAGGTGGTGTATGTTTTTTTATAAGAAAAACAATGCAAAAGTAGAATATCTATCTGATGATGAGTGATGTTTTCTTTAAGGTTTCTTTAGAAATTAAAGTCAAGCCCAAAATTTTTATCACATAGAAGTTCAAGAGGGTTCTTCGCGTCACGCACTGAGAAGAACCCAGAACTCAGGCGGGTAATTTTTTTGTTGTCACCATTTCACAAACTCCGTTGACGCATGTACACCACTACAGTCATTTTATAGCACTTATTGTCTGTACACGAATTTTTAAGCTACAAAATGGTATTATTGTCTTCTAAGGACTTCTAAATATGCCATCCCGTCCCCGCAGGAACCGTCTGCTGTCAGCGGTAATGGGAACGTGGACGGGAAGGGGACTGGGAACGGGAACGGGACTGGGAGCGGGGACAATATTATAGGATAATATAGTTAATCACCCAAAAGATTAGGAACGGGGACGGGAACGGGACTGGGAACCGGGATAATATTATAGGATAATATAGTAAATAGTAAATTGTAATTCACCCAACGTTCGGACAAGAATACGTCTGTCGGGTCCACTAGTCAATATATACTTCTCATCAGAACAATCGAAACTTCCGTTATTTTTTTACATATATTTCTAAATATACAAACACGGGACATACAAAGACGAAATTTGGCAGCGAAGTATCCTATAGTTAGTAGACATCCGCTAAGAACGGATTTTTTTATTTACGCGGACTGAATCGCGGGAAGCAGCTAGTGATATTATAAAGGAGATTATACTTAATGTTGACCTACGTCATAACCAAAAATAAATATAACGAATAAATAAGCATTTCCCTCCTACACGGGGATAAAAAAATATATATTGTTTTTCGTTTTCTTGTAAGGGTATCGCTATAAGTATCTTCATTAAAAAAGTCTTTTGTAGATTTTAATACTACTCAAACATGCTTCTATCTTCGCTTGCTGCCGTCTTTCTTTTATAAATCACAGAGCCAATAAAGAAATCTTGAAATAAAAGTTACATTTTCTAGAGAATACAATGTGATGTTTTACTTTGTGTACATTTAATTGTAGTCCATGGCTTTGTTTTTGTTCGACCAAATGTATTTTTCTTCCTTTTTTGTACTCCTGATAACGTGTATGCAAAAGCTACACGCCAATTAGTTGAGTCATTATAGTATTTATTATAGATTGCACGGTTATTTATTGCAACTTTTTTAATTTTATCTCAGTCCACTTCAATATAAAAACTTAATGTATAAGTAAACAAAAGCAATTTAACATACACAAAAATATATTAAACTAAGAAAATTCAGTCTATAGCAATCATAGACGATATATACTATATTATTTATATACTAGTGGACCCGGCAGACGTTGTCCTGCCCAAACGTTGGGTTACTTACTAATTACTACAATCCATTATCATATATTATACCCCCACTCAGAGTGACTGCTGGGAAGATCTTTACTCTATCTTTGGACACTTATACCTATGTAAGTAAAAGCTGTTAACCGCGACTTTATCCTTGTTGAATTCAATGAAAGACAAATCATCATTATGTAAGTTATTTTTCAAAAGCATTTATTTTTTTCAATAAAAAACTGACAAAATCAACTCCATTCATTTTGTTGTTCTTCCAATATCTATCACTTTTTTACTATGAATTCCCAAGAATACGTTATAACCGATTAGCATTAAAATAAAAAATATATAAGTTCAATGACATTACGCGAGTAAAGACTCATTTATTTTTCAGCTCATAAACTGGTCGTATAAAGCATTCGCAGTGATGAGGAACATGAAAAAGTAATAAGGGAAGTAGCTCTATGCATTTCTTAGTTCTTTGATTGTGTACAGTATATCAAACATCGGTACATAAACTCTCTCTGTAATCAATTTCAATAAAAAAAGTACTTTCAATTTAACTGATTTTTTTGTTTGTAAATTTCCCATTTTCCTTACAGCCTAAAGACGACATAGGCTCTTCCATAGATTTATTTTAAGTATTTCCTAACCAAATTGTCAGTTACTGCGTACTAGAAGGCCTGGCAGCACAATAAAATTATTGCTTAAAACCATAACGAACTAGTAATATTATATCCAATAATAATAAATTGACTGGCTCCTTGGCGCAGTGGGCAGTGGCCTTGTCTTCCGCTACGGGGGTCGTGGGTTCGATTCCCGCCTCGAGTCTGGGTGTAATATCTATATGTAAGTATTTATATAATTCTGCAAATAAAAATGTTTATTACAGGAGTCTGTCACCAATAATACAGGTATTAAGTTGTCTACCTCAAGAATAGATGTCCGTGTGTCATTAAGTAAAAAAAAAAATCATAAATGTTAAATAAAGGGCGCTTTAAGTCCATAAAGCACTCAGTTCTATTCCAGTCTACACAATTGTCGCGTTCTCTTTTTATTTGAGATATAAAATTTTAAGAAAATTTTATTCCTAATTTCCATGGATCTCAAAATCTGTTCTCCTTCATACATCTTTAGGCTTAACAGCGGTTAATATAAAACGAGACACTACGTATTTTTAATCTTTTAAAACGAAGCTCTCCGACTCTCTTGAGATTCGACCCATTTTCTCTCTCCACAAAAATTCCGTCCGGGTAATTAGACCAGCTTTTACAAGCGGTACAATGGCTAATTCAATTTGTATAATGAAAACGATCACTCAAATAATTAAGTTGACATTTATCGTGTTCCGCTCAAAGCAAAATTAATAATGAGCCTATTAAATAAGAATACTTCAGATTCCCAATATTGCTGAAATAATTTTCGATCGAATTTTGGACAGGGGCGAATTAATTAGACGTTGTTTGTTTCGTCTGTTCATCTTAATAATAAATTTGCATGTGTGCGTATACGTGTGCGTGTGTAGTGTGTTGCGTGATGTGTGTTTTTAAATCGCAATAAGCAGAGGAGCAAACGTTTCATCTCAGTATCTATCGATGCCGTTTGATCAATTTTTATAGTATTTATTTAAATTAATGGCATATGTATCGCTACTTAATGATAGAAACTAGACAAAAAATTCCTACATTTTTATTCAATCCTAAAGGTTCTAAGAGACAGACACAACAACTATAATATATCAACGCGTACCGCTTTTAATCTCGCGGACGCTATTTATTCACATTTATTTGGAAGATATTTCCTCAGCGGAATTTCCCCGCGGAACTGCGAACATTTTCCACGTTCAACATATTTCTGGTATTTAGTGGAGGCACTAAGATATATTTTGAGTAATTGTTCCGATTTCATGTTTGACTTTAAAGATGCATTTAATACATGTCGACTGTTCTTTCTATTACTTAATACGGCTATTAAAATATTATCTAAAAACGTACACATGAATAACCGCTAATACTCGCAACCGCAAGCAAATAAAATAAATTTCTTCGTTTTCCTTATTTATCAGTAGCTCATATCGCTATAATCCGAGGGTTTTCGTTTATCGTGTAAACATGGATTATTAAGGTTTTCTACTTTCTATGTAAACAAACATTACTGAGGCTTCTCTTGTTATTTACACTTACATAATCAAGGTTTTCTCTTTATTATGTTAACATAAATTACTGTTTTTCTTTCTGTGCAATACTGCTACTTCTGTATGCACAGAAATGTAAACATATTGTTGCGGACAGATGATACATGAAGAGCGACATATCGACGTCTTTGATCGGGGACGTCGACGACCCAAATAATTGTTACAAGTGTGACGTATGCCGGAACTTACTTTATTGAAAGGGTCCGTTCGGAAAGTTCCATGGGCTGGAAAGTTAAGTGTTTAATCTTTTGCCTCTGAGCCTCTGATAGATGCCCATTTTCGCTCTCTCGTATATAATAATTATTTGTGTTACGTGGGGTCAAAACTAAATTTTGTTTGAAACGAAAAACCAGTCAAGAACAAAATATTTTGGCCCCGAGGACACACACTTCTTTCTTCACAGCTGTGAGAAAAGATACGAGTACCTACATACTTTCTGAGATCAGATTGAAAGTGAAAATAAAACCACACAACACGACTGAAGTAAAACTTCTTAAGCACCATCTACATAAATATGTATATATGTATGTCACAGGCAGTCGAACTCAGCCGAACTTAGCCCTGAACTCAGTCGAACTCAGTCCAACTAAGTCGGACTCAGTCGCACTAAGTCGAAAGAACTCGAAACTCCAATTCAGTGGAATGGGCTGCATTTATCAGTAGCTACCATCTCTTTACAATAGTTGCAAGGAAATATAAATGCTTACAGATAATGAAATCAAAAATATAACTTAATTGGGGCAAAAAAACGCATTAAACATTGATTGATAGATTGAACATTGAAAACTTAATAAGACCTACTGAATTTACTTTTGAATATTAAGTTGAATCAATTAATAGAGGTCATGCCTTTTTAAGTGATGAATTGATTCGAGTTCAACGTACTTACCCTGCGACCTTCGGGTTCAAATTCAAAAACGAATTAATAAAAGAAGTGATTGAATTAAAGGATAAGTCGGGAAGGGGGAAATTGGATCCCGGGATTAATCTGGTTAGTGTCTATGTGGAGAGATCAAAATATTAAATATCATTTTGATGAATATTCTTAAAATTTGATATCTATTAAATAAAGCTGGCATTATGGTTATTTAAAAGGCAGCTTTAAGCCATTAATAAGGTGGATTCCTGTTTTTATTACAACGGGCTAACGGGCAGCGGGTTCACCTTAGTAACTGCCGACGCCCAGGGGCATCTACACCGCCAGGAGGCTCGCAAATGCGTTGCCTGCCTTTAAGGAGGGTTTTGAGCTACCGGGAACTCTCATAAGCCAAAGGAATCGCGACAAAAATACCATCACTTGAGGTAACAGCGTTGCCGCCACTTCACGGCAATTTTATGTGAGTAAGAGGTACTAGTACCGGGATGCGCCGGCGCAATGGGTAATTTTAACGTTTTTTGTTAACCAGGCTGAAAATGCGCCAACGCCGAGCGGGCTTAGCCGTCATTACTATTACAAAAATACACCGTATTTTTTTTTAAGAATATTAGAAATAATTTTTAGGTATGTCTAATATTCCCTTTTTCCCCTCCTACTAAAGTTAAATTAAAAGTTGTATTAGAAGTGGGTGCGACAATACCCCAACGACTGTGGGGTTTGAACCGGGTACCTTGCGGAATTCAACTCATACCTTATACCGTTGAGCTATTGAGGCTCTGTATTTAATATTTGTATATAAATAACGTTGAAAATGGAATATTGCTCGATAAAAGAAATACTTTTATTAGCTTGAATTAATGCACTAAAGGATTAGAAACTACAAGGATTCCTTTTAGTACTATTGAACATCAAAACTGCAGATACCGAATTATATTGAATACATTAATATATTTAAAGTGACACCCGTGATACAAAGGCAAGACAGCCTTGACTTTAATTCTAAAAGCCACAACAAAGACGAACCTAACTCATTTTCTTATCTATAATGTTTTTGTGAAGTAACCCTTGATCCAATTCTATAGTAGTGGGCGGACCTACAACGCTTTCTAGACTGTTCGCTTTTGTCTTAAATTTAAACTGAAACCTTTTTCAATTAATGCTTATCTACTGTAAGATAATTTAATTAAGGCACTATAACGTATTTCCATTTTTTATACTGTTTTATTTGTGTTTAAAATGAAATTTTATACATTACTAGCGGACGCGGCAGACGCTGTAGTTCCCGAACGTTGGATTACTTACTGTTTACTTCATTCTATTATCCTATATTATTTTTCCCGTTTCCTTTCGCGTTACCGTTTCATAATAGTTACTATTTTGAGGTTAATGGCTTAAACAAGAAAGGTACATACATATATGCTGTCGCGGGAATTTTTGTAGAACTATTTAAGATAAAAACTTCCTTCATACACTATATACGTGTAAATCTAACGGTTTTTGCAGCGCACGCCAGAAAAGCTCGCAGATGGCAGAAATTTCTCTTTTTTTTATGTTACAAGGGGGATCAGAATGCTGGGCAATGATGATGGTACACACAGCTGGAAAGAGGATGGAAGATGGAATGAAGAGTACACACAGCGCTCCGATTTAAAAAAAAAAGTGTTTCAGTATTAGATAGCCCATTTATCGAGGAAGGCTATAGGCTATATAATCATTACGCTTAAAATTGAATCATTTTTTTAAGTAATTTTATGCCGATGAAGTCGCGAGCACAGCTAGTACTAATATATAACGCTGAAGAGTTCGTTTGTTTGTATACTTGAACGCGCAAATCACAGGAACCACTTGTCCGATTCAAAAAATTCTTTCAGACTTAGATAGCCCCTTTACCGAGGAAGGCTGTATATCATCACGTTAAGATCAATACGAGCTGAACACCAATGAAGAATGTTTCAAAATCGGGTTTTTTTTTCCCCTTTCAAGAGCTTCCGCTCCGTGCGCTAAGTGAACTGTTAAAGTTTCGCAAAAATCATGTATGACAGAATTGTCCTTCTCTAAAAGTTGTAAATAAAAATCAGACAGCATATGTCTACCTTTTGAGGTTGGTTCACTACAACCTTTTTTTTTTCAAATTTGTTCTAATATCTGTGAAGGTGTTATAAACATGATATTAATCCTTATCCAAAAACTATTTTTTTAACCCCTAAGCGATCCGAGTGACCCACGCCGACGAAGTCGCGGGGTACAGCTATTAACGCAAAAATAATAAAAAAAAAATGTTTATTCTTATAGTTTCGAAAGCATTTTTATAAATAACTAATACTCCATAATGCCTAGTACAATTTTTATCACGCCACTATCAATGGGAATTCTTAAGAAACATTTTGCTTCGTAAGCGTAACATAAGAACTTTCAGTACACATTAAAGTGGGTAACAGGCGAGCTCAATTTAATATAGACATTTGAACTTTAAACATTAAATATTACAAGAACAAAAGTCAATTTAAGATTATACTCTCTCTGTTGTCATTTCAAGAAATACCTACAATATTTTCTTCATACTACCCTCGTAGGTTGTACATTCACATAAATGTCACTTTAGAATATGCGAAAATAAGGTTAAGTTCGAATATTTTTGTGCGCGACATATTCAATTGTACAATGCCGACTAGCAATAAGGAACAGCATAAATGTAGTAAATCCAAAAGGAAGGTTATACTTATCCGCGATAAAAACAAAAAGGAACGATTAATTCTTACAAGGATAGTTAAGAAACGAAAGAATGTAACTGTGGAAAAAAAGAAGCAGTCTTACACCAAAACCGTAAAAGAAGAATGTAGAAGAGTTGAACGAAGAGTGGAATATCCTGTTTTCAGGGCACAGTTGAAAGAAAGAATAGTGCCTCGTTGCTTGAGATCCAGATGTTGGTGCCGTATACATCGAAGAATGAGGAGGTGCAGTAAACATAAACATAGACAGAATAGGCGTATAAGTGTTAGTAGACTTAAATATATATATAATACCAATCATATGTATATATAACATAATGGAATCTTTTTCTTAGTCTAGTTGTTAGGCTCGGCCCTTCTGGGTACTCGTCTTGAGACCCTCAAGTAAACCGTGACAGATTCCCTTCGGATTATTCCCTCCCTATTCTATATATATAAGAATAATACTTCCCGTATTAATAAATAATAATAGTAAATTAATGTTCACATTGAAACCTTATTATAAGCTAGCTTTTAGTATGTCAATTATTAAGATGTGTGAGTTAAATAATACCAATATACCTAGAAACTGCGTCTACACAGATGAATATACGTCCAATTTAGAAATGTATTTGAATAAAAACTTCGATTAACGTTTAACAAAAAAAAAATACAAAGCAAAGAGGCATTAGATGCAAACGGACCTTTCATTTATATGCAGGTATGTACAAATAATTAAAAACATATTTTGTTTTAGAGATCTAGAGAGGATAAAATGTCGAGAAGAAAAGATACTAAACACATGAAGTCATCAACGATCATCAATGATGATTTGATGTACGATAGAATTAGCTCAGATTCTTTTAGCTCTGACTCAGAGGACGAAATCGATAATTTAATGGAATCTACTAGAAAAGTAAGTTTATTGCAACGAAAAAATAACAAAACTTTCAACCCTTATTTTTCCTATTTTATCCCTTTCAAATTTCATTTTCGCGACAATTAGTAGTAGCCTATATTCATCCCCAAGGTCTAATCTGAGATAAACCGAAATTCATGAAAATTTGTTCAGCAGTTTAAGGGGTCATCCATAATTACGTTACACCAATTTTCCGATTTTTGAACTCCTCCCCCCGTTCTTATCACACTTTCGAAAGCCTCTCCCCCTTGGCGTGACATCACATATTTAACAAAAAAAAGGAAGTTTCAGAATATTTAATAATTTTTTTTTTATTAACTACTTTTTTATATTACTATATTTTAAAAGACTCTTGACCCCCACTTACCCCTTGTCACATAAATATGTGTGTCAGCCAATAAAAATTCAAAACTATGTCTTTATTAAAATAAATAATAATAATTATTATTTTTAATTTTATAACCAATGTTCTAAGATCTTGACAAATTGGAATTTTTTAGGGTTTCGTACTTGCGAGGGAAAAAGGAACCCTTATAAAACCACTTCGTTGTCCGTCAGTCTGTCTGTCACTTTTCTCAGGAACACACCTAGCTATAAAGTTAAAATTAAAACCAAATACTGAGGACTGCGATCCCTTGAAGCTGTAAAAAAATCAACTCTCTAAGTGTACGCATTCAGAAGATATGGCTGTTTATGTCCCATTTCCTAAACATTTGTAAAGGGAACCAAAGCCTATAGAGTACTTCCCGCTGACCTAGAATCATGAAATTTAGGAAGAAGCTACATCTTGAAGTATGTAATTATTCCTATACTTGATAGGAAAAATTGGAGTAATTTGTCAAGGTGAAATAAATCTTATAAAAGTATAAATTTTATAGTAACCTGGTAAAAGTATTACGCGATGGTACGGTACCCTTGAAGCGCGAATCTGACTCGAACTTGTCCAGTTCAATTTTTTTATATTTTCTGCAGTATTTTCTTAGGTCATTTACCATTTCACCTATAATTTACATATACAAAGAGGCTTTATTTCATTACACCTATCATGTATACAAACGTTGCAGAGAATGAAAACATCAGGTGCAGAATGGACTTTAATCACCAAGCAACCAAAATTCAAAAATAAAATCATTGAAAAAAATAACAACAAACTACTTTCGAGGAATTCTTCTTTAGATTCTCTAAATACGTTAATACTTGAGGAGGATAAAGAAATGGGGATTATACAAAAAGAATACTATAACACAATAACAGCAGAAATAAAAACAAATTCTGCGCCCGAACAAAAACATCTGGTACCTGTACTGGTAAAAAAGGAAAAAAATAATAATTTGTGGCAAGATCAGAGAGAAATTTTTCAAATAAATGAGATAAACGCTGTGATCATCAAGTTGGAAAAGGATGTTGATCAATCAGAATTAAATTTAAACAATTTGGACATAAAGCAGGAACTTTATGGTGATATTTAATATTTATTGCTAATTATTATGTCATAAATAGCGTGCTTTCCAGAAAAAGTCTCGTAAGTAAATTGATCCTAGAGTTAATATGTTTCATTTTTGTGGTCACTATGTCATGTTATATTGTTTTTTTTTGTTTCTTGTAGTATGTAAGAAGATACTTGTTTAAAAACTTAAGTAATATACTATCTAATCATAGTTATATGCATAATTGAAAAAATAATAAATATATTTTGCTAAATTCCATTTATTCTATTTCATTTGCATCATTCAGCACGTCAACAAGTATACTATTGGCAAACTTTATAATTATGAAGATATAACATTATAAGTCAGTTATTGGGCAGTTTATATAACAAACTATAGTAGTTGTTACGTGCCTTCGTTCACCTCGAAATCCTGCCAGTCTTCTAATGCCGGAGCCAGACATAGCTCAAAGCGTTTGTACATTTTTGTCCTTGAAGACTACGAAGTTCTGCAAAACTTTACGCAGCTACACAAAGTCCCCAGCAACACTACATCATCATTGAAATAATCATTCCAATGAAGCTATGTCTGACTCCGACATAAGAAGAAACCGGCTTAATTCTTCTGTAGGTATATCATTATCAACTGCAATGTGCATTTAATATTTTATTCATGTGTAGATTATTCTACTCTTTGGTCTTGACATCAAGTATTTGACTTGTCAAAAATATTATCGAATATCGGATTCTCGATTCTTGAGACGAGAGTGGAGTTAACTGTTAAGCGTCAAGTAAAAAAGGATTGTTTTAAAAAGATAGTTAAAATTTAAAAACGGTATAATACCAGAGATTTTTACAATGTCGACGGTTAAAGAAAATGTCGAAGTTGAAGTTTACAAATGAATATTTTTCGTCGTATCTAATAATTTTACGCGCTCTATAAATAAATACTATATAATTGGTTTTATTAAAAAATTTGGTAAGTTCATAAAATTTCATCAAATGTAGATAATTAAATTAGATTTCAACTATACTGTACAAAAGTAGTCATCATATTTAGCTTGTTAATAACTAAGACAACACTTCCATAAGCAAATATTA